>CM035421.1:153413710-153926210 GCA_020310875.1 Ceratopteris richardii | reverse complement strand
CTCGCATTGATAATCGTCAGAGCCGTACGCAAGCAAAAGATCTGCCACTCGTACCGTTGTCGCCCCGAGACCCTTCTCCGTTGCCGACACGAAGGTCACATCCACAGTCGGGCGGAAGCGTTCAGCTCGACTCTGGAAAGTTGCAAAGCTGCCATTACCGACAGCTGTAACATTGTCTCTGAGCTTGTAGTCCATTCACTACTTCGCATCCGGCTCTTTTAGGCGATGTTCTGTTGAGCTTCGCCGTATCTGGGTTTGGCTTCATGTCTTACTTCGTCTCCGACTGACTGATGGAACATGAGTATGTACTATTGTCCCTGTGCAGACGTACGCTAGACTCAGATAAGCTAGCGACAACACGAGACACGAAAGCTGTTCAAATGCTTCACGTGTCGTAATGGCATTGGATTTGTAACAGCACGGCTTGATCAGCTCATTTTGAACTTCCTCACCTCCAAGCTTGAGAACTTGAGGATTTTACTTCTATGAAATGCGGTGAGGATGAAGAAGATCTTCTCTATTATTCAAAGAATATGATGCAAGGTACATAGAATGTGCGAAAGACTCCAATCACATACCTAACACGGCGAGGACCTCATGGTCTTCTCACCAATATGGACGACCAAGGTCGTGATATCCTTTTTTATTTTTAACATAGAATGATTGGAAAAATACACACATGAACTTGTTTGGTAGAGGAACCCATCCTATAGACCTCATAGATATGTCCAGCCAGAAATTGAGCTTGAGCACCCATCTTATAGATCTCATGGATATGTCGAGCTAAAAATCAAGCTTGAAACTTCCTCGTATCGGTATTTTAGAGTAGGATAGAAAGATGTTTTGTTTCAACGGGCAGTTTGATCTTATTTCCTACATCTTCCAAGGCTCGAATTGTTCTTCTTTCAAGTTTAGCCATGCACCTACTTTTCAAGTTAGGCTTGAAATATTGAAATGCACAACACACATGCCCCCTGGGGTTATCCCTTATCACCAACTTTTCAAGCATTATATATCATGTTGCACTCTTGGTTTGAACATTGGACCTCATAGTCCAAGGTAGAGTGTTTTACCAATACACCATGTATATACATGTATTGCCCATGTTGTTGCACCCATGTTGATATCAAGAGATTCAACCAAGAATGGTTGAAGGCCAACAACATACATTCCAGAAGGGCAACAATAGGGACAACAATTTATTTCAACAGAAAGAAGAGGGCATGTCAAGCTAGGGTCGCTAGTGAGGGTTGAGCCATGACCCCGCTAAAGGTAGACAAGTAACAAGCCCATTTGGCCTACGTTGAAGGACTCTAGGATAGAAGGTTCAAACAGATTCAAAGAGACCGTTGAACGTTTCGTATCCTCAAGAAGAAACCAGAACTGTTGCTCTAGCACAATGGTGAGAACCATGTTAAGAAGCTCCACCTCCTTAATGTCAATCCGCGGAAGAGATAGGAGTGATATGAAGATCGTGAATGTGAGATGAAGTGAGAGTGAAGGTGAGAAGCATAGAGATGCACACACACATACACACACACACTACAAAGAGACAAGCAAGACACAATGGAAGGTGAGAAATCAACTCTATTGCTCAAGATCTCAATTACAAGCTCAAAATAGTTCTAAGCTCACACTAACCAACCTAAAAAATGAGCTCTCTAGCTCTTTTTATAGATTCTAGACTAGTTTTGATCGGTTTCACATCTAGTGATCGGCATAGTTAAAAAATAGGTCCTATGTGCTATTTGAAGGGGTAAGCGGTGTCTAAAAATAACCAAAATTGATACGCTCATTCTACCTAAGCTCCTCAAGCTCGAGGACTCCTCGGCTTGCACAAAATGGATCTATGGATTAAAAAAAAGGGTTTTTCTATGTTACATATGTTACAATAGTGATGAAAATCACTATTGGAGGTTTTTGAAGAATATTTGTAAAACATAATCTTTGAAAACTTGATTCAACTGGTTCCTTGCTCTATCTCTACATGCTTCCGTGTCTTCTATGCCTCTGGCTGCTGCCAACACTCCCCTCCCTCTCGCTTATGTCGTCCTCGACAGAACCTTGTTGTGAGGTCTGTTGGATGTAGTTCTGTAGTAGTTCCTGAGCGAGGGTGTGTTCTGATATTCGAATGCCTCGGGCCAAATCTGCCTCGAGTTTCTCCCAATCAATTGGTTGCGGTTCATCAGGTGGTGGGAGTCGATAATGTGTGAATAAACCATCTGTTCAGAGGCGAATAATTGAAGCAAATGTGTGGGCCTGCTGATGAACACTTCTGAATGGTATTCCCAGAAACCGATTGTGAACATTTCTTCAAAGGTTTGCTTGTAGCACGCCGGTAGGTATTTAATTCTGCAATGCCAGGCATAACACACCCGTAGCGATGGCGTTGTACTCATATCATATGCAAGATCTAGATTGCCATGCTCGAAGCCCGAGGTGTTTACATGACGAGCCTTAACACGACGGAAGACTTTGAAAACCATTTGCATCATGTCAAAGATTTTGACAGTCATATGCGCTGCTATATCGTCCATATGTTTCAATCGAGGGATCCAGTGGCGAATCGTGGCCATCATGTATCCGATTGTAGGTGGTCCTATAGGTGGCCTGAAGTATGGGTAGTTTAGCCAATCCTGGCATTGCTTGTTGTTTTGTATCTTAATCGCAAATGCCTTCCAGGAACGGCGATGTGGCACTGGTCCCCAACATGGGTTGTATTTTAAGTGTAGTGGTGCCTTAACCTAAGTACTCATCATCTCAGGATACTCTTGTAATAGATCTTTACGCCAATCTGGTTGATAGATCTCGCCTTGTTGTGCATCCAGTGGCAAATCCTCAGGTTCAAATTGAGTAGCGTGAGATGGTTTCTTGCCTGTTTCTTTCTCTATGTCCAATTGATATTCGGCCATTAACATGAAATACGGTTTGTAGTGTAACTCATGCCCTGATATATATCTGCGCGGGGCCAAATGAGCAAAGTAGGATGATTGTAAAATTCTTTCTTCAATCATCGCCCTTGTGTGCAACTGCACCTCTACTCTTGCTGAGTAGGTTGTTCCAAGTTCCTCGATCGTCTTCATCCATGCGGGAGTAGGAAGTTCATAAGTCGTCTGGCCTTCGGCCGTGACGCGTTCGCCTGGGATGGGTTGAGGCTCATATGCTTCTTCAAAGGTTTCCTCCACTGGAATAGTGACTGTTTCTTCCTTGGCTGGTAGGTCCGTTGGGGAGTCTGGTCTGGGTGGTGCTTCATATACTTCTATCCGTGATTGAAGAGTAGATACCTGGGCCCATAATGCATTGAGTTCCTCTAGGATGTCAGGAGATGGGTCTGCAGGAGCTGGTAGTCCTTGTGTTGCAGTTGCTCTGAGCTTGAGTAGCTTATGATCTTCTTTTAGCTTTTGATATTCTTCATTTATTCGATCGTATTCATCGAGCAGTCTGATGTGATCATCGAGCAACATTTTCATTGATTTGGAGGGCACTGCTTTGAACCGGCTAGGACTTAATGGTTGGTCTGGATGATCGAGAGCAGCTTCTAAATTTTCTCTGTTCTCCTCTTGTAGCCGCTAGTTCTCTTCCTTTGCTGCTGCTAGATGTCTTTTGAGTTAGCCCATGTTCCGTGTAAGCGTCACATTGCGAACTGTCTGGGCCCTTAACAAATTGTCAAGGTCAGCAGTGGGCTCTTTGGCTTTCTCTTCACTTTCTACTTCCAGTTTGTGGTATGCCTCGCGTAGTTCTTGATAGCGAGTATTCAAGGAGGCATTCTCGATTGACAATGAATTAAGCTACGACTGTAAGTCATTGGTTGTCCTCTGCAGCATCTGATAATTATTTCCAAGAGATGTGAACTCATCTCTTACTTGAGTCATACAGGTGAACATCTGTCGAAATGCATTATCTATAGTGGGTGATAATATTAACGATGTGCTAAGCGAAGATGCAGTAGGTGTAGATGCAAAGGGAACGGGGAATGGGGGTGGGAATGTCGATGCTGTGGTGATTGTGGAAAATTGTGGCGTGCTTAAATGTTGTGGTGCCACAAATGAAGTGAGTGGAGGTGCAGTGGGTGGTGATATATCCATATCACTGGATGTGGTGTCGAGTGCGGTGACTGTGAATAGTGGTGTGATCGTGGGTAAGTGTGTGGGTGTAAATACATGATTTACAAAGGTTGACGAGTAATTTACAGAGGGGTTGTCTTGGGCAGCTTGGTGGAATGGGGAAAGAGGAGTTACGGTGGGTTGGGGAGGTGAGACTGGGGAGAAGGTTAATGGAGGTGGGAATGGGAAAAGGGGTCTTGGAGGTGTGGGAAAGGATGGAAAAGATGGATGGAGAAATGGGTTGGATAGAAAGGTGGATGTGTTAGGGGGTAAACTAGGTTGAGTGGGTGCGGGAATGGTGGGATGAATGGGAGTAAGGACGACTTTTGCTACTCCGCCGGAGGAGGATGTTATTCTGGGAGAAGGAGGGTGTATGGGGGAGACTGGATGGATGGGAGGTGAAGGAGGAGCGGTTGGGGTGGGAGGTACTTTAACAACTGTGGAGGTATGTACAGCAGTAGTACGGGGTGGGGAGTCGACGATAATGGTGTCCTCTGCCAATGAGCCTTCTGGGACGAGACGTGCTTCCTTGGCCTGTTCTGAAGATTGTCCGTCGCTGGGTACCCAAATGTGTTCACCCGGTTTGGTTAGTAGACGAATTCTGCGAGGATCATACTGCAGTAGAGGTTTTCTCTGCAAATACCTTAAGGCTTCTGTGGATCCCACTGATTTGACAAGTTCTCAGAAGCCTCTGATGTACACTTCTTCGAATCTGCCTGAGACAAGTTCCTGTTCTATAAGTGCTTGGCTCTCTTCCTCAGTCAGTTTCTTGCGTGCCCAAACTTTTTCCATGGTTCGATACAATTCTTTGATGGCTAGCATATAAGCTGCTGCTTCGAATGTTTCGTCTTTGTGTGTGCTAGTGTCACCTTGGGTGTCGGTTTGTTGTCCTTGTTCGTCTGTTTGCACATGTTCTTGGGATTCATGAGTTCCCTGACTGGCTTCATGATCGCCTTCATCTTCGTCGGTTTCTGTTCTTTCTCCCTCGGAACTAGACACTACTTGTCCTTGTGGTTGATCTCGCGGTGTGGTAGGGTAGCTGGGCCTTTCATATTCCTGAGAGAAGATCTGGCCTTCTGAAAACTGAAATTCATTTGAAAATACATCCTGCATCTCAAAATCAAATGTGGTGTCTGCTTGTTCTGCTTCTAAATGGGGTATCGAAAAAGAGAAAGCATCCGCACCAATAGTGGTGGGAACTTCTGCTGTAGTGGTGGTAGGTCCTGGGACTGTGGCTGCTTGAGTAGCGACTGTGTTGGTAGTGCCCTCCGTTGTAACTGGTCTCGATAACTTTATGCGAATGGGTTGTACAGGGGGTTCTGTAGGAGACTGTTCGGGAGAGGGTTGTGGTGAGGGTGATTCTGGCACCTGAAGGCAGGGGATGGTTCCTCTCATTCGCTTTCCTGCTCTTCCTTTGCTAGGCCTCTTAGCTTTCTTCATTGTTCCTTTAAATGCTTTCAGCTCCTCGCTTGTCAATGCACGTTCGATTGGCAAGTCATATGCTAAGCACATATATACAATTCTAGTCAGCGCGCAGCATCCATTGATGATTTTCTTTCTTTCCCATCTATGTTGTGCTAAATACATCTGATCAATGATCCAGCTAGCTAGATCAACTGTCTGGGGTCCAATACAAGATAAATACAAACCAAACCATATTTGTTTGTGAGGCATTGTGAATCTGTCCTGAGCGGGGAAAGCAAAATGCTGCATACATATCCGCAGTGGTTTTGAAAGCTCAGGTGTGATCGCCGAAATCTCTTCCCACTTTGTAACATTCCCACATTTCATAGGGTCTGGAACTAACCTTTCTCGCTTTGTGGGCGTGTGGGTTCCATGAATCTTGATGGCAGCTCGAATCAAATCTTTAGAAAGATAAAATCTTTTATATGGCGGATCGTTCACTAAAGATGGCAAAATAAAAGTTCCGGGCAGGTCCTTATTCTCCGAAGCTATCAAAGTGGTGATTGAGTAATAGCATCTGTAGAAGTCAGGTTTAGGCAAAGGGTCACTGAAATACTCTGTGAAGCCGGCTCTTGCCCAAACATGTGTTAAGTCTTGTGTGTTCTGTAGCCCTTTGAACTCTCTTGAGAGAAACTGATATTTGCCCCAGGTACGGTCATCAAAAGTCAAATTAGCCTCAAATATAAACTCAACATCTGCCAATGGTCCTGCTAGCCCTTGAAACCAGTGAGAATTACGATGAATCTTCTCAGTATACCCTCTAGGAGGATCTTCAATAGGCATCGGTCCTGGGAAACCTTGAAATTCTGGCGGTGGAGCCGTCGGATGGGGCTCAACAAGTAAATCACTAATAGTAGCCCTGGGTATACTGGTTCCAGCTTCCGATGGTCCTTCTTTGGTTTGCATGATGATTGACGTGCTAATGGAAAAGATCTACTACAAAAGATTAGCACATTAGTATGGAAATTAATTATGATCCCATTAAGGTGAGACCACAATCCCTTTCCATAGCCGATGTGTAACCCGTGTAGCCAAGTGTTGTGATGTGATTGATGCAATGCTTCTTGCAGAACTAGTGCAGGTCTCTAGACACCCATATTTTTTCAGATATTGCATGCAGTTCTTTGATGAGATGTTATTACAGGTGATGTTGGGTTATAGTGTGTGGATTTATACAAGGTTCTGTCATGAATGAGTTATTACAAGGTTGTAGATTAGTCAGGGTGGTAGTTATGTTAGACAAAGGGTTATGAGAAGACTTTTGGATACGTTTCGGTATCCACTTCCTAAGAGTTTGTGATCGGGTGATAGGTCCGTGTGGAGGGACAAAAGTTGAGATCGGACGTGGTGGTATTGAGGGTTGAAGAGATTTCTGAGGGGTGTATATTACAAGGCTTGAGGGTTGAGCTATAATACACTGTTTGGGTACCCAAATCTGCGTGGTTGTGGGTCGGTTCATAAGGTACTCCTTGGCGATCCAAATTTGTCGAATGTTTGTAGTCGTAGAAGAAGGTCGAGGAGACCTTGGATACTGTCTCTGCTTTTGCCTTGACTTCTTCTTATTGTAGTCTGCATGGTTGAAATCTGTCGGTGGTTTCTGTCCTTTTGGCATCCATATTTGTCTTGTGCCTTTTGCGCTGTGATGTTGATACTGCTGCTTTCTCTGGGTGATCTGATATTGTCGTCGGTCTGGGTTCCTTCGTCGTGGTTGACTCTTTTGTGGTTGAGGTTGAGAGGTCGGATGGACACTCCGCTTTGGAAAAGAAGGGAGGTCCAACACTTGCGAAACCTGCCCATTAGGAAGTGCTCCATTTTGTACTTTTAATCTAGGCGAGTCCGTAGTAAGTGTGGAAGGATGGGCACCGCAGTTGATAGTGTCCATTTGTCCGTTGATTGTGCCCATTTGGCCGCTGATGTAACCCTCCTGACTGCTGATGGTGTCCATTTGGCCAAGCGGTTGGGTGGCTAGCCCTTCTAGTTTGCAGGAAGTCCAAGGGAAAATCTCTTGACGTCCTTCTGATTGACAATTGTCCATAGCCAAGCCCGCATGAGTTGGTGTAGACGTAATGTGACTGATCTGACCAAAGATCTTTCGGTCTTCCGTCGCATGCATTTCATAGGGTCTAGGGCTACAAATCTTAGACGGAATGCCATTAGGGAATTCAAGCAGTATCACTCGCTTCTGATCTAAGGTTCCAATCTGCAAGGAGCCTTGTCTAAGATTTAGGTCCACTGAGTGATCTATAGCCAATCTTGGCCAAGGATTAGGGGTTCTATCAGGTCGTCGTCATGGCACACTAGTAGTTTCACTGTCAAGGTCACTTCGTTTATGAGGATAGGAAGGTCCACCTCACCCATGCAAGGGGTTTCCATGCCTCTTAGCCCTATGAGGTACGCCTCAATTGGCTGCATTTCTATTCCTGAGTCCTTATAGTGGGACCATCTAATCACACTAGTCGTAGCACCTGAGTCAATTAAAGCCCTGAGCTCTTGGCAAAGGTTGCCGTGCTCTAGCGTGACTGTAATGAATGGTCTCCTGTCCATTATGCTAGGATGAGTGGTTGACTTTACTTGACACATGGCCATGGGGTATCTGGGTGATGTTTCCATATGATTATAATGTTCTCTCCCTAGTCCTTGTCTTCTTAGCTTCATGCGCTTAATGTGTTCTATAGCTTCTACCTGAGCTTCAGCTCGTATTCTATTTTCTTCCTCCTTACGCTTCTTTGCCAACGTGAGTCGTCTAAGCATATCCTCAGTAAGATGTTCTTGATATAACTTGACTCTACAGCCACTAATGTAATTAGGCATTATGTCTCCTTCTAAGGTGGCTAATTGTACTGCTCCACTTGTTGAGAGTCTGTTAATGATCATAGGTCCATAACCTCGCTTTTCTAACTTTCGTGCGTGCTGTTTCAGCGTATATACTAGAACTAAATCTCCTTCTTTCAAGCCTTTATCTTTCACATGTGCATCAAAATATGCTTTCTGTCGCTTCTTAGCTACGTATATCCCTGCTGCTGCTTTCAGCCTGGTTTCTCCTAATCGTTCCAAGTCCATTATTCTTGCTGATAATTCATGGCCGATCCACTGATGTTCTTGTGCAACCTTAAGGGTCGGTATCAAGAAGTCCAAATGAAGCATAGCATTCTGACCAAAAACCATCTGAAAGGGAGTTGCATTGAGTACGGTCTTGTAGGCCACTTGATATGCCCAAACAGCATGGTGTAACTGTTTGTCCCAATCAGAACGTTTGTTGTTCACGAGTTTCGTCAGTACGTTACAAAGGATCTTGTTAGTGCTTTCAGCCTGACCATTGGCTTGAGGATGATATGGTGCGGATTTCTTGTGAATCACCATAAAATCCTGTAACAAATATTCAATGACTTGGTTTAGAAAGTGAGTTCCTCGATCGCTCACTAACTCTATAGGCAATCCATATCTTGTAAAGACATTTTCAAATAAGAATTTTGCAATCGTGTGTGCATCATTCTTTTTCGTGGCTTTTGCCTCTACCCATTTGGTAAGATAATCTGTCGCAACAATAATGTATTTAGCATGTGTACCTTTTGCAGGGGGGTTAATGGGTCCTACAAAGTCTATACCCCACTTAGAAAATGCACGTCTGCCCATCATGGGTTTCAATGGCATTTCATCTCTGCGAGTAGGAAATTGAGTTCTTTGGCACACATCACATCTCTTAACATAGGTATGTGCATCCATGTGAAGAGTGGGCCACCATAATCCTGCAAAGAGGATGGCTTTGATTATCCTATCGGGTCCAAAATGACCTCCTCCAACACCTTGGTGTGCAGTCTCTAGTACGCTCAAGTAATCCCTTTCATGAACACATTGCCTTAGGTATCCGTCTCTTCCTCTTTTGTATAGATTATCGCCAATAAGTGAATAGTCTTGAGCTTCTTGCTCTAGACTGCGTTGTCGCGCTAAAGTCATTCCTTGAGGGAATGTTTTTGTCCTCAAGTACGTCACTAAAGGTTCACTCCAGTCTGGTGTGAGAGACACGTGATATAATGTAGCATGTTCTACAGGTGGTCTTTCACAACAAACATGGCATTCCTTACACAATTTGTAGACATCTACTTCCATAGAAGGCCAATATACTCCTAGTCTATGCACAGTTTGCAAAGTACGATGTTTTGAGTGATGTTGCATCAATGCACCTATGTGTGCTAATTGCAACCAATTTGCATGTTCTGATTCATCTACACAACAAGCAAGAATCTTTTGATTATCCTGTTTATATATGCTTCCTGCTATGATTTGATATCTCTGAGATTTGGTAATCTCTCCTTCCTTGATCCTTATCCTAGGATTCTTGGGTCCATATGTGAGAATAGGGACAATAGGCTTAGCCCATTTTGGTGCTATCTCAAGGTTAAACAAGTATGCATCGGGTAACTCATCCACTATTCCTTGAGGAGCTTCTCCTGTGGTTAATCTCGAGAGGTGATCAGCTCTGAGATGTATCTTTCCTTTCCTGACTACTACTTCAAACTCATACTCCATGAGTAATAGAAACCAACGTATTAATCCTCCCGTGTTACAAGGCTTGTTGACTAAATACAGTAATGCTTGATGTTCTGTAAAGAACTTGAACTTGTTTGCCAACAAATAATGTCTGAATTTCTTTACTGCGTAGATCATCCCTAATCCTTCTCGTTCCGTAGTGGGGTAATTTCTTTCTGCTGCGTTCAACTGTCTGCTCGCATAAGCTATGGGGAGGTCTATATTACCTTCATTTGTGGGTTGTGCTAACACACATCCTATGGCGTAGTTGGATGCATCCACATGTACATGGAATGGCTTACTCCAATCCGGGGTTGTCAATATAGGTGCTGAGCACAATCGTCGTTTGAGTTCATTAAATGAATTCTCACACTCATCTAACCATTCAAAATGGGTCAAGAGAGAGTACAAAGGCTTGGCTATGATTGCATACATGTGTGAATCGTCTGTAATAACCGCAATGTCCCATAAATGCTTGTACCTCTTTTACGTTGTTTGGCCTAGGTAGATCTGCAATTACTTTCACTTTTTCTTCGTCCATAGAGATTCCATTCTTTGACACAATGTGTCCTAGAATTTTTCCTTGTCTGACCATGAAAACACATTTTTCTGGGTTCAAACAAACCTGATATTCTCGACATTTGTCAAATATTTGTCTTAATTCTGGGATATGTGTCTGTCTTATATTCGAATGAGCACATAAATCATCGACATAAACTTCCAAATTCTTACGTAAGAATTCCTTAAAAACATGATACATGAGTCGCTGGAAAGTGGCGGGTGCATTTGTTAAGGCAAAAGGCATCACACGAAATGCAAATATGCCCCATTCTGTGGCAAAAGCCATCTTGTGTTGATCTTCTCGAGCAATGGCTACTTGATTATAGCCTGAGAATCCATGAAGGAAGCTGTAAACTTCCTTGCCTGCAACTCTTTCCAATAAGTGTTCTGTGATAGGAAGAGTTATAACTGTCTCTAATTGTGGCGGCATTAACTTTTTTAAGGTTAATACACACACACAATTTTCCATGCTTCTTGGGCACAACCACAATGGGGGATACCCATTTAGTATGCTCAATTTCGTAAATGAATCCTGCTTCTATCAAACGATCTATCTCCTCTTTAATCTTCGTAGCGTAGTTATCATTGTACGTGTACGGTTTTTGTTTCGTAGGTTTTGCATCTGGCATCATAGGGATTCTATGAGAACATATATCCGGGTCTACTCCTTTCAGATCTTTGTAAATCCATGCGAACACGTCTCTATATTCGCGCAATAGGGCAACTAACTCTTCTTCTTCTTCTTTTGTCAAATCATGCCCTATGTAGGTACATTTTTCTTCTTCTCCTTCTATGGCTACTATGATTTTCTTGGTTTTCTCTCGATTATCATATACTTCTCCAATGTCAGCTTTTCTGTTAGGCATTCGTACCATGATTCGTCTATCTTCTATTTCATATTTCTTGAAGTTCTCGGGAACCTCAAACAAAGATTCTTCTATTTCTGGCATGGTTTCTTTCTTCTTTCTTTTCTTGCCTTCACTCTTGACAGTCACTTGTGTGGCTAACTTCACCTCATTCGTAATTTCTTCGTGTCTCGGAGGGTAAGTCTCTACTTCGTAAAAATATTCTTCCTCTGATGCAAAGGGTGAGTCCATAATAATTGACTCTAGATCAAAGTCGCTTGCATCCTCGAATGCATCAGTGTTAGGTTCACACTCTTCTAAAATTGAATCACACATGATCGGCTCTATCGTGAAAACTGAAATGTCATAGCCATCCTCATCACAGTGGGGTGTCCATTGTTCTTTATTGATGGCTACATCCATGGTTCTTGCCCAACCATGAGGTTCGAATTCTTCGTCTGGAAACACTAAAGGTGCATAAGCTGGGTCTTGAAGAGTTCGTGGATGTTGTTCTGTACCTAAGGTCCTTGCGTCTAACCGTTCTTCCTCTTGTTTGGCCACTTTACACATCCATAAATGAGTGTCCTCGTGTAACCATGAGGGGTATGACTCTAATAAGTGTACAGATTCCGTTTCTACCTGTGTCTTATGGATGGTATTCCATTGTATTGGGGGTACATCTCGATGTGAATAGTCTTTAAGATTGACTTTAGTAGTCACTCCTAAATGTTGCAAATACAAAGAATTAGTTCCCCAATCTTGTACAATTTGCAACTGACGCATGAATGGTCGTCCCAATATCATCTCATAAGCGTGATTTTTTGCAAATTCACAAATGGCAAAGGTATGCTCAAACTCCACACCACAAGTGGTGAGAGATATGCCTTCTAGTAAGCCTAATGGTTTTTCTATGTGTCCATCAGCCATTTGTAGTTTCATCCTGGTGGGTCTTAGTGCTGGCTTACCCGAACGTTTCCAGAAAGCGGTGGTAACAATGGCTACTCCGGCTCCTGAATCTAAGATGGCTTTCGTGGTGTAGCCCTAATGGGTTATTGGAAGATAAGTGTTACCTTCCTCTCCTTCACTTACATCTCTGATCTTTTCTACTGGTATCTCTGGTACCTTCTTGTGTGATCCTATCTGTGAGGGTGTAGTAGCAGGCTCAGGAATTGATTTGCTACGTGCTTCCACAGTTCTGGTTTAACCTTCAACAATTCCTCAAGAGTGAGGTGACACTGAACTTTAGCATGGTGTAGCCCTGATGGGTTATTGGAAGATAAGTGTTACCTTCCTCTCCTTCACTTACATCTCTGATCTTTTCTACTGGTATCTCTGGTACCTTCTTCTGTGATCCTATCTGTGAGGGAGTAGTAGCAGGCTCAGGAATTGATTTGCTACGTGCTTCCACAGTTCTGGTTTAACCTTCAACAATTCCTCAAGAGTGAGGTGACACTGAACTTTAGCATTCTTGACCACTTCCGTGTTTCTAGGGATCGCTGATTCTTCATTCCTCACTATTATCGTGGGTGCTCTCATACTAATAGACTTTGCTTCCCAAGGTCCTGTGAACTGAGGTAATTCTTGTAAAGAATTGGATTCAAATCCTGTGTGTTCACTCAGTTGTTCTTCCTCTACATCATCGTAAATAGAGGGGATATCTTGGGGAAATTGCTCCTGCAAGTCATCTATTTCTTGAATAGGAGGATGGGTTCCTTGTTCTTTTCTCCACTTCTCTTCTTGGATTTCTCTCAAAACTTCATGTGAATACCTATGTATGGAAGACAGGTGGTCTTGACTTTTTGTATTGGGTACTTGAGACAAGGATGGTGCATTCTTTTCCGGTGTCTCTGAGGCAATAGGGTTCCTATGCTGATCCTTTTTCTGTTTGCTATCGATCAAGTATTCTAGCCTCTCCATTAATCCTTGAAAGTGTAATTCAGGTTTTGCCATATTATTCCAATTTAGATATCTAGAGGCTTCGAACATTGCTTGTGCTAATTCTACCATTTTCATGCAAAGTTTAGTTCTCTCGATTTCTAAGTCTGCTCGAGGGTAGTTCTTACTCATTTCAGCTATCTGGGGTCCTTCATTTATTCTAGCCTGATATGCGTGGAACATCATGTCTAAGTTTTCTGGTATGGGTTTCGCTAGAACTCATCCTGATTTCTGAGCTGGGTTCTCTTGATTTAATTCTTGTGAGGTCAACTCTAGGATTTTGGCTCTTGGTTCTTTTAAACTTCCTTCCAGTTCTGTTATTTTTTTACTCCATTTTCTCTTAATTCTTTCTCTGGAGTCTTTCCAAGATTTTGTCTTTTTACAGCTAGACTCTGCAACTTCACTGGTTCCAGCTATTTTCTCCTGATTAAGTTGTTGGCTCTGTAAGAGCACCTGGGCTCTTGTTATAGCTTGGATAGGCACATATGTAGGGTTGGATCCATCTCTGTTGTTTACAATACCTATCACGTTAATCGGTGTCACATTTGAAGCGTTAACTGGGTTTTTAGGACAATCCTTTATGATGTGCTCTTTACCACAATCGGCACAAAAGCCTTGTATGTTATAGTATTGTGATTGTCCTGATATCGGAGGATGTCAATCCTTTATGAAATGGTCACCTTGGCACCTAAAGCATGGTCCTCTAGGGCCCTGTGGTCTCTGCTGTCTCAATTGGGGCCGCGGATTTGGGTTTGTGTACATCACATTAGCATGGTCGGGCTCCCAACTCGGTTCCACTGGTGGACCATCATAATGATATGTCTCTATATGTTCTGGTGACTCTGTGTAATACGCGGGTGGACTATCTACATGAGTAGAGTCAAAACTGTTTGAGTTCGGATCACTCTCTGTGATCAAAGGTGAAGAAGGCACTAAGGCCCTACTTAGGTTCTCTTCTGCAACATCATATTTCACTGAGATGACATTCGCTGGTGGGGGTGGCTGCTGAGCTAAGACAGGTTGAGGTCTCTGTTGAGCCTGATATGGATAATTTTGAGGAGGCCTATAGTAATGCGGCTGAGTATTGTACTGACCTTGATACCTACCTGGCTGCACATATGCTTGCGGGTAGTTTTGTCTCACTGCCTGTTTGTTGTATGGGCAGTCTTGAGCCGTATGATTCGTGTATCGCCTCTCAATTGTACAGTATTGGCCACTAGGGTTGGCTTGCGGTTGTGTCACACTGGGACACACATTTGCCAAATGATTTCCACCACAGGTGTAACAACGTACGTTAGTTGCTAACTAGGGCATCTGTTTACTAGAAACTCCTAGTTTCTGGCCCACTTTTTTTGCTAGGTCCTCTATTGAGCTAGACAATTTTGTGGATGCTAGAGATGAACAGTCAGAGTCCTTGTAGACTTTTGAGAGTTCCAACTCATCTCCTAAGTTGTCCTCAATGTCTATGCATATCCTTACACACTGCTCTAGCGTTCTGGGTTCCTTCAAGTACACATAAGAGCGTAGTTTAGAGCTCAACAAGCCATCTAGAAACAATGACACTTGTTTGGCCTGTGAGGGTAGCTCTTGCATTGGGCATCTCTCAACATACTGTCTAAACCTACGTCCTGCCAATCTTACTGTTTCCTGAGGGGTCTGTTTGAAGCTATGAATCAATGAAGACATGTCATGTCTGATCCCACTTTTAGAGAATTCAGTGATGAATGAATCTAAAAAGTGATGGATATCTCTAAATTGCCTTTGTTGCAAAAGTTGGAACCAAGTTAAAGCGGTATTCTTTAACGTTAGCCCAAACGCGTTATATTGTGTGAACATGTCTTCGACTTGCTCTGCCCTCAGCACTTGCTTACATTCTGCTACATGGTCGTAGGGATCTCCTGTCCCATCAAAATATTTTTTCATGGATTTCACTAGTTGAGTGGGTCTCAGTATTCTTGCGTGTTCACATGGTCTAGGTAGAGGAAAATCATCTCTACCACCTGGCCTTCTCTGTCTTTCCACTATCGGTGTCTATGGTGGTTCTATCCCTCCCTATGGGATGATTGAAACTTACTTCCGGTCTTTCTCTGTTCTTGTCTCTCTGATTAATGTGGGCTGAGGATGTTCCTCCCCCTTGTTAGCTCGTGTTTACGTTTGTTCGAGATGGTGGGAATACCAATTCACCTCTCCATGTGTATGTATTTCTAGCGTGGTCTGGCACCACAAAGACTCTTTCTAAAGTCTTATCTAGGTATACAACCTTTCGAGGTGTATCCGGGTCTTTAAATTCATAGATTATGATGGAGCTGACCTCACTAGGTTGTTTTGTTCTATATCTCCAAAAAGCTTCGTCAGTTTCTTTATTTACAAACAGCTCTATGCTTCTGTTATCCTGAGGGGTCCAATCTGGAACTAGTACTCGTGTCAGTACAGATTTCCCTCTAGGTGTTCTAGGTTCTTCTAATGGTTCCTTTCCTTGGGATCTCGCTTCCGTCTCTAACTGAATTACGCCAAACTCATTTGTATTGTTTGGCTGCGTACTTAAGATGTACATCGTTCCTTCTTTGTCTATGTAAGTGTCTCTCTCGAATTTCACTACTAGACGTTCCAATCCAATGGGTTGGTCCGGGTTGTGCATTTGCACTACTTGTCTTTGCAAACCGTCCTCATAGATGCGAGCACCTAATCGGTTGGTTCAGAGAAATTCTAACTGCGTTCTATAGGGTCCTTCAATTTTTTCTAAATATGCTACATTTGACCCTCCATCTGGTCTTTCTGTGCTAAATGCCATTTCTGATTCACTCGTGTCTGAGCTCTCGTAGGGATAACTAGTATTCAATTGTTGAGCCCACGATTGAGCAGTAGTGCCTACACTTGCTTCTGATGATCTAAGGCTTCGTCGGTCAGACTTACCTATATGTTTGCCCGATCTAAGGTTCATGAATTTACTTCGCGGCACTTCTTTGATTGTCAATGTTCCTTGTTTTTACTTTCTTGATTCTTTTTAAATCCCTTTAGATTCTGCTCTAGATGTATGCGTCAGGAATTCGACTTTCTGTGGTACTTTGAGTTCTCGTTCCGTCACACATAGGTTCTTTCCCTTAGGTTTTTTGTAGCGCACACCTTTATCTTTAGTCTTAGACTTGATAAATTTAAGTCTCTTATACTTGAGGTTTTCCTATCGTCGTTAATCCACAAAGCTACCATTTTAGCCTAAGCTAAGAATTGACTAAGGGGGTTGAGTAATCTTCCAACCTCGAGTCAGCTTTGTTGGTTGCTCTGATGCCCAAGAAGCTGTGCTTCCCAAGTTGCATCCTTCAGTGCCTTGCTTTGCCTTGCTTTGCCTTGCTTTGTTTGCCCTTGATTGCCCTTGCTAGACCTGCAAAAATTCAATGTTTAGACCAATTCACAATGGATGATCAAGCACCTGAAAATATATACACTCTTAAAGTTCCGTTCCCTTTGCCCAAAATTTCAATGATTGCCCCCTAGCTTTCTAGTCCCAACTATGTCAACCTCAAACTAGCTCATCTAAAAATCAACATATTCTTTATGAAAAGAGCTTTCTAACGAGCTATAAAGCTCAAAAAACGGACTTCGGATGAAAAAGATATGACCGTTCAGGCCCTGGGGGGTGAAAACTCACAAACAGGTTTTTCTTCAAATATGAGCTAAGAGGTCTCCTATGAGTGCAATGATCCAAAAATTTTCAAAAAATAGCCCCAAAATTGGTCAAAAAATCAAACCCTAAAATTTGCATTTAGGTAAGCAATCGCGATGGTCTGGGACTGTCGCGATGGTCCAGGCGAACTGTCGCGATGGCATGTGCGTGAACCGTCGCGATGGTCTGATGTGCACGGTCGCGATGGTCTAAATGTGAGCAATCGCGATGATCGGGGTGAGGCATCGCGATGGTCCGATTGAGTGAACAATCGCGATGGCGTCAGTCAACGGTCAATGTGAACCGTCCCGATGGTCCGAAGTGAACTGTCACGATGGTCAGAGATGTGATGGCATGAGCCAATCGCGATGGTCCAAAGTTTGAGTCGTCGCGATGGTGTAAGGGTCTCGTCGCGATGGCGTGGCTAGCGAGCAATCGTGATGGTCTAGCTTACCACGTGGCAGCGTCGGCGCGATGGCATGAGCCAATCGTGATGGTGTGGGGTCGACGGGATCATCGCGATGGTCAAGGACCGTCACGATGGTTCAAGCAAACCGTCGCGATGGTCCGGCCGAGCCGTCGCGATGGCGTGAGCCAATCGCGATGGTGTGACACAATCGCGATGGTCTGAGCCATTCGCGATAGTCCACCAAAATGCAAATTTCCAAGATGCGTTTGTGGATTCCTATGTGCGCAAGTGTGCTCTACACGCTGGTGTGGTCGCCTACCTCAAATTTTGAACTTTGCAGACCATCACGATGGTCTGACACAGTCGGCAATTTCTGACAGAGAGTACATTTCTTACCTTTCTGCAGCATTCCTGATGCTCTGGAGCTCTGTACCTACAAGAAAACTAAAAAACACACAAGTACACACAAGCACAAAAGCTCTCTCTCTCTCTCACACATGCACACGAGGGGAAATGAGGAGAATGGGTGGATATGGTGAATTTTCTGATTTTTTTGGAGTTGGAGATGATGATGCGGTGATGAAGATGGAGCGTGAGGGAGGTAAAAAACACAAAAAACTAAGTAAAAACAACAACAAAAACTAAAATTTTTACCTTCCAACGCCACTTCTTGCTATACTCGTACCATCACACATTCGTCCTAGACTCGATCCCCGGCAACGGCACCAAATTTGGTGTTGCTCTAGCACAATGGTGAGAACCACGTTAAGAAGCTCCACCTCCTTAATGTCAATCCATGGAAGAGATAGGAGTGATATGAAGATCGTGAATGTGAGATGAAGTGAGAGTGAAGGTGAGAAGCATAGAGATGCACACACACATACACACACACTACGAAGAGACAAGCAAGACACAACGGAAGGTGAGAAATCAACTCTATTGCTCAAGATATCAATAACAAGCTCAAAATAGCTCTAAGCTCACACTAACCAACCTCAAAAATGAGCTCTCTAGCTCTTTTTATAGATTGTAGACTAGTTTTGACGGCTTTCACATCTAGTGACCTGGCATAGTTAAAAAATAGGTCCTATGCGCTATTTGAAGGGGTAAACGGTGTCTAAAAATAACCAAAATTGATATGCTCATTCTACCTAAGCTCCTCAAGCTCGAGGACTCCTCGGCTTGCACAAAATGGAGCTATGGATTAAAAGAAAAAGGTTTGTCTATGTTACATATGTTACAATAGTGATCAAAATCACTGTTGGAGGTTTTTCAAGAATATTTATAAAACATAATCTTTGAAAACTACTGGCTCCCTGCTCTATCTTTACATGCTTCCGCGTCTTCTATGCCTCTGGCTGCTGCCAACAAGAACCATTCTTTATCTACTACTAGGAGAAAAAGAGGTCTTCAAAGTCTTTACACGTATAATTTTTTATAGGATTCTTTTTTTTTAATATAAAGGAAGTTCGGCATTAGCCTACTCTCCCGGACTTGAATTCAATAAAGAAAAGTACAAGAGAAGGGGACTAGTGCCCACGGGACACCCCAAATCCCACAAAGCAGGGGAAGCTTTTACAGAGCTTAAATGGCATTACAAAGAAGGTTAATTACCCTCTCATCACCCTCATGTAGGGCCCACTTGGGTTTAAGCTTGTTATTGATCAAAAGGAGTACTTGATGATGCCTGAAGGGAGGGGACTTCTTACAATTAACAATCCTTGTGCCAAGGAGGAACAATGATTTCTCAATTGACCACTCTTTGGGGGAGTCACCGAAGTTGAAAGCACATCTTTCCCGCCAGATTTTCCATAGGACCTCCCCTCTGATGGCGTTCCCAAGAGCCGCAGAGCAGCCGATTGCTTCTCCAAGCAGGGCTTGCATGTTTTTGAAGTCTAGTTTTCTTTCCAACCGTCTGCTAGAGTCTGTTGGAGTTGGGGCAGGTAAAGAAGATGTGTGCAACATCTTTGATAGACAGGTAGCAGTGTTTGCACCAGGGAGGAATCCCACAAAATTTGCTAGCCTTAAGGTTGGTCCATATTCCATGATGAAGAATTTGCCATACGAGGATAGACTTTTTGATTTCTATGAGGGGGTGCGAGATAGCCATGAACTTCATGTCCCACCGAAGCCGTGTCCATGACAGGCACCACTTCTTGTTGAGGTTAACCTGATAGTCAATCGGTTCTTTGATGTTCGGGATTTTTGATAGGCTATTCCCATTGTGCCATTTGAGACCAAGCGAGCTTGACGTGTCGTGTCCCATGAGAAGGCGAACTTTGTGTTGGTCCCAGGCGAGACATTTGCTTTGCAAAGTGTTCCATTCTTCGTACGAAATGTTGACGCAAGGGTCAATATCCTCGAAGTTGATCCAGTGGTTGGTGTCTTGTTTCCAGAGATGTTTCCATTTTTTGAAGCCTTTGTTCCATAACTTCTTGGCATTTTGAATGTTCCAAATTCCACACTCCAGATACCATGGATCGAAAACCAGATAGAGTGGTTTTGTCTGATAGCGGCTGCCCGCTTCCAGTCTTCACTTATTCTTGTGTAGCTTTTGACTTTATTTCCATTTTCTTCCATAGGGAGCACACAAGATTTGAGCCTTTCGAGAAGACGGGGATCGGGGAAAACAGCAAGGTCAAGATGTCAAGATTCTTCCAATTTGGGAAACCCATGAGAGCCAACTCATTCTTGTTTTTAAAGATCAACTTGGCCCAGGAGGCCTCCCCGTTGCACCAAGCGTTAATCATCCATTTGGCCGCCAATTTCTTAGCCATGCACCCAATGTCCAGGACACGAAGTCCCCCACTATCTCTATGGCTGGTGCAGATGGACCATTTGATTTTAGGCACCCCCCTCCTATTGTGGTCGCCCGTCCAAAGGAAGTTTCTACAAATACTATCTAGTTTGGACGGATCTCGCTCTTTCGGTCTCCAACAAGAAAGGAAATAAATGGTAGATGATAAGAGGAACATGTTGATAACCATAGCACGACCAGCAAGATTGATTTGCATACCTCTCCAATAGTTAAGCTTGTCTTCGAGTTTGGCCAGTACCCAGTTCTACCGCTCTTCCATAGAGATGCCAAACCCCAAGGGAATCCCAAGAAGCCGAATGATTTGACAGCCATGATCAATGAGAAGGTCGGGTTGTGATGCAACAATAGCTCTAAAGGCGATCTTAGAGTGGTTGATTGTGGATCCAGAGGCTTCACAAAAAGTAGCCAGACACCTCCAGAATGTCTCCAGGATGGTACTATCATTGTGAACAAATGCGTTCATATCATCAGCAAAAAGTCTCATGGTGATCTGACTATGGTCATGAGGCAAACGGAGACTTTTGATATTACCAGCTTCCACCTGATGCTCCACCAGCCTACTAAGCCCTTTCGTGGCAATGGCAAAGAGAAGGGGAGCCAATGGGCACCCTTGTCTGATAGATCTTCTAATTTTGATCACCTTCGAAAGTTTGCCATTAATGTTAATTTGGGTTGATGCATTTCCGAGAAGGGTCGCGATCATCTTGGTGAATTTCTGACTACATCCAAGATCTTGGAGTGACCGCAGAATATAGTCCCATTCCAGCCTATCGTAGGCTTTATCAAAGTCAAACTTGAGGAAGACCACGTCTTGTTTAGACTCATTTGCAAATTCAAGACCTTCCCAGATATCTATAATGGTTTCCAAAATTGACCTGCCTTTGATGAAACCTTTTTGGTCCTCGCTTAACCACGCCCTCAAGTGGCATATATGATTCTTGATTCTCCCGCTAAGTTTGGCATCTATGCTTCTAAATAGAAGAGAAATGTTTTTCTATCTAAGGGTGGTAGTCTCTCTTTGTTTTGGTTGCAAGAAAGGCTCTAGTTCAGCCGCACTCTAGAGCTTTCTTGAGCATTCCTCTAACTCCCTCAGTCAAGTAATTTCTCAATTAAGAGCAATCATTTCCAATAAAGAATGATGCCATCTGATTCTCTCGGAAACCTAGTACTTATGAGATTTCAAAAGACCCAAATGTTAGTCAAGTCCTCTATTTATCTCCAACATTTCTTGCAATATATAATATATAATTTTATTTTGTCTATGTATCGGCCAATAGATCAATGAATTAGCTAGCCACATGACTAGGTATTCTTTTGTATCAATAATAAATACTTTGATTTTACCTACTTGTTAGCCAATAGACCAATGAATAAACTAGCCATATGACTAGGTATTCTTTTGTATCAATCAAAGCAACCTGAAGGACTCATAAGCTAAGCCTTCACCTCATTATGTTCTAAGCAGGTCCAATTTTCTATTCTTCCAATTTTATCTTTTCTTCTTGATTTACATGTCATGAGACCCCCTAGTTTTGTATGAGGCCCAAATTCATCTCTGAAATAAATATTTCATCCATACAAAAAAAAGTTTAAATTAAATTGGAAAAATTTGCAAGACAATTAAAAAGAGGCATAAAGAAGGCGGATGATCCTTTCATCCCCTTCATGAAGGATCCATTTACTCTTGCATTTGTGGCTATCTACAACAAATATGTTGTGGTGTTTAAAAGGAGGAGAACTCTTAGAATTCCAAATTCTTCTACCTTGGCAATCCAATAATTTCTCTAAATAACTTTCCTTGGGGGCTTAGTGAAGTGGGTTGCAAGTTTTTCCTTCCAAGTTTTCCAAACCACTATGCTTTTTATGGAATTTTAGAGAGCCTCGATACAATCAATAACTTCTCCAAGCAATGCTTGCTTCCAACTAATTGGATGACCTTACAAGAGGGACTTATGAAGTTTTTCTATGGCAATGTACTATGGTAGAATCTCCTTCTCAAGAGCTCTGCAATTATACCCTTGTTGCACAAACTACTCCACTCAAGGGATAAAGAATACACAAAAAAACACATAGCATAGAGACCACGAACAAAAATTTCTTAGGTTGTACAAATGCAGTTGAACTTAGAGTCTATGGCTGACTAGGCCACTATATTATGTTTTATTAAAGAACATATAAAAAAGTTTATAGTGGCCATTTGGCCTTTCACATGGATACTAGTGGTCAAAATGTCTCACTAAAGGCCAGTATGGCCAATGTGACTATGGGAGAAAAATAAAGAATCATAAAGAATACTTGAGTCTAAGTATACAAATTATACCTCCCACCCGATGGGTATGCTACAAGGTATACAAGTAACTGTGTAAGATCATAAATCAAGTAGCCCCCATCAAGTGACAATAGTGTCAAAAGCTATCCTATGTTATAACTTCAGTCAAAGCATCTGCAACATTATCTCGAGTATGAAACTTCTCAAGAATAATGCACTCGATGGCTAAGCAGTCTCTAATGAAGTGATACTGCACCTAAATATGCTTGGTCTTTGCATGATAGACCACATTCTTAGGCAAGGCTGTTAGACTCAAGGTATGACAAGTAGGAGATGGTTGAACCACACCCTAAGAGGTAAACCCATATATCAAGCAAGAGGACATAGCCACCATGCTTCCTTACATGTGTCACTTGTTGCAACATACTCTCCTTCTATGATGGAAACAATTTTATATTATTGAAGAGGATTTTTCCAAGAGATAGCACCTCCAACAAAATGAAAAATGTACCCTCATGTAGAGTTACAATTGTCTACACAACCAACATAGTCAGATCCTGTCTAACCAATAATGGATGTTCTCCCTCTACCTAAGCATAGACACTTGTCCTTAGTGCTAGTCAAATATCTCAAAATCATCTTGATGGCTTCCCAATGCTACTTGCTAGGATTAGACATATATCTGATCATAATTCCCACTACAAATGCACTATCTAGTCTCGTAGCTACCATAACATACATGAGACTACCAATAGCAGACTAATAAGGAATTTTGATCATGAATTCCTCTTCCTCATCTCATTTGTGGCAATCATCCTTGCTCAATTTCACATATGTGGGTAAAGGTGTACTCAATGTCTTTCCACATTGCATGTTGAACATGTGAAGTACTTCGGATATGTACTCACTTTGAGAAACGTATATGCATCTTTTACTTCTATCACGAGTAATGCACATGCTAAGAATATGTTTGAGATCTCCCAAATCCTTCATATCCAATGTCTCACTCAACTTTTTTTTGAGAATTGACAAGTCGTAAGAAGACTTCCCAGCAATCAACATATCATCAATAAAGTATGAAGCATATTAGGTTGCCATCTGATCATCTCTTTATGTACATACAATGACCCTCATTGCTTTGAGAATAGCCTAAAGACTTTATAAAAAGCATCAAAAGTTTGGTACCATTATCTAGAGGACTATTTAAGTCCATGTAAGCTCGTTTAAGCTTGCAAATTAGACTTTCTTTGCTAGGAACTATGTAACCCTCTGGTTGTTCCATATAGATCTCATTTGTAAGATCTCCATGCACCAAAGGGATTTTCCCAACCGTTTGGACTATCTCTAAGTCCTTCATTCCAACGAATCCAAGCAACATTCTAAGGGTAATCATCTTGAACACTAGGGAGAAGATTTCTTAGATATCAACACCATGTCATTGCTTAAAACCCTTTGCAACATGTCATGCTTTATAACTTGGAGAAGCACCATCTAATGTGAGTTTCAACTTATATACCCATTTACATGGTAAGCTTTCCTATCCTTTGGCAAAGGTACTACATGCCAAGTTTCATTCTTGTGAATAGAATCCAACTCATTCTTCACGGCACGCTCCCGCTTGACATGATCCTTTATGTGCATGGCCTCAAGAGAACCAGGTAATGAACTTGTGGGCATAGGACCACACACATCTGTATGAACAAGATCTTAAGGCTGAATTTAAGAGTCAATGTGCAT
Source organism: Ceratopteris richardii (assembly GCA_020310875.1). Lineage (NCBI taxonomy): Eukaryota > Viridiplantae > Streptophyta > Polypodiopsida > Polypodiales > Pteridaceae > Ceratopteris > Ceratopteris richardii. Next base: position 153,901,881 of record CM035421.1, on the reverse strand, counting down.
TTTATGCGCATTACTATTTTTCCTTCCATATTGAAAATGCTCACAAAATGAGAAATCAAAGAAAGATAACACAGATAAGTAGCCAGAATTAGAAATATTTTCCATTCCACTATGGGATATGTGGCCCAAACAGCCATGCCAAATACAAGCCATAGGTTGTTTAGTAACAACTAAAAAGTGTTCTTTTTGTGATACAAATAAATAATAAACTGAGCAAAGTTTGCTTCCTTTTTCAATAACCATATTTCCCTTTGACATGCAAAAGGGTTGAGCATAGAAAAACACCTTATAACCAAGGTCATCAAGCTAATCAACTAACATCAAACTATGTGATAACTAAGGTACATGGCATACATTATGCATAGTAAATTGTGAACCATTAGTAAATTCCACAACCACATCTCCAATCCCCACAACATCACATTGGTAGGAGTCACCAAGTCTCACAGTACTAAGAGACTTTGCTAGATAACTAGATAAGCATTCTCTCTGTGGTGTCACATGGAAAGAAGCACCAGAGAATCCAGCAGCCATGTGTGGGAAAGGGAATCAGTGATAAGATAACTAGAGAAGCATTCTGTGTGTGGTGTCACATGGAAAGAAGCACCAAAATCTAGCAGCCATGTGTAGGAAAGGGAATCAGCCATAAGAGCCTTAGTGGGAAAAGTATTGTCAAGTGTTAACACATTAGCATCGTACAAAATAGCATTGATCTCTTCAATCTTTGTAGTCGAAGAAGATGTTGTAGATAGTTGTTTAACATGCCCATCAAGATTCTATCCTTTACCTTTAGCATTCTTTAATGCATAGAAATCTTTCTTCATGTGTCTTTTCTTGTGACAATAATGTCATTCAATATCCCTCTTCCTTGATTTAATTATACTCTTATCGTGTTGACCATTCTTTTCCTTCTTCTTTCTCCTTCCATGTTGGTGATTTTTTCCTTGGTAAGAATCACAAACATTATATGCATCTCCACTGTAAGTGCCAACCCCATAGTTTTTCTACAAATCTCCTCACTCAAGAGTGCTCCATATATATCATCATAGACCACTGGGTGCACTATTGTTAATAGCTGTGCAAAACATGTCCCATGATGATGGCAAGGTGCATAACAAGAAGACTGCTTTCATTTCATTATCCATATCCAATTTTTGATCCAGTAACTAGGAGAATATAGCATCAAACTCATTTAGATGAGCACCAAGACTATATGTGTCCTTCATGTGAAGGTCATATAACTTTCCCATTAAATAAAGTTTATTTGATGCCATTTCTTTTTCACATGTATTGCATAACTTCTTCAAAAGCTCCTCTACATCTTCACAGTCCAATATTGTAAAGTAAACATTATCTGCCTAGTGCAATCAAATGGTAGACCTCACCATTTCATCCGATTCATCCCAAAGATCTTCATCCATGTCAGTAGGCTTCTTTGATATTCCATTTAATGGCTTCCATTAACTCCTCTAAACCACCACATTTTCAAAATGATTCCTCCATAGAGCAAACTTTGTGCCATCAAAATTTCAGATCTCAAAATGGACTTTGTCATGCAAGTTATAGATCCTCCTCAAAATACTGGCACTAGACCCTGATCCACTAGATGTGCCTGAGACCTCCAATGCCATGATGATAGAGAATTGAATAGAATGATAATGGAGCTAGAAGAGTCCGAACACTACTAAGGCCCAAAGGAGCATGACCATGTTAGATTCTAGGAAAAATTCAATAGTCTTCCCATAAAAATGAATAAGTGAACAATAATAATAATCGAAAGGATTATGTGAGAACAAATGTGCTTACACCAATAAGTGTATTAAAGAGTAAATTGACCAATGTATAGTTAACAGAACCAAAAAATATGGAAAACATTTGCCATAGTATCCTCTGCAAAATGAGCATATTGCTAGTGTCAAAATCACATAAAATTGTAAGTGATCACATGTTAACCTACAAAGTGAATCATTAACTCCATTACATATAATTAGTTATCCGAAAGAATCCAACTAGGGTTATCAAGCACCTATGAATAACTATCATACATCTCCTATCATGAGGTTGGGTAGGTCCTCCACCTGCATCACCGAAGAGATCCTAACATTTGGGTCTCTCCTAGTTATGAAAACCTCACGATGACCCTCTTTATCAAATATAAAAGCCTTTATGCAAAAACCTAGATGCTATATCAATGACCACATGGACATACATAAGCATTATTCACAAAACTATACATAGTGTGTATGTGCTCAATATATACAGTAAAATGGCACTCAAAGGCTGAATTCATATCACAAACACTGGCCAACAACACCTATAAGTGTGTATCAACTCTATTCTTTTGGCTCAAAAACCTACATAGACCTATGATGGGTTCCCACCACAACTAAAACCTTTCAAGATACCTATAGATTTACTAATGTGGCTGAAAATACAGCCCCAAAAGGTGAACATTGGTTGTCGAAGAAGTACAAAGAACTATGCACAAATGTACTCCAAAATGGATCCAAGAATCATCCCAAAAATCCTTCAAAATAGACTTTGAAAACAAAGAATGAAGCTTTGAGGGCCCAAAACATGCACAAGGTAATGTTAACCATAATCTTTCCACTTCTTCAAACACCACAAGAGTGAAACTTAGTGGCAACAGATTGCGAGTTAAGCAACCTCTCGAAAGTTGCAAAGCTGCTGTGACGAAAGCTCTAACATTGTGTCTGAGAGCTTGAAGTCAATTCACTACTTTGCGCCCGACTCTTTACGTCGATGTTCTATTGAGCCACGTCGTATCTAGGTTTGCTCTCATGTCGTACTTCGTCTCCAACTGAAGGATGCGTATGAACATCAGTACGTACTAGTGTCTCATTTGGAAGTTCCACCTCATATTCTTTTGATGGTCTCGTCATCTCCGAGCTTGAGGACTTGATGATTTTACTTCTGTAAAATGTGGTGAGGATCAAGAACATCTTCTTTCTTACTCAAAGAATATGATGGAAGGTACGGAGAATGTGCGAGAGACTCTAATCACAGACCTAACACGACTAGGACCTCATGGTTTTCTCATTTCCATTATGGAGGACCAAGGTCGTGATATCGTTATTTTTGGGAGTAGGATAGAAGATTTTTTTTTTCAACGGGAAGTTTGATCTTACTAACTACCTCCTTCAAGGCTGGAATTGTTCTTCTTTGAAGTTTAGTCATTCACTTACTCTTCAAGTTATACTTGAAATATTGAAATGGACAACACCCATATTACTATTGACACATTCCACCAAGAATGCTTGAAGGCCAACAAGATACATTCCTAAAGGGTAACAATTCATCTCAGCACAAAGAAGAGGCATAGTTAGTGTCACTAGTGGGAATTTAACCCTCAACCCATTCAAGATAGACGAAAGCCCAGCCCATTTGGCCTACGCTCAAGGACACTAGGATAGAAGGTTCAAATAGTTTCAAAGAGACTGTTTCCTATCCTCAAGAACAAATCTCCACAACATTCTTCATCTACTTCTAAGAGAAAAAGAGATCTTTAAAGTCTTTACATGTAGAACTTTTTGTATGACACTTGATTGTCCCTCTATGATTGTCCTATATGTTTCTAAATAGAACAAAAATGTTTTTTTATCTAATGGTTGTAGAAGAGCTTGAAAACTTGATGATTTTACTTCTGTAAAATGTGGTGAGGATCAAGAACATCCTCTCCATTACTCAAAGAATATGATGCAAGGTACAGAGAATGCAAGCTAGCGATTGTTGGTGTAAATTACAAGCCTACACATTTGGCTCAAAGGATGCATTGAAGTCTATACATACATGAAGAAGCATAGGAACATATGCTAGTGGTTAATTACCACTTTACCTCATTGTAAAAGTTTAACATAGGAACATTTAAGAGCTTGATCATAGGGAGCCAAAAGTTTGAATTTGAATTCAAATTTTTTACTCATTCCTATAAAAATGGACATGAAAAGTCGCGGGCAAGAGAGAGCACTCCCGAGCCTAGCATTACTGATTTTTGAGTGTGTGTGAGGTCTACACTCTAGCACACTTCTCTAAACCATTTGGCAATGATATTCATGCCAATGGAGTTGTATACAAATGTTCATCAATACATACATTCACATTGTCCATCTCTGAGTTCTCTGTTAGTCTACTCAAAAGTCTCTCAAATTGTCAAGGGCATATCCCGGTCAATCCTTCATCAAATTCAGTGATTCAAAGCTTGTTGGATTTCGCTTGAAGTAATCTACATGCTATCAAAGTTTGAAGACATTCTATTCAGCCATTTTGGAGAAATCTGCGTCGAGGTGATCTCTGGTCATTTTCTGCTATAGTCCTAAAAAGTCGGGGGTATAGCTTAACTTGCTAAATTGATTTCTCTTAGAATAGTTTATCATTTTACATCATTCTATTTGGAATAGGGAGCTTACTAAGCTAATTAGATACCCCTAAAAGGAATTTTTCCAATTCCTACTGTGCTGGTCATACTAAGCAAAATACCCAGCAGGTGTTAAGACATAAATAGAAGGTTTTCTTGAGTTTGTGACTTCCAAAGTTATCTGTTTTGATTCAATCATTACACAAATCATGTCCAAAGTACATAGGGCATTTTATGGTGTCATTAGAAAGCTAAGGAGGTCTAGTTATCAACTGTGAAGCAAAAGAGGGCTGGTACAAAGCAGGCTTAGCAGTACCTACTCAGTCTCTTGGAGCATCCATCCATCTTTCCCAACAGTGGTATCAGAGCAAACTAAGGTAAAATGGGAGATGGTTTTCCTTCATTCATTGATAAATTGGACAGGAACAACTATCAAGCATGGTCTCTAAGGATGAAGACCTACCTACAAGGAAGGAGTCTCTATGGATACATCTCAGGAGATTAGGAATTGCCCTCATTCAAAGCAAGAGGATTACCAACCAAGGAAGAACATAAAAGGCTCAACATATGCTGTGCTAAGGATGCATTGGCAAGGTCTTATTTACTCAACTCTATATCTGATTTTCTTTTGCCACATATTAGAAATTAGCCTTGTCATCATATTTTTCCTCCAACACAAGGGCTAGGAAAAATCAGTTGTGGATTGAATTCACAACATTAAGGAAGCAACCTAAGCAAGCTGTTTCAGAATTTGTGACCAAGATTAAAGATGTAGCAGATCAGTTAGCAAGCATAGGAGAAGAGATTGAAGAAGAATAGATTGTAAGGCAAGTGATCAATGGGATCAAGGCTGATGACAAATGGGAAAGCTTCACCACAACTATGGATCTTTACATGGACATGCACACTCCAGATCTTACAACTCTCATGGGACAATTGTTTACTCATGAAGCAAAGCTCAACAAAAATGGAGACACATCCAAAGGTAATAACTCTTCTGCCCTATACACTGATAAGAAGTCTAAAGATAAAGGCAAAAGCAAGAAGGTGGAAGATGAAGGCTCTACTTCTCAAGCCAACTATGCAGGGAGAGGTAGATCTTCAAGAGGAAGGGGCAGAGGAGGTAAGCAAGGTAGGGGGAGATCTTATAACTCCTCACCATGCAACATTTGTGGTCTATCAAATCATACTACAGATGAGTGTTTCAGGAATTACAAGAATCAAAGAGGAAGAGGATATCAAAGAGGTGGCTACTCACAGTCAAGAGGTAGATTCAACCATCACCAAGGCTACAAAAATAACTACAACAACAACTACAACAATAATTACAATGGGAACTACCAAGGAGGATTCAAATCCAGGAAGGATTACAACAACTACACAAAGGAGCAAGATGACTCTCTTCTAATCATGAACATGACTTCAAAATCAGGTACAAATGATGACCACCTATTCTACATTGACTCAGGTTGTTCAAATCATGTGGCTGGCAATGTAGCATTACTCTCTGATCTTGAGGAACCAAAAGGTAAGCATCAAGTCCAAACAGGTCATGACACAAAGCATTCTGTAGTTAAAGTTGGAAATGTTAAGACTTGTGATGGAAATCAGAACTTGTTGAGTAGGGTACTCTATGTACCAACCATTACCAAAAATTTGATGAGTGTTGGTTAGATTGTGGAGAAAGGTTTGCAGGTCAGATTCAACCAATATGGAGCATATGTGGAGGATCCAAGACATGGGTTCAAGAGGATTGCTAAAGGAGAAAAATCAGGTAGACTTTTCACTTTTGAGTTAGAAGATACAAAGAACATTGCACTATACAATTATAAAGATCAGACACTTTCAGAGCTTGAGATTTGGCACAAAAGGTTAGGGCACATAGGAGAAAGAACCTTGAAACAAATGTGCAGGGACCAATGTGTGCTTGGGATACCTATTGTATCCAAGCAACATATGATTTATAAGTGTGGTGCTTGTCAATTTGGGAAGTCTCACAGGTTACCCTTCTCAAGGAAAGGATACATGCATGAAGACTACCTAGAGCTTGTTCACACAGATGTATGGGGACCAAGCAAAGACCCCTCAGTCTCAGGTTCAAGGTACTATGTATCTTTCATTGATGATTATAGCACATGGACTGTATTGTACTTTATGAAGCACAAGGATGAGGTATTTAATTGCTTTAAAAAATATCTTGCATTAGTTGAAAACCAGACAGGAAGGAATTTGAAGAGGTTAAGGTCAGATGGAGGAGGTGAGTACTTCACCAATGAATTTGAAGACTTCTTGCAGGACAGAGGTATCAAAAGAGAGATAACCACAAGGTATTCTCCTGAATAGAATGGGGTAGCTGAGAGAAGAAATAGATTAATTGTTGAGACAGCTAGATCTATGCTTAATGAGAAAAGGTTACCTAACTATCTATGGGCAGAGAGTGTTTCCACTTCCACTTACCTCATAAATAGGTTACCATTTAAGTCTCTTGATGATATGACACCCTATGAAGCATGGCATGGTAAGAGACCCTCACTTGACAATTGCAAAATATTTGGATGTGTAGCATATGTACACATTCCTTCTCAGATAAGAGGCAAGCTAGACCCAAAGGCTGAAAAATGCATCTTTATTGGGTATGATTTAAAAAAAAAAGGTTACAGGTTTTATTATCCCATCAATAAGGGATTCATGGTAAGCAAAGATGTTGTCTTTGATGAAAATGATTCTTGGTATGAGAATGAATGCAGGAAGGTCAAATTACCCTATGATTTAAAAGAGGAATTTCCAAGTCTGACCAAGGAGGAACCTACTCAGAATGAAGCCTCAAGTTCAGATGATGAAGATACTATCAACCTTGAAGAATTCAAAGCATGGAAGTCCAAAGGCAAAATGAAGATGAAGAAGCTTGAAGACATACCTGAATCTTCAACTCAACCATTTAGAAGATCACAAAGAGAAAGCAAGAAACCTATCAAATATGGGTATGATACATCTCTTGTTACTAAACATTCTATTTATCTTGCCAAAGATTTGTCAAATGAAGAACCAGGATCATATGAAGAAGCAATTACCAAATCAGAATGGAAAGAAGCTATGGATGAGGAGATTGAAACACTCAAAGAAAGTGACACATGGGAGTTAGTACCTAAGAAGGACTCAATGAAGGTAATAGGATCCAGATGGATCTATAAGCTTAAAAGAAATTCTCATGGCACAATCAATAGGTACAAAGCCAGATTGGTAGCCAAGGGTTTTGCACAAACCCAAGGCATTGACTATGAGGAGACATTCTCACCTGTGGCCAAGATGCCAACAATCAGAGTGTTGGTAAGTGTGGCTACATCAAAAAATTGGAATATGTACCAATTGGATGTCAAGAATGCTTTCTTGAATGGATGGATCTCAGAGGAGGTATACATGTCACAACCTCCTGGCTATGAGGACCCTAAGAAGGTAACATATGTTTGCAAATTAAAAAAGGCTTTATATGGATTGAAGCAGGCACCTAGGGCATGGAATTACAGGTTAACTACATATCTCCAAGACCAAGGATTTGTCATGAGCAAGGCAGATACTTCTCTGTTCATCAAGAGAAGTAATTCAGAGATAATATACCTTTGTGTTTTTATGTTGATGACATCATCATTGCAGGTAATGATGTCAATGGAATCAGATATATTAAAAGTCAAATGATGAAGGAGTTCAAGATCAATGATCTTGGTCTATTAAAATATTTTTTGGGGACTTGAATTAGTCTACACTAATTCAGGGATATATATTACTCAGAAAAAGTATATACAGGACATGTTGAAGAAGTTTTACTTGCAGGATGCCAAAGTAGCAAGCACTCCAATGGAGGTAAACCTAAAACTAAGTGCCCATGAAGGTGATGAAGTCAATGACATTACAGGTTATCAAAGTATGGTGGGTAGTTTGAACTATGCTACCTTAACAAGGATATATATTGCATATGGAGTTAGTGTGCTAAGTCAATTTATGCACAAACCAAGGATCCCTCACTTAGAGGCTGCCAAGAGAATCCTGAAGTATCTCAAGGGTACACAGAACCATGGTTTGTATTTCCCTTACACTTCAGATATTGATATCAAAATTTATTTAGATGCAGATTGGGCAGGATGCAAGGATGATAGGAGGAGCACTTCTGGATATATTTCTTTTGCAGGTGACAAACCAATTTCATGGTCTTCAAAGAAGCAACCTACTATTGCTTTGTCTTCCACAGAGGTAGAGTATAGAGGGCTGGCTAATGCCACACAAGAAGCAATATGGATTAAGCTTTTGTATACAGAATTGGGATTACATACTAGGTCACCAATTATCTTTGGAGATAATACAAGTTCTCTTCACCTTGCAGCTAATCCTATTTATCATGCTAGGACCAAACACATAGAGGTCCATTACCATTATGTGAGAGAGAAATTGATAAGCAAGGACATTCAACTAACCTATGTATCAACCAACATGCAATGTGCAGATTTGTTGACTAAAGCTTTGGATGGAACCAAACTTTGCAGGTTCAAATCCATGATTGGATTGCAGGATATACTTGAAGATTGAAGATGAAGACTTAGGCCAAAATGTTTGGCTTGAGGGGGAGCTGTTGGTGTAAATTACAAGCCTACACATTTTTCTCAAAGGATGCATTGAAGTCTATACATACATGAAGAAGCATAGGAACATATGCTAGTGGTTAATTACCACTTTACCTCATTGTAAAAGTCAAATTGACTTGGAATCTCTTGTAATCACCTACCAAAAGGATTCGTGGAAAAATTAGTTTTTTGATTGAAAGCATATCTCCAAACATTTAGGAGCTTGATCATAGGGAGCCAAAAGTTTGAATTTGAATTCAAATTTTTTACTCATTCGTATAAAAATGGACACGAAAAGTGGTGGGCAAGAGAGTGCACTCCCGAGCCTAGCATTACTGATTTTTGAGTGTGTGTGAGGTCTAAACTCTAGCCCACACTTCTCTAAACCATTTGGCAATGATATTCATGCTAATGGAGTTGTATAGGAATGTTCATTAATACATACATTCACATTGTCCATCTCTGAGTTCTCTCTTAGTCTACTCAAAAGTCTGTCAACTTGTCAAGGGCATATCTCGGTCAATTCTTCATCACATTCAGTGATTCAAAGCTTGTTGGATTCAGCTTAAAGTAATATACATGCTGTCAAAGTTTGAATACATTCTATTCAGCCATTTTGGAGAAATCTGCGTCGAGGTGATCTCTGGTCATTTTCTGCTACAGTCCTAAAAAGTCGGGGGTATAGCTTAACTTGCTAAATTGATTTCTCTTAGCATAGTTTATCATTTTACATCATTCTACTTGGAATAGGTAGCTTACTAAGCTAATTAGATACCCCTAATGGAAGTTTTCCAATTCCTACTATGCTGGTCATACTGAGCAAAATACCGAGCAGGTGTCAAGACATAAATAGAAGGTTTTCGTGAGTTTGTGACTTCCAAAGTTATCTGTTTTGATTCAATCATTACACACATCATTTCCAAAGTACATAGGACATTTTATGGTGTCATTAGAAAGCTAAGGATGTCTAGTTATCAACTCTGAAGCAAAAGAGGGCTGGTACAAAGCAGGCTTAGCAATACCTACTCAGTCTCTTGGAGCATCCATCCATCTTTCCCAACAGCGACAACACGAGATACGAAAACTGTTCCATTGCTTCACCTGTAATAATGACATTGGATTTGTGGCAGCATGGATTGAGCAATGCATTTGGAAGTTCCATCTCATATTCTTTCGATGGTCTCGTCCCCTCCGAGCTTGAGAACTTGATGATTGTACTTCTGTAAAATGTGGTGAGGATCAAGAACATCCTCTCTTTTACTCAAAGAATATGATCCAAGGTATAGAGAATGTGCGAGGACCTCATGGTTTTCTCATTTCCCATATGGAAGACCAAGGCTGTGATATCGTTATTTTAGAGAGTAGGATGGAGGTTTTTTTTGTTTCAACCGGAAGTTCCATGTTACTAACTACCTCTTTCAAGGCTCGAATTGTGCTTCTTTGAACTTTAGTCATTCACCTACTTTTCAAGTTATACTTGAAATATTGAAATGGACAACACACTCATATCCTAGGGTTCTCCCTTATCCCCCATTTTTCAAGGATTATATGTCATGCTTCACTCTCGGTTTGAGCCTTTGACCTCACAGTCCAAGGTGGAGTGTTTTACTATTACACCATGTATATACATTGATGTCCCATGTCGATACATGCATATTACTATTGACACATTTCACCAAGAATGCTTGAAGGCCAACAAGATACATTCCTGAAGGGCAACAATTCATCTTAGCACAAAGAAGAGGGAATGCAAAGCTAGCATCACTAGTGGGGGTAGAACCCTAACCCCATTCAAGGTAAGAGACCAACCCATTTGGCCTATGTTGAAGGACACTACGATAGAACGTTAAATCATTTCAAAGAGACGCGTGATGGTTTCCTATCCTCAAGAAGAAATTTCCACGCCATTCTTTATGTACTACTAAGAGAAAAAGAGGTCTTCAAAGTCTTTACATGTACAAATTTTTGTGTGGCTCTTGATTGTCCCTCTATGTTTGGCCTATATGTTTCTAAATAGAAGAGAAATGTTTTTCTATCCAAGGGTTGTAGAATCACTTTGTTTTTGGTTGTGCATGAAAGGCTCTAGCTTAGACACAATTGAGAGCTTTTTTGAGCATCCCACTAGTTCCCTAGATTAAGTAATTGATCCAAAAAGAATGATAGTTTCCAATAAAGAATGTTGTTGTATCACTATGGGTCCAAGTAGCAAAAGACATGGGTTCTGATGGTCAAAAATTGCTTGAACCCTTGGCTTTTTTTGGGAAATCCTTGTGAAACTTTCTTCAAGACTCTTGTTTGAACCCTTGCATTATTCTAATTTATTTGGTCCCAATTAAAGGTTTTTGATCCATAGGGTTAATATTTCCTAAGGGTATGGTATTTAACCATTAGGGAGGCATTTCAAGCCTTTGGGCTTTTATATACAAGCTTGGGAGGAACTCTTTTAGAATCCCCCTCCTTAGATTTGCACTATGTTGGCACTCAAGGTCAGGCATGAAGTGCCAGAATGCATTGAAGAAGTGGACACACTAGAAGAGGGAACATCTAGGGAGCTCCAAGAAGTATATATCAAATTTCCAAAAGAAACCGCTATAAAAACAATGATATTGATCCCTAAAAACCATTATAAATATCATTTGAGCTTTTTATACCTCCATTTTTTGCAAGCTGAGGACTCTTTGAGCTTGAGGATCCTATGTATAACTTACATTTTGGATTTCATAATTTTAAGAGCTCAGTTGAGCTCTCAAATAGCAAGAAGAACTTAACTTTTAAGTAGGCCAAACATTAGGTTTGGAACTAGCCAAAACTAGTCAAAAAACTATAAAAAGAGCTAGAGAGGTCATTCTTTGGGCTAGCAAGTTAGGAAAAGAGCTTCTTGAAGAGACTAATTGAGTTATTGAGAATCAAAGCTTCCATTGTTCCTATCCTTTTTATCTTTCCTAGTGTGCATGTATGTGTGCGTGCATGCATGTATGTGCTTGTCACTCATATTTTCTTGCCACATTCACTCATGACCTTCATGTCCTCCTCATGTCTCTAAGGATTGAAAAGTAAAGGATGTGGTTCTCATGCTTGGGCTACACCAAATTTTGGCACCATTTCCAAGGAGAGTTGCTCGAGGACGAGTGTTGGGATGGTAGATCATGGATTTGTGATGTTGGAAGGTAAAAAATATTCATTTTTTATTTTTTTTTTAATTTCTTTCTTGACCTTCATCATCATCATCATCATCTTCTCCCATCTTCATCATCACTCAATTTTTTTGTTTTTGATTATATTCCATATTTTCACCTCATTTCTCATTCCTAGCTGTACCAGAGAGAGAGAGAGAGAGAGAGAGAGAGAGAGAGAGAGAGAGTTTGTGGTTACAAGGATCTATGATTTTTGCAATTTTCTACACCTATGGAGCTCGCCACCATCCTCAACATGGCACACATGCCCTCTTCATTGGATTTCAAAGTTCTTGCCAAAACTCACAAAAAATCACGATTTTGTGGAAAAAATTCCAACTTTGTGGAAAAGTCAATGTTTTTAGAGCATCGTGATTGCCTTACTATTGGATGTTCCTACCTAAAATCATTTACAAAATCATGATTCTTTGGTTGTTCAACATCATGATTCTCTCACAGCATCGAGATCTTCTAATTTTCTCAAAGTTGTGATTCTCTAGTTTTCAACATCAAATTGTCTCATAACATCATGATTGTTTGACTTTCACAAATTTGCAGCTCTCTGGTTGTCATAACGTGGTGACTCAGTTATAGCATTGCAATTGTCTAACTTTCACATAATCGTGATTATCTAGTGATCACAACATCGTGATTCTCTTGTTCTCACGACATCACGATTGTCTCAGAGCATCACGATTGTCTGGCTCTCACAAAATCACGATTCTCTGGTTGTCACAATATTAGGATTGTCTTACAGCATCACAATTGTCTGACTCTCACAAAATTATGATTATGTGGTTGTCTCAACATCGTAATTATTTTAGAAAATCATGACATTTTCACACACTCATGGCCAACTTAAAAAGTATATAAATACCTCGAGAGATTTCTTTTGTCTATTTGATCCCTAAGAGTTTGATTGACATAACGTTTTCATCCAAAATCCATTTTTTGAGCTCGATACTTAGTCCGAAAACTCAAGATCTAGATAGGATAATTTGAAGTTGACCTTCAAGTGGGATTAGGAAGCCAAGGGAGCTCTAGAGAAATTTTCAGCAATACAAAGGTGAAAATGGGTCTTTAAAGATGCCTAAATGAAAATTGTTTATCAAATAAATTAAAATTAAAGCTTGATCTAAACTTGGGACTTTTACAAGTCCATTAAGAGCCATTCAAGGGTCTCCAAAGCAAGATAAAATGAAAAACAAACCAAGGTTTGGGGAGCATGCTTACTAGACATCAAAGTGCTTTTCTAAGCACCAAACTTGAGGTTGGAAGGACTCGCAACCCCCTCAATCAATTTCAAGTACAAGCTAAGTGTGATTATTGGTATTGATTAACTAGGGTCACATTAGGAATGATACAAGTGCAAGAACCCGTAATTACTGAAGTTCAAGCATAAGTTAGGATATTGTTGTGATAAACCCTAAAGGAAAGGAACTTAAGTGGATCGATCACATCTCAAAGCACAATAAAACTCAAGTATTCCTAATGATGATATTTTTCAAATAAGACTACACTAGAGAAAACTATAAAAGAGAAAGTATCTGATTCAAAAGAACATTGCAACATGGTTTTACTTGGGAAAATTGGGACTAGTAGACAAAGCTTATGAACCTTAGATCAGGAAAACATCTAGGCTAGGATAGACAAAGCATGAGATCATTTGAAGCTAGTGGCAATCACATAGCTAGGTGGTGGGCCTAGCAACTCATTGACTGTCCTTACGTGTTGAGTTCAGAAAGTAGTGACTCGGAGATCTTGTATAGTATGGAGAAGCGAGTTGTTGGTTTTGGTGTTGCATACCTAGAAAAACTAGAAGGGCCATATAAGAAACAATCGGAATATTTTAGGACCAACCGATAAGGTTCTTGCATCTATGAGGATGGTTTGAGAAGGTCTCTTATCCAACTTAGAAATCGGGATCAACCTTTGGGACTTGAATACCATGTGATCAAGTTTGAAGAAGGCTCATGCATTGATAAAGAGGGAACCATGTACACGGTCATAAGTTTGGCCAACAGGATAGATGAGTTTGAAACTATCATTCGTGAGATGGAAATGGAATAGCTAGAGCAAGGAATATGAGCAAGAGAACCTAGGACACTTCGAGGTAAATCCATCTTCACTAGACTAATCATCCTAGAGTCGAGCCCCCAAGAAAATAAGAGCATAGATTTATTCCTAAATAGGAGCACTCATGAGGCATTTTGGAGGTTTAGACCTGGCAACCCTAACAAAATTGGATCACTCACTATTTATGAGTTCTAGGACCTAGAGAAAGCAGGCAAGGTTGTCTATCTAGATAACACTTTAGAGAGGATGCTCCTAGTTATGGGGAAAGGTAGACATGCCTACACCTATAAGGGTGAATGGATATTCCCTCCACCAATATCAAACCTTTCTTGTGGCCTTCAAGGAGAAATATCATCCTAGGCTCATGGAATCCAAAGAGATAGAGCTATAGAGAGACCAAAAGTGAGTTTTGCCAACATTTTAGGAAGAGGTACATCAAGAATGGAGATAGACATGAGATCAAGAGAGGCATAGAGGCCAAAGACTTCAAAGAGGTGGACACAAATTTCCTCTACCAAACCCCTAAGAGCATCCTAGGATCTTGAGGCCTACATAGTTGGTTAAGTCCATGAAAAATTACTTCGATGGCAGAGGAGATCCATACAATCACATAGCATAGTTGAGACAAGTATTGAGAGCTAAACAAGTTCAAGACATGTTCACTCAATAAAATGCTTTTGGTTTGACTCACAAGAGCACAACCTTCAATTGGTTTCAACCATTACACCAAGGATAGTTTAGAAACATAGGCCAATTATTGGAAGCCTTAATAATCGAGTTCTCCAAGAATGGGATCCGACAAAATACCTCATCCATAAGAAAGTATCTTAAGAGATTACCTATTCTCTAGCTATCCACACCTACCAAACAAGTGTCTTTATTTCTAGATAGATTGTTAAGTGCAAAATTCAGATCTTACATGTACCTAAAGGGACCTAGAAGCATAGAGCAGTGTATGTGCATGTGCATAGGCATAGAGGACAACCTAGATGATGAATTAGAGCTCTCAAAAATCTATAAAGATTCTGACAATTCTACAAGTTTCATCTCCAAGCCTTCCACAACTATTGAAGAACTAGCAGAGAAGGTAGCCCAAAAGTTAGGAGTCTTGAGCAAACACCCACCTTCGTCTTTGTGAAATGATGTTACACATGCAGAGGAGACCACATGGCTAATGTTTTCCCAATCATGGCTCAATCCCAAGCAAACCCTAGCTCCCAATACTGCACGATAGAGAGAAAATGCACAAACCATAGGGGTCAAGATTATTGATACAATAGGCAAGCCATCAGACAAACTTATGAGCAATCTTACCAATAGGGTTCATATCACAACCAATACCAATAGCTGTATTATAGTCCATAACAACAATATCAACGCCAATACCAATATGAATACTAGGCACAACATAGGCCACAACGATCTTACAAAACGAATTGCCACCTCATTTCAATGTGATCCTAGTTAAGGATGCAATGGTAGAGCAGAATCCTAATAGAGCATTGGTGTTGAAGAGCCCTTTGGTCTTAGGAAATGGCCCTCATGCTGAGAGTTCTGACTACACCCATGAAGAAAGTCCAAGAGCTTATTACATAGAGTCACCCAAGCATAGTGGAACTTATGCGTATGAATATGAGGCACTACCTATGGAAGCAAACTAGGAGCTAGAATACTCCAATGTCATGTATGCAAATCCTAACGCCATTTTCAAATTGAGAGAAATGAGACCACAAGCCCCTACAGGAGCATGTTTTAGATGTCATGGTGACCATTTCATTCATGAATATCCCCATCTACTATGTCTGAGAGAATGATAGACCATTATGATACAAGGCTTTTTTCTTGAGTGTGGAAAAGAAAATATCCTCTGAGATTGTGCAAGGAACCCCTCTAGTGAGCCCAAGGTTACATGAATTAATGTGGTAGGATTAGTGGTGGATTCATATTCAAGTAGCATTAACATGGCTCCTATACAAGCAATCACTAGGCCACAAGCCTTACAATAGGCTAAACGAGTTGAACAATTAGAGTAAAATGAATGAGGATAGCATAGTAAGAGGAAAACAAGAACCTAGAAGGACACCAAGGATAAGGCCAATCTCAAGTGGACTAGAAATTTAGCCAAACTAGAAGAAAACTAGAGAGATGAAACAATAAAAACTATAGACATTGCATCTAAAAAACCTCGCATGCCAAAAATCCATCCACTCCACTTCATATCACCCCACCACTCATTGCGAATAGACCACAACTACGGTATGTTCTCATAGATCTAGCTCTAGAAGGCTTGGACATGATTTTCAAGGCCTACGAGGCTTGACTTCAAGAAGGGCCAACAACTCCAAACCTATACAAGAGTTACCCTAGAGCAAATTTAGAGATTGAATGGACAAAAATCTGCATAAAAGAGGTAGAACTAGCTCAAGATATGCTCAAGGGTGATCAATTGTTCAATGAGACAAATTCTATCAAATCGAGTTTGCATTTCGAGGCCTACTAGAAAGACTAGAGGAGTTGGTAAACAACCCGTAGGTTTCTTTACCTCCACAGGCTCAATTAATTTTTGCAAAAGAAATTGGACCACCAAGGGAAGTTTATGTTCGTGCTTCCATGGATGTTGGAACACCTCTTTCAATTCAGTAGTACTCTCAAGAGTTGTTGTAGGAAATACAAGAAGATAAATGGGCCAAGGAGAAGGTTAATACCCCTCCTATTCATGACATTGATGATCCTCATTATCAATTTCCCTTAGACATTCCATGTATTTAAGGAGACGAAGCAGAGCAAAAAGAAGATGAAAGATTAGATTTTGAATCTAATTCTTTACAAAAGTTGCCATAGTTCACATTCCTATGGGAATCTGAATCTCTTGACATCAGAGTTTCCACGATACTAATAAGAAATGAAGACCCAGTGGTTCCAAGAAACACTAAAGACATGAAGAACATTAAGGTGCAGCATCCTCCCACCTTAGAAGATTTGCTCAAAGTAAACCTTGAGATGTGGAAACACATGGGAAATCAGGTCCCAAAACTTGGCTCCAACATGTCAAAAGCAAGCTTTAAGTTGAAAGTCCCATAGATACCTCTAGACAAATAGAAGACATGAGTGAAGGTGAAGAAGGTTATACTTAACTTCCAATCACCTACCAAGGTTACACAATCAAAGCTAACTTAGATCAAGGGTGCTCATGTTGCAATTGCAACCACCTCCTTATGGAAGAAAAATGGAAAAACCATATTAATACCAAATAGAATGAAGCTTTAAAGTGTTGACAGCCATGTTCTAGGACCTCAGGGATTGTTAGAAGGGATAACTATAACCACTTGTGGTGTAGAGTTTGAAAACACTATTTCTATATGTGATTGGCAAAAATAGCATCTTTAAAATGATCCTAGGAAGGCGCTTCCTATGGTAACCACAAATAGTGGAAGATTGGGGAACCAAATCCTTGTACTTGCACCACTTAGGGATCACAACCAAGGTCAATCTGAAAGACTAGGCCATTAGCACTATGTGGGTATACAAGCTGAAGCATAAGCTTGATGGAACAATTGACAGGTAGTAGGCTAGGCTTGTTGCAAAGGTATGTGCATGAAGGATGCATTGATTTTGATGAGACCTTTGCACCTACATGTTGAAGGACTACTCCTTGTAGCATATGTGCACTTGCAGCTCATCATGATTGGAATATACATTAGTTGGACATTGAAACTGCATTTTTGAATGGTGACGTGCATGAAGAAGTGTATGTTTTCAGCCTCGTGGCTTTGTGTAGAAAGGGCATGAAAACCAGATATGCAGGTTAAAGTTTTAAAACAAGCACCATGTGCTTTGTATGAAAAGATACATGCCTATCTGATTGCACATGGTTTTCAAAACAATCCAAGTGAGAGCACCTTATATGTTAAGCATGTAAATGATGTGCTTCTGATCATTGTTGTGTATGTTGATGACATGCTATTCCCTGTTCCTCATGAGAAGCATATTACTTTTTTTAAGGCTGATTTGCATGCCTCATTTGAAATGTCTGATTTGGGGCATCTACATCATTATTTGGGCATTCCATTTATGCAAATTGATGGAAAAATAGCTTTGTGTCAAAAAAAATATATTCACATATTATTATAGCATTTTGGCCTTGAAAACTATAAACCTATTGCCACTCCTATGGAGACAGGTTAATGATTGAGTCTTCATTATGCTGGAGATGCATTTGATGTTGTTATCTATCAGTAGGCTGTTGGATGCTTGATTTACTTACGCATTACCCGGCCATATATTTAGTTTACTATCTCACAACAGGTTTATTCGTTGCCCACGTGTCAAGCATTTATAGGTGGTTGTGCATCTTTTGCTACTTGAGTGATACCTAGCTACTTGGATTGTTTTATCCTAAGGGGGGATCACTATCGTGAGATTTACATGCTTTTTTTACTCTGATTCGATTGGTTGCTATGACACTGGTGTGTCCACCAGTGGTTTTTGCTTCATGCTTGGTAGCTCATGCATGTCCTCGTTGAGGAAGTAGCAGCCTACTATGGCCCCTTCTAGTTGTGAGGCTGAGTATAGGGCACCTTTCACAATGACTCTCGAGTGTGTGTGGCTCATACGCCTTATGGCTGATTTGGGATTCGTCAATCTTCTACTGCCACAATCTTCACTAATACTCAGAACACATTGGCAGTTACAAAGAACTCTGTGTTCCATGCTCATAATAAGCACATTGAGATGAGGTTCTCTATTAGAGAGATCAGTTTGGTATATGTGCCCACACAAGAGAACATCGTAGAACTTTTCACAAAGGCTCTGCCTAAGCTGAAGTTTGAAGCTTAGTGTAAAGCGTTGGGCTTACTTCCTTTTGTGGATTGATTTCACATAGCTTGGCACTTCCTTATACATGAGTTGCAGCTTCTTGTTCACCACATCACGCTCGGGGGGGGGGGGGGGGATTTGTTGATATATTTAGGTAATGATGTGTGTGAAGACACTAGGACTACCGGGGCACCTTTTTCCCTCTTTAGGATGCTTTTTCCCCCCAACTTATATATGCCTATAACCCTAATGGGTTGCTTAACTTTGTACATTCTAGTGGTAATACATTCAGTATTGTGTGTTGTGCTCCAAGGTTCTTCTTCTTCCTTGTGATGTTGATGTGGTTCCGTAGATCTCAAACTCCAATAGGTATACTTCATAAAAGAGAAGATTGAGGTGCTTACTCACTTCTAGAATTTCAAGGCTATGGTGGAAAAGTAGATAGAGAAGTATATTCAGGTATTAGGATCTGATGGAGGAGATGAATAGATGAATAGATGTAAAAAGTCATGGAAATTGGGGGCAATTATCATGAAGGTAAACACAATAATAAAATGGCATTCTTGAATGTCAAGATAGACATTGCAGAAATAGCAAGAGCGATAATGGCTGAGAAAAATATGCCTCTTTGTTATTGGGCAAAAGTTGTGCACATTGTAGTGTAGATTATGAAGAGAACTCCGACTGCTAGTGTACATAAAGTTACACCTAAAGATAATTTTACAAGTGAAAATCCAAACTTATTATATATGAGAGAATTTGGTTGTATTGCATACGTACATGGTCTAGATGAGTTGAGGAAGAAATGTGATCCAAAATCATAAATGGATATTCACTTGAGAAAAAATGGATATAAATGTTACAACGTTGTCGGGAAGATTTGCATCTTCCAGTTGATGATCAGAGAAAATGAAAACAACTTAATCGGTGAATTCTAAACCTCTTTTTCACTGTTGAACAATTGTTCTGGATTGAATTAACTACTTTTGAAGTGTTTGCAGGTACAAGAAATGATGAAGAATATGTGTTCATATTAGGGTTATCCTAATTACTCATTTAATGAGTGTTTTAAATTGATACATCTAAGACATATGAGTATATACCCCAAGGGTTTCATAAGTTTATATAAGTTAAGTCAGTAGGATTAATCCAAAGGATCTTAAATGATTCCATTGGGTTAATGTTAAGGGTTTAGATGATTTATCATGGGTTAGAGATAGGGTTCAGAAGGGTTTTAAGGGTTTCCAAGGGTTTTTAGTGTTCAAAATGAGTGGAAATGAATATTAGCATTAGTTTTTAATTATTATTTAATGAAACTAATCTATAACTTGAACATTAATTAATTACAAATTCAAATCTGATTTAATTATTTACCTTAATAGTGTATGTGAAATTAAATACTAAGGTTTGAATTAATTAAAACTTAAACTAAGGTTAATTTAAATTATTTATTTAATTAAGAAAATTAAGGTAATAGAATAAAAAAGATAATTGAAGTGGATAATTAATGAGCGGTGTATGTGAGTGCTGTTTAAAGTGTGGTGTGAGTTAAATGTGTAATTAAAGTGGATAAAGTGAGTGTTTAAAAGTGTGGTAATTATGTGGGCAAAATCAAAGAGTGGTCTAAATTAAGTATGCATTTAAAGTGCAAAAAGTATGTAGTGAAAAGAATGGAGTAAGTGAGTTATGTGAGAAAAGTCAATTTAAAGTATGGTGGATACATGTGAGTTAAAGAATGGATGAGAAATAAAGTAGGAAACCAAAAGAGAGGTATAGAGAGAATCTCTGTGTATAAATATGTGGGCTTTGCTCCATATTTTGCTAATGTTTTCTACAGGTACTCATTTTTCTTGTCCTTATTTGTTTCTTCCATTGAGAGGGCATATAGTGATAGTTCCATATTGTTGTGTTTTATTTCTGCTGATGTGCATTGGGCCATTCTGTATAAGGGCAACTGATGCTAATCACAAATTGCACGTTGTCTTCTACATTCTTGTGAGTTACGATCAACAGATGAAGCCATGCGTTTAATCGAGGCATGATTTTTTCTGTCAGTGCCCTGCTTCATTATCTTTAGTTTTATTAAGCATATGGACAGTTCAGAAGATGAACTTGTCTCTGAAAGTGGAAGTCTACGGAAATCATCCTCTCTCAGAGAGTGATGATGATGACATCAGTCTCGTCATTTCTTTCACCGTCGCCTTTAGGAAAATCAGACGTTAGTTCACAAGCGCTGAGTAAAGTGGCAGAGAGGGCTAACTTCTGAGTCCTGAGCATCTTGTGCAGATCAGCTGACAAGAAGTATGCCTGACAGGTACTGGCGGCGCTCTGTAGAGAGTGTGCGAAGAGAGAAATTCGAGATCTGGCGGCAGTTTGGCAGGCGTGAAAGAATAGAATTAATATAGATATATATTAAAGAACTTAAAGTTCTCCTCCAGGCTCCCTCCAGTCTCCACGATGGCTGCAGACATGCAGCGTGCGCAGAGAGAGAGAAAGAGAGAGAGAGAGAGAGAGAGAGAGAGAGAGAGAGAGAGAGAGAGAGAGAGAGAGAGAGAGAGAGAGAGAGAGAGAGAGAGAGAGAGAGAGAGAGAGAGAGAGAGAGAGAGAGAGAGAGAGAGAGAGAGAGAGAGAGAGAGAGAGAGAGAGAGAGAGAGAGAGAGAGAGAGAGAGAGAGAGAGAGAGAGAGAGAGAGAGAGAGAGAGACTGAAAGAGAGACACTTAATCATACTCAGTTGTAGTGTGTGTCTAGAAAGAGAGACTGGACGTCCGCGAGAGAGAGAGAGAGAGATGATTCTCTTCCTTCCCCTCCACGGTCTGCGTGCGACAGAGCGCAGAGAGAGAGAGAGAGAGAGATAGATAGAGAGAGAGAGGTAGAGAGAGAAAGAGAGAGTGAGAGAAAGAGAGGTGGAGAGAATTAGAGTATGAAGTTAATTTAACTATCTCATTGAAGAAATCATTTTTTTAGGTATTAATTATATTGATATAGAGAACTGCTTTAAGTTTTGCTAGTTTAGCATATGATTTTGCATGAGCATGTAATTGAACTAATGAATGTATGTGCATCTAATATGTTTTAATATGTATGCTTTAGAATGCATATGAATGAGTTCGCATGTGCATGAGCATTTGTTAGCATGTTTATATATGCGAATGAAAACATCAATTAGAGAATGTCTGACTAGGAATGTATATATAACTAAGCTTAAGTCTATATAAGTAAGGCTATATGAACATGCATAGATATGGTATAGATACATGGTTTAGAGTATATGTATGTAATAATCATATGTATGTGCATTAAGTTTAAATACATAAAACATGATAGAGTTGATGAATAGTGTGTATGGGTATATATGTTTGTAAGTGAATAAATGAGCATAGGTTAATGTGTGCAATATTGTGTTCATTTGCAGAGGATTAAGTGCTTGAGAACATGTTAGTATGTTTAAGTGATGAATGAGAATGTTCAGATATGTATTAAGTTAACATATTAATGTTTAGGGATGTGAATGTATCTACATATAAGAGTTAATGTGAGCCTGCGTTAGCCTATGCTAGTTTGAGAGTGTGTGTTTAGATGTAAGTACATGGGTTCTTTTAAGCATAAGTGCGTTTATATTTGCATAATGATATCATGTCAACATGTTAGTATGTCTAAGATAAATGTTAGCATGTACATGAAAGTATGTTAGCACGTGTATGCTTTGATGTATGTGAAGTATGTCTTATATGTTTCTTATTGATTTTTGTAATTTTACTAATAGCTAATGTTTTCTACAGAAACATTGAAGATGACGGAGAAATGAAGTGCAGTGAACCTAATGTTTTTTGCAGTGTCGAGAAGCATTGAAGATTAATAAGCAATTGAAGAACAAATGAAGTGCAGTGAACCTAATGTTTTTTGCAGACATTCACAGCAAAAGAATCGAAGAGCATCATTGCAGAAACATTGTTGGATACAAGCTATTGAAGTGAAGATAAGAGAAGCAGCAAGATTGAAGATTCATTTATATCTTATTTCCCGAATTCGTCAATTACCCAAATGTTTAGACATTCATCCTAAAGTTTAGACCTTTCATTTGTATTAGAACTATTGCTTTGGTCCATTAGCTTATCAATTAATTTATTCAAGCTGTTTAGCCTCATATTGTTTCATTAGTTTTCTCATTACTTTCCTTGATGTCTTCTAAGTTAGTTCATGAGTCTGAGCATAGTACTATTGAAAATATTGAAAATATTGAGAATGTTCCGCCAACTCTAAACAGACCAAAAGCCTCTAGCTTACCTGAAAGTTTAGTAGAAGTACCCATTATGGAAGTTTCAATCTCATATCAGGAAGCTGTTGCTATGTACGAGGCTGCCCGTCCTTACGGTCCATAGCTATTTAAACTATGTAAAGACCTTAGTTTCAGTCAAAGAAATAGGTAATTTAAATTGTTTTGTCATTAGAACCCTTATTTTCATAAGCCTGAGTTTGCTACAGACACCCCGCGTGTGCCGAACGATTTAGGCGGATGACTTGATCCACCATCCGAGCATCCCTCACGACCCGACATTGGTGAACCCGACGGGAACAAACGGCGATGCAGCTCAGGTATAAATTTTAAATTTTGCTTGCATATGCATACATCGACAGGTTGAATTGCAGAAGCTTCTTCATCCGTGGGAGCTGTGGGTGTGTCGTTGGAACCTTGCACTTTTCTAGGTGTTGAGGGCTGTTCCCTAGGGAACTGAGCGCCTCCACGAAGAGTGGCAAGTAGCTACCCTCATCTCGCCACCCCTCTCATCGACATTAGAAGGAGGAACGTTTGCACAATCATCTATTAGCAATTGATGTATTAGATTTTGATCCTATTTAAAATTGTATAAATTTTCACATAGTCACTTTTTGAGCCTCTTCTTCGATTCAGATTGCAGGTATTGACCTATCCTCTAAGACTTCTTGTTTCTCTAATCTCAATGGGTAAAAAGAAAGCAGTTCATTTAAACACACATGAAAAGATCTCTACTATGGAGGGTTCAATTAAGAATGCAAATTTGGGACTTGAACTGCAAGTCAAAGATTTAGAGGATAAGTTAAATTCGTCAAATCAAGCAAAGTTTAAAGAAGTATTTTTGTTAATTGACAAGTTAAGTGAGTTTTCTAATTCAAATAGAGCGATGTGTGGAATTTTACAAGAAATTGTTAAAACATTAAAGATCCAAATAGATGATTTGACCAAAAAAGTCAATGAAATCCCTAAATGCAAGTGTAATGAACATGAAATGCAAAGTTTATCTCCAAAGTTGCCTAATGAAACCCATATGAATGAGTTTAGGAAATCCACCTTTAGGGCTATGAATAGGAAAATATATCCCTTAAGATGCTTTTGGTGTGACCAACTAGGTCATAGGTACGAGGATTGTGTTGCTTATAGTAATGCATGTCAAAATCACTTAGTCATTTCACATAACCTGAAGATTTGTGATTATCAAACACAACTACCTTTGAAATTAAACTTAGGTCGAGGAGGGATGATAGACTATTTTGATCAAACAAAATTGAGTCCTAAAACCAAACTTCAAAAACAATGGAAACCGAAGAGTCATAATGAGAAAAGTAATGTATGTCAATTACATTCTATGAACAAGGTTGTGAATAAAAGTAAATGCTTGGACAATGATCAAAACCTTCTTACACCTAAATCTATGAGTAACATTGATATTCAAACTACATTTAAGGATCAAGATACATTGAAAAAGTTTAAGAAAGAAGAAGATGTCAGGATAACAGATGATGAAAATGAACAATCCATTAATGGAAATGAAGACATTTATGTGGATAAAACAGAACCTAAAGTGATAGAAATTGACAATAAATGTGATCAAAATAAAAATGATGAAAGAAGAGTACAAACATCTGAAGACGAAAATCTTCAAATTCAATTAGAACATGATAAGAATATGGGAAAATGGGTACAAGAACCCATTATGGAAGTTTCAATCTCATATCAGGAAGCTGTTGCTATGTACGAGGCTGCCCGTCCTTACGGTCCATAGCTATTTAAACTATGTAAAGACCTTAGTTTCAGTCACAGAAATAGGTAATTTAAATTGTTTTGTCATTAGAACCCTTATTTTCATAAGCCTGAGTTTGCTACAGACACCCCGCGTGTGCCGAACGATTTAGGCGGATGACTTGATCCACCATCCGAGCATCCCTCACGACCCGACAACGTACTCACACAACATGTGATGGTAAGCAAAGATATGGTGTTTGATGAAATGTCAAGCTTCTATGTGGATGCCAAAAAAGGGCTTAATCTTGACTCAAATGAAAAAGGAAATGCCCAGAACTCAACTACAAAATCTCAGGTTTTGAGTGGAAAGTGATACCAAGCAATAGTTCCAACTCAAATCCATTGAATGGAATTTTAAGTCTGGAAAATTTATCAACTACATCCAAGAAAGGTAAAGAAAAGAACTATGTTGGTAACAAAACATCTAGATGTTTTGAAGACATTGATGGAGATTCAAGCAATTGAGAAAAGAGACTTGATGAGGAACTTGGATTGACCTTTGTGAAGAATCTAGGAGTAAGAAAGGTATATGCAGATGACACAGCAAGCAAAAGTGACCCATGACCAAGAGGATCTAGGAGGATGCTGAATTCACTGCACCAATTGACATATGATAGTTACATTGTTGTCATTGTGCCTACATGACTAAGGAAATACAAGATGTTGAACTTTCTTGGTTTGAAGATGCAATTGAAAATGCACATTGGGAGAAAGGTTGGCTACAATCTTTGGAAATGGAACATGGAAGCTAGTTCCATTGCTGTGTGGAAAGAAACCCAGAGGTTGGAAGTGGTTTACAAGGTAAAACACAATGGTGATGGTAGCATAAGCAGGTATAAAGCATGATTGGTAGAAAAAGGGTATGCACATACATATGGCATGGATTATGAGGAAACTTTCAAAGCTATCGCTAAAATGTATACTACTAGAGCACTTGTTGCATTAGCTACAACAAAAGGATGGCTTTTGCATCAAATGGATGTGAAGAATGCTTTTTTACATGGTGAGTTGGAGGAATAAGTATACATGGACCAGCCAGAAGGATATGAGGACTCAAAGCTCCCAAAATATGCATTTGAAAAAGGCTTTGTATGGGCTTAAACAAGCTCCTTGTACTTGGCATGCAAGGGTTGCAGATAATTTAACCACCATTGGATTTTCTAATTGTGATGCAAATTACACATTATACAAAAGGAAGGGTGACGATGGCATCATGATTGTGACTATTTATGTTGATGACTTGATTCTAGGTGGTGATAATGAAGAAAGTATTAAAGAGGTAAAGAAACTCCTTATGTACGAACTTGACATGAAATATCTTGGTGTGCTGTGCTTTTTTTTTGGGCATTGAGTTTATACATACATACAGAAGTATATGATGTCGCAAAGGCAATATGCCTTCAATATGCTACAAGATTTTGGTATGGCTGACTGTAAGCCAATTTCCATGCCATTAGATCAGAATATGAAGTTGGATACTACATTAGGTGAAGCATTGGAAAATGATACTATCTACAAAAAATTGAGGGAAACTTGATACATCTTACAATAACAAGGCCTATTCTAAGCTACACTATAGGACTTCAAAGTCAATTTATGAAAATCCCTAAGAAACCACATTTAGATGCTCTCAAACATGCGAGATTCAGATTTGAGTATTATCTAGGTATTTTTTCATTTAGGCTTGGCTAATCAATGTTTTGATTTTCCTAAGATAGCCCACATCGTGAAAGCATGCCTTTCAAGATCTTAACACCAGACTAGATGCCACTCTTAGCAAGTGCCCTAGTATCCTCCCTCAGGTTGTCTCAACATACCCCTTCCCCTACAACTTCTTTGCGTTGTTCCCTGTAATCAAGGGAGGTAGTTGTACTACAAACCTCCTATGTTTCGGTGGCTTCCATTGATCCTTCCCCATCTTCTTCTCGTTGGTGATAGCCAAGGCAATGACAACAGATGGCCCAAGAGCTATTCATCCCCATTGGGGACCATTTTCGTGCACTTCAAGGGGAGTCAATTGTTTCCCCCATCCATTGAGCCTATTCTAAAACCCCCTATTATCAATGCCACTCCATAAGAAAACCCCACCCCCCCTTGTGTCAGCTTCCACACTAAGCCCCTATACATCTCCCATGACTAGTATTCCACCTCAACAAGTGAGTTTTGACTATCATTTTGAGGGGGAAACATTTTTGCTATGAGTTCTCTTGCTTGTTTGTTGTGAGAGAGAATTTGTAGGAACTTCCTCTAGAGAAGTGAACCTAACAAAAGGGTTATCCCCAAAATTAAATGGACTAATTGCATCAACCAAAAGGAGCTCGGTGGCTTGGGCATTTTAGACATCAAAGGAATGGCCAGTTAGCAAGAAAATGGTTATTTAAAGCATGGAGCAATAGTGATGCCTCTTGGGCCAAGCTTATTTTTAGAAACAAGAGTTCCCTTAATCTTGTGGGCTTATCGGGGTGGAAGGGTCTTGACCTCCTCATCATATTGTTCTTCCCATTTCTAGTGACTCCCAAAGGCTAGAGCTTGGTTTGTTCTCTATGGAAGAGTTGGAACAAGGTTAAATGATTTATTAAAATTAATGAAGATTGGAAGTGGGCGGCCGATAGTAGAAATAATGGTTCGATCTAGTTCCCTATCAAGGGCATGAGAGATGTGGAGTCTTAGAGCCTTCAAAAAGCTAGGAACCTTTAGAACAAAGGCTTCTATTTGTGGAATCACCTCTACAACCAAGAAATTTGTCAATGGATTAGATTCAAGGACATTGATCCGGAAAAAAGAGTGGAGTATGAAGAATGGCATCCATTGCAAAGTAGAGTCAATAATTGGGAATGCTCGAGGACTCACCTCCTCACTGGTTAGGACTCTTCTCACTCCGAGGGTCTAAGATGGTTCAATGGCAATAGCCTTGAGAAAATTCTGAGACTAAGGAAGGATGTGGAATTTCATGTCACTCTCAATAGGAAGTGGTGTTTGGATTGGCTAAGTTGAAGGTGGGACTTTAAGTTCCAATCCCTTTGGCATCCCCTCATTAAGATAAAAACATTTGTGCTTATGTGGCAAATCCTACACCGTGGAATTTGCATCAAATGTAAAAGTTAAGAAAAGTTGTTAGGTCCCCCTATGGTGCGAACAATGCATTCGTGGCATGGAAGACTTGGGACAACTCTTCTATTTGTGTGCCAAATCAATATCAATCTGGTAGGGCCTTGAGAGAATCATGCTCTTACACAAACAAATCAACTCGAAGCGAGATTTGCTAGATGAAGCAATCAGATGCTTCTTACCACTATGGAATGCTATAAGAGGCAAGACTCTATGGAAAGTATGGAAAGAGAGGTGTGCAACCAACTTTGGAAGTCCTCCTAAAGAGGTGTGTAGCCAATTTGGAAGCTCTCCTAGAGATATTAGCATCATAACCATCCAAAAAATTACGAAAAAACATCAAAACAAAAGAAGAAAATGAAGGAGATGTGGGTACCAAAATCAAGGAATCCCATAGTAGACTAGATCGTAACAAGTTTGCTAACACGAAGAAGGAAAAATTAGATATGTGTACCAAAGTAGAGAATAGAGAATACAAAATACAATTTTTCAAAAGATAAGAAAGATGAAATTGAGGGGGAATCGAACCCCAAGAAGAGGACAAGAATAAAAAAACGAAGTAGAGTTGTAGGACAAAGCATCTACGTCAAGTACTAAAATACCCTTTTATGTACATATACAATGTAAATAGGAACAAAATTAGTAAAACTTCATCATCATAAAACCACTTAAGGAAATTGCTTAAGATATTCCTTATGCACCATAAGGAAAATTGCATATTGAGAGTATGCATGAGTAGGGATAAATTAAAAGTAGATGCATATACTACGCACAAGTTTCTTTTAATTCCATGGACTACTCTTAACTATTATGGTAAAGGAGTAGGAGGGAAGAAAAAAGAGCATTTACGTAATATATGGGGTCTTCTATAATTTTTTATAAATTAGTTAGGAGAAAATCATAATGTACTATTTAAGAAAAGAGAGAGAAAAGACATATGATAAAAAAACAAGAAAAGAATCATAAGAATGAAAAATATGAAAAAAAAAATTAATCGAGTGGAAATTTGAAAGAAAAGTGATCTTTATCCATAATTGGTGGAGACGATTTTTTCTTGCATGTATAGTATTTGCTTGATTTTTCTTAAGATGCAAAAAGCAATGTACTACAAATGGGCACGTCAGTGTGGTTTTAGTTTTGATTCATGAAAGCAGAAAGCTTGTGCACTTAGAATGCTCTGAATAAGTGTGATGATCGTAGATGAAGAGTTATTTGGACTTTTTGATTGAGTTTAACATGAATTTTTTGTTTGGATGTGAGGAAGGTTGATTTTCTTTTGAGACTTGATTATTGTTCTGAGTTAATGTGGGTGGATTATTTTCTATGTTACACAAATGGTAAAGAGTTTCCAAGTGCAAAGCTAGATGTGGGTAGTGTGTTTACCTCAGTAGGGCATTGTTTCCCAGAGGGAGATACCACGGAAACTCAAGTGGTGGATTTTGAATCTAAGTACGGAGAGGAGAAAGAACTTATATAAAAATAAAGAACATAGCTAAAGAGTTGGAATGCTTTCAAGAGTTAAGAAATCATATCTCGAGTTTCAAAATTAGGAGAATACAAATACACCATGTTGCCGCACAAATTTGCTATATTTCAAAACTTAAAAGTGGTACATAAAATATGAAGACCAATGGAGCTCCATAAACGTTTCAAGAAATCATCTTTTTTAAAGATTTTAACAGGTCTGAGTAGGTTATGATTTCCTTGGGAGAAGTGAAAAGAGATAATTTTGAGCCATAAATTCTAAATTAGGTCAGAATGTTGATGTAGATTTGTGAGGGTAAATGGCAAGTCTTTTGCAAGATATACACAATCCGCAATTTTCAAAGACAAACATAATGATGATTTTTCTATCAAGCTCTTCATGTAGTTTTCTTTACCAAGAATGTCCATATATACAATACGGAAAAAGCAAGTTACACGGAACATGATGAATAATATTGATAAAACTAACTATTTTGGGCTAGTAAATATTTCCTTATATATCCACGAAGATTTAAAGGAAGTTGCAAAGTACAAGAGCACAATGAAGTTCATGAAAGGAACCCATTTTTTTACAAGAAGTATCTATCATGTGATGCGGGTTGAGGATCAATTGAAGTACGATCTTAGAGCTGAAGTATTTAGAGCTATGATTTAACGAATCGAAAGTCCATCTTCAATAGTAATAAAATAGGAGAATTCAAAGAAAAGGAAAGAAATAGAAGAAAAGCTAGATTTACCATTCAAAAAAGGAGAAATATTATCCCAAGTCTATTATGTTTGAGGAGACTAAGGTGGTAGAGGACTAACTAACATCGTCACACAAGAGGACACAAGCACGCAAGGAACGACTCCTACCTAAGGGTATTACAGAAAGAATTTATAGTTATTAGATTCCCGATAGTGATAAAGGGCAATGTATTAAGTTGAGTACTAGAAATGTTGGAAGATTATTAAAAAAAAGCTAATGATTGGAAAAAGCAAGTGAAGAATCATCACAAAGATCTAGATGAGTGATCGAAGTAGAGATAAAAAAAAAGTTTATTTAGAAGGAAGCGGAGTTCTTGGATTTTATTTCAAGAACTAAAAATTCCTAAAGAAAAAATACAATAGATGTAGTTGTAACGAGAAAGAATAGGGAAACAAAGCTAAATGAAAAATTAGGCCAGGAAACTAAGAACAAGAAGAAGTCCAAGACAAATGGTTAGGATAAGGAACAAGGAGAGATAATGAAAGTAGATAAAAATTTTGGAGGAGGCTTTGTGTTGATCCAAAAGATAGTACCTGAATAGGAAAACTATGAAGAAAAGTTTAATTTTGATCAAAATCAAGGGCTTATAAAGCTAGCTACACATGAGGATAATGGACAAAATAAAGATAATATATAGTGATATTCAAGCATTCCTACTAAAGAGTGCCAATTTTTCAAAACCAAATCCTCAAAGTAAAGATATGAGTCAAGTAACTCAAGATATTTAGAACAAAGTTCAAGAAGAAAAAGTTGGAGAGGAGTTCCAAGAGAAAGACTATTATAAGGAAGAAGATTACCAACAGAGCAAGAAATATAAAGAAAATTATACAGATGATAACAATGACCAATACAATGGAGAGAATGAAGAACATGAAGGAGATATGGATAAATTAGAAGACAAATGAAGATAAGAGAAGAAGGGTCTATTCCCTTCAAATGATTGAATTGTCCAAAACTTGTAGACCTCAAGAGGCAAACGTGGTCAACCAAAAAGTATTGAGATATCAAGCTCAACATGTGATGATCACGGATGACACATATTACTTTTACATTTATGTGACATGGATAGTGGTCACACAAGTATATGTCAGAGATAGTTTAGTAAGCTTTACTAGATTTATATATCGAGAGTGATGGCACATTTGTTTCTTGCCATCTCAGTCATTTTCAGAGATTATGATTTCACTTAAGTACTGTTCTTTATGTATTGCACCAGTTGTATTATTTTATTAGGTCATTCTTGTATATTCCTTTTATGTAGTAGAAAAAGAAAAAGAAGATCATTTTTCCTTGCCTCAATCTCTCTGTGCTCCTCTTGAGTGTGAGATTGTGTATGAGAGCTTTGTTCCTTATCTCCTTTCTTCTGATGTGGTATGAGGGCGAACGTGGTCGTAGAAAAATCATGGAGAAGGCCAACAATGAAGAGTACGTGAGAAGGCGTGGAGAAATTGTTCTTCACAAATGGCCTTATATTGCTATGGAGCCATCTTGACCTGCATGTCGAGCCCACTAGGTGGGGACCATGGAAAAACCTGGTCAATTTTCAAAACCTTAACTTGTCATCTGTTCAGGTACACCCAAACATTCAAGACCCAAAACTTGCAAGTGATTTCATGTACTATTGATACATGAAAATTGTGTTTTGATAAGATCGAACTATCATGTCACAGTGTGTTGTGTTTGTGTTCAAGTAGAGGTACTACTTATAGTGTTTTTGCAGTGTTGTGAATTGCTGCAAAAATGGAAAATGTTAATGGAATGAGTCTACTTATGAGCAATAAGTTGGAAAAGAACAACTTTCATGCTTGGAAATTCATAATGAAACATTTCCTGATGGGAAAATGCTATTGGACGTACTTCAAAGGAGAGAATGAAAATGCTCCATAGTTACCCGAGAGGAATCCAACTCTAGACCAATTAGGATCATATGAAGAATCGAATCAAGGAGCAAGAAAGTTAATGTATTGGCTATCTCTTACCATATAGGATAGAATGATTGGGCACATACAATATGGTAAAACTCTGAAAGAGGCATGAAACAATTCGGTCATATTCTATGAGACCGATAGGAGGGCACAAAAATTGAAGCTAAAAAAGAAGCTACATACACTACATGGCATTAAGTTACTACACCCTAAAAATAAAAAACATATGTGATTCATTTCCATCTATTGGTGTCAATGTACATGATGATGATAAGGTGGAAATGTGCCTTGGTGGTTTAGGAACTACATATAAGCAATTCAAAATGTCTATTCAAGACATGGAAAATATTTCAAATTTTACTAATTTGGTACCCATGTTAATAATTGAAGAAAAAAATATTTGTGAGGATTCAAACCCCCAAGGAAAACCTAGTTCTAAGTAGGTATTCCACTCCAAAAGTGGAAGAGGTAGAGGTAGAGGTTCAAAAGTTGAAAAGGAAATAGGAACCAAGACCAAGGTCAACAACAAAATCATGCAGGAGGTAGAGGATAGTTTCGAGGTAGGTGTAGCCAAAGATGTCGCAAAAATTTCCAAAGAAATGATTTAGTTAATGATAGTAAAGGATGTTGGAATTTTGGTAATCTTGGTCACTTTGAACGTGATTGAAACTTGAAGAATCAAAATGACAGAAGTCACATCATCAACAGAACTCTGACTACTAATGTACATCAAGTTACACCTTGAGAGAATTTTACAAGTAAAAAGCCAAAGTTATCATATATGAAAGTATTTTGTTGTATTACATATGTACATTTTCCGAATAAGTTGAGGATGAAGCTTGATCTGTTGGTGCATTTTCATCGAAGCCTAGTCCTTGATCATCATTGGTGTAATGACATTAGTTGTACTCTCAATGAGAGGAGCGATAGAAACTATCTCTTGTAATAGTTGAAATGTAAATTCACCAAAATTAAAAGGAATAATAGAATTTTCCAAACTTGTTAGGTGCAAAACATGAAGCTAAAACCAGAGAAATCAATTAGATGAGATTCCCCTAAGATGAAGGACCTTTTCGGTTGAATCCCCCCGAACTTTGAATTCAAATTCCTCTATATATGTACATGAGAAGAGTCGCAGAGGGAAGCATATTCTTTGCTACATTTAGAGGAGGTTCTATTCAAGGTTTATACTATTGCTGAAGCACACATTGTGCCCCTTACCCTCAATCTTCATGCTCATTCCTTCCATGCACTATATGTTCAATACAGATTGATCTTTCAATTCATTTCTTGGAGTTCACTTCACCTACTGCCACAGGTTTATGTCTCATTTTTAGTCAACTTTGATCATTGACTTCTCTATGTATACTAAGTTTTTTTGTGTGATTTAAGTTAGTGTAAGTAAAGTGTTATATGTATTTGCATCATGTCAATTTTCATCACATTTAGTGCATTATTCTATGAGCTACATCTATTTGAAGTTACCTATATATGCAGGTAGAAATCAACTGAAATTGCAAGATGACACCCTAATGTTCCTAAATTAAATTCTATACGTATGGTTCATCAAAACTCATCATTTTTGTTGCTTTAGATTCATAATATATCTAGTTTGGAGTGCACAAAGTACCTTTGGTCAATTCTTAGTAGGCCGTAAGATCTGAGTGAATTCCAGAGTGCTTCTTGTTGCGAACATTTGTTTTATGTAGGGTACAAGTTTCAAATTATGTAAATACCTTTGGGAAGTCTTCAAATACTTCAAGAAGGCTCATATTATTCATAAAATGTAGCAAAAATA
Source organism: Ceratopteris richardii (assembly GCA_020310875.1). NCBI lineage: Eukaryota > Viridiplantae > Streptophyta > Polypodiopsida > Polypodiales > Pteridaceae > Ceratopteris > Ceratopteris richardii. Next base: position 153,867,706 of record CM035421.1, on the reverse strand, counting down.
CCACGTGAGTTCTAGAACATGGTGAGTCAAATTAGTGAGTCACAAGGGAGCTTCAGTGGTGTCCTAGTGGAAGGTCGATGTGGCTAGTTCTCAAAGTCCATCAATACTTTGCTTATTTGAGCACTTGAGTCATGTAATACCTCCATCCAAGTGTCTACCACGAATTTAGATGTATTAGGAAGGTTTTAGATTAGTTTCCCATGCTATAAAAAGAGGAGAAAAGTCGTGATCTTGTGGGATGTCCAAGAGAGTCATATGTGTATCTCTACACTGCTGTAGTTTTGTATGCAGAGATTGCAGAGCTTGTATCTCCATCATTATATATCCAAATTACATGTTTGATAGCTCATTAGAAAGCTCTTACTGTCTAATGTATTCGTGTAAATTTGCATAATCATTGGATTTGTGAGCTGAGAGCAATACTCTCTGCAAGTAAAGTGTGTTCTCTGTTTTTTATCCCTCCTGAAGGTCTCCATTAAACCTCAAACTTGCAGAGGTCATATCTCCTTGTGTATGTATCCAAATCATGTGTTCTTTGGCTTGTTAGAAAGCTCTTGAAGTCTATGTGTATTCTAGAAAGTTTCAAAGTCATTGGAGTTGTGAGTTAAGAGCAGTAGTCTCTGCAAGTGATGTGTGTCCTCAGGTTCATCTCTGTTTCAAGGTCTCCATTAAAGCTGCATATTGCAGAGGTCATAGCTCATTGTGTATTTATCCATTTGAGGTGTTCTATATCTTGTTGGAAAGCTCTTAGAGTCTAGTTTATGTGTGTGAAACAGTTTTGGAAAATTCCAAGTGAGTAAAGAGCAATTTGCTCTGCAAGAAAATTGGTCTGTGCATACAAGTTTGTGAAAAAGTCAACTAGGTCCTGTTGGGTTTCACCTACTTCTAGCTGTACTTTGGAGATCAATAAACTCCAACATTGGTATCAGAGCAAGTACTTGGAGGCTTGGAGAAGGTTATCATACCTTGAAGAAGAATTTGAAGCTATCAAAGAAGCAGTTCATCATCAACACTACACAAAGGTAGAAGAAGATTGCAAGGAGGCATCTGAAGCAACATCCAAGCAAAGAAAGGTGCACATACCTCATTTACAAGGTAAATATTCTATTTCTTCTCATCACACACATTGGAAAGGAGGCTTAAAGGAGGAAGCTTAGCATTTGTATTATGGGAGACCAACATGCACAAATAGAGAAGCTTGATAAGACCAATTATCAAGCATGGAAGTTTAGAATCACAACATACTTGCAAGGTAGAGGCTTGTATGGTTTGATTGACGGCACAGATATCAAACCCACATTACCAGAGGACCCAAATCAGCAACAATTGAGGGAGTTTAGACTTTGGAATGAGAGAGACAAAAGGGTTATATTCATTTTATCACAAAATATTCAAGATTCAATGGTAGGACACATACAAGATCTAGACACAAGTAGAGATGTTTGGCTTGCATTGGAAAGGTTGTATGCTACAGGTACAAGAGCAAGGAAGATTCAACTAAAAAATGAGTTGAATAACATAAAGAAAGATACAAGGACATCGGTCAATGATTACATATTGAAAGTTAAAGAGATTGCAGATCAACTAGGATCAATTCAAGCTCATGTGGAGGACGACGACTTGGTTGCACATACTCTCAACGGACTCAAAGATGATGAGAGATGGAAACCCTTCATTACTTCAGTTTATGTCAGAGGAGAATTACCAGATTTTGATCAACTTATTGCCCTTATGGTCACGGAGGAGATGAATCTAAATGGTTCTACTTCAAATCAAAAAGGATCTCAAGGACAAGCTCTTTATGTAGGATCATCAAGAGGTGGAAACAGAGGTGGAAGAGGTTCAAATAGAGGTCGAGGAAGAAGGAGCGATGATCAAAGGACTTCAAGTGGCTTCTTCAACACAAGAGGAAGAGGAAGATCAAGCGCTAGAGGTACGAGAGGCTACTACAACTACAACCAAAGACAAAGGAGTGAAGATAATAAGAACAATTGCTATATATGTGGAAGGTATGGCCACTATGCCAAAGATTGTTATCAAAATGAAAATAATCAAGGTGGTAATCAAAGAGGAGGCTATTCAAGAAGAGGTAAACAACAAGGAAATTATGCAGTTGAAGGTAAAAGTGATGATTATGATTCTCTTCTTATGATGAATGTAGAAACTAAGATGAATTGCAATAGCGATGTATGGTATGTAGATAGTGGTTGTTCTAATCACATGTCTCATGATGCTTCATGGTTTTCTAATATGCATAATCCGTCATGTAAAGGTCATGTTGAAACAGGAGATGATACAACACATAAGATTATGCAGGTTGGAGATGTTGTTATGCAGGATAAGAGCAAGAAAAATTGCTTGAAGGATGTACTTTATGTGCCAACGATCACTAAGAATTTGATGTCGGTTGGTCAAATGGTAGAAAAAGGTCTACAAGTGAGATTTAATCATGCAGGTTGCTTCATTGAGGATCCAAAGCAAAGGAGGTTAATTGCTAGAGGTCAAAAACAAGGTAGATTGTTTACATTCAAGGTAAACCCAAATCATACAAACTATTTCTCTTATGGTATGCATCGAATAGCAGAGCTTGATCTATGGCACAAAAGGATTGGACACATGAATGTACACAGGTTAAAGGAGCTATCAAAGAAGAGGATTGTTGAAGGATTACCTGATCTTACTAAGCAACATATGGTGCATCTTTGTGAAGCATGTCAAATGGGTAAGCAGAGTAGACAACCTTTCAAGCATTCAAGCTATGTAAATGATGGTTTGCTAGATCTCATACACACAGATGTGTGGGGACCTACTAAAGAGGCATCCTTGGTTGGTAATAAGTACTATGTATCATTCATTGACGATCATAGTAGAATGACATTTGTGTATTTTATTAAACATAAGAGTGAGGTCTTTGATTGTTTCAAGAAGTTCAAATCATATGTCGAAAAGCAAACAGGAAGGTATATTAAGAAGCTAAGATCCGATGGAGGAGGAGAGTATTTCTCTCAAGCTTTTACTGATTTTTTGTATGATGAAGGTATCAAAAGAGAAGTTACATGCAGGTATACTCCACAACAAAATGGAGTCGCAGAAAGAAGAAACAGAATCATAGCAGAAGCATCTAGAAGCATGCTTAATGATATGTGTTTGCCTAATTATTTTTGGGCTGAAGCTGTCAGCACAAGTGTTTACATTATGAATAGAGTTCCGACTGCTGGAGTTCATCATTTGACACCATATGAGGTATGGCATGGAAGGAAACCAAGTGTAAGTCATTTGAAAGTATTTGGCTGTGTATGTTATGTACATGTACCTAGTGAGGTGAGATCTAAACTTGATGCGAAATCAGAAAAATGTATATTTATTGGTTATGCAGATACTCAAAGAGGATATAGATGCTATAATCCTCATACCAATAAGGTTGTTGTGTCAAGAGATGTAAACTTTGATGAATCACTTTCATGGTATGCAGATAAGAATTGTTTGCAGGTCATGGATGAAAATGAAAAAGGTGTGGTTGAAGGAGATGAATGCATAGTTCAGCCATCAGGAAGTTTAAATGATGAAAGGAGTGGTTTAGATGAAGAAAGAGGATCACCTTTCAATGGAAGATTAAGGCAAGAGTCACCTCCAAGTGTTAAAAGTAAAGGTAAACTCAAACTTGTTGAAGTTAATGATGAAGGAGAGGAAATTAGTGATGTATGTAAGTATGGAGAATCATCAAAGGTTCCTAATAAGAAAGGAAGAGCATCTACATTGGAGGTAAGAAGAACTTCAAGAGTAAGTAAGCAACCTCAAAGGTATACTTATGAATCTTTCATGAATACTCATTATGCTTTTATGACAAAAGTTGAGCAGGAAAATGAACCCACATGTTATGATGAGGCCAAAGGAGATGAAAAGTGGGAGAAAGCAATGAGAGAAGAAATGGAAGCACTACAGGATAACAAGACTTGGAATTTAGTTCCAAGTACACCAAAGCAAAAGGTAATTGGTTGCAAGTGGGTTTTTAAGATTAAAAGAAATAGTGATGGTAGTGTGTCTAGATATAAGGCTAGACTTGTAGCAAAAGGATATAATCAAACTCAAGGTGTGGACTATGAGGAAACATTTAGTCCAGTAGCAAATATGGCAACGGTGAGAACTTTGTTGGCTTTAGCTGCAAGTAAAAGGTGGAATATATATCAACTCGATATAAAGAATGCCTTTCTTAATGGTGAGTTAAATGAAGAAGTGTATATGTCACAACCAGATGGTTATGTGGATGCAAAATGTCCTAATCATGTATGTAGGTTAAAGAAGGCATTGTATGGTCTTAAGCAGGCACCAAGGGCATGGAATGCAAGGTTGGTAAAGTATCTTATGCTGCAAGGATACACAGCGAGTCATGCTGATCCTTCACTTTATGTAAAACATGTAGATGGCATGTGTGTCTATGTATGCATTTATGTGGATGACTTGTTGATTACAGGGAATGATGCAAAAGCAATTGATGAGATAAAAGGTAATTTGGGAAAGGAATTTAAAATTTCAGATCTTGGTTTGCTCAGATACTTTCTTGGGATTGAAATTGTGTATAGCGATGAAGGTATGTGGTTGATACAAAGAAAGTATATATGTGATATGCTGAAAAGGTTTGGTATGCAGGAATGTAAATTTGTTTCTACTCCAATGGAATGTAATGTAAAGCTAAGCGCAAAGGAAGGTGATGAGTTGCATGATATGAATGTATATAGATCCATAGTAGGATCTTTGATTTATGCAACAAAAACTAGACCTGATATATGTTATGCAGTGGGAGTATTGTCACAGTTTATGCATGAACCTAGAGTACCTCATATGCATGCAACGAAAAGAGTGCTTAGATATTTGAAAGGTACCATGAACGAAGGATTATTTTATAGTCATGATGCTGATCTAACTCTTAAAGTCTTTAGTGATGCAGATTGGGCTGGAAGCAAAGATGACAGAAGATCCACAAGTGGATATGTGGTAATAGCAGGAAACAAGACATTAACATGGAGTTCAAAGAAACAGCCTACAGTTGCTTTATCTTCTACAGAGGCTGAGTATAGAGGTTTAGCATTGGCTACTACTGAGGTTATGTGGTTTAAAAAGTTGTTTCATGACTTGAATGTGCAGGTTGATGTACCACTGATATATGGGGATAACTTGAGCAGCATTCATATGACCTCAAATCCTATTTTTCATGCTAGAACAAAGCATATAGAGGTTCACTATCATTATGTTCGAGAGAAGGCCATGAACAATGAAGTGCAGGTTTCTTTTGTTGGAACAAAGGATCAAGTGGCAGATATCTTCACCAAATCCTTGGATGGACCAAAGCTTCAAAGATTCAACTATATTCTTGGCATGAAGGAAATACCCTTTGAAACTTGAGGGGGAGAATGTTGCGAACATTTGTTTTATGTAGGGTACAAGTTTCAAATTATGTAAATACCTTTGGGAAGTCTTCAAATACTTCAAGAAGGCTCATATTATTCATAAAATGTAGCAAACATACCACGTGAGTTCTAGAACATGGTGAGTCAAATTAGTGAGTCACAAGGGAGCTTCAGTGGTGTCCTAGTGGAAGGTCGATGTGGCTAGTTCTCAAAGTCCATCAATACTTTGCTTATTTGAGCACTTGAGTCATGTAATACCTCCATCCAAGTGTCTACCACGAATTTAGATGTATTAGGAAGGTTTTAGATTAGTTTCCCATGCTATAAAAAGAGGAGAAAAGTCGTGATCTTGTGGGATGTCCAAGAGAGTCATATGTGTATCTCTACACTGCTGTAGTTTTGTATGCAGAGATTGCAGAGCTTGTATCTCCATCATTATATATCGAAATTACATGTTTCATAGCTCATTAGAAAGCTCTTACTGTCTAATTTATTCCTGTAAATTTGCATAATCATTGGATTTGTGAGCTGAGAGCAATACTCTCTGCAAGTAAAGTGTGTTCTCTGTTTTTTATCCCTGCTGAAGGTCTCCAGTAAACCTCAAACTTGCAGAGGTCATATCTCCTTGTGTATGTATCCAAATCATGTGTTCTTTGGCTTGTTAGAACGCTCTTTAAGTCTACTTGTATTCTAAAAAGTTTCAAAGTCATTGGAGTTGTGAGTTAAGAGCAGTAGTCTCTGCAAGTGATGTGTGTCCTCAGGTTCATCTCTGTTTCAAGGTCTCCATTAAAGCTGCATATTGCAGAGGTCATAGCTCATTGTGTATTTATCCATTTGAGGTGTTCTATATCTTGTTGGAAAGCTCTTAGAGTCTAGTTTATGTGTGTGAAACAGTTTTGGAAAATTCCAAGTGAGTAAAGAGCAATTTGCTCTGCAAGAAAATTGGTCTGTGCATACAAGTTTGTGAAAAAGTCAACTAGGTCCTATTGGGTTTCACCTACTTCTAGCTGTACTTTGGAGATCAATAAACTCCAACACTTCTCATCCAAAAATAGAAAGTTTTCAATCATCTGTTTTGAATTAAGTTGTGTGTTTTGATTATTCAATTTGAGATTGATCTTCCAAAGCACTAAGGTGGTCTATATGAGTTCTTAGTAAGCACAAGATCTCTAGTTAACATCCATAAAGCTATAATGGCATGTGTAGAGCAGGTTTTTGCAACATCAAGCTCATCTTTGGAAGTATCTGCCATCCAGTGGTATCCGAGCATAAGTAAATCAACATGGGAGATGGTTTTCCTTCTACCATTGACAAATTGGATAGAAACAACTACCCAGCTTGGTCTTTGAGGATGGAAGCCTACCTTCAAGGTAGAAATCTTTTTGGATACATATCTGAAGATCATTTCATGCCAACAATGAGAAGCAAAGGGCAACCATCACATGAAGAGACAGACTTACAACATGGTGTTCAAAAGATGCACTAGCCAGGTCCTATATTCTAAACTCAATTTTCAATTTTCTCTTCCCTCATGTGAAAGGATGCAAAAACTCAAGAAAAACTTGGAATGCATTTCCTTCCTTCTTCTCTCCAAACACTAGAGCAAGGAAGAACCAACTATGGATGGAGTTCACTACACTAAAGAAAATTCCCAAGAAAAGTGTGACTGATTATGTCACCAATATGAAAGAGATCTCTGATAAGTTGGGAAGCATTGGATAAGTAATTGAAGAAGATCAAATTATGATGAAAATCATCAATGGCATTAAAGTTGATGACGAGTGGGAATCATTCACAGCTCCCATGGATCTATACATGGATATGCAAGTACCTGACCTCAACATCTTGATGGGACAAATCTTCATAGATGAAGCAAAGTTGAAAAATAATGGAGAATCCTCACGAGATAATCAATCTTCTGACTTATTCTCTGATAAAGCTAAAGTTTAAGATAAGTCAAAGTCTAAGAAGAATGAAGATGAAGGTAGCTCTTTCCAAGCCCACTTCACAGGTAGAGGAAAAGCTAGAGGAAGAGGCAGAGGAGGAAAGCAAGGCAAGGGTAGACTCCAAACATCTCAACCTTGCAACAAATGTGTTTATTCTAATCACATTACTAAATAATGTTAGAGGAACCCAAGAAATTCGAGAGGAAGAGGATTCAATAGAGGTGGCTATGGATCAAGTAGAGGCAGATATAATGGAGGATACAACAATAACTATTACAACAACAACTATTACAACAACAACAACAATAACCATCAAAATGGATATAGAGGAAGGAAGGACTACAACAATTACACTAAGGATCAAAGTCAAGAGGACTAACTTCTTCTCATGAACATATCATTGAAGCAGCGTAAGCATGATGATCATGTTTTCTATATTAATTCAGGGTGCTCCAATCATGTATCAAGAAATGTAGCATTTCTCTCTGACTTAGAATAACCCAAGAGGCAAGGTAAGGTTCATAGAGGTGATGATACAAAGCATTCAGATGAGAAAGTAGGTAATTTCAAGACATCAGATGGCAATATTAATCTTCTAAGCAAAGTTTTGTATGTACCTATGATAACCAAAAACTTGATAAGTGTTGGACAAATTGTGGAGAAAGGATTGCAGGTTAGGTTTACAAGAGATGGAGAATATGTGAAAGACCTCGACCAAGGATTTAGAAGAGTTGCCAAAGGAGAAAAGAGAGGAAGACTCTTTACTTTTGAAGTGGAAGATACCAGAACATAGCATTGTTTAGCTATGGATCTCAAGCACTCTCTGAATTAGAGGTATGGCATAAAAGGCTTGCTCATGGTGGTGAAAAAAACTTTGAAAAAAATATGCAGGGATCAAAGTGTACTTGGAAAGCCCAAGATCACAAAGCAACATATGATCTACAAGTGTGGAGCTTTTTGTCTAGCCTATGCTCACATACCTTCTCAAGTGAGAGGGAAATTGGATCTCGATGTAGAGAAGTGTATCTTTATTGGTTATGATCAAAATAAAAAAGGATATAGATTATATAATCCCACTAACAAAGGCTTCTTAGGTATGTACTCTTTCATGAAAACAAATCTTGGTTTGATGATGATAGGAAAGTGAAGCTACCCTACGATTTGGAAGAAGACTTTTCATCTCTTCCAACAAAGGAACCAAAGCATCATGAAGATAGTGATTCTGAAGATGACATGATAGAGTTGGAGAAATTGAAGCTATGGAAGAACAAAGGGAAGGCTAAGGTGCAAGACCTAGCTCAAGGATCAAAAAGCTCCCCTCAACCAATCAGAAGGTCAATGAGAGACAAGAGAAAACCAGAGAGATATGGATTTGATACCTCTTTGGTCACAAAGCATTCAATCTATATGACCAAGATGCATGTAAATTACACTTAGTCACTACAAATGACCATAAGATTTGTGACTTTCAAACCCAACTATCTTTGCATTTAAACTTAGGTAGAGGAGGGATGAGAGAATACTTTGACCAAAATGAATTTAGTCCTAAAACATGTAACATAATTCAAACACAGTGGAGACCTAAGGGCCATGATGAGAAAATCAATTCTTGTGAGTTACAATCTAACAAATTTGAGACTCAAGGTACATTCTTTGACAATGATCAGAATCTTCTAAGACCAAAACTTATAAGTAACACTGACGATCACATGAAATCTCTTGATAAAAGATATGGTCAAAATACATTGAAAAGGATTGATAAAGAAGAATATGCAAGGATAAAGAATGATGAAAATGAAGAAAAAAATTTAATAAAAATTGATGGAAAAGAAGACATATATGATATGAATTATGAACTTAAAGTCATAGAGAATGACAATGGTTGTGAACAAGATAAATTTGATGAATTAAAAGTTCAACCATATGATGATAAAAATATTCATACTAGATTTGATAATGACAAAGATATAGGAAAAGGGGTACAAGAGGCTATACTGAACATTGAGCAAAATACCAAAAACTCTTCTAAACTTATGAAAAAGAGGGAAAAGCACTTGAGAGAATAATTTGCTTGTGATTTCTTATGAAATTTTGTTTGAAGATAAATATTTCCAACTTTTGATGAATTTATTCGGTGCTTAATTTGATGCTTGGTAAATCTATTAAAAGTTTATGACAAAGCTTCACATTATGATTTTCTTGAACAAATATATGCTGAAAAATATACAAACAAAATCTTTTGATTGCATTATGATTTCCTTTAAACAAAAATATGTTTGAAAATATATGAGCAATATGTTTGCAAATTATTATGAACAAGATGATTTGCTTTTACTAAAAATATGATGAAAAAGATGATATTCTTGTAAAAAAGAAGAATATGACAAAATATGATGCACATTTGATTTTCCTTTTTACATTTGATAAGAATGTAATGAAAATTATGATGATGAATATGATGAACAATATGATTTTCTTTTACCAGTATTATGATGAATAATATGATGCACATGTGATTTTTCTTTTCATATTTGATAAAAATATGGTGAAAATTATGATGATGAATATGATGAACAATATGAGTTTCTTTTACGAGTATTATGATGATGATTATGATAAAATATGTGATGCAATATGTATGATGATGAAAATTTATGTTCTTGTAGCTTCTAGTTTATGATTACTAACAGGACTTGAAGAAAAGTTGAGCAAATATTGAAGATTTTTTATGCCAAATTTATGATAATTTTGAAGAAAAAATGAAGATGAAGCATTATCAGGTGAAATAATTCTAATTGTTCTTTAACTTTAATATAATTTTTTTTCTATGCATTTCATAATTAGGAAGTTTATATGTTTCTTGTATAAAAGGGAATTTATCAAAATTATATAGATAATGAAAACGAATCAAAGTAGGAATGTGTATGCAAATTGAAGATCCAATTTAGGGAACTTATAATTTGTTATGAGGATAGGAGAGTCAAACACTTGACTTGCGACCCTTAGCAAAGGTAGATTTCCTTTATACAAGTAGGCTTCTTTATTTTCTGAATCGTCTAGCTGATGAGATCCTAGTTCTGACTATAGCATGCTTCTAGAACCTCAGCTTTGAATGGGGGTTAATCCTTTCCCCTTAAACAAAAAAGTTACGAAAAACATGAATACATCAAGCAGTACATTAATGGTTGCTGCAAGATGAAAAAAGAAAAACAAAGAAAAAGAAAAAGAAAAGAAATTATTATGATTCAGTTATGGTCTCGAAATCACTCCTGAAATGTATTGCGGGCTATATGAAGCAGAGGTCTCCTGTAGAAGAATTAGTTAGATGTATCTTATGGTAGATGACTAAGAGATAAACGATTGAAAAATTATATAAATTAGATATTACTTGTGAACAGGGTTAATGGAACAGTAAGTACCGCAACTATCTAAATGACTTTTATAGGATTTTCTAAATTTGTCTTTTGACTTCATGCATTGAACGAAATGATTTTCAATTCACACTTACATAATTTTATAGATTTTCTTTATGATAAAAAACTTAATTTGAATTTAGAAGCATTTTTTATCATCTTATTTAAAGTCAATTTATAAAGTTTTCCAAAGAATTTGATGTTGCTTTCCATGATTTGCAGGTTGGCCCGTCGAGACAATGTGCAGGTTTGGTGGGGGCATATGTTAGAAACAATTCCACATCCAAATTAACATTCAAAAAAATAAAGATATTTTTTTTTTCAGGATGGTCAACTTTTATCTCTCAAATCTTTTTTATTAAATTCTTTGACTTGAATAATCTCTCTTAAGTACCTGTAGGCAAAAAAACCATGACGCACTGGACTAAGCAAATATCTCATTGTCTAGAATCATTAAGTTTATAGTTGAATACAAAGAAACTTTATGATTACATATATTTTAATCATGCCCGTGTGTGTGAGTGTGCATGGGTATGTGCCATAAGTATGCATATGTATGGCTGTGTGTGCATGGGTATGAATGTATTTTGATGTTTATGGGTCTTTATGCTTATGTTTATGCATGTGTGATTCCATGTAGATGAGAAGATTTGTATATATCTATGTGTGTCTGAATAAGTTTTTACTTTTGCATGCTTATGCTCGTCCACCCAAATGTTTTTATGTTGTTATTTAAAGCATAGTGCATAAAATTTTAAAACAGGAAAGCCAAAGAACCCTTAGATATTTGAGGTGATTGATTACTCAGCATATAGAGTATTATGGATTTCTATTGAGAAAACATTGTATTCTGTCAAGTTATAGAAGACCTATCCCTATTCTCCATTCAAAGAGAGAAAAGTGTATGTCCATATGTGTATATATGTACACATATATGTGATATGTGCATGAATGCATGGTGTGTATGCAAGCATATGTGTAAGTACATAGGTATAGGGATTTATGCATGTGCATGAGTGATGGGTGTATGCATGAGCATGGATGGTGTGTGAGTATATTTAAGTATGAATGTATGCATATGAATGCATCTAATTTAGTAATGCATGTGCATATGTGCATGTATATGCATTAGATGCATATGTACAAGAAATGCATGTATGCGTATGAAAGAGAGTATAATTGAGGTGCACAATTTCATAATAAGTATAAATGCAAGTGTTTTAGAAGTATATAATAATTTATGAGCATGCATATTAGAGCTAATGTTTGTGTGCATGGATATGAATTAGGTATATGTGCATGATGAAAAAATGCATATGCATATAATGTTTACATATGCATGGATAAATATGAATGCATGTATACATAAGAGTAATGAGTGCATGTAAGTATACATGAGGAATATGCATGAGGAATAAGTGTATGCATAATGTGAGGTACATGTATGCATGTGAATGCATTATAATAGGTGTATGCATGCATAAGAATGCCTACTTAGATACTTAAGCATGCATGAAGTGCATATGTAAGTAAGATTAATGAAAGAAAATGATGTGAAGTGTTAGCATGAATTGGTATATGTTAGCATGAACATATGGATAAGTATTAGCATAATTGAAAGTATGAATGCATATGTAAGTTAAATGCATGACTAATGTATGAATGCGTGTATGTATATGTATGTGGATATGCATGTTTATGTGTGTATGCCTATGCATGATTAAGACAGGAATAATGAAATGAATTTATACAAGAGTGATGAAGTTTGCATGTTTCAGCATATCTATGAGTGTAAAGAATGTATGAGAATATATGAGACTCTTATATGTAAGTGTGTTTTATGATTTATAAATAGTACTTATGTTATTCTTCCAAATGATTTTTTGTAGAACATTGAAGAAGATTGACGAGTATTGATGAGTTGATGATACTTACAAGCATTTGACTAAAAGTTTGGAGCTGCATTTATGCTGCTTCTCCTATTTTTTTTTATATCACATTTGAAACTTAAATCTTGTAATAGGTTTTCTATCAAAGTATTTGCTATGTCTAGAATGTTGTGTGCCAAAGAGGCTTGCTCATATTTGAAGGGATTCAGACAATTTGATTGTGGATCTCTTTCCTTAGATAGAGGGGAATATCATTCCAAGCCAACAACAAAAGATGAGACCTGTAAAGTTAACGGGTAAGCGAACCATACAAAAGAAGCCCTAGAAGAAAACCAAGCCCACTGATGTGGAATCAACAAAAAGCTCACACTCTCAGGATGACACAGTTGCCCCTGGAGACGAGCTTGCATTTGGGATATTGGTTATAAAATAGAATAAGATTAGGGAGGATATTGTCAAGAGGAAGCTTGTGATGAAGGGTAACTTTTCCACCTCCCCATTGATTATGAACAAACCCCCAATTGACCCAATTATAGGAAGGAGGCCCCTTGAACAAGGAGCCCCATTTGCATGTACAAAAACTTAAGAAGAAGATTAAGATAAACCTACATGCAATGGTTGTAGCATTCTTGGGAATGGTCGATCCAAACGAGTGCAATTTGGTGGAAGGATTCAACAATGGATTATTTGAGGACTAGACATACTATGTTATTGGAGGATCACACGTTGTAGAGGCCTGAAGGCAGCTTGTAAAATAGCATCCAACTACACATTTCTTCAAGTATGCAGAGTGTAAAATCTACATTGCTTTGACTATAGGGGAGACCAAGCTGCTAGCTTGGGACCACAACAATGACAATGACTACAGGCAGAAAATGTCATCTATTGAGCATATCTGATTCTTCCACCATAAGTATGTTGATGCCCTAGGGGCAGATGGTGGAAGGATTCATCCAAATTTGAGAATGTAGTGCCTCATAGAGGTGGGGATTGGAGTGGATGACAATGTGAAGTCAAATGCATTCCGTAAGTTTGACCCATGGTTCCAACTCCCCTTCAGGACAGGGGATATATAGGAGCTCCAAGATAAAAAAATCACAATGTGGGAGAACAAGGAGGTGAAAGGCCAAAAACAAAAGAAGGCAAAGCTAGATCCTCATGTGATGTAAGGGAAAGGGAAAGAAAATGGATATCTCAATTGAAGAGGCTCCTGAGGATATGAAGCTGACACCTTGGAGAGCTTTTCAAGGCATTAAGGATGAAACTTTCATAATTTCAACATTATCAAGGGTCATTTCCAAAGATCTAAGCCTTGAGGAGATGTTCATAGAGCTAACTAAGTAATTAGAATCATGTCATTGATTGGTTTTACATGTTCCATCAATAACTTATCATGTAGCTCCAAACTTCACAATGCAGTCACAAGGTTTATATGAAGATTCAAGAGGTGATGATGAGGAGGCTTGGGTGCTTCACATGGAGTGAAGTCCAGGTAGAGTACCCAACCACCTCCTCATACAAAGAATTATCAAAATACTTCATATTCTTCCACAATTGGGTGAGTTCTCTTGCTCATTAGAATTTAGTATGGTTGACTTTGTCTAGTAGTTCATGCTATTGATGTGGGGCATCAAACTATGCAAATAGACATGCTAGAAGTCTATGGCTAGCATTGAATGTTGCTAGAATCACTATGCTCAAGATGGAATCCTAGTCAAAATTCGATGCTAGGCATCAAATTTGATTAGGATTCCAATGTGATGCATTGGATTTTAGCACAAACTTGATGCCAGTTGAGGCTTTGACAATGACAGAAGTAGCCCTCCCCATGCCAATTCAAGAGGATCCATCAATCACAAAAGCCATCATTCTTGAAGAGACCCTTACAAAACTTGAAAATCTTTGTCGGCAAGTTTTGGAGATGAAGTACAAATTAGCCTCTTGTGTTCTGCTAGAAAGGCCAACATCTCCCCCATGCATTCTTGAACCCAAGGAACTCATATAGATACATGTAGAGTAGTGTTATGAAGAAGAGTATGAACCTCAAACCACAATAGTAGGTAGAGTAACCAATTAAGGTTAGGATACATTTGAATTGCCATGTCCGACATGCATGACGTTGTGGAAGAACTCAGCCACACGAATTCCAAATGCTTTGAAGCACAATTATAGGCCATGGATATGTTTGAAGAATCCATAGTAAACTTGAATTGCTTTTACGAGCTAGCACGAGAATGTTACATCTCCACTAGCAAGCTCTAATACATGCCATATTTTATGATCTTGATGCAATACAATGCGGAAATTCAACACATCAGTGGGAAACTCCCTAGCCACCCAACGCTATTTCATCCTAAAGACCTACCTTTAGAGGAACAGCATGATAGTATATTCCAACCAAACTCGTGAGCACAACTATTGTAGGAGTACCTAGAAATGATACAGATGTGGATGAACCTATCCACATTTTATAAAATCCATGCTACAGTGTTGTTTCCCCAAGGAGAACATGGCGTGTATTTTTGACCAAGGTACAAAATGATAAAAAATGTCAAGATTGGATCAACTAGCCTTACCTTGCATCGCCACAAGGATTATTACCCATAGCATACTTGGTGTTTATTATTCATTACTAGTTACCATGCTTACATAAAATGACGGATATTGCAACACAAATGCAGATCAAGATCTTTGACTTTATGTAGACCACATTTAAAGTTTTTGGAAAAGTAAAAAACTTACATAAAATGATGGATATCTGCAACACAAATGCAGATCAATATCTTTGACTTTAAAAAGTCAAAACCTTGCATTTCTCCACTTTTGGTTTCAAGCACAATTAACTAGACCTTGTTTATGATGTAAGTACAATGCAATCGATGAAAGTATTCCATACGTATTGTTGAGTAAAGTACTTTATGGCATGCTACAAACAAACGTTTGAAGAATTTTTCATTACAATCTTTTCGGAGTATCATTTCAAGATCTTAATTTCATGGCCAACACATCTACTATCACTATTTTGCACTCTACTAGCATCAACAACCAAACACGCGCACAAAAATTGATGAGCCCAACCTTGAGGCAAATTTTTCTAAAGGCATCCGGGTAAGTGAACATTCCCTAGCACTCAAACTTCTGTAAATTTCATTTATTACTCCTTCCAACAAGGCTCCATAAGAGACGACAAGTGTGAGAGGATAGGATTGTTGGTAGTGCATAAGGCCAAGGTCTGCCTAGAGGGAGTATAAATTAAAATCAAGGAACCATGTGAATCAAGGCATGTGTGAGTCTAAGCGTATTGATCCTCATTTTTCAAATATCAAATATCAATTATTTCTTGAAGTACCCAAACAATGAGTTTTATCAATACTCTTCTACTATTAATGCCCAATTTTGTATTCAAATGTTCCATTTTATGCAAGCAAAGGACCAATCAAGCTTGAGGAGCTTAGGTAGAGATCATGTACAAAATTTCATAATTTGGAGCTTGATAGATGCCTCAAATTAGACTAAGATGTGAATTTTAACTATGCAAACACTATGTCTGAAACTAGCTATAACTAGCAGGAAAAACTATAAATAGAACTATAGAGATCATTTTTTATGTTGAATTTTTGGAGAAATGAGCCTTTTGTATTCATTGAGAGCTATTAAAATAGATAATCTAGTTCCTTTAATTGATATCCTTCTTGTCTCTTCCATGTGTGTATGTGTGTGTATATGGGTGTTGGCATCTTGTATGTTTCTCACCTTCACCTTCATGCTCACCGTTTACTCATGATCGTCATATCATCCTGATGTCTCTACACATTGACAATTAAGGAGGTGAAGCTTCTTGATGTGGTGCTCATCCTTGTCTATGGTGATGCTAGAAGCATTCTATTTTCAAGCAGCGAACCCAAGAAGAATGAACTATGGATGGAGTTCACATTCCTCAAGAAGAAATCCAAGCAATATGTCATAATCTTTATCACAAAGATTAGCGTGATAACTGATCAATTAGGAAGTATTGGATAGTTCATGCATGAAGAGAAAATACTTAGGCAAGTCTTCAATGGAATCAACACAGATGATAAGAGGGAAGCATTCACTACACCATGGACTTATACATGGATATGCAAGTACTAGATTTCAACACACTCATGGCACAACTCTTCACTCATGAAGCCAAGATTATGAAGAATGGATATGCACAAGAAGGTAATCATTCCTTTACCTATAAAATAATAAAGGTACAAGTAAAGATGTCAGAGGTAAAGGGAAGAAGTGAGATGAAGAAGCAAGAACATCCAAAGCTAACTTTGTGGGTAGAGAGAGAAGTTGAAGACGAGGAGGGAGAGGAGGTTGACATGGGAGGGGGAGATCTCAAAGCTCCTCACCTTGTGCTATATGTGGACTTACAAATCATATGATCACCAAACACAGCTTCAAGAACCCAAGGAACTAGAGAGGAAGGGATAAAGCTTAAGAGGATACGAAGCACCTAGAGGCAGATTCAAGAACAACTATGCTTATAATGGAAACAATTACTTGAAGAAAAAACTATCCAGGAGGTTATAAAGGATGGGGAGACTACAAAAAATTGTAGTGATGATCTGTCACAACAAGAATCTCTCTATGCATTAACATGGATATGAAAGAAGATAAATCAGATGAGCATGAATTGTATATGGATTTTGGATGTTCAAATCATGTAGCTAGGAATGCACCACTACTTTTGAATTTGAAAGAAACTAAGAACAAGCACAAAGCTCAAATAGCAGATAGTAGAAGGCACCTTGTGGACAAAATTGGAATGTTAAGACTTCAAACCATAACATGATTCTATTGAGCAGATTTTTCTATGTACCTAGCATCAATAAGAATCTAATAAGTGTAGATAAAAAACTAGAGAAAGGATTTGAGGGGAGGTTTACAAGGCATGTAGCCTAAATAGAGGATCCATACCAAGGATTGAAGAAGATAGACAAAGGTGAAAAGAAAGGTAGTCTATTGATCTTTGAACTCCAAGTCACAAGGGACATAGCATTGTTCAACCTTGACATGCAAACTCTATCAAAACTAGAGTTTTGGCACAAAATCGTATCTCACATGGGTGAGAAGACCTTGAAGCAAATAAGTAAGGATCAACACATTTTTGAAATTTCAAATAA
The DNA here is from genome assembly GCA_020310875.1 of Ceratopteris richardii. NCBI lineage: Eukaryota > Viridiplantae > Streptophyta > Polypodiopsida > Polypodiales > Pteridaceae > Ceratopteris > Ceratopteris richardii. The sequence continues at coordinate 153,849,897 of CM035421.1, read as the reverse complement.
AAAAAAGCAACATACTATTTTGAAAAGTAGTGCATGCCGATTCAGGAAGTCTCACAGGTGACCTTTCACAAAAAAGGGATACACACATGTATATATCATTGAGATTGTCCAGATTGATGTTTAGGGACCAAGGAAGCAAAAATCTATCTCACAATAAAGGTATGATGTGGTGCTAATTGATGATTATAGCAGACATACTATACTATATTTGATGATTATAACAAATAGACTATACTCTATTTCATGTTTCAAAAAGAATCTTGGATTTACAAAGAATCAAACAAGTAGGACATTGAAGAGAGAAAGGTCTAATGGAGGGGGAGAGTATTTCTCCAAGGATTTTGAGTCCTTCTTGCAAAAGTGAGGAATCGAAACAAAGGCTAGAACTAGATACACAACTAAGAAAATAAGTGTAGTAGAAAGAGGAAATAGGACCATTGTGAAAGGAGATAGGTCAATGTTTAATGAGAAAAGGTTGCCTAATTATTTATTAGCAGAGGTAGTATCCACTATCACTTACTGCTACCCTCAAAGCCCTAGATAGCATATGAGTCTTGGAATCAAAGAAGACAAATCTTGGATCATCACAAAATATCTAGATGCATTCCATATGCACACACACCATCACAAATCAGAGGGAAGCATGATCCCAATGTAAAGAAATGTGTGTTCATAGGATATGACCTAATCCGAAAAGTTTATAGGCTTTATAATCCTAGCAATAAAGGATTCATAGTAAGTTGAGTATATATTTGATGAGAATAAATCTTGGTTTGAAGATTACTATAGGAAGATCAAATTGCCTTACTTGGAGAATGATTTTCCAAAACTATGAAGCATGACTCCATAGACACTTGAAGATTCAAGTTAATCTTAGGATGAACAAAACATACATGTAAAGGAGATGAATTCTTAGAACTTCAAAGGTAAAGCCAAAGTGGAGGAATTAAAATATGTAAGAGAATCATATCGATGAACAAGTAGAAGATCTACAAGGGAAAAAATGAAGCTAGAAAGGTATGGATATGATACATCATTACTCACTAAGCATTCTATAGACATGTCTAATGAAATCTAAAGAGCCCTCATCATATGAGGAAGAAGGAAGAAGCCAAAGTTTCAGCATGCCATGAAGGAAGAGATTGACACATTGAAGGAAAACAACACTTGGGACTTAGTGTCTAAGACAACAACCATGACGATCATTGGATGGAAAGGGATCTACATGAAAAAAAAAATTTATGGAAGCATAAAGAAATACAAGTCTATGAGCATAGCCAAGGTATATGCTCAGGATAAAGGCATTGATTATGAGGAGACCTTCTCTCATGTAGCTAAGATGTTTGCAATCAAAGTACTCACGGGTAATAGAGCTACTCAGAATCGGAAGATCTACTAGATGGATGTCAAGAATGCGTTCTTGAATGGATGGATCTCAAAGGATGTATGTATAGATAACCCCCTCCTTTTAAAGGAACAAGATTTCTTAAGTATTTTTGGAGATTAAGAAGAGCTCTATATGGGCTAAATCATGATCCAAGAACTTGGAGTCATATATTAGTAACTTACCTAAAGAAAAAACGATTTGTGATGAGCAAGGTTGATCCTTCCATATTCATTTAAAGGTCACATGGAGATTTCATATACCTTTGTGTTTATGGGGATGAAATTGTTGTGATCGGTAATGACGTTGAAGGCATATGGAGGATCAAACATCAAATCAAGGAAGAGTTCAACATAACTAATCTAGGATAGCTCACATACTTCCTCACATTGGAACTCATGTATAAACAGCATGGTATGTACCTCAATCAACGAAAGTAAATCAATGATATGCCCACAAAGTTTTAAATGGAAAGTGCAAAGGTTCCATGTATACCTATGGAAGTGAATTCCAAATTGATCGTTCATCAATGAGACCTCATTGATGATGTGATATGCTATGAAACTCTATGATCAATTCTCTATCATATCAGAAGTTCAAGAGGAAGAGGCGGAGGAGGTAGAAAAGGTAGGGGAAGATCCCAAAGCTCCTCATCTTGTGCTATATGTGGACTTACCAATCATGCCACAAAGGACCGCTTCAAGAACCCAAGGAACCAGAGAAGAAGAGGATACAATAGAGGAGGATATGGAGCATTTAAATGTAGATACAACAACAACTATGGTTACAATGGCAATAAAAACTCCAACAATGACAATGAAGGAGGTTACAAATGAAGAAGAGACTACAAAAATTTTACAAATGATAAATCACACAAAGAATCTATTGTACTCATGAACATAAAATCGAAGTAAGTAAATAAGTTGAGCGTGTATTCTTTATTGATTTTGGATGTTCAAATCATGTAGCACGGAATGTAGCACTAGTTTAAGATTTGAAACACCCAAAGAACAAGCATGAATTTGTTGTGTAGAGTTCTCTATCTACCTAACGTCATCAAGAATCTAATAAATGTAGGCTAGATTCTAGAGATAGAATCTCAAGTGAGGTTTCGTTGGAAATTTAGTAGGCCCATTACTAATACCATAGGTCCAGCATATACAACATAGAATCTAGCAAGCTTCCAATATTGAAAAAACATGAACATACTACACTTAATCATGCAAATGATGAGACAAACATTGAGAAAGATTAGACAACGTGTAAAGTGGTACGTAAGCCACTGCTTACTCACACTATCATATATACAAATGTTCAATGTACAATGTGGGAGTAAAAACAGGAAGTTAATTATGCTACTCTCACATGAGTATATATTAGTCATAGTGTGAGTGTTCTTAGTCAACGTATGCACTCATCGAGAAAGCCACAAATGGAGGTATCCAAAAGAATACTTAAGTATTTCAAAGGAAGAATCAATGAATGCCTATTCTATTCATACACCTTGAGTATAGATATTGATTGTGATGCAGATTGGATAGGATCAAGAGATAATAGGAGAAGTACATATAGTTATCTTTCAATTCCAAGTTTCAAATGCATTTCTTGGTCATCAAAGAAGCAAACTACAATTGCTCACTTATCTATAGAGGGTGATTCTACAGGATTGATAAATGAAAATCCAGAAGCTATGTGGATTAAGAAACTATATGTTTATCTAGGGATCACTCACATATTCTATGGGAATTTTTTATATAGTGATTCGTGAACACATTCCCATATAGAAACCTTGATGTGGTCTGCATGCCACTCTTTCTTGTAGCTCTCACTTCTACCCACTTAGTGAGATAGTCTTTGGCTACAATGATCTATTCGAGTTGGGAGCTTCTAGTTGGGGGATTAATGGGACCTACAAATTCTATACCCCACTTAGATTATGTAGGTCCACCCATCATGGGTCTTAGAGGCATCTTGTAATTTCCTATTGGATATTGAGCTCTTTGGCATCCCTCACATCATTTCACATAGGTACATGCATCCATGTGAAGTGTGAGTCACTAAAGACCTGAAAATAAAATAGTTTTGATCACATGATCACATCCAAAGTGTCCACTTGCAACATCATTGTGTGTAGTTTCTAGGATTTGCAAGTAATCACTCTCATGTATGCATAGTCTCAAATATCCATCTCTCTCATGTTTGTACAAACTATCACCAATGAGTGCATAATCGTCCACTTCCTATTCTATACTTCTCTCTCAAGCTAATGGCATCTCTTGAGGAAAAATCATTTGTCTTCAAGAAGTCAACTAGATGGCCACTCTAATTTGGTATTAGTGACACGTGATACCAAGTTGTTTGTTCTCTAGGGGATGTACTAATACAAGATGGACAATCCTTAAGTAGCTTATAGACATCTACTTCCATGGTCAACCAATATACACCTAATCATCCAAGTGTTTGGAGGATGGTTGCTTACAATAATGTTTCCCTACTACATGTGCTAATGGTCAACCAATATACACCTACTACATGTGCTAATGGCAACAAGTTATCATGCTCTTCTTTTTCCACAAAACAAGATAAAAATCCTTGTTCATATTGCTTACAGATGCTTCTTGCAAGTATATGGTACTTTTGAGATTTTATCACTTCTTTTTCTTGTGTTCTTACTGCAATGTTCTAAGGTCCATAGGTTAAGATTGTCTCTAATTGTTTTGACCGATTTAGAACTACTTTTGGGTTGAACAAATATGTAGCAAAAAGGTGATATAAGACACCTTGGAGGAATTATCCTAAAGTTTTTCGTGAAAGGTGTTGACAAAACCAGAAAATCTTGAAAACATTTTCCATAGTATCCTCTGCAAATTGAGCATATGACCAGTGTTAGAATCTCAAAATTGTAAGTACTGACACATTAACCTGCATAATGAGCTAGTAACTCCACTGCATATAATGAGTTACTTGAAGAAGTAGACTAGGATTATCAAGCACCTATGAATAACTATCATACATCTCCTATGGCAAGGCTGGGTAAGTTTTCCACCTACATCATCGAAGAGACCCTGACATGTAGGTGCCTCCAAGTTAAGAAAACCTCACCACGACCCTCTTTATCAAACATAAAAAGCTTTATGCAAAAACCTAACTGCTATATCAATGACCACATGAACATACATAAGTTATATCCACAAAAGTGTACATAGTGTGTATATGCTCAATATATGCAGTATAATGGCGTTGAAAGGCTGAATTCATAGCCCAAGCACTCGCCAACAACACCTACAAGTGTCAATCAACTCTATTCTTTAGGCTTAGAAACCTGCATAGACTTGCAGTGGCTACTCCCACCACAACTAAAACCTTTCAAGAAACCTATAGATTTACTATTGTGACTGAAGACATAGCCCCAAAAGGTGAACATTCCTTGTCAAAGAAGTACAAAGAGAACCCTTCTTGATGTTCTTCAACCCGTGTAAAGAGAACTATGCACGAGAGTACTCCAAAATGGCTCCAAGAATTACCCCAAAAATGCTTAAAATAGGCTTTGAAAGCAAAGAATGAAGCTTTGAGGACCCAAAAGATGCTCTAGGTAATGTTAACCTTAGTATTTCCCCTTCTTCAAACACCACAACAATGTAGCTTAGTGATAAGAGATTGCCAGTCAAGTGAGCTCTAGGGGAAACAGTACTGGGATGGGTGCCCTCCTAGGTGGCCGTTACCTTAGTCATAAGCCTTGGAGAAAGTAGAGAAGAAAATTTATCCATGCCTTCTCTACCATTACCACATCTTTGTCGTGATATAGGGGTACTGCATATTTTATTGGCTTTGACATTGGTCGATTACATCCATGGAGAAGTTTCCACATGAGAACCATTTTTTTGTTTATTACTAGGTGGCACAAATTTTGAGCTTGAAGTCCCATCTATTCCAAGACCAAAAGCTGCACCAAATTTTGTTATGAGAACAATGCATATCAAAATTTATCGTCACTCTCGAAATGTCCTTTAAAATCTATTTATTGTTTCGCTTTATCCCCTTGGAATCGGACAATGCTACAGGGGGAAATACTTTCTTGTTCTTTATTAATGGAGAGTTCTCATATATAATCCAAGACCAATAATTGTAGTTCAGCATCTCCTCTTGCAGTGGTCTCCTCGGCTCCGGCTCCAGGGAGGCAACTCCTCCTCGCAGGGAGCGAGCGTCTCTTTACTCCTCTGCATCTCCATTCCTGTTGCGCGGTGTGTCGCGGGGAAGTCCGTGTGTCGCGGGGACTCCGTGTGTCGCCGAGAAGACAGTGTGTCGCGGGCGCCAGTGTGTCGCCGGGAAGACCGGGAGCAGTGTCGCGCGGAAGTCCGTGTATCGCCGGAAGTCCGTGTGTCGCGGGGACTCCGTGTGTCGCCGGGAAGACAGTGTGTCGTGGCCGCCAGTGTGTCGCCGGGAAGACCGGGAGCAGTGTGTCGCGGGGACGCCGGGCCGTCTATCGGGGGTGACGCCTGTCTATCGCCGACGAGAGCCATCTATCGCGAGGATGGCGGCCAACATTTTTTTTTGCACTGCTTCTCGTCCCGCCTTTCGCGGCGGTTTTCCCCTTTTTTAGCGCTTCTCGGCACTGCCGTTTCCTTTTTCTCTGCTTTGGCTTGGTTGCTTCGATTAAAGCTTTAATATTTAAAACTTAAAAACGAAAATTGGAATTCAAAAGGTCTGGAGAAGGAGAAATTCTTCTTTAATGAGGGGTTTCCTCTTAACGTCGAGGTTCAGGAGAGTTGAAGGTTCGAAGTAAAACAAGAGAATAGACGGTGGTGCAACCCACGGTTCACGGACCCTGACAATCCTTCTTTTGGGCATCTCGCGCCAAGTTGGCAATTCCTTGTGGGGCTGTCATGTTCCCGACTGCTCGTGGGCCCATTCTGCTTCTAATTTCAAGAGAAGTTTTTTCTTTTTATAAAAAACAAGAAGACTTTTGACTCGGAGGCATTTCAAGTTTTTCAGAGTTCGGGGTGTCCCTCTTTTGCCATGGATATGGCGACCCCCTCTCTTGTGAGAAGTAACCTGGCCCCTCCTCCTGGGGAGACCGATAACCTGGCCTCTTTGTTGGAGGGGGGTTCTTGTGCCGCCCTAGGGGCCTTCGAGAGTGCTGAACCCCCCTTGGTCTCCCTCAGTAGATCTGCAATTCTGTCAACTCAGGAGGAGCTCAAGAAAGTTTGCCTCGTCGGCCAAATGTTCGGCCCTAGGCCCCCACTCGAAACTGTGCGACAGTGGCTCCGCAACGAGTGGTTCCCCCGCGGGCTAGTTGTTTGTAAGTGTCAGTTCTTACCGGCTAGCCACCTGCTGCTAGTCTTTGAAAATGAAGATATGGCGTTTCGGGCCCTTAGTGTCGGAACTTGGCAACTCGGCCGGGCAACCCTGTGCCTTTTCAGATGGTCCCCTGATTTTACTCCCGACAAGTCCAAATCGCTTCGGTACCCTCTTTGGGTTGAGCTCCCTAACCTGCCATACTTCTTGTACAACTTCGTGTGGGACATCGTCTCTCCTATCGGCAAGCCGCTGGCTTCACGCGAGGACATTGGTGGTCTCATCTATGAAGGTGCAAGACACTCGTTCAACGCTCGGTGGCACCCTCAAGTCTGTGTCGAGGCTGACCTCAGTTTGCCACTTCCATCGAAGATCAAGTTGGACTTGGGCGAAGGGGATGTATGGGAGCAAGACATCAGCTACAAAAACCTTCCCAACGCGTGCTTTCGTTGTGGCCAACAAGGGCACAGGATCAAAGATTGCCCTTTGAGACGTAAAAGCAAGCGAAATCAAGAAGCCCCCAAAAATGCTCAAGATGGAGTAGAGGAATTCAAGGGTCCCCTTAATCCAGAAGCTGACGCAGACGGGTTCATCGAAGTCAGAAGAAGAAGGAAAAGAAGCCCTAGGGCCACCTCTGAGCGAAACAACAAGTCAGCCACCCCCTCCAGCAACTTGTATTGCAACTTGGAAAAGGAAATCAATGAGTTTGACTACCCTGGTGGGAACCAACTCGAGGTGGACACCGACGTCAAGGGCCTAGAGATCCCTGACAGTAAAGAAACCTTGCAAGAGGGTTACACTACAAGCAAAGAAGACGGCTTTACCACTAGCAACGAAGATAACATGGATAGTGAAAGCTCCATCATCGGATCGACTATTCCGGAAACGGAGCTGGAATCGGTGCCCTGCTCCTCCCAGCAGGAGACATCCCGCAAAGGAAAACAACCTATGGAGTTACCGTGGAAAAGCCCCCACAAGAACCTATTGCTAACTCGGGATCCGATCCGAGCAAAAAAGAAAGATGAACCCAAGAAAAGAAAGGACAAAGCTCCCTCCTGCAAAGAGGGATTACAACGACAATGATCATCATCTCGTTAAACGCTAGAGGGCTAACCGACCCCTCAAGAGCGGCCATCATTGGTCAATGGCTTCGCGACATTAGCCTAAACCCAGACTTTATATGTATCCAAGAGATTAAAATTGACGGAGAAGACCTCCAGAAACGGCTTAGACATGTCTCCTCGACCCATGTTTGGATTTCAACAGCGCATCAGCGGGGGTCCGGTGGAACGGTAATCGGTGTTAATCAACGCTGGTTTGAGAAGCTTGAGAACTCCACCGAAGATGATTGCCATCGATGGATTGCTGTTTCTTTCGGTGCTCCCTTATGTTTCACCTTAGTTTCTTTGTATGCCCCTAACAGGGTGCTTGAGAGACTTAACACTTGGGCCTCCTTGGACTCGCTCCCCCACAACGTGCTTATTTGTGGTGACTTCAACATGGTGGAGGACCCTGTGGACAGATGGATGGGCAAGGGCCGAGTCATCGATAGTCGGGAAAAAGAAACGTGGGACAGAACTAAACTACACTTGGACTTGGTCGAATTCAAAGACTCGAAGGGCTTTTCTTGGTCAAATCTCCAAGCAGGCGAGGACCTGAGGAAAGCTAGACTTGATAGATGCTACATTTCTCAGAGTTTTAATCATCAGTGGGGCCACCCCTCCCTCTCGCAATGCACCGACCTCACCATCTCTGATCACTACCCGATCGTCATCACTTTTCAACCCCCCACCAAGATCCGTAAGGCTCCGTGGTTCCATGCTAGTATGCCCTCCTTCTCTCTCCCCTCCGTCCATCAAGAAATTTCTGATGTGTGGAAGGAGGCTTTCGCCACTGGCTTGTCCCCAGCCAAGTGTTGGAGAAGAGCGGTCGATAAGTCACGACAGATCATGATCAGATCCAGGAAGATGCTTGAGACTGTGGGGCGGGCTCGGAGAGAAGCTCTTTATCATAGACTCTGGCGGCTCGAGGAGGAAGTGAACAAAGGAAAATCTCAAGCCCAGAAAGGTCTTCGAAAGATCAGAGCGATGCTGAGATACGAGGAAGAGATACAAAGGAAAAATCTGCAAATTTTCTTCAAGGAGTGGTGGGCTGGCAAAGCCGACAAACCCACCAAAGAGATGTGCCGTATCCTCAAAAGGAAACACAACAGAGAATCGATCCCCTTATTGCTAGACGCAAATGGCAATGTATGCAATACGGAAGAAGATAATTTTGGGATCATTGAAGGGCACTTCACGAGACTCCTGGGGACCTCAAACCCCCTCTCCCACCATAGAAGGGACTGTATGGCTGCCATATCTAGGGTTTCCCCCCACAGGATTCCTCCCAACCTTCACTCTCTGCTTCATGCCTCTATCTCTGAAGCCGAAATCATTGAGGTCATTGATGCCCTCCCCTCAGGTAAAAGCCCGGGACCCGACGGGCTCACTAATGAGTTCTATAAATCCTTCAAGCTGACGGTTGCCACCCCTCTTCGTTTGGTTTGGCAAGAGGCACTCAAGTTTGGCGCGCTTCCTTCTTGTCTCAACAATGGCATTATCAAGTTAGTACACAAAAAAGGGGAAAAGAACCGAATTGAGAACTGGCGTCCCATTACAATGCTCCAAACAGGATACAAGATCATCGCCAAAGTCATTGCCAACAGAATCTCCTGCCACTTGAGAGCGTGGTTAAGCGAGGACCAAAAAGGCTTCATCAAAGGCAGGTCAATTTTGGAAACCATTATAGATATCTAGGAAGGTCTTGAATTTGCAAATGAGTCTAAACAAGAAGTTGTTTTCCTCAAGATCGACTTTGATAAAGCCTACGACAGACTAGAATGGGACTATATTCTACAGTCGCTACAAGATCTTGGATGTAGTCAGAAATTCACCAAGATGATCGCGACCCTTCTCGGAAACGCATCGACCCAAATTAACATTAATGGAAATCTTTCAAAGGTGATCAAACTTAGAAGATCTATCAGACAAGGGTGCCCATTGGCTCCCCTTCTCTTTGCCATTGCCATAGAAGGGCTTAGCAGGCTGGTGGAGCATCAGGTGGAAGCGGGTAACATTAAAGGCCTTCGTTTGCCGCATGACCACAGTCAGATCACCATGAGACTTTTTGCCGATGATATGAACGCTTTTGTGCACAATGATAGTACCAGCCTTGAGACGTTCTGGAAGTGTCTTGCTACTTTCTGCGAAGCCTCTAGATCCATAATCAACCACTCTAAGACCGCCTTTAGAGCTATTGGTGGGCCACAGCCCGACCTTCTCATTGATCATGGCTGTCAAATCATTCCGCAGGGCCAAATTTTTCGGCTTCTTGGGATTCCCTTGGGGTTTGGCGTATCTATGGAACAGCGGTGGAACTGGGTGATTGCCAAACTCGAAAACAAGCTCAACTATTGGAGAGGTATGCAAATCAATCTTGCTGGTCGTGCTATGGTTATCAACACGTTCCTCTTATCATCTACCATTTATTTCCTTTCTTGTTGGAGACCGAAAGAGCATGATCTGTCCAAACTGGATAGTATTTGTAGAAACTTCCTTTGGACGGGCGACCACAATAGGAGGGGGGTGCCTAAAATCAAATGGTCCATTTGCACCAGCCATAGAGATAGTGGGGGACTTGGTATCTTGGACATTGGGTGCATGGCTAACAAACTGTCGGCCAAATGGATGATTAAGGCTTGGTGCAACGGGGAGGCCTCGTGGGCCAAGCTGATCTTCAGAAACAAAAATGAGTTGGCACTCACGGGCTTCCCAAATTGGAAGAATCTTGACATCTTGACCTTGTTGTTTTCCCCGATCCCCGTCTTCCCGAAAGGCTCTAATCTGGTGTGCTCCCTATGGAAGAGTTGGAATAAAGTCAAAAGCTTCACAAGAATAAGTGAAGACTGCAAGTGGGCTGCCGGTATCAGACAAAACGACTCTATCTGGTTTCCGATCCATGGCATCCGGAGTGTGGAATCTTGGAACATTCAAAATGCCAAGAAGCTATGGAACAAAGGCTTCAAAAAATGGAAACGTCTCTGGAAACAAGACACCAGCCGCTGGATCAACCTTGAGGATATTGATCCTAGCATCAACATTTCGCATGAAGAATGGAACACGCTGCAAAGCAGATGTCTCGCCTGGGACCGTCACAAAGTTCGCCTTCTCATGGGACACGACATGTCGTGCTCGCTTGGTCTCAAATGGCACAATGGGAATAGCCTATCAAAAGTCCCGAACATCAAAGAAACGATCGACTATCAGGCTAACCTCAACAAAAGGTGGTGCCTGTCATGGACGCGGCTTCGGTGGGACATGAAGTTCATGGCTATCTGGCACCCCCTCATAGAAATCAAAAAGTCTGTCCTCTTATGGCAAATCCTTCATCACGGAATCTGGACCAACCTTAAGGCTAGCAAAATTTGTGGGATCCCTCCCTGGTGCAAACGCTACCACCGGTCTATCGAAGATGTTTCACACATCTTCTTTACCTGCCCCAACTCCAACAGACTCTGGCAGGTGGTTGGAAAGAGAATTAGACTTCAAAAACGTCTCAGTTGGCAGCAAGCCCTGCTGGGAGAAGCGATCGGCTGCACCGCGACTCTCTGGAACGCCATCAGAGGGGAGGTCCTATGGAAAATCTAGCGGGAAAGATGTGCTTTCAACTTCGGTGACTCCCCCAAGGAGTGGTCAATTGAGAAATCGTTGTTCCTCCTTGGCAAAAAGATTGTCAACTGTAAAAAATCCCCCCCCTTTAGGCATCATCAAGTACTTCTTTTGATTGATAACAAGCTTAAACCCAAGTGGGCCCCACATGAGGGTGATGAGAGGGTAATTAACGTTCTTTGTAATTTCATCTAAGCTCGGTAAAAGCTTCCCCTGCTTTGTGGGATTTGGGGGGTCCCGTGGGCACTAGTCCCCTCCTCTTGTACTTTTCTTTATTTAATTCAAGTCCGGGAGAGTAGGCTATTGCCGAACTTCCTTTATATTAAAAAAAGACCAATAATTGTATCACTTTTTTTAAAGACATCAACGAATATCCGAATTTCTCTCGAATGTCAAAATCTCCTCCAAAATCTCGAGTTCACCTCAGCTCTACAAAGCTGCTGTTACTGACAGCTGTCACATTGTCTCTGATAGCTTGAAGTCCATTCACTACTTTGCATCCGACTCTTTACACCGTACTTCGTGTCGTTCTTTTTTTTCTTATATAAAAGGAAGTTCGGCCTTAGCCTAATCTCCCGGGCCTCAAATGGAGCAATGGAAAGAAACTTTCCAGAATCCCCAACTTCAAAGAGAACTTAGATGTTCATCACACTTTTAACAAGAGATGGTGCCTTTCTTGGACCAAACTTCGATGGGAACTAAAGTTCATGTCTATTTGGCACCCCCTAATCGAGATCAAAAAGTCCGTTCTCATGTGGCAGATCTTGCATAAAGGTATTTGGTCCAATGCAAGGGCTAACAAAATCTGTGGTGTGCCGCCATGGTGCAAGCGTTGCCATCGATGCATCGAAGATTTAGCTCACCTGTTCTTCAATTGCCTCAAGTCCCGTGTTATCTGGCGTGACTTCGTGTCGTTCTTCGTCTGCGACTGAAGGATGCATATGAACATGGGTACGAACTAGTGTCTCTGTGTGGACGTACGCTGGATTCAGATAAGGTAGCGACAACACGAGATAGGAAAGCTGTTCCATTGCTTCACGTGTAATAATGAGATTGGATTTGTACCACAACTCATTTGGAAGTTCCACCTCATATTCTTTTGATGGTCTCGTCACCTCCGAGCTTGAGAACTTGATGATTTTACTTCTGTAAAATGTGGTGAGGATGAAGAAGATCTTCTCTATTACTCAAAGAATATGATGCACGGTACAGAGAATGTGCGAGAGATCCCAATCACACAGCTAACACGGCGACGACCTCGTGGTTTTCTCATTTCCAATATGTGCTTTTCTCATTTCCAATATGGAGGACCAAGACCGTGATATCCTTATTTTAGAGAGTACGATGGAGGAAGTTTTTGTTTCAACGGGAAGTTCGATCTTATTAACTACCTCTTTCAAGGTATTCTTTAAGTTTTTCTAACACTATGGTTTGAACCTTAGTGCTCTTCGGATTTATATAGCCGCAATGTAAGGGTTTTTACCCATAGGATTGGTATTTCCTAAGGGTATGGTGTTCAAACATTAGGGAGGCCTCTCAAGCCTTTGGGGTTGTATGTGTTTGAGAGGATTTTTCTTAGAATCCATGCAAGCACTCCTCAGAGCCCCCTCTCCCCCCCCCCCCCCCCCCTTGGCCTACATGCATATATATGGATGGAGTTCGTTGCATGGATGCATGCATCTCTTACCTGTTGTGGGTCTAGATGGTGTTTTTGACTAAAAAGCATATGCTCCTTGGCTAGTTAGTCGATTAGAGTTCTTTAACATTGGCTATTAGAGCTTGGGAAAGATCTATGGCCATTGTAAGAGACATCCACTGAGGGAGGCGTTCTAGGCCAAATTTCCTTAAAGGATTACCTCATGTGTTGCCATAGAGCATGGGAGCAGTTCCTTTAGGGTCATGAACATACAACTATGGATGCAATTGAGAAGGAAAATCCCTCCAACCCCATCGTGTACATTCGAGATTTTTTTTATTAGATCTTTCATCAAGCTTATTAAATTGTCTTCTTTCTTCACAATATTTCAACATGGAAGATTTGAATGCATCTATTGAAACGTTATCAGATGGGAGAAATTATCCCATGTGGCAATTTTGAATGGATTCTTATCTCATATATAAAAGTCGTTGAGGATTAATAATGGGTACAGAAGTGAGGCTCGTATTACGAGAAGTTCATACACAAGAGAACAAGAAAGGATTTAAAGAGATAGAAGAGTAAGTTTGTTGTTTCCATTTCTGAAAAAACCCACAGATGTACATATGTGAGAAGTTAAAAGGTTCCTGAGATATTTGAAGGGTACATTAAATGAAGGTTTGGGCTATAAATAATATGAAGTTTTGGATTGAAAGAATATAGTGATGCAGATTGGGTTGGAAATAAGGATGATAGAAGGAGTACATGAGGATATTTTATATTTGCAGGTAATAATTTGGTTTCATGGAGTTCTAAAAATAGCCTATAGTAGCACTTTGAAGCAGGGAAGCTGAATATAGGAGTCTTAGAAATGCAACATGTAAGATTATGAGGCATTTGAAGCTTTATGAAGACATGAAGCTATGTACATCACATTGATTACTCTTTGGAGATAATGCAAGCTCTTAACAGCTTGTGTTTGATCTAGTGTACCATGAAAGAACCAAACACATTGAAGACTACCATTATATCCGAGAGAAGCTGGTGAATGAAGATATTGATATTTAACATTTTGGAACTAAAGATCAATTAGCAATATACTCACAAAAGTAGTGGATGCTTAGAAGCTGAAGTGAATCAAAGTTTAACTTGGAGTTAAAGCTGCTTTGGACATAGAGCTTAAGGGGGGCAATGTTACATAAATACAAGCTCTAAAGTTGTTTTCTAGGCTTTTTGGATCTTGTTACTTACTTAAACTAGCATGTAAAGGTCCACACATGTCTAAATTTAGAGTAAAATTAGATGAAAGTAGGAGAGAAAAGGGAGGTTTCTATTTTTAGAAAAGTGAGGCCCTTCTGTTGATAGCCTCTCAATAAAAAGAGTCTTTCTCTTAGTGTAGGTGATAAAATCAGTGATTCTTAGCCAATGTGAGGACTTTTTGAGTGTTTTAACTTGAACGTGTTTCCTTATATCTCATTCTTTCATTTAACATCAGAATTTCTCATTACTTTGATAGTTTTTTTATCTTCTATATTTCAATCTTCAAGTCTGAAAGTTATGCATATGCTATTGTAATAGGTCTTGATAAGGTTCTCATACCTTGTTTTCAAACTACTAGTTTGTGAGCTATAGCCTAGCTTTTTTTTTTATTTTTGTTTTCAAACTACTAGTTTGTGAGCTATAGCCTAGGTTTTTTTATGATTTTTGTTTTCAAACTACTAGTTTGTGAGCTATAGCCTAGGTTTTTTTATGACTTTTAGTTTTAAAGTATGTTACTGAAAGTATAATTTCATGATATATAAATGGTTTTAACCGATTAAATTTAGAGAATTGATGGTGATTATTTTTCTACACTCAGTAATTTTTGTTTCCTTAAGAGTAAGGCAAGTTTGATCTTTGAAGTTTGGCAACATATGTTTGATCTTTTGAAGATCTTGGGAGGTCTCATCACTTCTAGTTGTGCACTTTTATTTTACAAGTCTGTAATGTAACTTCTAGAGTTATAACTGCAAGCCCTTGCATGCATATATGTAGTGAAAAGATTAAATGTTTATACATTTTCTTCTACCAAATGAACAATCTCGATGCAAAAATTTAATTCCAAACATTTCTTTCCATGTGAAATAATTATAAACGAACAAAAGCAGTGCATTAGCATGCAAATGCATAGAAATCATGCAAGGGCATCAAGGATCGGACTCATGATAGTCTCTTAAGGAAGCATATGCTATATGCCACGGTTGGATACAAGAGAAGGTCATGGCTATATACAAAAGGGAGCATAAGAGCATGCAGTGCATGAATTTGAAGTATATCCAAAGTAGTGGCACTACAACATATGAGGGGCATACCGACATTGCCCATACCGATGGTCACGCCTCGGCATTGGTATGAGCGTTGAAAATGCTTGAAAACCCACGGATGCAATATCGACGATCATTTAATCGTCGGTATACTTGATGTCGGTATGAGCGTCGGTATATGCATCGGTACTTTACTGTGAATTACCGATGCTTATATCGATGCTTATACCGACGCTCATACCGAGGCAACATTTTAACCGGACCCAAGAGCAAAAATTCAACATTTGCTTGCATTTTGAACCAAATTTTGCTAGTGTCGCGTTTGTGCGCGTGAACTACATTCTGAGCCTATTGGGTACACACATCTCTCTCTTTCTCTCTCTCTCTCTCTCTCTCTCTCTCTCTCTCTCTCTCCTCTACATCTCTATTTCTCTAGATCTGAAATTTTGGTAAGTATCGCACATACTATAGCACCCGTTCTCTTTCTTTGTGTTTTCCCTTTTAGAATTTCTCTTCTCTTTCATTTTGCAGGAGCTTTTTGGCATCAGTTCTTTGGAATTCGATGAAGGACAACATTAAGTGGACTTTGATGACAATGCTCCAAACAATTACATCAATTTAAGTGATTGTTTTGGTTTCGATTGATATAGAGAAACAATAGAGAGAGATCTAGAGAAACATAGAGAGAGAGATGAAAGAAAAGATAGAGAGAGAGTGAAAGAGAGAGAGAGAGATGAAAGAGAGAGAGAGAGAGAGAGAGAGAGAGAGAGAGAGAGAGATGAAAGAGAAAGATAGAGAGAGAGTGAAAGAGAGAGAGAGATGAAAGAGAGAGAGATGAAATAGAAAGAGAATGAGATAGAGAGAGAGATGCATACATACATATGCACACATATGCATACACATACTCACATACCTATTACATACACACATGCATATTACATACACACTCACATACATATTACATACACACATGCATATACATACACATACATATTACATACTCACATGCATACACACATATACATAGATACATGCATATTACATATACACATGCATATTACATACACACATGCATATACATACACACACATATTCATACTCATACTCACATACATACATACATACATGTATACACACATATACATGCACACATGTACACACACACATGTATACATACACACATGCCTATGCATACATACATACACACATGCATATGCATACATACATACACACATATTTGCATGTACACACACATACATACATACACACATGCATATTATATACACACACATATACATACACATTCACATATGTATATACACACATATGTGCATACACACATGCATATGCATACATACATACACACACATATGCATGTACACACACACATACATACATACACACATGCATATGCATACATACATACATACACACATGCATATGCATACATACATACATACACACATATTTGCATGTACACAGACACATACATACATACACACATGCATATTACATACACACACATATAGATACACACTCACATATGTATATACACACATATGTGCATACACATATGCATATGCATACATACATGCACACACATATGCATGTACACACACACATACATACATAGACACATGCATATTACATACACACGCACATATATATACACACTCACATATGTATACACACTCACATATGTATACACACATGCATACATGCACATACACATACACACACATCACATATAGATACACACATACACACATATACATGTTTTTTTTTGGCATCAGTTCTTTGGAATTCGACGAAGGACAACATTAAGTCGACTTTTACAACAACACTCCAAACAATTACATCAATGTGAGTGATTGTTTTGTTTTGGATTGATATAGAGTGAGATAGAGACAGAGAGATGAAAGAAGGAGATAGATACATACACACATATTTGCATGTACACACATACATGCATACACACATGCATATTACATACACACACACACACATAAATACACACTCACATATATGCATACACACATGCATATGCATACATACATACACACACATATGCATGTACACACACATACATACATACATACATACACACATGCATATTACATACACACACACATATATATACACACTCACATATGTATACGTGCACATGCATACATGGACATACACATACGCACACATCACATATACATACACACATATACATGTTTTAGGGTTAGGGTTTTAGGATTAGGGTTTTTGAATTTCTCTTTTCTTTTGTTGTGCAAGAGATTTTTGGCATTGATTCTTTGGAATTTGACAAGAGATGATGGCGATTGGGCTTTGATGAGAGCGTTCAAAAGAATTACATTGATGTAAGTGATTGTTTTGTTCTTTATTATAAATAGAGATAGAGAGAGAGAGAATAAGAGAGAGAGAGAAAGAGGGAGAGAGAGATGAAAGAGAGAGAGAGAGAGAGAGAGAGAGAGAGAGAGAGATAAAGAGAGAGATATAGATAGAGAGAAAGAGAGAGACATAGAGATACATACACACACATGCATACATGTTACATACACATATGCATATGCATACATACATACACACACACAAATACATGCACACACGTGTACACACACATGCATACATGCACATACACATACACACACATCACATATACATCCACACAAACACACATATACATGTTTTAGGGTTAGGGTTTTAGGATTAGGGTTTTTGTCTTTTACACATATACACACATAATACATACACACATGCACACATATACACATGCATACACACATACACATACACATACACACACATCATATATACGTACATACATACATACACACATGCATGTTTTAGGATTAGCTTTTTAGGATTAATATTTTTGGATTTTACATACATACACACATGCATATACACATATACACATATACACATATACACATATACACATATACACATATACACATATACACATATACACATATACACATATACACATATACACATATACACATATACACATATACACACATATGTGTATATGTGTCTAGGTATGCATACACACAAACATACATACATACAGACACAGACACACATGCATACATACATACAGACACACATACATACATACACACATACACATAGAGAGAGAGAGAGTCACATGCACACACATGCATACACACATACACATACACACACTTGACATATACATATACACATATGCATGTTTTAGGGTTAGGGTTTTTGGCTTTTACATATATACGCACATGCATACACACATATACACATATGAACACATAATACATATGCACATACACATATATATACAGGTGCATACACACATACACACACATACATACACACACACACACACACACACACACACATATATATATATATATATATATATATATATATATATATATATATATATATATATATATATATATATATATATATATATATATATATACACACATGCATACACACATACACATATGTGACATATACATACACACATATGCATGTTTTAGGATTAGGGTTTTTGGCTTTTACATATATACACACATGCATACACACATATACACATATAAACACATAATACATATACACATACACATATATATATACACATGCATACACACATACACACATATACATGTTTTAGGTCTAGGTCTTCAGAATTCGGGTTTTAGGATTTTTACATAGATACACATATGCATACACACACATACATATATATATTCACATACACATATATATACACAAGAATACACACATACACATGTTTTATGTCTAAGTCTTTAGGATTAGGGTTTTACTGTTTTTACACATGCACACAAATATTTACACATATACAAATATGCACACATAATACATATACACATACACATGTATATACATATGCAGACACACATATACATGTGTTCTAGTTGTTGTTTATAAATATCATGTCAATGTGTCACATTTCTTTGTACACGATTCATGATTCATTTCGCTCATGTTTTTTGTATTTGACAGTATGTTTTGCTTTATCAAATCATTTTTTTGTTGCCTGTCATACATGTCACATGTACTTGGGTTTTTCTTGGGCAGAGTGGATTGTCTTTTGCTACACAATAGCATAGGAATGTTGTTGTAACAAGAGACAACACACTCTGCCCAAAAAAAGTTTGCAGATATGGTTGTTGATATAGGTCACGGTATAAGCATCAATATCCCCAGGCACATACTGATGCTTATACCGACTATTTTGCCCTCGGGCATACCATGGCTTATACCGACGCTTGTACCAACGCATATCCCGACGCTTATACCAATGCTTATGCTGACGCTTATACCGACGCTTTGGTTCCGATGTCTACACCGACCCTTACACTGACGTCGGGGAAAAATGATGCCCGTTCATTTTCCTCGGTAGAAGCCTCGGTATATGCCTTATATGTTGTAGTGTGGTTTGATTGGAACGTTGATGCCATGTAGAGAGATGTATTTGCATGGAGGATCGAGTGTTAAGAAGTCAATTGCTTCTTAATAACAAGATGGGAATAACTAATTTGCCCAATGGCTTGTTAATTTTCTAATAAAAATCAAGACCTTTGGGAAGAAATAAATTTGAGCTATTTAAAAAATTATGTTAGTTATATTTTTCAAGCTAAATAGCTAAAGATTCGTTCATAAAATGTCATCTTTTCTTGATGTAAAAGTTTACATCAAGTAGTAAATATGTCTTATTTAGTAAGGCAATAAATGAACGCCTTGCTATAAGAAAGAATTTGGAAGTGTCATTTGAATAGATTCCCTCTCCATATCAATGTCAAGGAAGCAATTTACACATGAAGTTTTGAGCACCCAAATATATCTAAGTTATAGATAACTGAGGAAAAACTATATTTTGTTGCAAAACGTTTTCATTATGACATGGGTGCAATGTCATGTACACATTAGTAACAGAGAGCCTAGCATAGTCAATGCTAGTTCTAAGTACAACAAAAAAATATATTTTGTTGCAAAACGTTTTCATTATGACATGGGTGCAATGTCATGTACACATTAGTAAAAGAGAGCCTAGCATAGTCAATTCTAGTTCTAAGTACAACAAAGATACTTAGAGATGGTTCCAAAACAACCTTTTAATTGGATGTCTTAAGTAGATGGCATTTAAGTACACTTAATGTCTTTAGTGACATAGATGATTTCTCTCTAAAGTTTTTCAGCACATAGTCTTACATTACTTTATAGAAACTACAATACTAATACTCTTTACTAAGAGGGATCTAATTGAAAAAAAAAGGGTTGCAAACGAATTCTTGATGAGACATCCTAAATAGGACAAAACTCCAATATAGTTGTCTTACATTACTTTATAGAACCTACAATACTAATACTCTTTACTAAGAGGCATCTAATTGAAAAAAAAAAAGGTTCCAAACGAATTCTTGATGAGACATCCTAAATAGGACAAAACTCCAATATAGTTCTAAAAGTTTCGTAATTTAAGGCTCCATGTTGATGCCATCAAAGACATTGGTGGTAAGGAAATATGAGAAACGGTTTTTTCTAACATACAAGAATGGTAAAAAGTACTCAAGACATGATGAAACGTTGAGAACTCACACTTGTTCAAAGAACTTCCAAGATACTTTAAGGATTCATTTGATCAAGAGATTTGCATGTCAAGAAGAAATCGAAGAAAGATTTTCTTTAAGAAATGTGTAAACTTAAAATTCTTAGCATACAAACATGAATAGAAAAATGTACCTCTAGAACATCCTTAAAGTTTGTATTGTTGTGCTTTGATTACTTGTGAAATTAGAGCAACTCCTCCCAACGTAGATGAAATATTTTTATAGTGATGCAGAATAGTTGACTCTCCTTCTTGAGAGCTTCATGAGGATATCCTCGAAGTACAAAACTGAGTTCTAGATGCTAGACTCCACATAGAGCATATCGAATACACAAAAAAAACGCAGTACAAAAGGAGCATGACCACATATTTCTTGGGTGTTACAAATGCGATTGAACTTGCACTCTATAGATTGCCAGACCACTATATGTTTTATTAAAAACATATACAAAAGTGTCCCACATGTATTTGGCCTTTCACATGGACACTAATGGTAACAATCTTCCACTAAATGGCAATATGGCCAAATTGTCTATGTGACAAAAATAAAGAATGATAAAGAATGATAAAGAATGATAAAGAATAGCTGCGTGTAGGTATAAAAGCTATACCTCCCACCTGATGGGCATGTTACATAATATACAAGTAATTGAGTAAGATCATGGATCGAGTAACCCCCATCAAGTGACGTTCAAAGCTATCCTATGGTAGAGCTTTAGTCAAAGCATCTACAAAATTATCTCAAGTATGAACCCTCTCAAGAATAATGCACTCAGTGTCTCAGAAGTCTCGAATCAAATGATATTAGACCTCAATGTTCTTGATCTCTGCATGATAGATTGGATTCTTAGCGAATGCAATGACACTCTCACTACCACTAAGAAAACGAGGTACATGCTGAGGTAGACCTATATCACAAGCAAGATGTGAAAGCAGCAATCGTTCCTTACATGCCTCCGTTGCTGTAGCGTACTTTCCTTCTATAGTGGAAATAGTTGCACATTCTTGAAGATGAGTTCTCCAAGAGACAACACCTCTAGAAAAATGAAAAATGTACATTCATGTAGACTTATGATTCTCTACACAACTAGCAAAATCAGAATTTATGGAACCAAAAATGGATGCTTTGCCTCTACCCAAGTACATACACTTATCCTTAGTGCCACTTAGATATCTAAAATCAACTTGGTCGGATCCCAATGCTTCTTTCTAGGATTAGACATATTGAGACTACCAACATTACATTGATAAGGAATTTTGTTCATGAATTCCTTTTCCTCATCTGATTTGCGACAATCATCCTTGCTCAATCTCACATATGTGGGTAAAGGTGTACTCAATGCCTTTCCACCTTGCATATTGAAACCTGTGAAGTACTTTGAATATGTACTCACTTTGAGACATGTATATGCATTTTTTACTTCTACCATGAGTAATGTGGATGCCAAGAATATGTTTAGCATCCCCCAAATCCTTCATACCAAATGTCTAACTCAACTTCTTTTTGACAACTAACAAGTCATAAGAGGACTTCCTAGTAATCAACATATCATCGACATAAAGTATCAAGCATATCAAGGTGCCATGTGAGCATCTCTTTGTGTAGAGACAATGATCCTCATTGCTTCGAGAGTAACCTTGAGATTTCATAAAAGCATTAAACTTTTGGCACCATTGTATATGGGATTGTTTAAGTGCATATAAGTTTTTCTTTAGCTTATAAACTAGAATTTCTTTCACTACAACACATCGAGGGTATACCGAGGCTGCTACCGAGGAAATTAAACGGGCGTGATTTCTTCGCGACGTCAGTGTCACAGTCGGTGTAGGCGTCGGAAAGAAAGCGCCGGTATGGGCGTCGGTATAGTCATCGGTATAAGCGTCGGTATTTCTGACACTTATACCGACATCCATACCGACGTCCGCGCTGGGTGTACCGGGGCATATACCGACAACCATACTGGAGCTACCGACGCGTATACTGACGACCATACCTGCACAAATTTTTTTGGGCAGATTGTGTTGTCTTTTGCTACAACATGATGTTGTTTAGCAAAAGACAATACACTCTGCCCAACTAAGTACATGTGTTATGTACTCTAATGGCAACCAAAACATAAACTTATATGAGAAAAAATGAACAATGATTCATGTACAGAAAGTCGTATATTCCATAAATGAAAAATTTACAAAAGTGTGGCAATTAAAGCACTTCCATATAGGAATCGAATACAAAATTATGATACATCATTGCCACATAGGAGTGTAATACAAAATTGTGGCAATGTGACTAAATGACCGAATTCGATAGAGCAGAGTTGTCGTATACGCTGACACATTGACTTCCCCGTCGCATCCATAACTGGAGGTCCATTACGGATATGATATATCTTCGATTCATCATGATCATGTGCACCCCAAGGTGTACGTGGATATCCCATCTGATGCAATATGAAGATCTCATCTCATCCAATGTATATATATGCATGCTTAAGCTTGTATACATATGCATTCATGTATACATATGCATTCATGTATACATATGCATATGCATTGTGTATGCATATGCATTCATGTATGCATATGCTTGCTTGTATGCATATGCATGCTTAAGCTTGTAAACATATGCATATGCTTGCTTGTATATGTATACCTGTATACATATACATATACATATGCTTGCTTGTATGCATATGCATTCATGTATATATATGCATATGCATACATGTATACATATACATATGCATATGCTTGCTTGTACACATACATGTACATATACATACATGTACATATACATATGCATATGCATTCATGTTTACATATGCATATGCATATAAATACATATACATATACATATGCATGCATATCCCTCATGCAAGCATGTATGCATATCCCTCATGCATGCATGTATGCATAAGCATGCATGCATGTATGCATATGCATGCATGCATGTATGCATATTAGAAAACAAAAATATAAAGAAAGATATGCATGCATTCATGTATTAGAAAACAAAAATTAGATATAAATGCATTCATGTATTAGAAAACGAAAATTAGATATGCATGCATTCATGTATGCATAAGCATGCATGCATGCATGTATGCATGTAAACATGCAT
The DNA here is from genome assembly GCA_020310875.1 of Ceratopteris richardii. Lineage (NCBI taxonomy): Eukaryota > Viridiplantae > Streptophyta > Polypodiopsida > Polypodiales > Pteridaceae > Ceratopteris > Ceratopteris richardii. Next base: position 153,825,820 of record CM035421.1, on the reverse strand, counting down.
GCATGTATGCATAAGCATGGATGCATGTATGCATGTAAGCATGCATGCATGTATGCATAAGCATGCATGCATGTATGCATAAGCATGCATGCATGTATGCATAAGCATGCATGCATGCATATGCATGCATGCATATGCATGCATGTATGCATATGCATTCATGTATGCATAAGCATTCATGTATGCATATCCCTCATGCATGCATGTATGCATAAGCATGCATTCATGTATGCATATCCCTCATGCATGCATGTATGCATAAGCATGCATGCATGTATGCATATTAGATGCATATGCATTCATGTATGCATAAGCATTCATGTATGCATTCATGTATGCATAAGCATTCATGTATGCATATGCATTCATGTATGCATATGCATTCATGTATGCATATGCATTCATGTATGCATAAGCATGCATGCATGTATGCATAAGCATGCATGCATGTATGCATAAGCATGCATGCATGTATGCATATGCATGCATGCATGTATGCATATGCATGCATACATGTATGCATAAGCATGCATGCATGTATGCATAAGCATGCATGCATGTATGCATATGCATGCATGCATGTATGCATATTAGAAAACAAAAATATAAAGAAATATATGCATGCATTCATGTATTAGAAAACAAAAATTAGATATGCATGCATTCATGTATGCATATCCCTCATGCATGCATGTATGCATAAGCATGCATGCATGTATTCATATTAGATGCATATGCATTCATGTATGCATATCACTCACGCATGCATGTATGCATAAGCATGCATGCATGTATGCATGTGCATATGCATGCATGCATGTATGCATATTAGAAAAGAAAAATATAAAGAAAGACATGCATGCATTCATGTATTAGAAAACAAAAATTAGATATGCATGCATTCATGTATGCATATCCCTCATGCATGCATGTATGCATAAGCATGCATGCATGTATGCATATTAGATGCATGCATGCATGCTTATGCATACATGCATGCATGCATAAGCATGCATGCATGTATGCATGTAAGCATGCATGCATGTATGCATAAGCGCGCATGCATGCATGCATATGCATGCATGCATATGCATGCATGCATATGCATGCATGTATGCATATGTATTCATGTATGTATGCATAAGCATTCATGTATGCATATGCATTCATGTATGCATATCCTTCATGCATGCATAAGCATGCATGCATGTATGCATGTAAGCATGCATACATGTATGCATAAGCATGCATGCATGTATGCATAAGCATGCATGCATATGAATGCATATGCATGCATGTATGCATATGCATTCATGTATGTATGCATAAGCATTCATGTATGCATATGCATTCATGTATGCATATCCCTCATGCATGCATGTATGTATGCATAAGCATGCATGCATGCATATGCATGCATGCATGTATGCATATTAGAAAACAAAAATATATAAAAAGATATGCATGCATTCATGTATTAGAAAACAAAAATTAGATATGCATGCATTCATGTATGCATATCCCTCATGCATTCATGTATGCATAAGCATAAGCATGCATGCATGTATGCATATGCATGCATGCATGTATGCATATGCATGCATGCATGTATGCATATTAGAAAACAAAAATATAAAGAAAGAAAACAAAAAATAAAAAAAGATATTAGAAAACAAAAATATAAAAATTCATGTAGGCATATGCATGTATGCATGCATGCATATGCATTCATGTATGCATATCCCTCATGCATGCATGTATGCATAAGCATGCATGCATGTATGCATATTAGATGCATGCATGTATGCATATGCATGCATGTATGTATGCATATGCATGCATGCATGTATGCATATGCATATCCTTCATGCATGCATACATGTATGCATATGCATATCCCTCATGCATGCATGCATATGCATATCCCTCATGCATGCATATGCATATCCTTCATGCATGTATACATGTATGAATATGCATATCCCTCATGCATGCATGCATGCATGCATGCATATGCATGCATGTATGCATATGCATGCATGTATGCATATGCATTCATGTATGCATATGCATGTATGTATGCATATGCATTCATGTATGTATGCATATGCATGCATGCATGCATGTATGCATATGCATGCATGCATGCATGTATGCATATGCATGCATTCATGTATGCATATGCATGCATTCATGTATGCATATGCATGCATGTATGCATATGCATGCATGTATGCATATGCATGCATGTATGCATATGCATGCATGTATGTATGCATATGCATGCATGTATGTATGCATATGCATGCATGTATGTATGCATATGCATGCATGTATGTATGCATATGCATGCATGTATGTATGCATATGCATGCATGTATGTATGCATATGCATGCATGTATGCATATGCATATCCCTCATGCATGCATATCCTTCATGCATGTATGTATGCATATGCATGCATGCATGTATGCATATGCATATGCATGCATGTATGCATATGCATGCATGTATGTATGCATATGCATGCATGTATGTATGCATATGCATCTCCCTGTCTCTCTCTCTCAAACAAAAATAAAGAGAGAAGATATTAGAAAACAAAAAAATAAAGAAAGGTAGAAGAGTGATATATGTCTTACTTTCATTGATGTAATTTTTGAATCAAGGTTGTCAAAATCCACTTGAAGTTCTCCTTCGTTAAATTTCGAAAGATTTGATCTCAGAAATCTCTTGCAAAACTAAAGAGAGAAGATATTAGAAAGGCAAAAACATAAAGAAAGAAAATAGAGTGATACAATATGTGCGATCTATTTACCAAAGCATTAGATTTATAAAAATAGAGGTGTGTTTAGAGAGAGAAAGAGGGAAGGATAGGGAAAGAGAGAGAGAGAATTGGTTGAATCACGGTCGTCAAAATCCACTTGAAGTTCTTCTTCGTCGAAGTTCCAAAGATTTGATCCCAAAATCTCTTGCAAAACAAAACAAAGAACATATTAGTAAAGAAAAAACATAGAAAAAGAAAAAAGAGTGCTACAATATGTACGATCTACTTACCAAAATTTCAGATCTTTAAAGATAGAGGTCTGTTTAAAGAGAGACAGAGAGAGAGGGAGACAGAGTGAGAGAGAGAGAGGGAGAGAGAGAGGGAGAGAGAGAGATAGTGAGAGAGAGGGAGGGAGAGAGAGGGAGGGAGAGAGAGAGAGAGGGAGAGAGAGAGAGGAAAGGGAGGGAAAGAGGGAGAGAGAGAGAGAGGATGACAAACAGAGATCTGCTGTTGGCGCACGCAAACCCAAAAGCAGATGTTCGAGATTCAAAACGCTCAGAATGACGAATTTCGGGTTCGGGCCCGATTAAAAAGAGACCGTCGGTATACACATCAGTAATTCCAGCAAATTACCGACGCATATACCGACGCTTATACCGACGCTGTGTTTCCGAGGCAAAGCGGCTTTCCCAAATTTTCTGAGGGGTATACTGATGCGGACAGCTGCCCGTCGGTACACTGACCGTCGGTATTTCCTCGATATGTTGTAGTGTTTGCTAGGAACTACATAACCCTCTAGTTGTTCCATATAGATCCTATTTGTAAGATCTCCATGCAAGAAAATAGTTTTTACATCCATTTGGACTAGTTCTAAGTCCTCCATTGCAATGAATCTGAGCAACAATTGAAGGGCAGTCATCTTGACCACTAGAGAGAAGATTTCCTCAAAATCAAAACCATGTTGTTTCTTAAAACCCTTTGTAAAAATTCATGCTTTATATGGAGAAGAACTATCTAATGTGAATTTCAGCTTTTATACACATTTACATGGTAAAGGTTTCGTGCCCTTTGGCAAAGGTACTAAATCCCAAGTACCATTCATGTGAATAGAATCGGAATCACTCTTCATGACATGCTCCCACTTGACATGATCCTTTCATTGCATGGCCTCTTTGTAGCAAGAAGGCTCACAAGCATCTATTAGCATAACAAAATCCAAACGTTGAATGCATATTTAAGGTGGATGTGAGACACATGCAAAGTGTCTCAATGGTTGCTAAGCAAGAATGTTGGATGGCTCCCGATGAGTCCCCTCACTTTTGGGGAAGCTCTCAAAGCTCAGAACTCGAGAAGAACCTCTTCAGAGATGCACGCGAGCACGGAGATCGATGTCTTCAGTTCCGCCCAGCCACGTAGTGATCATTAGTTACTCTCTCTCTCTCTCTTCATAATTTTGAGTCATCCCCCCACATGGCTTCACACATGGGTGCCACATGGCCCTCATGTGTGAGCCCACCTAATAATAAACTTAGAGGTGGTTCACACCTCCCTTAGGGATCCTGCATGACATTTCCTTCCCCTTAACTCCATTTTTGTCCTCAAAAATGGTATTGGAAGGTGTAATAGAAAGAGAGAACTAATAATAACACTACTCCCACTATATCCCCATGTATAGAAATACATGGTCCTATCTCCGTGTTGTTTCCCCATATCCTTCCCCTTAAAAAGACTCTTGGGAAGGTAAACTGAAACTGGGAAACCGTCTCTGTAGGGTGCTAACCCGCTCCCATGTGGCACTATCTTCTGAACTATCTTTCCACTTTACTAGACACTCCTTATACAAGTGACTCCTCGTCCGTTTCTCTCGAGTGCGTAGTATGCTCTCTGGCTCATGTGGAATAGATTGCACAGAAATAGGCTCTACTACCTCACTATCTGGAATGAGGTTGTCAGATTCACCTAGTTTTTTCTTAAGTCGACTAACATGAAAAACTGGATGGATTTGACTATTCTCAGGAAGTTGGAGCTGGTAAGCCATCTTTCCTATTCTCTTAAGTATTCGGAAAGGTCCACAATACCTAGGAGATAATTTTGGACAAGGTCCCGTCTTCATGGTTTCAGACCTAGATGGAACTCTAAGATAGACTTGCTCTCCTACCTCAAAGTTGATATCTCTTCTTTGAGGGTCAGCATAGGCTCTAGCCCTATCCTGAGCTTTCCTAATGCTGTCCTTAGCAAGTTTAAGCATATCGTTCATCTCTTCCAAGAAGTCCTTTGCAGCTTGAACTTTTTCATTCTGCAAGCCTTCTGCATAAGGAGCCCTTGGCTGAAACCCATACATAAGCATAAATGGACTATGCCCAGTGGAAGAGTGCTTGGCACTGTTATATGCAAACTCTACTATAGGTAAGTACTCTTCCCAATTAGTTTGCCTTTCATTCACATATGCTCGAAGCATATCCTCTAGGATTTGGTTAACCCTTTCTGTTTGCCCATCCGACTGTGGATGCTCGGCCGTACTCATGCTAAGCTTTGTATCCAGCCTTTTGAAGACCGCTCTCCAAAAGTGGCTAGTAAACTTCCTATCCCGATAAGAAACTATGTCTAAAGGAAGACCATATAACCGGTATAGGTTCTCAACAAAGAGTCTAGCCAACTCAGGTGTCTTCACTGTAGTACGTGTTGGAATAAACCTAGCCATTTTGGTTAACCTATCCACAATTACCCAGACCGAGTCGTGCCCTCTCTGTGTCTTAGGTAATCCGACTATAAAGTCCATGGAGATACTCTCCCACTTCCCATTGGGAATATCCAATGGGTGGAGTAGGCCTCCAATCCTCAACCTCTCAGCTTTGTTGACCTGGCATTCATTGCACTTAAGCACATACTCTAGGACGTCCTTATGAAGTCCAGGCCAATAAAACTGCCTCTTAACAAGATCATAAGTCTTGTTAACTCCTGGGTGTCCCGCACTAGGTGTGTCATGACACTCATACAAAATATGCCATCTCATCTCAGTATCTCTAGGGACACACACCTTACCTTTATATAACAGATATCCATCTTGGACACTGTAATTCTTCCACTTGAATCCTTCTTGAGTACCCGTCGATACTCCATCCTCACTGGAAACCCGTATATCACGATCCCCATTCTCTATGGCTTCCCAAATCTCGGAATATGCAGGATCAAGCCTACATTCCCCTCTAAGAGATTCAAGTAGCTCACTAGTGATCTGAGTAAAACTCAGTCCATTGAGCATAGGCATGCGGCTAAGTGAATCAGCCACCACATTAAACTTTCCCTTCCTATACCTAAGCTCATAATCAAACTCTTGAAGGGTCTCTGCCCATCGGGCCTTATGACCTTTAAGGTCTGTTTGATTAGAGAGCCATTTAATGCTCTCTTGATCAAACACTATCGTAACTTTGGCACCATATAAATAATGATGCCACTTTTTTAAAGCATGGACTATTGCATACAACTCCTTCTCATAGACGGAGTAATTCTTTTGAGCCGGTTCTAGTTTCTTGCTCTAAAAAGCTACTGGTCGACCATCTTGTACTAAAACCGCTCCTATAGCAAAATCACTTGTGTCAATTTCAACCACAAATGGTTTATTGGGATCTGCTATATGTAAAAGTGGAGCTGTAGCAATTGCTACCTTCAACTTTTCCATACTTTGCTTCTGTTCGTCTCCCCAATGAAAGGCTTTCGCTTTCCCTTTAAGCTGTTCCGTCATCGGGACAGCAATTTTGGCATAGTTTTTAATGAATCTTCGATAGAAACCTGATAAACCTAGGAAGATCTGCAGCTCCTCCAGGTTCCATGGATGTGGCCATTCCATAATAGCCCTTACTTTTTCAGGATCCATCTGGATTCCATCTTGGGAGACTATATGCCCAAGGTATTTAACCTCTTTCTTGAAAAATTCACACTTTGACTCCTTAGCAAAGAGCGAATTTTCCCTTAACACTTGAAATACTTTTCTCAAGTGTTCCAAGTGCTCCTGTTCTGATGCACTATAGATTAGAATGTCATCTAAAAAGTCTACTACAAAGTGTCCTAGATAAGGCCGTAAAACACTATTCATGAGTTTCATGAAAGTGGCAGGAGCATTGGTGAGACCAAAAGGCATCACCAAAAACTCATAGTGCCCATATCTAGTCCTAAATGTAGTCTTAGGGACATCCTCTGCCCTAATCCTGATCTGATGATATCCTGATCTAAGGTCAAGCTTGGTAAAATACCTAGCTTGATGTAACTGATCAAATAGATCTTCCAACCTAGGCATTGGAAATCTATTTTTAATAGATACCTTATTAAGTGCTCTATAAGTGCTCTATAATCTATACATAGTCTCATAGAGCCATCTTTCTTTTTAACTAGGAGCATTGGCGATGCCCATGGTGAGTTACTAGGTTTGATGAAGCCTTTATCTAAATAATCCTTCAATTGCTTCTCAACCTCCTCATGTTGAGAAACACTAAGCCTATAAGGTGGTCTACAAATAGGGTTAGTGTTAGTAACAACCTCTATGGCATGGTCAATGTCCCCTCTCTCAGGTGGTAGCCCTCTAGGTAAGTCAGTGGGAAAAACATCTCTGTACTCAAACATAAGATCCTTAAAACTTTTAACTACACACTCTTGCAAAAAAGAATAGTAGAAAGTCCTGTTCATATTTACATTCAAAGCATGAAAATATACATCAGATGAGCTGTCTATACAATGCTCCATATCATGACTATACAATAAAAACATATCCTGTACACGCTGTGAACAACAGAGACTATACAACTCTAATGATGAGATGAGAGGTGCACTAGGTACATCTCTCTCTCCCTGATTATAAACTTTACTTCCATCCTTTTCAAACTTGAGTGTGTTATTTTGATAGCTGCGTTTAAGTGTATCTCCCAACCCCCATAGCCACTCTCTTCCTAAGACTAGATCTGTCCTCTCCATGTTCATAATTTGGAAGTCCATATGATCTGTATAATCCTGCATCTTGACTTCCAAATTGGATACCATAGTATCCCATATTCTTTTATCTTGCCCTTGCATCATAGATACAATGTATTTATGTGCACTAGGCTGCTGGGGAATCTTCAATTTCTTGACCAAAGCATAGTTTATGAAATTATGAGTGGCAGAGTCATCTATCATGACTCGCACCCTGGTCCCGTATACACTACCATGTAGCTTGACCAAGTCATGTGGTCCAAACTGCGGTGACCACAATGACTGAGTCAAACAACACGTGTGCTCTATATCCTCGTGCATCACCTCCACTCCCTTGCAACTAGAGGTGCCATGAATGGGAAGGGTCTGCACTAGGTGGACCGCCTTTTTGCCCCTTTCAGGAGCCATACTAGACTCTGGTAATTTCTTCTTTTCTTCCCCCTTCTTGAGTGGACAGTTCCACTGCGAATGACTAGGGGATAGGCACCTAAAACACAGGTTCTCTCTTTTGGCCTTCTCAAACTGGTCTGTGGATAGCTTAGGCCCTTGTGATCTTTGTTTTTTAATAAAAACCTTGTTTTTCCCAAAAGGCAACTTTTTCTTAAATTTAGTGGTACTAAGAGGTTTAAGGGGCTGATCCGTCTCCATAGGAGTATATTGAGGACGGTTATGGTCCTCATATATCTGTGCATATTTGATCGCCTCCTCAAACGTCTTAGGCACATTCCTCCTGACTTCCCTCTTTATGGCTTTATCCAAGCCCCTAACAAACCCTCTAGTCTTCTGAAAATCATCTAGACCCTTAAGCTTCAAAGTGATCTCTCTATAGTGGGATAGATAGACTGAAAGAGGCCTGCCTCTTTGAGTAATCCTATCCCACTCATCCCAATTCCTCTCCTCTTCATTTTCAGGAAGAAACTCTTTTAGGAAAAGAGTCTCAAACTGAGTCCAGTCACTAGGGATAGAGTTTGCCTCCTTAAGACTCATCCACCACTTATAAGCACGTGGGCCAAGGGAAAGACTTGCCTCTAGCACACGATACTCAAGTGGGGTGCCCTTCAATTGATGCAAATCATGCCACTTTTGTAAAAAAGTGTAGATTGCATCCTTATTCCTGTCTCGGTCATCCCCCGTGAAGGTAGGTGGCTTCAAGTCTTTCAGGAGGGGAGCTTCCCTAGAGCTCTCTCCTTTATGCTTACTAGGAAGAGAAGTCTCTTTCCTAGTAATGTCTAGAGGAATGGTAAGAGTCTCTCTTTCCTTCCTAGCTAGGAAAGAGGTGACACTAGTCTCAAGGGAGATCATTTGAGACTTAAGCTACTATATAAGAGATGTAATGCTACCCAAATCTTTCTCTAACTTAAGGGTTTGCTCTTTCAAATCAATGAATTGGTCACGAGTGACAAATTCATCTATAAGCTCTTCATAAGTATACTCTTGCTGTGAAGGCTCTTTTTCTTCTACATTCTCTTCTATTTCTTGTCCTAACTCTACTTCCTCCATCCTAGCATCCGGATCCTCTAGTTGCTCCCTAGGTGGAGAAGTGGTCTCAACTACTTGCTTGCCTTTAGTTTCCATGTTTAAGTACCCTTCCCCCGTTTGCTAACTAGAGAGTATGAAAATGAATGGCTGTAGAGTTTAAATATGCAAGAAGAAGAGAAATATAACACAAGAGCACTTCCCTGATACAAAGTAGAGTTGCGGAAGCGTAATCCAAGTGGTCTTTGATGCTTCAAGCCGCTGATTTTGATTCCTCGCCAGTCCCAAAAGAAAATTGGAAATGTCCGCTTGGTCCGGGGAGGTTCTAGACACCATAAACCATCCAAAACAACACCAAAAATGCGTAGGAAAAACCCCAAACGGGAAAACCAAACGCAACTGAATAATCTCAGAGATATTCCGATCCTCTCCAATCCACAAATTGTTGCCCAACACCTGCACTTCAAGAATTTGAGACTATCCCAAGTGAAAAAATTGGATTTGGAGTCCGAACGATGAAAAACTAGGCTCGGGAGTGGCCGCCTAGTTCCTGCTGAAGCGCTGCAGAGAGATTTTGATGGGGCAAATGTCGTCCAAATCCAACACCGATGGTCTCTGAGCGAAGCTTGGAAATGTAGCTTCGACACGTGACCAAGATTTGCGAAATCTGATATGGTATGAAGAAGATATGGTACGGAGAAGTGGGGTATGTCACCGATGGTAAGTGAAAAACTTCCTCTTCATGAATAGATGAGTTTGAGAAGCTCAAAACTGAGGAATGAAAGCCTCTTTGGCAATTCTCTGAGATGGGTCATGGTCGTAAAGCAGCGAATTGAAGCCGATTTATCCCATATGCAGGTGCATACAGCAAGGATATGGGCATATATATGAGGCTAAAAGGGCATACCCTTCATCCTTGAGGAGGGGAGGAGGGGCTTGGTCTTCTCAGCAGCTGCCCGTCGGCTGTCCTCTGGCCGCCCGTCGCCTGGGACGCCTCGACATGCGTGTTGTTTACTCCTGTTGCGTGGCGCGTCCGTCGCATGTTCCCTGGCTCGGATACCAATGTTGGATGGCTCCCGATGAGTCCCCTCACTTTTGGGGAAGCTCTCAAAGCTCAGAACTCGAGGAGAACCTCTTCAGAGATGCGCGCGAGCACGGAGATCGATGTCTTCAGTTCCACCCAGCCACGTAGTGATCATTAGTTACTCTCTCTCTCTCTCTTCATAATTTTGAGTCATCCCCCCACATGGCTTCACACATGGGTGCCACATGGCCCTCATGTGTGAGCCCACCTAATAATAAACTTAGAGGTGGTTCACACCTCCCTTAGGGATACTCCATGACAAAGAACATTTGCAGACTGATCTGATTGAACATTCTCTTGAATGTTCCTATGTGTAGCATTTTTATGCATGCTTACTAGAGGACTAGCATCCTCAAACATCAATCTTCTCACTTAGACCTCCTTAATGGTTTCTTTATGCATCTTAGAATCATTGAGATTGACATCACTACTTTTGATCACTAAGCGTGTTTCAAAATTTCATACGAAATATTCGAATTTTCCTTCTCGACCATATCCAAGAAAAATGCATTTCTTTGACTTATGCGTCAGGTTTTGTTTAACATTCTTCAATATATGAATATATACTTCACACAAAAAAATATTTTCCATCTACGTGATATATGGCCCAAAAGACCATACCAAAGACAATCCATAGGCTCTTTAGTAACAACTAACAAGTGCTCTTTCTGTGATACAAATAAAGGATAAAGTGAGCCAACTTTTCTTCCCTTTGCAATAACCATATTTTCATTTGATATGGGAAAGAATTGAGCATTGAAAAACACCTTTTAACAAAGGTCATCAAGTTGACCAACTGACATTGAATTATGTGATAACTGAGGTATATGGTGTACATTATGAATAGTAAAATTTTAACCATCAATGAAGGGCACACCTATATCTCCATTCCCAACAACCTCACACTAGTAAGAGTCACCAAGTCTCACACTACCAAGAGACTCTGCTACATAAGTAGAGAACCATTGTCTATGTGGTGTCACATGGAAATAAGCACCACAATTTAGTAGCCACATGTGGAAAAGAGAACGAGCCATAAGAGCCTCAGTAGGCATAGTACTATCAAGGGTCAACACATCAGCATCATAATAAATATTATTTATTTCTTCAATCTTCATGGTTTGTTGAGCCCATAAAAGTCATATTGGTCAAAGTCAACCACAATGAAAGTCAACTATAGTGAAAGTCAACCAGAGTCAAAGTCAAAATGTCAAAGACAAAATTGGTCAAAGTCAACATGTTCAAGGTCAAAGGTCAACATAGGTGAAGTCAAAGTGTTCAAAGTCCAGGTATCAAGGTGCATAGGTAGTGCACAAGTAATCGTTCACAAAGGTAAAATTGCAAAAAGTTGGTTGCAGGTTGCAGAGGTATTTCTATAATTTCTCTAAGGTTCAAAAGTGTTTTAAAGTGTTTTGGAAGGTTGAGGTGAACCCTCTCTTAGGTGCACATTTGAAGAATTAAAAGGCAAAATGTGAAGGTATGTGAAGCGGCAGCGTAGTTTGAAGTGAAAGTATGGCCCCCCAATTAAAATTTTGTTTTAGTCTAAAGTCACTAGAGGGCAAAATAGGGATTCGTTGACTGCCCACTTTTGGAGACAATCTTGGGACATGAAAGTGAGCACCAAGATAGTCTTGCAGTTAGCAGTTACGTGAATCGACACTCAAATCAAGGCAAGGACTATTCTTTGAGGACTAAGCAAGATGAGCATAGTCTAAGCTAGGCAAGAGAGAGAACTGCAAGAGACACACAATGTGGGACGCAGAGAAGTGAAGTGCAAGGTGTGCATGAAGAGTGACTAAGAAGTGTGCAGAGGTGTGCTAAGCATACAACCAAAGATTCCAAGGTCCCATTGAAGTTGTGCACGTGCGGACAAAAGGTGTCCATCCCTCCCCCTTATTGGAAGCTTGGTGCAATGTGTGCACAAGTGCAGACTGGGAGAAGATGGAGGTTTGGTGCAAAGAAGGCCGGCAACAACAAGGCCCTTGGATATTTTGTATTTTGTGATTGCGCACTCTGTGGGATTTTTCACAGAAGCATTGGATTGTATTGTGCATCAACATTGTATTTTTCTTCTTATAATCAATCGAGAGAGGCTTTCAGTGTGTATCTTTCCCTTTTCTCCTACAAACACTCAAGTCCCTTTTTGGGTACAAGAATCCCCCAAATAAAATTTGGCACGCCCGGTGGGATCCCAAGGAGATTTGAGCATAGGAGAAGCAAAGTGCAAAGTATAGAAGAGTTCAAGTGCGGATAGTGCTACAGTGCTACTTCATTGGGTTAAGAGGTAAATTTTCTTATTAATTCTCTTAGCCTAAAGAGGATTACGAACAGCTTATGAGCGCAACCCGGTCTTAAACATTGAGGATCATCTGCAAAGCAACAAGAAGGAGGGCTGTTAGAAGATCCTCTAGTCCATTGTCGTCAACCTCATCGATAAAGAGCATGGTAGGTGAGGTTGATTTGGAAACCCTACTATCAAGATTAAATATAAAACTTCCTTATTTCAAAGGCTTAGCTCAAGAAGATCTGGACGAGCATATTAGGAGGTTTTTAGCACTATGCAAAACAAGAGGCTTGATGGGAAGAGAGGATGCCTTTTTGTTACTCTTCCTTGCCACATTAGAAGGGTTAGCAGATAAATGGTTCAGCTAGTTTGCTGAGAACCATTTCACCACTTGGGACTTAATGAAAGATGCATTCAAAATTCAATTCCAACATGGAAATACTACAAAGATCATCATAGAGGAATTAGAAAACTTGAGACTAGCTCTAGGTGAAAAGTTTCTAGAGTTTGTAACTAGGGCCAAGACACTAATGGCTAAATTACGAGATCCTCCACATGATTTTTTATTAAGAAATGGTTAGCTAAGAAACTTCCAAGAGGACTAGAGCAAATAAGGCAACAACATGGAGCAATTTCTTCTCAACTACCCTATTCTATAGAAATGCAGGATCCAGTAATCCAGCTAGGGAAAGAGCTAGAGGGCTTAAAAAGGAATAAGCCCCACAAAGAGGAGGAGAATGTTGTTATGCAGTTGAGGAGGGAGATTGAGGCATTGAAGCTACAAAAGGAAGAGGAAGCCCAAGCAAAAGAACTGGATCAGCCTTGACAGGAGTTGCAGGAACTCAAAGGGGGCGGTATCAAAAGTGGGCTATGGTGTACCATGTGCAGCAAGCAAGGTCATGTAGTAAGTGAATGTCCTCTGTTAAGTGTAACTTGCCAACTATGCAGGAAAGTTGGTCATGAGGCCCAGGAATGTCAATGAAGAGGAATGCCTGCAACAACATATTGGACACAAGGAGGACCCCTACCACTAGCAAATATGATGGCGGATGCACCTAATCAAGGTAACAATTACAACCCTAGGTAGAGGAATAATTTTGGAAATGGGCCTAGGAGGCCAATTATTTGTTTTAGATGTGGAGAATGTGGGCATTACCAAAGTAGATGCAATCTCCTAGAAAATGCCCCTCCTTGCAAGAACTACTTAGAGGCCAGAGACCACTATACTAATTGTTGCCCTAAGAATGAAGCATCTTTATCTAGGCCCCACATTCAAATGATTTCTGTGCGCAAAGAAGAAATGTTAGATCAAGTCAATGGGCCATCACCATCTACCAGGGTGGTGCAGTTAGAAGAAATTGAATATTTTAGAGTGCAGACAAGAAGCAAGGGGAAGGCTCAAGAGAAATAGGTCAAGAATCAAGGATTAATGGATTGAACAAAGACAAAGAGACATTTGAAGACAAAGCCACCACATGTGCAGATACAAGGCAAAAAGGAGATCTCATATGTACTAGTGATGCCATTGGGCATGCATTCAATAGGGCTCATGAGGAGTTGGATAAGTCAATTGGAGCCCATGCTCTTAAGGAATCAGAAGCTTCAAGACTACTCAAGTCCATGAAAAAGGAGGTCAGTATTTTTGACTTAATAAAGATGGATGGGAAATTCAGGTCAGAAATCTTGCAGATAATTGATGAGGCTTCCACAACACGTTTAGTGGCAAAGGCTACAGTTATGCATAAAGGTAAAATCGTAGGGGAATCACCCCTCACAGATTATAAGAGCCCTCGACGGACAGTCTCTATTAAAGGTCATGAGTTTCAAGGAGTTATTGTGGATGGTGGTTCTGGCATTAACTTGATGCATGAAGATACAATGGAAAAGATTGGACTACACCCTTCAAGACCTGTAAATTTCACTGTTAGTTTGGCATATCAAAGCAAAGTAAGGCCATTGAGAGTGATCCCAAAAGTTACACTCGAAGTACAAGGTAATCTCTTCACTTTGGATTTTGTGGTATTAAGACTGCCCTAGGTAGAAGGAGGATTTCCCCTCTTAATTGAAAGACCATGGCTGAGGCATGCAAGTGTCATTCATGATTGGGGTGAAGACACTATGTGGGTACAAAAGAAAGGGCAAGAATTGACACACATACATTTAGAGGAGGGCCCATATCATCAAGGGAACACCAACATGATGCAATCAGTTGGCATTTGCATGGAACCAGAAATGGAGGACCAACCCCAAGTAGAGTTCGAGGAAGACGAACATATTCTGAATTGGCTCCAAGCAGGCAACTTTTCCTCTTGTTTTTGGAGTTTTTCTTAATATTTTTTGCACACATGAATGTTATAATGAAAATGAGGATAAATTTGAGGTTGATGTATTGGGAGAACCCATCACATACCACAGAAGGGGGAGGAAGACACCCCTCAAATACAACTTGGAGGAGGATGCAACAACAACAGAGAAGGAAGTTACTAAAGTTAAAGACAAGGTAGAACATTCTAGTGAAGAATGTTCTTTACCAATTCAAGAAATCCTTGTAGGATGGATGCAGGATGGATGTACGACAAAGAGGAATGTATTGAGATCTAGAACACTCCTGCTTA
Source organism: Ceratopteris richardii (assembly GCA_020310875.1). NCBI lineage: Eukaryota > Viridiplantae > Streptophyta > Polypodiopsida > Polypodiales > Pteridaceae > Ceratopteris > Ceratopteris richardii. The sequence continues at coordinate 153,810,631 of CM035421.1, read as the reverse complement.
TGCAACAATGCATGAAAAGCTATTGGAAGAAAACAGGGTTGGAAATGAGCATGAAGACACCATGATAGAGAGAAACCCTATCAAAGAAATACAATTAGGCACTTAGGAAAATAATTTTCCAGTTTTGGTGGCCACTTGGTTGTGGATCCACCCAGAGCTCCTTGAAAAGGTAAAATCTTTCTTGGCCCACTATGCAGATGTTTTCGCATGGCGTTATAAAGACTTAGAAGGAGTACCTGCCAAGTATGGAGAGCACATAATCCCTCTTATCAATGGAGCCAAACCAATAAGAGGAAAGAGTTATAGACTTAACCCAAAATATGCTGAAGCTGTTTATGTGGAAATATAGAAGATGGAGGATGCAGGTATCATCATTCCTATGGAACACTCAGAATGGCTTTCATCAATGGTGATAGTACCAAAGAAGAATACCAAAAAGATCAGGACTTGTGTTGACTTTAGAGCACTCAACAAGGTGACCATTCCAGATGGATTCCCCATGCCATTTGCAGAGCAGGTCATTGAAGAAGTGGCTGGACATGCATTATATAGCTTTATGGATGGCTTTAGTGGCTATAGTCAAATATCCATACACCTAGACGATCATGAAAAGATTGCTTTTATCATACCTTGGGGAACATATGTGTATGTAAAAATGCCCTTTGGACTCAAAAATGCTCTAGCCACCTTTAACAAAATTGTCAACCTCATTTTTGGACCCTTATTGTTGGAAACACTCAAAATTTTCATGGATGACTGTTCTTCATTTTCAGGATCTCACAACAAGACCCCTTTGGATTGCTTGGACCATCACTTGCAGTAGCTGCAGAATGTTTTGAAGAGATGCAGGGAGACTAAAATAAAGCTAAACCCTAACAAATGTCATTTCGTCGTAACAGAAGGAATCCTCTTGGGACATGTGGTGTCTGCTAAAGATATGGCTACTGATCCTGATAAAATTATTTCTATACTAAAGTTGGCTAAACCCAAATCTCCTAAAGGGATTCAAAGTTTCTTTGGGCATACTAGGTACCATAAAACATTTATCAAAATGTATGTAGAGATAGCCACGCCACTGGCTAGACTTACATGTAAAGAAGTACCCTTTAAATGGGAAGAAAAAGAAGAGAATGCTTATCAGACATTAAGGTCCAAATTGTTGGCTGTGCCAATTCTTATCACACTAGATTGGTCAAATACCTTTCATGTACATGTAGATGCCAGTGCATATGCAGTAGGTGCAGTCTTGGCTCAACAGAGTGAATAATACAAACTCGATAGACCTATTCAATATGCTAGTCGAATTTTGACTAAGGCTGAAAAAATTTATAGCACCACAGAAAGGGAGGACCTAACAATGGTTTTTGCCGTACAAAAATTTCATCATTATTTGCTAGGTGTGAAATTTGTTATCATCACTGATCATCAACCACTCAGGTATTTATTGAACAAGCTACAAGCAATTGGGAGGATATGGAGGTGGCTACTTTTGTTCTAGGAGTTTGATTTTTCTGTAGTTCGTAGACCAGGTAAATAAAATATCATGGGGAACCACCTATCCAAGATCAACATGATGGATCAAGCAATTGGAGTCAATGATGATTTTCCATATGCTAATCTGTTTGCCGTACAAGCTCAAGGTTGGTATAATGATATCAATAATTTTATTAAAACTCGATTGCATCTAGAGAAGTCAAGTGCTGTGCAAAGAAAGAGAATGTTAATCAAGATCAGACCTTTTACCTTCATTGAAGAAAAATTATATAGACAAGGAAAGGACAATAGGTTTAGGAAGTGCATGGAAGAAGAAGAAGTGAGGGAATTGGTAGTTTTTATCCATTTTCATGCTTGTTCTTTGAGTTTTTAGCAAGTTTAGCAACCCTTTCATAGTCCTTAGCATAAATACAATTTTTGAAAATTTTTGGGAGTTTTTCAAGCATTTTTAGAGTTTTTCTAGCATTTTTTTAATCCTTTTCAACTGCCATTTTCTTGCCAAAATTGGAGGAAAAAAGAAAGCTCTCTATGGTTTTGAGTGAGGAAATTGGCCTAGACCTGTAGGGAATTTTCTTAGAATCTTTTGAGAATTATTTTGGATTTTTTTGTATGTTTTTGGATTTTTTTGGGATTTTCCTCCAATTTTGGATATTTAAAAAAAAAGGGCCCCCATGGAATTTTTTCGAAAGACCAAAAAAAACCTCTCTCTCTCTCTCTCTCTCTCTCTCTCTTGCTCTCCCTTCCCCCCACCCCCCACCTTCTTCTATATAACCCTCCCCCCCCCCAAAAAAAAAATAAATCTCATTTATCCTACCGGCATTCTAGTTTTGTTTCAGGTCAGTTTATTTTCTTAAATTATTTTTTGTTTATTTATTTAATTTATTTATTTTTATGTTTTTTATTTTCATTATTTTTTATTTATTTTATTTTATTTTCTTCTTAGTTATTTTATTTTATTTAATCTTTTTATATTATATATATATATATATATATATATATATATATATATATATATATATATATATATATATATATATATATATATATATATATTATTTTTTTTTATTTTTTTTATTTTTTTTACCTGTTTCATTCCTTCTCTTCTACTCCTCCGATTTTCACAATTTTTGGGTCATTTTTTGGTTTTTTTGACATGCTAAATCCGATTTCTGGGTTCATTTGACCGGTTTTTGTTGTTTTCTAGGTGTTTTTCTTACGTCCACTTCGGTGTTGCCTTAATAGATATCTATACTCTCTTCCTTATTGGCCCTACCTTCTTGTGAGCAAGCTCCCATAGTATTGCCGACTTTAATAGTTGTCTCTGTATTTTCAGCAATAGCTTGTAGAATACATTATTGCAATACATCCATGGCTTCTACAACTCCCTAGAAGGCTTCATCCATGACCCCCGAGGCATACTCGGAGCTTCCACCTTGGGCTTTGGATTTAGCCACAATCCCTACTGAGGTTGGCCTTCCCCTTCATGTGGCCCCGATCCACATTGCCCATGTGGCCTCCACCCCCACCCTTCGGGTCACCTCTATCCACCACACACATATGGCTCCCTGACATTTTGTCCTCGCAGCCACGGTTCCTTTTGTTCCTCATGCCACATTCCCATGCCCTCATCCTCCTTCAGCCCCTGCCCACATCCAGGGAAGCCACGCCTTTGCGGCATCCCTTCCCTATTTATCCCTCTCTAGATCCTCTCTATATAGCGCGGGGACACTTCTTCCAGGTCTCCATCTTCCCACTGCAGCTCTGACACACTTCGTTGGTTCTAGTGGTCATCCCATGTGCAGCGTGGATAGTCGTCCCACTTCTCCTGTCCGACACCCACCATCGTCCTCCATTGTTGATCATCGGGATTCATCTTCGTCCCATCTGCCTCCACTTATCCTTGCCCCCTATCTCGCTCATTGACCTACTCCCCGAGGGTTGCCTTTGTCACGCTGGTCTTTGGTGTCTCGCCTCCCTCTTATTATCTGAGGTAGAGGGTGCTGATATTCGCATGATGCTTCTCACACTCCCGCACTTTCCATCCGGTTCCCTAACACCTGCAGTCATTGTCACAGGCATCGGTTCTAGCATCTCTTCATTTCGTGCCCCACCCTTCCTCTACTCTGGGTCGTCTCAAGAAGAGACCATCGCCTACTATATCCAGATGTATGGGGTGGATGCCATGCCTACCACGTATCAGCTAATCATCCTACATTCCTTCAGTTTCTACTTTTTATTTCGTAGCCCATCCTCGTATATTGGTTACATGATATACATATTGCTGACCCCCTTTTCTGCTTTGTGCATGGTCGCCCTTATCTATATAGGTCCCTTATGTTTAAGTCCTTTCTCCTTCGTTCTCCTCGCTTCCACGATGCCCTCCACCATGCGACGCGATCATTCTCTGTGTATTCCACCCCGGCCTTGGCGTGGCTCTTTCATCTTCCTAGAACGGAGTCCATTGCACCCAGCCCCCACATTGCCCCCTCCCATGCCCCCTCCCACCCTCCACGCCACTTGCCTCATTTTGTTTGTAGAGGCTCCAATCCTAGTATTGACCTTAGTTCTCTTTTTGGTTTAGATGCCATTCATTGGCACTTCATGTACTTATTGCTAGTAAGAACTTTCATTGTATTTTTCTGCTATTATATATGAGATTTTGGTTCTTTGTTATTTGTGCCTTATATGGTTGTTTACTAGTTGCTTCTCTTCATTGGGCATGTCTACTGGTTGTTCTATGTGTTGTTGTGAATTTTCACTTTTGCCCCACCCCCACAATTAAAAATACTCCACCTTTCCACCCTTCCCCTCTTCTATCCACTTCTCCCTACCCCATCTTCACATTGCCACACTTCTTCCCATGGTCCCTTCCCCCACCCTCCCTCACCTGCCTTCCTTCCTATTCCACTTACCTGCTCTAGACCTTTCCCCAACTCCATCACCCTAACTTTACCATTCTAGACATTTCCCCAACTCCAACCCTACCTTTCACATTCTCAACTCCAACCCTACCTTTCACATTCTACCCAGCCCCGTAATAAACCCTCCCCACACTCTCACTCTAAGCCCCATCAGCCCTCCCTTCCCCCCTTCCTACCCTCCATTCGACATCTTTTAATTTCTTGTGCAACAAAACCACTTTTGGTTCTTCTCTGGTGTTTGTTCTCTACTACTCCTAGTGGACTTGGTTGCTGCTCGTGTCCTTTTGAAGATTTTGCAGCTCAAGAATCATGGTGTCATATGTGCTCAGAGTTTTGGCTGTAGCTCTCCGGGACGGAGAGCACATTAGGTGGTGGGAAACTGTTGAGCCCATAATAGTCATATTGGTCAAGTCAACCGCAATGAAAGTCAACCACAATCAAAGTCAACCATAGGAAAAGACAAAAGGTCAAAGTCAAAACCGATCAAGGTCAACATGTTCAAGGTGAGATATCCACATAGGTGAAGTCAAAGTGTTCAAATTCCAAGTATTAAGGTGCACAAGTAGTGCACAAGTACTTATTCACCAAGGATAAAATTGCAGAAAGTTGGTTGCAGGTTACAGAGGTATTTCTGTAATTTCTCTAAGGTTCAAAAGTGTTTTAAAGTGTTTTGGAAGGTTGAGCTGAACCCTCTCATAGGTGCACATTTGAAGAATTAAAAGGCAAAATGTGAAGGTATGTGAAGCGGCAACATACGCAGAAGTGAAAGTATGGCCCCCAATTAAAATTTTGTTTTAGTCTAAAGTCACTGCAGGACAAAACAGGGATTCATTGGCTTCCCACTTTTGGAGACAATCTTGGGACATCAAAGTGAGCACCAAGATAGTCTTGCACTTAGGAGAGTACGTGAATTGACACTCAAATCAAAGTAAGGACTGTTCTTTGAGGAGTAAGCAAGGTGAGCATAGTCTAAGCTAGGCAAGAGAGAGAAGTGCAAGAGACACACGCTGTGCGATGCAGAGAAATGAAGTGCAAGGTGTGCATGAAGAGTGACTAAGAAGTGTGCAGAGGTGTGCTAAGCATACAACATCCCAAGGTCCCATTGAAGCTGTGCGCATGCCGACAGAATGTGTCCATCCCTCCCCCTTATTGGAAGCTTGGTGCAAGGTGTGCACAAGTGCAGGCTTGAAGAAGGTAGAGGTTTGGTGTAGAGAAGGCCGAGAGCAACAAGACCCTTGGGTATTTTGTATTTTGTGATTGAGCACTCTATGGGATTTTGCATAGAAGCATTGAATTTTATTGTGCATCACCATTGTATTTTTCTTCTTATAATCAATCGATAGAGGCTTCCAGTGTGTATCTTTCCCTTTTCTCCTACAAACACTCAAATCCCTTTTTGGGTACAAGAATCCCCCAACATGGTTGAAGTGGATGGTGAAGGTAAATATTAAGCATGCCCATCAACATTCTACCCTTTACCTTTAGCAGTCTTTAATGCATAATAGTCTTTCTTCATGTGCCCTTTCTTATGAAAATAATGGAATTTTATATATGTCTTCCTTGATTTACTTGTACTCTTATTCCATTGAACATTCTTTTCCTTGTTCTTGCTCCTTCTAGATTGTTGATTCTTTTTGTGTTAAGAATCATGAACATTATATGCATCTCTATTCTATGTTTCAACCATAGATTTTCTATGAATTTTCTCACTCAAGAGTGCTCCACATATGTCATCATAGACCAATTTACCACAAGGTGCACTATTACTAATAGTTGTGCAAAACGTATCCCTTTATGATGCCAGGGTGCATAACAAAAATTTCATTATCCATGTCCATTTTTTGAGTCTCTAATTGGCAGAATATAGCATCAAACGCATTTAGATGAGCAACAACACTATTTGTGTCCTTCATGCAAAGGCCATATAACTTTCTCATCAAATACAATTTATTTGATGCCGTTTCTTTTTTATATGTATTGCATAAGTTATTCGAAATCTCCTCTCCACTTTCACACTCCAATACTATAAAGTAAACATTATTTGCCAAGTGCAATGGATTGGTAGACCTTGGCACTTCATCCAACTCATCCCAATGATCTTCATGCATGATGAACACGCTTCTTTGAGATTCCATTTACTGGCTTCCATTACCTTCTCGGAATGAACACATCTTTAGTCTGATTCTTCCATAGAGCAAAGTTTGTGCCATCAAATTTTCATATCTCAAAATTTTATTTTCCTTGCACATTATAACTCCTCCTTGGTACACTAGCACTAGACCCTCATCCACTAGATGTTACGGAGACCTCTAATTCCATGATGATAGAGAAGTGAATAAAAGGATTTTGGAACTAGAAGAGTCCAAACACCACTGAAGCTCAAAAAGGATGACCAAGTGTTAGATTCTAGAAAAAAAATTCAATAAAGTCTTTCGAGAGAAATAAATTAATGCACAATAATGACCAATCTAAAGGATTATGTTAGAATAAATGTGCTCACACTGTTAAGTGTATCAAGGAGTAAATCTAGCACCATATAGTTGATAAAAATAACAAAATCTAGAAAAATTCTATGAGTGTCACCTCTGCAAAATGAGCATATGACCAATGTCAAACTCTCAAAAAACTACAATTACTCACACGTTAACCCGCATACTGATTCACTGACTTCACTACGTATAATCAATTAACCCAAAGAAGTCAAGTAGGCTTATCGAACACCTATGAACAACCATCATACATCTCCTATGGTGAGGTTAGGTAAATCTTCCACCTGCATGACCAAAGAGACACTAACATCTAGGTTTCTCCCAATCAAGTAAACGTCAGCACAACCCTCTTTATCAATGTTAAAGGCTTTATGAAAATACGTAATTGCTTTATCAATGACCACATGGACGTACATAAGTGGTATCATTAGAAGCATATATAGTGTGTATGTGCTCGGTATATGTGGTAAAATGGCACTGAAAGGCTAAATTCGCAACCCAAACACTAGCCAAATAAACCTACAAGTGTTTGTCAATTTTGTTCTTTAGGCTCAAAAAACTTGCATAAACTTGTGGTGGTTGTTCCCACCACAACTAAAACCTTACAAGAAACCTCTAGATTTAGTAGTGTGGCTGAAAAATGGCCCCAAACATAAATATTCATTGTCAAAAAAGTACAAAGAGCACTCTTTTTAATGTTCTTGAACTTGTGTAAAGAGAACTATGCAGGAAGGTACTCCAAAATGTCTCTAAGAATCACCCTCAAAATGCTTCAAAACAGGCTTTAAAAGGAAAGAATGAAGCTCTGAGGGTCCAAAACATGTTTAAGATAATGCGAACCTTAGTCTTTCCCCTTCTTCAAACACCACATTAGTGTAGCTTAGTGACAAGAGATTTCTAGTTAAGTGATCTCCAAGAGGAACAATACTGGGATGGGTGACCTCTTGAGAAGTACGGGGAAAGCTCTATCTTCCTTGATCCTTGAGGTCCTCCCTCACATGTAGCCCATGGCATCAATGGTGACCTGGTGACCCTGATGATAATGTGTGCCAAGTTCTATGCCTTGGTCACCACTTCAGTTGTAAGCCTTGGGTGGGCACAGAGGTGCCGCTTTGCTCAGATAAAAGGAACAAAGTTTTTGCATCGAAATGCTATGATACCAATGAAGTATTTTGATAGCGATGCAGAATAGTTGACTCTTCTTCTCAAGAGCTCCACGGTGATACCTAAGAGTAGAAAAACAAGTGCTTAATGCCACAAATAGTACTCCGCACAAAGCTTGAAGAATATGCAAAAAAACAGAGTACATAGAGAGCACAACCATAGATTTCTTGGGTTTTACAAATGCAGTCAAACTTGCAATGTGTGGCCGATGAGGCCACCATATGTTTTATTCAAGAACATATATAAAATTGCCTAGGGCCATTTTGCCTTTCACATGGACACTAACGGTAACAACATATAAACATGAACTCATATTTTGGGGAACATTGGAATTTTGTACCCTTGCCAAAGTTGCATAAGAGTTCATAAAATATGTTGGTACAAGTGGTAGCAGAGCTACCTCTAAAAGATGTTTATTTAGTATGAAAACCATAATTCGTTTTTATTACGCCCCATAGATACTTTCAAGGCCCAAACAAGTATAGAAGTAGTTGAATACTTCAATGATGGGAGAAGTAATATGAGTGACTCTCTAAGTTGTAAATGAACACATATATTTTATACTTTTTGAGGGTGAAGAATCTTCAATGAGGGAAGAAAGTACCAAAACATGTTAAGAATTATTACAATCTATTTGATAAATACAAACTTGGCATATAGATGATGAGGTAAAAGAACATCTTTTAGATGCTGAACAAAGACAAAGTTGCTCAGAAAACCATTGCTTGGCATGTGAAGTCAGTGGAAATTTGGATCTCACCAAGATCACAAAAAATTTTCGAAAGGTGGTTAAAAAGTACAAGGATAAATAGTGCATGCCAAATTCTAAGATGTATTTAAATAGAAGTGAAAGATATGTAGAAGTTTTTACTCCAAGCATCCACTATGCAATGGTGACAAATGGTAGTGAAGTATGTGGAATGCGAAAATTTTATTTAGCTATCCTTAAACATATTTAAAGAGAAATCCAAAAGCATTAGCGGACGCTTAGACTTAAGCAATAATGAGATTACTTGAAACTCCTAGGTTAGCTATTAGAAAGCTTTAGATAAAGAAAGGAATTTAAAGACAAGAATATACCTTTGTCACTAAAGGTATTTTAGACACATTTAGCTAGATTTTAAATATAATTCAACGCACTTGGAACTAAATACAAAACATTAAAAATGAAGGATATATGATTATTCCATCAGGATGGATGTTTACTCCATCAAAACATTTAAATCTTCCAACAAAAGCTTTGGGTATTTAATATCCTAGAGTGATCTTGTGTTCAAAGCCATAGAAACCTAAGCAAGATGGAGAACATATAGGTAATTCCTTGGCCTCAAATTCTAGTATAAAAGAGTTTGAGTAAAAGTCATTCTATAGTTAGAGAAAACCTCTAATTCTTAAGAAAAATAGCATCCACAGATTAGTGTTGGATATAACATAAGGTGGTGTCCCATGTATGGGACATCATACCTTCAGATTGTAGATATTTTTTAAACTTGGGCTCATGAGTTGGTGGAAATCCATCTCAATGGGAGTTGAAACTTCATTTATAAAGCTAAAGTATAGGATGGTCAAGAATATGAATAGGATAATTTCAAGTATGAAGTAATTGGAAAGTTGAAGATCATGAAGTTGAATGTACTTTTCAAGTTCTTTATAAATGTTTTGAGAAAGACAAGTATGATCTAAGTTAGGGAAATTCCAAGTAATGATTTTGCAAGATTTTTTAGTTCTTTATCAGATATGTTACACACATTTCTGAAAATAAAGAGGTTAGAAAGATTCTTTAAAGCAAGGAAAGTTTGACTTTGTCCATCTAGGATAAAACACTTAGTTGAAAGTATAACTAATTGAATTGGCAATTTGACTCAAATTTATGCCTTTTAGTATAAAGGTGTACCAAGATATGGTGAAAAGGATTGACTAAGTAATCCACATAATTGACATTAGACTAAGTTAATCCAAAGATCCTTGTTGATAATACAATGAGGTAATCAATCTCCTAAAGTAACAGATGTACACTAGATTGGTATTCTAGTATATTAGAGTAACAAGAGATTGAAAAATGGATATTTAGTAGTTATGATAGCTAAAGCAACATTTTTTTAGAGTAAATTTAAACATCATCAACAGTTACATAGTGGCTTGATATACCAATGTTTGATACTACACTAGAATTTGGTAGATGGATGATTGTTTAACCTTACCCAAAGAAGATTTGTAAAAATTATTTTTAATCTTATAAAGATACAAACAACGTTTCAAATCCTTCACTATAATAACTCTTTGAAGTGATCAATCTTTTGTGGTTTGAATCGAAACTTTAGTGTTATATAAAGTTTTTGTTCTTCCTTCCCACATTTTTGAAACTTGAATTTGACTTTGAAATAATATTGAGATTCATTTCTAGACTAGATTTAGCTCAATGGAATAGGTAACTGAAATCGTTTATGGCATTTTAGAGAGTCTCGATTCAATCAATAACTTCTCCAAGTAGTGCTTGCTTCCAACTGATAGCATGTCCCAACAAGAGGGATTTACTAATGCTCTTTCCAAGTTTGAGACTCTTAGAGAAAGAGAAGAAAATGTATCCATGCGTTCTCTACCATTACCACGTCGGTTTCACGATATAGAGGTAGTGCATATTTCATTGGCTTTGACATTGGTCGAGATGCTTGCATGGAGTATTTAGCACATCAGAACCATTTTGTTGTTTATTAATGGGTGCCACAATTTTTTAGCTTGATTCCCCATCTAATCCAAGGCCAAAACGTGCACCAGTTTCTGTTTTGAGATCGATGAATTTCAAAATTCCTCTTCACTATCGAAATGTCCTTTCAAATTGTCTTTATTGTTCCACTTTAGTCCCTTTGAATGGGGGAATTCCACATGAGGAAATACTTTCTTGTTCTTTATTAATGGGGAATTTCTCATATATAATCCAAGGCCAATAATTGTATCACTTTTCTTACAGACATCAATGAATATCCAAATGTCTCTCGACTATCATAATCTCCTCTAAAATCTCGAGTTCACCTCGACTCTCGAAAGTTGCAAAGCTTCTCTATTATTCGACGGAAGAAAATGATGCAAGGTACAAAGAATGCAAGCTAGCAACAACACGAGACAAGAAATCTGTTCCATTGCTTGTGTAACTATTCGGGGTTGAACCCTCACCCATTCAATGTAGACAAGAGACCAGCCCATTTAGCCTACGTTGAAGAACACTAGGATAGAAGGTTCAAATAGTTCCACAGAGACCCTTGATGGTTTTGTATCCTCAAGAAGAAATCCTTAGACCATTCTTTATCTACTACGAAAAGAAAAAGAGGTCTTCAAAGTCTTTACATGTAGAACTTTCTGTATGACTCTTGATTGTCCCTCTATGTTTAGCCTGTATTTTCTAAATAGAAGAGAAATGCTTTTCTATCTAAGGTTTAAAGGCTCTTTTTGTTTTTGGTTGTGCAAGAAAGGCTCTAGCTTAGTCGCACTTGAGAGCCTTGTTGAGCATCCCACTAGTTACCTCCAAAAGGTATTTGCTCCAAAAAGAATAATCATTTGCAATAAGTAATGTTGTTTTATAAATATGGGTCCACGCAAAGAAAGACATGGGTTTTGAAGGTCAAAAAGTAATTGAAGCCTTGGAATTTTCTGTGAAACCCTTGGGAAAGTGTCTTCAAGACAATGCTTTCAACCCTTGAGCTACTCAAATTCATTTAGTGCAAATTGAAGGGTTTTGACCTTAGGATTGATATTTCCTAAGGGTATGGTATTTCACAATTAGGGAGGCCTCTCAAGCTTTTGGATATGTATGTACAAGCTTGGGAGGATTTTTTTCTTCTAGAATCCAAGTGAGACCCATTTGATTTTCTATGACTTCAAAAGTTAGAAACCCGTGGATTAGAATCCATCTTGAGGGGACATTTTTCAAGCACTCCTCACATCTCCACCCCTTGGCCTAGAGATATATATATATGGGTGGCATTGGTTGGATGGATACATGCATATCTTATCCGTTGTGGGTTTGGATGGAGTTTTTGAGTAGGAAGATTATGCTCCTTGGCTAGTTAGTTCATTAGAGTTCTTTAACAATGGCAATCAGAGCTTGGGAATTATCTGTGGTGGACCATTGTTTATGATCCTAATAGTCAAGATCAGACTTCCACTTCCATTGAGGGAGGCGCTCTAGCCCAATTTTCCTTACTAAAGAATTATTTCATGTGTCGCCATAGAGCATGGGAGTAGCACCTTTAGGGTCATGTATAGGTAGCTGCAAATGCGACTGAGAAGCATAATTCCCCCCAACCTCATCATGTACATCCCAGTGTGAATGAGATAAGGGAGATCACCATGTGTGCTGCTTTGTCCTTATCCCTTGTGTTATATGAAAACAAGCTCTAAAGTTCTTTTTTTAGGCTTCGGATCGTGCTCATTACTAAAAATAAAATGTGGAGGTGCACATACGTTGAAATTTAGAGCAATAGTAGATAACATTAATAAGTGAGGAAGAGGTGTCTATTTTTAGAAAACCTAGGTCCTTATGTTGATAGCTCCTCAATAAAAGAGTGGTTCTCTTAGTGGTGGAGAAATTGAGTGATTATTGTTGTCTATTAAGGTTGAAATTTATACTATATATAAATCACGTTTTCTATAAAACTTAATGAGAAATATCACTCAAATAATTGTTTTCTTGCAGCTCTATTCTTTGTTGAGTATCTGATGACTCATTAGAGACACACCTCTATTCAAAACTCCATATCTAAATCAATATGAGGTCTTTTTGAGTGCTTTCACTTTAAGTTGTTTCCGTATCTCTATGCTCTTGTTCTACATCAAAACTTTTCATTAATTTTGGAGTTTTTCCTATGTTTTACTTCAATCTTAAATTGAGGAAGTTATGCATATGTTGTTGTAGCAGGTGTTGACAAGGTTTTAATACCTAGAGAAAGAGAAGAAAATGTATGCATGCCTTCTCTACGATTACCACGTCTTTTTTCACGATACAAAGGTACTACATATTTTATTGGCTTTGAAATTGGCGAGGATACTTCCATGGAGAATTTTCCACATGGGAACCATTTTGTTGTCTATTAATGGGTGCCACAATTTTTGAGCAACGCATTTGGAAGTTCCACCTCATACTCTTTTGATGGTCTCGTCACCTCCGAGCTTGAGGACTTTATGATTTTACTCCTGTAAAATGTGATGAGGATCAAGAACGTCTTCTCTTTGAGATGATGAATGTGCGATTAACTTTTTCTTGTAAAGCCAGCTACACTCTGTAAAAGCTTCCCCCGCTCTGTGGGATTCAGGGGATCCCGTGGGCACTTGTCCTTTTCTTTTATATTTTTCCTTTATTTAATTCAAGTCCAGGAGAGTAGGCTAAGGCCGAACTTCCTTTATTAAAAAGAAAAAACTCATCTAAAAGTTTCACCTCATACTCTTTTGATGGTCTCGTCACCTCCGAGCTTGAGGACTTGATGATTTTGACTTCTGTAAAATGCGGTGAGGATGAAGAACATCTTCTCTATTACTCAAAGAATATGATGCACGGTAGAGAGAATGTGCGAGAGATCCCAATCACAGAGCTAACACGGCGAGGACCTCATGGTTTTCTTATTTCCAATATGGAGGACCAAGGTGGTGATATCGTTATTTTAGAGAGTAGGATAGACGGATTTTTTGTTTCAACGGGAAGTTCGATCTTACTAACTACCTCTTTTCAAAGCTGGAATTGTTCTTCTTTGAAGTTTAGTCATTCACGTACTCTTCAAGTTATACTTGAAATATTGAAATGGACAACATGTTCGTACCCTCGCGTTCTCCCTTGTCCCCCACTTTTCAAGGATTATATTTCATGCGGCACTCTTGGTTTGAACCATTGACCTCCCAGTCTAAGGTCAACTGTTTTACTACTACACCACATATGTACGTGTATGGCCCATGTCAATACACCGATATTACTACCGACACATTCCACCAAGAATGCTCGGAGGCCAACGAGATACATTTCTGAAGGGAAGCAACTCATCTGAGCACAAAAAAGAGGGCATGTAAAGCTAGTGTCACTAGTGGGGGTTGAACCCTCACCCCATTCAAGGTAGATAAGAGACCAATCCATTTAGCCTACTTTGAAGGACAATAGGATAGAGAGTTCAAATAGTTTCAAAGAGACCCTCTATGGTTTCCTATCCTCATGAAGAAATCTCCACACCATTTGGCTTATATGTTTCTAAATAGAAGAGAAATGTTTTTCTATCTAAAGTTTGTAGAATCGATTTCTTTTTGGTTGTGCAAGAAAGCCTCTAGATTAGTCTTACTCGAGATCTTTGTTGAGAATCCCACTAGTTCCATCACTTAAGAATTTGCTCCAAAAAGAATAATCATTTCCAACAAACAATCTTGTTGTATAACTATAGGTCCAAGTGTCAAAAGACATGAGTTTTGAGGGTCAAAAATTACTTGAACCCTTGGACTTTTTTTGCAAAACCCTTCAAAAAGTGTCTTTAGGATTATCCTTTGAACCCTTGACCTATTCGGATTTATATATTCCCAATTCAAGGGTTTTTACATGTAGGATTGATATTTCCTAATGGTATAATATTCAACCATTAGGGAGGCATCTCAAGCCTTTGGGCTTGTATGTACAAGCTGGGAGGATTTTTTTTAGAATCCATGTGAGAGCCATGTGATTTGAGGACACTTTCAAGCACTTCTCACATCCCTCCCATTGGCCTAGAGGCATCTATATGGGTGGAGTTCATTGGGTGCATACATGCATCTCTTACCTTTTGTGGGCTTAGATGGTGTTTTTGACTAGGAAGCATATGTTGATTAGCTAGTTAAGTGATTAGAGTTCAGGAACATTGGCTATCATAGCTTGGGAAAGATCCATGGTTAGCCATTGTTTATGATCACACGGGTCAAGAGACATCCACTAAGGGTGGCATTCTAGGCCAATTTTCCTTACAAAAGGATTACTTCATGTGTCTCCATAGAGCATGGGAGCATTTCCTTTAGGGTCATGTATAGATACCTATAGATGCAATTGAGAAGGACAATCCCACCTGCCCCATCATGTACACTGGATCTATTTTTCTATCAGATCTTTTATCAAGCTTATCAAATTATATTCTTTGTTCATAATAATTCAACATAGCAGATTTGAGTGCATCTATTGAAATGTTATTGGATGGGAGAAAGTATCCCATGTGGTAGTTTTGAATGGAGTCGTATCTCATGCCTAAAGGTCTTTGGGATTATTAATGGGTACATAAGTGAGGCTAGCATTACCAGAAGTTCCTACGCTAGCAAATCGAACAAGAGAACAAGAATGGATTGAAAGAGATAGAAGAGGCTGGTTTATCATATCACATATAGTTTTGAATACTATTCTTGGACATGTAAAAGATTTGCATACTAGTAGAGAATCTTTGGAGTCTCTAGAAAGGTTATTTGCAACTACCAAGACAATGAAGTGAAAACAACTTATGGGTGACCTAAAAAGAGTAAAAAAGAATCCACAAAAATCATTTAATGATTATATTCTTGTGGTATAATCTCTTATTGAAGCATTAGCCTCCATTGATGCATCTCCTAGTGAGGCTATAAAGTATAATTTCATGTTAAATGGCTTGCGAGAAGATGAAAGTTGGAAGAATTTTATCATATCTATCATGACTGAGCAAAATCTACCATCCTTTGAAGATTTACAAACCCTCATGATGAGTGAAGAAATCAACATAGAAAGTTGAAATTCTTACTATTCTCAAAGAAGTAGTCAAGGACAAGATCTTTATACTTCATCAAATAGATAAGGAGGTAGAGAAAATTGGAGAGTTGGAGGAATATTCAACAACAATGCAAGAGGAAGTGGAAGCTTTTATGCTACTAGAAGAGGAAGAACAATACAACAAGGTCAAAAAAATCAACCAAATCATCAAGGTAACTTTACTTGTAATTATTGTGGTAAAGTTGATCATTATGCCTCGGATATTTCCTTCTCCAATGCAAATAGAAGAGGTGGTTTTAGAGGATGACAAAGAGGAAGAGGCCAATATCACATCCATCAAAACAACAACAACATAGTCCAAGAGAAGGCTTAGACACAAAAGGAAATTATTATTTTGGTTATTCATAAACAAACAACTAAGAGGAAGGTAAACAACAAAACTTGGTATGTAGATAGTAGTTGCTCAAACTACATAAGTCATAATATGAACTTGTTTTTGAACTTAGACAAGCTAGACTCAAGAGTCACTGTTGCTACAAGAGATAATACTAGCATGAAGTAGTGTATATTGGTGATTGTCCACTTAATGCACATGGACTTAAGCTAGTCAATTGAATTTATGGAATAAGATATTCGAACATATAAGTGTTTAAAGATTGAAGGATATTTCAAATAACTACTTGGTTGAAAAGTGTACAAGAACTATTGAAGCAAGATTTGGATTATGTTTGTGAGGCATGTTAATAGTTAGAGCTTTGGAAAGATCCATGGTGATCCATTGTTTATAATCCAAGGGCTCAAGAGAATTCCACTAAGGGAGCTATTCTATGCAAATTTTCCTTGCCAAAGATTGCTTCATGTCTCACCATACAGCATTGGAGTAGCACCTTTTGGGTCATGTACATGCAGCTCGAGAAGCAACTGAGAAGAACAATTCCCCCAAACCCATCATGTACATCCTAATGTGAACGAAATAAGAGAAAGTACCATGTATGCTCCCTTCACCTTCCCCCTTGTGTTACATAAATACAAGCTCTAAATTTGTGTTTTAGGCTTGTGGATCTTGTTACATACTAACACTAACATGTGGAGGCACAAACATGTTTAGATTTAGAGGGAAAATAGATGAAGGTAGGAGGAAAGAGAGAGAAAATCTATTACTCACAAAGTCATGATTAGTGGCGAGGATCAAGAACATCTTCTCTATTGCTTACAAAATATAATGCAAGGTACAAAGAATGTGCAAGAGATTCCAATCACAGAGCTAACACGGCGATGACCTCATGGTTTTCTCATTTCCAATATGGAATAAAAAAGTCATGATATCGTTATTTTAGAGAGTAGGATAGATAGACTTTTTGTTTCAACATGAAGTTTGATCTTACTAACTACTTCTTTCAAGGCTGGAATTGTTCGTCTTTGAATTTTAGTCATTCACCTACTCTTCAAGTTATACTTGAAATATTGAAATGGACAACACACCCATACCCTTGGTTTCTTCCTTATCCCCCACTTTTCAAGGATTACATGTCATGCACCACTCTCCGTTTGAAGCTTTGACCTGACAGTCCAAGGTGAAGATTTTTACCAATACACCACGTATATACATGTATGGTCCACGTCGTAGACCCATATTACTATCATCAAATTTCACCAAGAATGCTTGAAGGCCAACAAGATACATTCCAAAAGGAGAACAATTCATCTCAGCACAAAGAAGAGGTCATGCCAAGCTAGTGTCACTGTTCGGGGTTGAAAAACTCACCCCATTCAAGGTAGACAAGAGAGCATCCCATTTGGCCTACATTGAAGGAAACTAGGATGGAGGGTTCGAATAGTTTCAAAGAGACCCTTGATGGTTTCCTATCCTCAAGAAGAAATCCATACACCATTCTTTATCTATTACTTAGAGAAAAAGAGGTCTTCAAAGTCTTTACATGTAGAACTTTTTGTATGACCCTTGACTATCCCTCTATGTTGTTGGAGCAATTCTATGACAAGCCTAAGTATTGGCTTGAGTCCCACAAAGTCATAGACGAAGCTTTAAAATGAAGACAATGTAAAGCTCACTTGTGAACTACCTCTTGTAACTTTTTGAAGTTTTACTTGATGTAAAAGTGAAAGAATCTTAAGTGGTTGAGTCCACTTGATCAAACGAGGAAAGAGAATCCATGAATTCGTGATTAATAGTAGTTGGAGAATCAAATCAATCACTAATATATTGAAGAGTGATTGAGGGAAGTTAGGCTCCCAAGATCAACTATAAATACAAGGAAGTTTTAGTCATCGTTATGTGAAGACCTCCAAGAGCTAAGCTTTATGCCATATCAAGGTGTGAATTCAAGGCACACATATGTATCTATAAGTCCATTCTATTGTACAATCAATATACTTTCATTTTCATGATCATTTGGGTTCATATATTCATGTTCTTGTGAAGTGTATTGTTCACTGCCATATCTCTTAGTTTTCTTAGTCAAATTGCAAAGATGATTTCTATGAGCTTGGTGAATCATTTTCAGTGATTTAACTTGGTAAATTTATCTCTCTAATTCTATTGTATGCTCACTAAGTTTCATTACAATTGGAAGTTTCAATCTTCATCTATGATCAATTGAAGTCAACTGTGTCACTTGATTTTCTTCTTCTCTGACAGCACTTTCTCATAATAGTCATTGTGCCATAGCTATTTCTTAGTGTGTACTTCACCATTTAATTTGATTTAAAGCTTGTTAGATTTAGAATACCAGCTAGTATATGCCTACAAAATTTCGTAATCATTTGATTCTTAAAGCTTGATATATTTGCATTTTACGGATCATGGGTCTGAGTACTATTGTAGCCTGGGAAAATCGGGGTCATCCTATGACTTGCTATGTTTGTTTCTCTTTTTTTATTTCATCTATTTTTATCAAGTCACTCATGATTGTTAGATTCCTAAGTTTATAAGAGTTCCCCAAAAGGAATTAAGTTAATTGCTACTGTGGCCAGAGAATTGTTCAAAAATTTTGACAGGTGTATGAACATAAATGTTGGAGATAGATGTCTGCGGAAGCAGGCGAACAACACAAGGAAGAAGAAGAAGCTTAGAGCACAAACACACAATAGTGAATGTATTAATAGAGAATGTACAAAGATAAGTAGCCCATTAGGGAAATAGGCATATATACAAGCCGGGGGAAAAAAACCTCCTAAAGAGGGAAAAAAGTGCCTCGGCGGTCCTAGTGTGTTCACACACATCACTGCCTAAATTTATCAACAAATCCCCCCTGGGAGTGATGCGGTGAACAAGGAGCTGGCACTCATGTATAAGGAAGTGCCAAGCTATGTGGAAATCACTCCACAAAAGGAAGTAAGCCCAAAGCTTTGCGGAAAGCTTCAAAATTCTCCCTAGGCAGAGCCTTCGTGAAAAGGTCTGTAATGTTCTTCTGCATGGGCACATATGCCAAGCTGATCTCCCCAGCAAAGAACCTCTCCCTGACATAGTGATAATGCACCTCAATGTGCTTAGTGCGAGCATGGAACACAGGGTTCCTCGCAACTGCCAATGCGCTCTGACTGTCAGTGAAGATGGTGGTGGCAGAAGACTGGCCAACACCCAAATCAGCCATAAGGCGTCTGAGCCACACACACTCAACAGTCGCTGTGAAAGCTGCCCTATACTCAGCCTCACAACTGGAAGTGGCCACAGTAGGCTGCTTCTTGCTCAACCAAGATATACATGAGCTACCAAGCATGAAGCAAAAACCACTCGTGGACACATGAGTGTCATAGCAACCAGCCCAATCTGAGTCAGAAAAAGCATGCAAATCTGGCGGTAGTGATCCCCCCTTGGGATAAAACAATCCAAGTAGCCGAGTATCACTCAAGTAGCGAAAGATGCGCTTAACCGCCTTCCAATGCGTGACTCCTCGGCAATGCATAAACCTGCTCATCTGTGAGACAGCAAACTGAATATCTGGCCGAGTAATGCATAAGTAAATCAAGCATCCAACAGCCTGCTGATAGAGAACAGCATCAAATGCATCTCCAGCATCATGAAGACTCAATCGTAAACCTGTCTCCATAGGAGTGGCAATAGGCTTACAGTCGTCAAGGCCAAAACGCTGCAATAATGTGTCAATATATTTCGTTTGACACAAAGCCATTCCACCATCAACTTGCATAAACTGAATGCCCAAATAGTGATGCAAATGCGCCAAATCAGACATCTTAAATGAGGCATGCAAATCAGCCTTAAAATCAGCAATATGCTTCTCAATAGGACTAGTGAGCAGCATGTCATCAACATAGACAACAATGATCAGAAGCAGATGAGTAGCACGCTTAACATATAAGGTGCTTTCAGTTGGACTGTTCTCAAAACCATGTGCAATCAGATAGGCATGTATCTTCTCATACCAAGCATGTGGTGCTTGCTTTAAACCATATAACGCCTTCTTTAACCTGCACACTTGGTTTTCATGCCCTTTCTGCACAAAGCCACTGGGCTGAAAAACATACACTTCTTCATGCAAGTCACCATTCAGAAATGTTGTTTTAATGTCCAACTGATGTACATTCCAACCATGATGGGCTGCAAGTGCACAAATGCTCCGAACAGTAGTCATACGGCATGTAGGTGCAAAGGTCTCATCAAAATCAATGCCTCTTTCCTGCACATACCCTTTGCAACAAGCCTAGCCTTATACCTGTCAACTGTACCATCAGGTTTACACTTCAGCTTGTATACCCACTTAGTGCCAATGGCCTTCTTGCCAGGAGGCAAGTCACATAAAGAACATGTACCATTCTTCATTATAGCATCATATTCAGATTGCATAGCAGCCATCCAATTTTCTGAATTCTGTGCTTCATCAAAAGAAACAGGCTCATTCTCATCACAGAGGCTAGACGTAGCCATAGCATAGCAATCTGCTGCAAAGGAGGCACTATGAGAGCCTGAACGAGTACGATATGACAAAGGTGCATCTAATTTGCTGTCACGCAAAGTCTGCACCAGCCATTTTGGCATAGTTTTTGCCTACTCAATATCAGCTCTCTCATCAACAAGTGCATCATGTAAATCTGCATCAGAAATGGAATGATTTGCATCATCATATGAAACCTGCAAAGGCTGAGAAGTTGCCTCATTAGGACCAGCACTAGACTGTCCACCTGTAAAAAGAGGCATCAAAGTATCATACATGTCTTTAGAGCTAACAGATGTCTCCTTAGTACATGAAAGCAATGGCTGAATAGCATCTTCCACAAAGACAACATCACGGCTAACCAGAATGTGTTTAGTCTGTGGATGATACAGACGATAGCCTTTACTTTCAGAACTGTACCCAACAAAAATACATTTTACTACCTTATCATCCAATTTTCTACAATGTTGTTCAGGCACTAGTGCATATGCCAAACAACCAAAAACCCGCAGATGAGCAACAGATGGCTTGCGATCATGCCAAGCCTCATATGGAGTGATAGACTGTAGCGCTTTAGTGGGACACCTGTTAAGTACATATGCTGCACACATGACAGCCTCAAGCCAGAAACTATGTGGTAAAGCCTGACTCTTGACCATACACCTCGCCATCTCCATGAGTGACCTATTCTTCCGTTCAGCAACTCCATTCTGTTGAGGTGTATACGGCACTGTGCACTGGTGTTTTATCCCACGTTCAGCCAGAAATGCATTAAAATCAGAAGACATATATTCCCCCCCTTGATCAGAACGGAGGGTGCCCATTTTACATGCTGATAGATTTTTAGCCAAAACCAAAAACTGTTTGAAGCACAAAAACACTTCGGACTTTGCCTTCAATGGATATACCCATGCATGCCTCGAAAAATCATCAATGAAAGTCACGAAGTAAAGATAGTTTCCAAAAGAAGGTGTCTGCATAGGACCACAGACATCACTATGTACAAGCTGCAATTTCTGCGTAGCCCAAACTAATCCATCTCTTGGAAAGGAGGAACGCTGCATTTTGCCCAAAATACAGCCTTCACATACATGTTTTCCAGGTGCCTCAAGTATCTGACTAGGTGAAAGAACTACCATCAGCAGTAGTCAGAATGATTTTACCAACTCCCATAACAGGATAAGAGTTGTTGGCGCATGTGACAGTATTCCCTGTATGGGCAGGCTCGAGTGAAGAGAAGAAACTACGCTGCGAGGTAATATGTTTGGTCGCCCCACTGTCAAAGTACCAAACATCTGAGTCCACTGCAGACATGCACTGCTCATGAGAAGATGGGTCAAAACTGCAAATAGTAGTAAACGCCCATTCTTCTTCCTGCGCAAGATTTGCAGACTCTGTTTTTGGTGTAGAGGCCTCTACAACAACCATTCCAGCCTCTTTCTTCTTTTCCTCTTTTACAACCAGTTTTGGACAGTTCTTTATGATATCATCATTCCCTTTACAGTACTTGCAAAATAATTTCTGCTTTTCTGATTTCTTCTCATCTTTATCCTGGTTCTTCGAATGTGCAGCATTTGCAGATTTCTGCTTACTAGTAGAAGAGCTCCATTTTCCTTTGCCCTTCTGACTAGGCAGGAAAGCTTGATCTGCAACAGGCATAATGGACCTGTTCTGCCTGGACTCATCTTCCTGCAACAGAAGAGAGACTAACTCCTCAAATGATAAGGCATTCGGATTGCCTTTCATCATCAACCGAAGAGTAGAAGAAAAACTCTGATATGAATCAGGAAGACCATTCAGAATGGTCTGCACAAGTGAGCTATCTAGTATAACCTCATCAGCAGAAATCAACTGTTCCTTCAAATCTTTGATCTTTGTTAGGAAACTGTCCATAGAATCACCTTCATTCATGTGCTCACTCTCCAACTGTTTTCGGAGGTAAGCAACACGAGCCTCATTCCTAGCTTGGTACAATGTGGTTAGTGTATCCCAAGCATCCCTAGTTGTTCTGCAAGAGCGAATATGAGGAATAATGGCATGTTTGACAGACAAGGCTATCAATGCATGTGCCTGGGCATCTCTGCCATCCCAACAAATCTGCTCTGCAGTAGGTGCAACAGAAACAGCAGCACGAACATGAATCTACGGAATATCATCTTCGGCACCATCTTCATCAGCTCCAGCACCTGTATTTGCAATACCTGTAGTTGCAGGTGTAACAGGACGTCTTTCAACACCCTGCACAATGTTCCACAGTCCTTTTGCAACCAATACATGTCGCATCATATAAGCCCATAATGGATAGTTGGTACCATCCAACTTATCCTCAACAGCCAACATACGGAATACATCACTGCTTTCAGCCATGGCCAGTGACTAAAATACCTTGATGTAGAAAATTGATTGTATCTCAAAAAGTTGAACAGAACTGCCCATACGAGTTCTGCTAGACCTGTAGCAGACTCCGAGATGCTTAAACTGGCGAATAGAAACTGGTATATACCTTCGGCACAAAAAGATGAAATAGCCTACATAAGCGCTGCGATAGTGCGTTCGGAGGTGGAAACGAGCTCAGATCGCGATTTTGGCACCACAGAACGAAGCTGTTTTGATCTTGGAAACACACTGAGTATGCTCACCAAAATTCGTGCAATTCTGAGACTGCAAACAAAGGAGTGTCGACGGCACCCTAGATGAAGCGACGACCTGCTCTGATACCAATTGTTAGAGATAGATGTCTATGGAAGCACGCGAACAACACAAGGAAGAAGAAGAAGCTTGGAGCACAAACACACAATAGTGAATGTATTACTAGAGAATGTACAAAGATAAGTAGCCCATTAGGGCAATAGGCGTATATACAAGCCGGGGGAAAAAAACCTCCTAAAGAGGGGAAAACGTGCCACGACAGTCCTAGTGTGTTCACACACATCACTACCTAAATATATCAATAATAAATAGCAAGTTTTTGGCTCTTGAATCTACTCCAACTTATCTATTTTGATTCAAATTTTTGAGAGTGATCTTCAAAGGTACATAGGGTGTCTAATACATCCTTTGGCAAGCTAAAAGAGCCCACCACATATGTCTGGAGTCCATTTGGTTGGTTTAGTGCAAATTATTTGCAGTACCACTTCATCTTCATCAACTACAAATCCATCTCTTCACAGTGGTATCAGAGCAAGGTTGGGCAACATGGTAGATGGATTTCCTTCATGAATTGACAAATTGGATAGAGCTAGTTACTCAACCTGGTCATTAAAGATGGAAGCTTATCTTCAAGGAAGGAATTTATATGGTTATATAGCTGGAGATGAAGTTATGCCAAGTTTCAGGAACAAAAGTCAACTAACACAAGAAGAGCAAGAAAGATTGAGCACATGGTGCTCCAAGGATGCACTTGCAAGGTCTTATCTCCTCAACTCTATCTCAGATTTTTTGTTGCCTCACATTAGAAGTTGTAAAACATCTCAAGAAGTGTGGAATGCACTTGAAGCGTTCTTCAAGTACAAAGGCCAGGAAGCATCAACTATGGCTAGACTTCACAACTCTCAAGAAAGCTCCCAAACAAAATGTGACTGAATTTTTCACAAAGCTCAAGGACATAGCAGATCAGTTGGGAATCATTGGAGAGGTAATAGATGAAGAGCAAATTGTAAGGCACGTCATCAATGGCTTGAAGGTAGATGACAAGTGGGAAGCATTCACCAAGCTACTCATAGGACAACTACTTACTCAAGAGGCCAAGCTTATCAATAATGGAGAAAGCTCCAAAGGTAATCGACTTCAGATTTGTATACTGATAAAAGCAAGTCCAAAGAAAACAAAGGAAGAGGAAAGAAAGTGGATGATGAAGTAGGTACACATCAAGCTAACTATGTAGGTAGAGGAAGGCATGGTAGAGGTAGAGGAAGAGGAGGAAGACAAGGCAGGGGGAGATCCCAAGTCTCTAATTCATGCTCTATTTGTGGATAAACTAATCATACAACTAAAAATTGCTTTTGGAATTCCAGGAATCAAAGAGGCAGACAGTGCAATAGAGGAATTTATGGCTACTCAAGAGGAAGGTTCAACAATTACCATGGCAACTACAATAATTACAACCATGCAAACTATCAAGGAGGCAATAGGGGAAGAAGAGACTTCAATAACTACACAAAAGACTCAAATCAAGAGGACTCATTCCTAATCAGGAATATGGCCATGCCACAAGGTAAATCTGATGAGAATGTTTTCTACATAGATTCAGGTTGTTCAAATCATGTGGCAGGAAATGTGGCCCTCCTATCAGATTTAGAAGATTCAAGGAACAAGCATGAGGTACAAACAGGAGATGATACAAGACACCTTGTGGAGAAAATAGGAAATGTCAAAGCACCTGATGGAAAGATCAACTTACTTAGTAAGGTACTCTATGTCCCTACCATTACAAAGAATTTCATAAGTGTTGGGCAGATAGTAGAGAAAGGGTTGCAAGTCAGGTTCACAAAAGAAGGAGCATTTGTTGAAGATCCAAGTCAAGGATTCAGAAGAATTGCAAAAGGTTAAAAGACAAGTAGATTGTTCGCATTTGAATTACAGGACACTAGAAACATTGATCTCTTTAATTATGGTAGTCAGACACTCACAGAATTGGAAGTATGGCACAAAAGGTTAGCACATATTGGTGAAAGATCATTAAAGAAAATTTGCACGGACTAAAGTGTACTTGGACTCCCTAACTTGTCAAAATAACACATGATTTATAAGTGTAGTGCATGTCAATTTGGAAAGTCTCACACGTTACCATTCATCAAGAAAGGATATATGCATGGAGATCTCTTGGAGTTGGTTCATACAGATGTATGGGGACCTAGCAAGGACGCTTCAATATCTGGATCAAGGTATTATGTCTCCTTCATTGATGATTGCAGTAGGTGGACTATATTATACTTTATGAAACACAAAGATGAAGTCTTTTCATGCTTCAAAAGATATTTGGCTCTTGTGGAGAATCAAACAGGTAAAACACTAAAAAAGGCTAAGGTCAGATGGAGGGGGGGAATACTTGTCCCATGAATTTGACTCCTTTATTCAAGAAAGAGGAATCAAAAGAGAGATCACTACAAGGTGCAATCCTGAGCAAAATGGAGTGGCAGAAAGAAGGAATAGGACAATTGTTGAAGTTGCAAGGTCTATGCTAAATGAAAAGTATTTACCTAATTACTTATGGGTTGAGGCTGTATCCACAACCACATATTTGATTAACAGTTTACCTTCAAAATCACTTGATGGCATGACACCATATGACGCTTGCAATGGAAGAAGACCAAGCTTTGATCATTGTCAGATTTTTGGATGTGTTGATTTTGCTCATTTTCCTTCACAGGTTAGAGGCAAGATGGATCCCAAAGCAGAAAGGAGTGTCTTCATTGGATATGACAACAATCAAAAGGGCTACAGATTATACAACCCAACAACCAAAGGATTCTTGGTGAGTAGAGATGTAGTATTTGATGAGAATAGTTCTTGGTATCAAGATTCATGTAGAAAGGTCAACCTACCTTATGATCTTGAAGAATATTTTCCAAAACTTGTTAAGGATAGTTCTTCTAAAATTGAAGAGCAAGATACCTCAGAAGATGATGAAGCAACGCAGTATGAAAAAATCAAAATGTGGAAGTCTAAAGGTAAAGAAAAAATACAAGAACTTGGACAAGAAGCAGAAGCATCACATCATGGCCTAAGACGGTCCATGAGGGAGAAAAGAAAGCCAGAAAGGTATGGGTTTGATACTTCTCTAGTCATCAAACATTCAATCTATCTAGCACAAGACATAAATCAAGAGGGACCTTCAACATTTGAGGAAGAAAAGAAGAGATCAGAATGGAGGCATGCAATGGAAGAAGAAATTGAAGCTCTTGAGGAGAATAACACTTGGGAGTTGGTTCCCAAGTCTCCATCAATTGAAGAAGAACTTAGATGGCTCCATTAACAGGTATAAGGCAAGGCTTGGGGCAAAAGGCTTTGCACAAACTCAGAGAATTGATTATGAGGAGACCTTATCTCTTGTGGCAAAGATGCCTACTATTAGGGTTTTGTTTAGTATTGCCTCTTCCAAGAATTGGAAGATCCTTCAGATGCATGTAAAAAATGCATTTCGTAATGGATGGATAACAAAAGAGATATATATGGCACAACCACGTGGTTTTGAGAATCACATATATCGTGATTATGTGTGTAAACTTAATAAAGCTTTATATGGACTCAAACAAGCCCCTAGGGCTTGGAATCACAGGCTTGAGTCATTCTTGCAGGACAAAGGATTTCAACCTAGCAAGGCAAATCCATCACTATTCATAAAAACGAGTAATTCTGAAGCCATCTATTTGTGTGCGTATGTAGATGATATTATACTTACATGAAATGATACACATGGCATGAAGAGAATCAAAGAATAGATGAGAGAAGAATTCAAGATAAGTGATTTGGGTTCACTTACCTACTTCCTAGGATTGGAAGTTGTCTACA
The DNA here is from genome assembly GCA_020310875.1 of Ceratopteris richardii. Lineage (NCBI taxonomy): Eukaryota > Viridiplantae > Streptophyta > Polypodiopsida > Polypodiales > Pteridaceae > Ceratopteris > Ceratopteris richardii. Next base: position 153,783,417 of record CM035421.1, on the reverse strand, counting down.
AAGATCATGGTTTGTTTCTTACAAAAAGAAAGTACATTAAAGACATGTTGGCAAAATTCAAGATGTAAGATTGCAGGATTGCAGGTAAACCAATGGAGGTTAATCATAAATTGAGCTCACATGAAGGTGAAATCATAGAAGATGTGAAAGGTTATCAAAGCCTTGTGGGTAGTTTGAACTATGCCACATTGACAAGGGTTGATATATGTTATAGTGTGAGTGTGCTAAGTCAATTTATGCACACACCCAGGAAACCTCACATGGAGGCTGCCAAGAGGATACTCAAATTTCTCAAAGGGGCCATGAATGAGGGGCTATATTACCGTTGTGTATCTGATTTAAGTTTGAAATTGTTCTCTGATGAAGATTGGGATGGCTCCAAGGAAGACAGAAGGAGCACCTAAGGTTACCTTACCTTTGCAGGTTCAAAACTTGTTTCATGGTCATCCAAGAAGCAACCCACAATTTCTCTCTCTTCTATTGAAGCTCATTACAGAGGTCTTGCCATACCTACTCAAGAAGCTATGTGGATGAAGACACTATTCAAAGATCTTGGTTTGGAGATCGGAACTCCAGATATTTTTGGTGACAATATGAGCTCTATTCACTTAGTTGCTAAACCAATTTTTCATGCAAGGACTAAACATATTGAAGTTCATTATCACTATGTAAGAGAGAAGATTGTTAGCAAGGAGATTCAAATATCATATGTGTCCACTCATTAACAATGTGGAGATATTCTAACCAAAGCATTGGATGGTACAAAGCTTTGCAAATTCAAGGCTATGATAGGTTTGCAGGTAATCTTGGAAGATTGAAGACCTCAAGCATACTTGGCTTGAGGGGGAGCTGTTGGAGCAAGTCTATGACAAGCCTACGTATTGGCTTGAGTCCCACAAAGTCATACAACAAGCTTTTAAATGAAGACAATGTAAAGTTCACTTGTGAACTACCTCTTATAACTTTTTGAAGTTTTACTTGATGTAAAAGTGAAAGAATCTTCAGTGGTTCATTCCACTTGATCAAAAGAGAAAAGAGAAGCCACGAATTCATGATTGATGGTAGTTGCAAAATCAAATCAATCACTAATAGATTGAAGAGTGATTGAGGGAAGTTAGGCTCCCAAGATCAACTATAAATACATGGAATTTTTAGTCGTGATTATGTGAAGACCTCAAAGAGCTGATCTTTATGCCATATCAAGGTGTGATTTCAAGGCACACATATGTATCAGTACATCCATTGTATTGTAAAATCAATATACTTTCATTTTAGTGATCATTTCTCAGTTTTCTCACTCAAATTTCAGAGATGCTTTCTTTGATCTTGGTGATACATTTTCAGTGATTTAACTTGTAAATTTAGCTCTCTAACTCTATTGTATCCTCGCCAATTTGCATTACAATTGGATGTTTCAATCTTCAGCTATGATCATTTGAAGTCAACTGTGTCACTTGATTTTCTTCTTCTCTGGTAGCACTCTCTCAAAATAGTCATTTTGTTAGAGCTGTTTCTCAGTGTATACTTCACTATTTTCTTTTATTTAAAGCTTGTTAGGTTCACAATAGTGTCTTGTATATGCCTAAAAAAATTCATAATCATTGGATTCTTAAAGCTTGAGATATTTGCATTTTACTAATCATGGGTCTGAGTATTGTTTCAGCCCGGGAAAATTGGGGTCATCCTATGACTTGCCAAGTCTTTTTATCTTTGTGTGGTTCATTTTTTTATCAAATCACTCATGATTGTTAGCTTACTAAGTGTATAAGAATTCCCCAAAAGGAATTAAGTTGATTGCTACTGCGAATAGAGAATTGTTCAAAACTTTGGACAGGTGTATGAACATAAATAGCAAGTTTTTGGCTCTTGAATCTACTCCAAATTATCTATTTGGATTCATCTTTTTGAGAGTGATCTTCCAAGGTACATAGGGTGTGTAATACATCCTTCGGCAAGCTAAAAGATCCCACCACATATCTCTGGATTCCATTTGGTTGGTGTAGTGCAAAGATTTTGCATCATCTTCATCAACTACAAATACATCTCTTCACATATGTTTGGCCTATATGTTTTTGTATGGAAGAGAAATGGTTTTCTTCTAGTCTCTCTTTGTTTTTTGGTTGTGCTAGAAATTTTCTAGCTTATGCACACTCAAGAGCTTTGTTGAGCATCCCACTAGTTCCCTCGATTAATGTTTTCCTCCAAAAAGAATAATCATTTCCAATAAACAATGTTGTTGTATAACTAAGGGTCCAAGAAGCAAAAGACGTTAGTTTTTGTTGTAGTTCAAGGCTGTGAAAGCATGTGAACAACACAAGGAAGAAGAAGGAGAAGCTTGGAGCACAACACACAATACTAAATGTATTAGCACTAGAATGTATAAAGATAAGTAACCCATTAGGGCTATAGGTGTATATACAAGCTACGGGAAAAGAACCTCCTAAAGAGAGAAAAAAGTGCCCCGATGGTCGTAGAGAGTTCACACACATCACTACCTAAATATATCAACAAATCCCCCTTGGCAGTGATGCGGTGAGCAAGGAGCTGGCACTCATTTATTAGGAAGTGCCAAGCTATGTGGAATCAATCCACAAAAGGAGGTAAGCCCAAAGCTTTGCAAAAACCTTCAAACTTCTCCCAAGTAGAGCCTTTGTGAAAAGGTCTACAATGTTCTCCTGTGTGGGCACATATGCCAAGCTGATCTCTCCAACAGAGAACCTCTCCTCGACATAATGATAATGCACCTCAATGTGCTTACTATGAGCATGGAACATAGGTTCCTCGTAACTCCCATTGTCCTCTAACTCTCAGTGAAAAATGGTGGTGGCAAAAGACTGACCAACACCCAATTCAGCCATGAGGCGTCTAAGCCACACACACTCAACATTCGCTATGAAAGATACCCTTTAGTTAGCCACAGAACTATAAGTCGACACAGTAAGCTGCTTCTTCCTTAGCCAAGATATGCATGAGCTACCAAGCATGAAGCAAAAACCACTACTAGACACAGGAGTGTCATAACAACCAGCACAGTTTCTAATTGTACAAGTTTTGGAAGCATATCCTTTGTTTGTGTTCCACAATAGGTAAGGTCAAAGTTGGATCCAAGGTCAGAAAAATGATTTTCATTGGTATGGAAAAAGGGCAACTAGGATATAGATGTGTCAACCAAGATGCGAGAGAAGTTACTTTTTTGGGAGATAACATTTTTCATGAAGATAAATCTTGGGATAAGCATGAAGTGCACATAGATGAAGAAGAAAATACAAGAATTCATGAAGAAGAGCCAAGTTCTTCAAGCTCACTAGAAAGTCAAATTACACATTAAGAGGTAACTCCCCCCACACAAAAGTTGAAGAAAATTTTAGATTTAATTTGAAAGCAAATTGAGTAAAAGGAAGAAGAAACTCAAGTTTCTACATCATGGTAGGACAAGAATTCAATCAAGGTATCTAATAAGATAAAGAAGGCAGCTACAAAGATTTTCTCATGAAGCTTATATGGCAAAACTTCTTGAAGAGCAGGAACCAACAACACATAAAGAAGCATGAAAGGTAAAGAAATGGGTTAAGGCAATGAATGAAGAAATGGTAGTTTTGTATGAGAAGAATACATGGAATTTTAGTTCCAAGGCAATCTAACATGAAGGTAATTTGTACAAGATAAAGAGAAATAGTGATGATTTAGTAGGTTGATATAAAGCTAGGCTTGTTTTTAAAGGTTATGCACAAATTTATGGCATCGATTATGAGAGGAGACATTTTCTCCTATTTCCAAGATATCACCAATAGAGACATTAATAAATGTTGTCATAAGAAACTATTATGGAATCTTTATCAATTAGATATAAAAATGTATTTCTCAATTGAGATTTAAATTAGAGGCATTCAGCTCGAGTCTCGAAAGTTGCAAAGCTGCCATGAAAGGTCTTCCATTGCTTCACGTGTGGAGAGTGAGATAAGCTAGGGACAACACGAGACATGAAAGGTCTTCCATTGCTTCACGTGTCATAATGGGATTGGATTTGTAACAGCACGGCTTGATCAACTCATTTTAAAGTTCTACTTGATATTGTTTGGATGGTCTCGTCACCTCCAAGCTTGAGAACTTGATGATTTTACGTCTGTAAAATGCGGTGACGATGAAGAACATCTTCTTCATTATTTAAAGAATATGATGCAAAGTACATAGAATGTGCGAAAGACTTCAGTCACATACGTAAAATGGTGAGGACCTGATGGTTTTCGCATTTCCAATGTGGAGTACCAAGTTCGTGATATCCTGTTTTTCTTAGACATACAATGAATGGGAAAGATACACACACGACCTCATATGGTAGAAGCACCCATGTTGTAGATCTAATGAATTGGAAAGATACATACACTACCTCATATGGTAGAGGCACCCATCTTGTAGATCTCATGGATATTCCCAGCTACAAATTGAGCTTGATCACCTATCTTATAGATCTCATGGATACGTCGAGCTAGAAATTGAGCTTAAACTTCTTCCTATCCTTATTCTAGAGAGTAGGATAGATCAAAGATTTTTTGTTTCAAGGGGAAAATTGTTCTATCCTTCATCTTCGAAGGCTTGAGTTGTTCTTCTTTGAAGTTTAGCCATTCATCTACTCTTCAAGCTATGCTTGAAATATTGAAATAGACAACACACATCCCCAATTTTTGAGGCATTATATATCATGTCGCACTCTTGGTTTGAACATTGGACCTATGATTTATCCATTCACCTAGTCTTCAAGTTATGCTTGAGATATTGGAATGCACAACAAACCCCCCCCCCCCCCCTAGGGTTCTCCCTTATATCCAACTTTCAGTCATTATATATCATGTTGCCCTCTTGGTTTGAATATTGGACCTCATAGTCCAAGGTAGAGTGTTTTACTAATACACCATATAAATACATGTATGGAACATGTTGTTGCACCCATCTTGCTATCAAGAGATTCAACCAAGCTTGCTTGAAGGCCAACAACATACATTCATGAAGGGCAAAAATAAGCGCAACAGTTCATCTCAGCACAAAGAAGAGGGCATGTCAAGCTAGGGTCGCTAGTAGGGGTTCAACCCTCACCCCACTAAAGGTAGACAAGAGACAAGCCCATTTGTCCTACACTCAAGGACACTAGGATAGAAGGTTCAAAAGGATAGAAAACCTTGATCGTTTCCCATCCTCAAGAAGAAACCCCCACACAATTCTTTATCTACTACTAGGAGAAAAAGAGGTCTTCAAAGTCTTTACACGTATAACGTTTTGTAAGATTCTTCATTATCCCTCTAAGTTTGGTCTATATGCCTCTAAATAGGAGAGAAATGTTTTTGTATCTAAGGATTATAGACTCTCTATGTTTTTGGTTGTGCAAGAAAGGCTCTAGTTTACCAAAGAAGGCGGACGATCCTTTCATCCCCTTCATGAAGGATCGAGTTACTTTTGAGCTTGTGGATATCTACTACAAATACCTTGGGGTGTTTGAAAGCAGGAGAGCTCTAACAATTCCAAATACTTCTACCTAGCTGGCAATCTAAGAATTTCTTTGAAGAACATTCCTTGGGGGGATCAATGAAGTTGGTTGCAAATCTTTCCTTCTAGGTTTTCCAGAGCACTTTTCTTTTTATGGCATTTTAGAGAGCCTCGATAGAATGAATAACTTCTCCAAGCAGTGCTTGTTTTTTTTTTTGGAAAACAACAAGAGGGACTTACTCATGCTTTTCCAAGTGCGAGACTCTTAGAGGAAGAGAAGAAAATGTATCCATGCATTCTCTACCATTACCACACCTTTTTCACGATACAGGGGTATTGCATATTGTATTGGCTTTGACATCGCTCGAGAAACTTCCATTGAGAATTTTCCACATGAGAGCCGTTTTGTTGTTTATTACTGGGTGCCACAATTTTTCAGCTTGAATTCCCAACCACGATTTCTCTTCAGTCTGAAAATGTCCTTTAAATTGTGTTTATTGTTTCACTTTAGTCCCTTTGAATGGGGAATGCCACATGAGGAAATAATTTCTTGCTCTTTATTAATCGGGAATTCTCATATATAATCCAAGACCAATGATTGTGTCACTCTTTTTAAAGACGTCAATGAATATCCGAATTTCTCTCGAATGTCAAAATCTCCTCTAAAATCTCGAGTTCACCTAAGATCTCCTCTAAAATCTCCTCTAGAATCTCGAATTCAGATAAGGTAACGACAACACGAGATACGAAAGCTGTTCCATTGCTTCACGTGCAAAAATGACATTGGATTTGTAGCAGCATGGCTTGAGCAGCTCATTTGGAAGTTCCACCTCATTTTCTTTTGATGGTCTCTTCACCTCCGAGCTTGAGGTCTTGATGAGTTTACTTCTGTAAAATGTGGTGAGGATCAAGAACATCCTCTCTATTACTCAAAGAATATGATGCAAGGTATAGAGAATGTGCGAGGACCTCATGGTTTTCTCAGTTCCAATATGGAGGACCAAGGCTGTGATATCGTTATTTTTGAGAGTCGGATAGAGGAATTTTTTCTTTCAACGGGAAGTTCGATGTTATTAACAACCTCTTTCAAGGCTCGAGTTGTGCTTCTTTGAAGTTTAGTAATTCATCTACTCTTCAAGTTATACTTGAAATATTGAAATGGACTACACACGAATACCCTCGGGTTCTATCTTAATCCCCACTTTTCAAGGATTATATGTTGTGCTCCAATCTCGGTTTGAGCCTTTGACCTCAAAGTCCAAGGTGGAGTGTTTTACCACTACACCACGTATGTACATGTATGGCCCATGTCGATACTCCCATATTACTATCGACACATTCCACCAAGAATGCTTGAAGGCCAACAAGATACATTCCTGAAGGGCAACAATTCATCTTAGCACAAAAAAGAGCGCATGCAAAGCTAGCGTAACTAATGGGGGTTGAACCCTTACCCCATTCAAGGTAAGAGACCAACCCATTTGGCCTACGCTTAAGGACACTACGATAGAAGTTTAGATAGTTTCAAAGAGACGCTTGATGGTTTCCTATCCTCAAGAAGAAATTTCCACACCATTCTTTATCTACTACTAAGAAAAAAAGAGTTCTTCAAAGTCTTTACATGTAGAATTTTTTGTATGGCTCTTGATTGTCCCTCTATGTTTGGCCTATATGTTTCTAAATAGAAGAGAAATGTTTTTCTATCCAAAGGTTGTAGAATCACTTTGTTTTCGGTTGTGCAAGAAAGGCTCTAGCTTAGGCACAATTGAGCGCTTTGTTGAGCATCCCAGGTTCCTGGATTAAGTAATTGCTCCAAAAAGAATAATAATTTCCAATAAAGAGTGTTGTTGTATCATTATGGTCCAAGCAACAAAAGCATGGGTTTTGACGGTCAAAGTTTACTTGAACCCTAATTGGATTTTTTTGGGGAGCCGTTGGGAAACTTTCTTGAAGAATATGGTTTGAAACCTTGCATTATTCGGATTTATTTAGCACCAATCAAAGGGTTTTGACCCTTAGGGTAAATATTTCCGAAGGGTATGGTATTTAACCATTAGGGATGCCTCTCAAGCCTTTGGACTTTTATATACAAGCTTGGGAGGAATTTTTTTTATAATCCCCACCTTACATTTACACTATGTTGGCACTTTAAGGTTAGGAATGAGGTGCGAGAATGCATCGGAGAAGTGGACACACAAGAAGAGGAAACATATAGGGAGCTCCAAGAAGTATATGTCAAATTTTAAGAAGAACCTCCTATAAAAACAATGATATTGATCACTAAAAACCATTGTAAATATCATTTCACATTTTTGAAAGCTCTATTTTCTGCACTCTGAGGAGTCCTTGAGCTTGAGGATCCTAGGTATAACTTATGTTTCATATTTCATAATTTTTAGAGCTAAGTCGATCCCTCAAATAGTAGCAGGAACGTAATTTTTAAGTGGGCTACCCATTAGTTTTCAAATGTCAAAAAACTATAAAAAGAGCTAGAGACGTCATTTCTTGGGTTAGCAAGTTAGAGAAAGAGCTTCTTGAAGAGAGTAATAGAGTTATTGAGAATCAAAGCTTCCATTGTTCCTATCTTTGTTATCTTTCCTAATGTGCATGTATGTGTGTGTGTGTGCACATGTATGTGCTTATCATTCACATTTTCGCACCACATATACTCATGAGCTTCATATCCTCCTCATCTCTGTATGGATTTACAAGTAAAGGAGGTGGTTCTCATGCTTGGGCCACACCGAATTTTGGTGCCATTTCTAGGGAGAGTTGCTCGAGGATGAGTGTTGGGATGGTAGATCGTAGATTTGTGATGTTGGAAGGTAAAAATAGTCATTGTTTGTTTATTTTCTAATTTCTTTGTCCACCTTCATCATCATCATCATCACCATCTTTTCCCATCTTCATCTTCACTAATTTTTTTTGTTTTTGACTATATATTCCATATTCTCACCTCATTTGTCATTCACCGCTGTACGAGAGAGAGAGAGAGATAGAGAGAGAGCGAGTTTGTGTTCAAGTATCTATGATTTTTGTAGTTGTTTGCATGTATGGAGCTTGCCACCACCCTCAACATGATGGCACATAGGCCCTCTGCACTAGATTTCAAAGTTCCTACCAAAACTCTAAAAAAATCATGATTTTGTGGAAAAAAATCACGATTTTGTGGAAAAAATCATGATTTTTGGAAAAAATCACGATTTTGTGGAAAAAATCACGACTTAGTGGAAAATTCAAATTTTTTTAGAGCATCACGATTGCCTTAGTATTGGATGTTCCTGCCTAAATCATTTACAAAATCATAACCATTTGGTTTTTCAACATCATGATTGTCTCACAGCATTGTGATTGTCTAATTTTCTCAAAGTCAGGATTCTCTAGTTGTTCAACATCACGATTGTCTCATAACATCATGATTGTTTGACTTTCACAAATTTGCAACTCTCTGGTTATCACAACATCATGATTGTGTTATAGCATTGCAATTGTCTAACTTTCACTAAATCGTGGTTCGCTCGTGATCACAACATCGTGATTCTCTTGTTTTCACAACATCATGATTGTCTCATAGCATCATGATTTTCTCGCTCTCACAAAATTACGATTTTTTGGTTGTCACAATATTGCGATTGTCTCACAGCATCACAATTTCTTGACTCTCACAAAATCATGATTTTCTGGTTGTCTCAACATCGTAATTATCTTAGACAATCGTGACATTTTCACACAATCATGGCTACCTTAAACAAGTATATAAATACCTCGAGAGATTTTGTTTGTCTATTTGATCCCCATGAGCTTGAATTGACATAACATTTTCATCCAAAATCCATTTTTTGAGCTCTAGTCTTGGCCAAAGAACTCAAGATCTAGATAGGATAATTTGAAGTTGACCTTCAAGTGGGATTAGGAATCCAAGGGAGCTCTAGAGGCTTTTTCAACAATACAAGGTGGAAAATGGGTCTTTAAAAGATGCCTAAATTAAAATTTTCTATCAAATAAGTTAAAATTAAAGCTTGATTTAAAGTTGGAACTTTTATAGGTCCATTAAGAGCCATTCAAGGGTGTCTAGAGCAAGAGGTAAAATGAAAAACAAAGAAAGGTTTGGGGATCATGCTTACTATACATCAAAGCACTTTTTAGAGCACCAAAATGGAGGTTGGAAGAACTCTCAACCCCTTCAGTCAATTTCAAGTACAAGCTAAGTCCGATTATTGGTATTGATTAATTAGGATCATGTTAGGAATGATACAAGTGCAAGAAACCCTAATACTCAAGTTCAAACATAAGTTAGGATATTGTTGGGACAAACCCTAAAGGAACGGGACTAAAATGGATCAATCACATCTCAAAGCACGATAAAACGCAAGTATCCCTAATGATGATATTTTTCAAACAAGATTACACTAGAAAAAACTATAAAACAAAAAGTAATTGATTCAAAAGAACATTGCAACGTGGTTTTACTTGGGAAAATAAGGACTAGTAGACAAAGCTTATGAACCTTAGATTAGACAAACATCTAGGCCGGGATAGACAAAGAATCACATCCCTTCACACTAGTGTCAATCAAACAACTAGGTGGTGGGCCCAACAACTCATTGACTATCCCTACGTGTTGAGTTCAAAAAGTAGTGACTCAGAGATTTCATATAGTATGGAGAAGCCAACTCGCGGTTCGGGTGTTGCATACGTAGAAAAACCAAAAGGGCTATATAAGAGTCAATTGAAATATATTATGACCAACCGATTAGGTGCTTGCATCTATGAAGATGGTTTGAGAAGCTCTCTTGTCCAACTTAGAAATCTGGATCAACCTTTGGGACTTGAATACCCTATGATCAAGTTTGAAGAAGGCTCATACATTGATAAAGAGGGAACCATGTACGTGGTCACAAGCTTACCCAACAGGATAGATGAGTTTGAAAATGTCATTCCTGAGATAACAATGGCAGAGCTAGAGCAAGGAATGTGAGCAGGAGAACCCAGGACACCAAGGGGTATTCCATGTTGACTAGATTGATCACCCTAGATTGGAACCCGAAAGACAATAAGAGCATATAATTATTCTTGAATACGAGAATGGATGAGGCATTATGGAGGTTTAGGCCCGACAAACCTAACAAAATTGGATCAATCACCATTTATGAGCTTAAGGACCCAGAGAAAGTACGCAAGGTTGTCTATCTGGATAACACTTCAGAGAGGATGCTCCTAGTTATGGAGCTATGTAGGCATGCCTGCATCTATAAGGACAAACTGATCTTCCCTCCACCAATATCAAACCTTTCCCGTGGCCTTCAAGGAGCAAGATCATCCCAAGTGCATGGAACCTAAAGAGACAGAGCTAGAGAGAGACCTGAAGTGAGTTTTGCCAACCTTGTAGGAAGAGGTAGATCAAGAATTGAGACAGACATGAGAGATCAAGAGAGGCATAGAGGCCCAAGACTTCAAAGAGGTGGAGAGAAATTTCCTCTACTAAGACCCATAGAGCATCCTAGGATCGTGAGCCCTACATAGTTGGTTAAGTCCATGAAAAGTTACTTCGATGGTAGAGGAGATCCATACAATGACATAACATAGTTTAGACAAGAATTTAGATCTGAACAAGTTGATAACATGTTCACTCAGTAGAATGCTTTTGGTTTGACTCTCAAGAACACACCTTCACTTGGTTTCAACCATACACCAATGGCAATTTAGAAACATAGACCAATTATTGGAAGCCTTAGTAACCGAGTTCTCCAAGAATGGCATCTGACACAATGCCTCATCCTTGATTCATAGTTTTAAGCAAACTCCTCAAGAGACAATCAGGCTTGAAAGTAGATGATTTGGATAGTATCTAAAGAGATGCTCTATTCTCCAGCTATCCACACCTGCCAAACGAGTGCCTTCATTTCTAGATGGATTGTTAAGTGCAAAATTGAAATCTTACATGTACCTAAAGGAACCTAGAACCATAGAGCAATGTGTGCGCATGTGCATAGACCTAGAGGGCAATCTAGGTGATGAATTAGAGCTCTCGAGAATCTATAAACATTCTAACAATTCTACATGTTTCATTTCCAAGACATCCACCTCCATTGAAGAACAAGTAGAGAAGGTGGCTCAAAAGTTAGGAGTCTCGAGCAAACACCCACCTTCATCTTTTGAAATGATGTTATACGTGTGGAGGAGACAACATGGCTAACATTTTCCCAATCATGGCTAAATCCCAAGGAAACCCTAGCGGCCAATATTGCATGATAGAGAGAAAATGCACAAACCACACGGGCCAAGATTATCCATACAATACGCAAGCCATCAGACAAAATTATGAGCAATCTTACTAGTAGGGTAGGTATCACAACCAATACCAGTATCCTTATTATAGTCCATAACAAACATATCATCTTCATTACCAATAGCAATACCTAGCACAATATAGGCCACAACGGATCCTAGAAAACCAACTGCCACCTCGTATCAATCTCATCCTTGTTAAATATGCAATGTTACAACAAAATCCTAATAGAGGATTGGTGTTGAAGACCCCTTTGGTCTTAGAAAATGGCCATCATGCTCAGAAATCTGACTACCATGAAGAAATTCCAAGAGCTTATTACATAGAGTCAACCAAGCATAGTGGAACTTATCAATATGAGGCACTACCTATGGAACCAAACTGGGAGTTAGAATACTCCAATGCCATGTATGCAAATCCTAAACCCAAGCCCAAATTGAGACAAATGAGACCACAAGCCCCTAGAGCATCATGTTTTAGATGTTAGGGAAACCATTTCATTGGTGAATATCCCCACCCACTAGCTGCGAGACAAGGATAGACCATTATAATACAAGACTTTTGTCCTGAGTGTGGAAAAAAAATCTCCTGCGAGATTATGCAAGGAACCCCTCTACTCAGCACCGAGGTTACACCAATTCAATTGGTAGGCTTAGTGGTGGATTCGATTTCAAGTAGCATTAACATGGCTCCGATACAGGCAATCACTAGGCCACAAGCCTGTCAATAGGCTAAACCATCTAAACAATCAGAGTCAAATGAACCAAGATAGCATAGTAAGAGGAAAACAAGAACCTAGAAGGATACCAAGGAAAAGGCCAATCTTAAGTGGACTAGAAAGTTACTCAAACTAGAAGAACACTAGAGAGATGCAAAAACAAAAATTATAGACATTGCATCTCAAAAACCCTCGCATGCCAAAAATCCGTCCATTCCACTTCATCCCATCCCACCAATCATTGCAAATAGACCACAACCAGGGTCTATTCTCATAGATCCAACCCTAGAAGGCTTGGAAATGATTTTCAAGGCCTACAAGGCTCGACTTCAAGAAGGACCAACAACTTCAAACCTATAGAAGAGTTACCCTAGAGCAGATTTAGAGATTGAATGGACAAAAATTTGCATAAACAAGGTAGAACTAGCTCAGCATATGCTGGAGGTCAATCAATTGTTCAATTAGACAAATTCTATCAAAGGGTTTGCATTTCAAGCTTACTAGAAGGACTAGAGGAGTTGGTAATCAAGCTGCAGGTTTCTCTACCACCACAAGCTCAACTAGTTTTTGAAAGAGAAAGCTCACCACCAATGAAAGTTTATGTTCATGGTTCCATGGATGTTCGAACACCTCTTTCAATTCAATAGTACTCTCAAGTGTGCTTGGAGGAAATACAAAAAGGGAAATGGGCCAAGGAGAAGGGTAATCCCCCTCCTATTTGTGACATTGATGATCTTCATTATCAATTTCCCTTAGACATTTCATCTATTTGAGGAGACCAACTAGAGCGACAAGAAGATGAACGATTAGATTTTGAATCTAACTCTTTTCAAAAGTTGCCATAATTCACACACCTATGGGAATCTGAACCTATTCACATTAGAGCTCCCATGATATTGATAAGAAATGAAGACTCAGTGATTCCAAGAAGCACTAAAGTCATGAAGAACCATTAAGGTGCAGCGTCCTCTCATCTTAGAAGAGCTGTTCAAATCAAAACTTGATATGTGGAAACACATAGCAAATAAGGTTCCAAAACTTGGCTCCAACATGTCAAAAGCAAGTTTTAAGTTGAAAGTCCGAGAGATACCTCTAGAAAAAATAGGAGACATGAGTGAAGGTGAATAAGGCTACACTTATCTTCCAATCACCTACCAATATTACACAATCAAAGCTAACTTACATTAGGGTGTTGATGTTGCGATTGTGACCACCTCCTTGTGGAAGAAATGTGACAAACCCACATTAATACCAACTAGAATAAAGCTTTAAATGGTTGATAGCCATGTTGAAAGACCTCAAGGATTGCTAGAAGGGATAATTCTAACCACTTGTGGTATAGAGCTTGAAAACACTATTGCTATATGTGAATTGGGAAAAAATAGCATCTATAAAATGATCCTAGGAAGCCCCTTGATATGGCAACCACAAATAGTAGAAGATTGGGTAACCAAATCCTTGTACTTGCAACACTTAGGGGTCATAACCAAGGTCAATCTAAAAGATTATACTTTTAGAGATGTACCACCCCTATAGTGGAATCCTTTTCACAAGGCATAAGAAGATTCAATCTCTATGCATTCTGTAAGTTCTTTTGATCCACATCTTAGATACATGAAGATATTGAGTGGTGGATGTGCAAGCTCCCAAAGGAAGAGGAAAGATGCCTCAAAGTGAGAGAAGAAGGGTCTTCTCAAGGACCCAGACTTGTTAGAAACCTAGCCTAACAATCGATGATCTTTCCAGATGAGCAATCTAAGCCTCATGGTCGGGCAGAGATCTTAGCAACCATGGGCATAATTGTCAATGAAGAATAGTGGACACCTATTTATGATGAGGCAGGTTATGATATATCTTTGTTCATGTGTGAACCCTTGCTAGAAGAGTGTGACTCTAATGAGGTCATACAAGCAAAAGAGGAAGGCGATGATCTAGAGTCCAATGTAATGGATAGTTGCTTTGACTTAGAGGATCAGTATCTAGAAAATATAAGACTATTCACCCAAAAGAAGAAGAACCTCTCACAACCATGAAAATTGTATATTCAAGGGATGAAAGTGAAGGTAGTCAAAAGAAAAAGAAAAAAAGTAGTGAACAAAGTAGAGGAGGAATCATTGTTCAAAGTACTAGAGAATTTCAAGAGATATGAAGTTGAAGTTCGGAAAATTTTGGTAGGAATGACTAAGAGACAGGCCATCACAAGAGAAGCATATGATAATAAAGTAAAAACCAAAAAAATTGTAGTAACCACTAAAGAGAAAGAAGAGCAATGTGCGCACATAGGGGAAGAACTAAGTGAAGAAGAATGTTGGAGAAGATGGTGGATAGTCTTCAAAGATGAAGTGGTGTTGCTTAAAGCTGCTTCACACCAGCCAAGAACAACTCCAAGGGAGTGTAGTGGGCCTCTTTAGCTTGCTATTGATCATAAATAATCATCTATGTTTTTTGGAACATGATCCACTAATCAATGGATCAAAACAGATAGATAGGAAATTAATCCAAGGTCATAGACTTGTTATTTTTGTCTATACACATGTTCACTATATTGAACAGTGCTCTAAGCATAGTAGAAATTAGTCTAATTCCTTTTAGCGATGTCTAATTAACTTAGAAAGCTACCAATCATAAGTAATTTCAATAAAAATGATGAATTATAGGCTGATTATGACGTTTAGCAAATTATAGGAGTGCCCAGACATTTTCAAGATGGACCAGCCAATAGACCAAAGAGCAATGAATTGAATATATCTCACGATTCAAAGAAGCAATGATAATGAGATTTTATAGCTCTAAAGAAGACAATATACTGCATCTATGATGCTTTAAATAACAGAAAATGATCAACCATACACTGAGAACAAGACCTTCAAAGATCATTGTACTAATGTAGTCATGGCACAAAAGTGAAGTGAATATGTAATGAAAATGTATGTATTAGATCATATACCAATACATTTTCATTGGCAATAATCTATTGCACAATGTGAGAAGAGTGATTGAGCTATGGATTAGGCTCTCAAATCACAATGTATTCCTCTCAATAAATCTCCAAAAGTCAAGATATCATGCGGCTGATTTGATCCTCTTTTTTTAGTTGAGTTTGAAGCCAATGTTTTGAATTCAAATTCAAAATTCCACCTAAAAGTAAATCCTAAACTATATGATGTATTTTCTCATCAATCAACTACTAAATGGATCAAGATTTGATGCTTCCTAACTCCTCGTGGAAGTAAGATTCTTTTACAAAGGTAAATCTAGTTGATTTTATAAGGGATTGATCATATAAGGTTCCATGGGAAATATACTAATCATCCAAGTATGTGGTCTTGGGTTCTTTTGCACCAAAATTGCCCCCTAAAGCCTAACATGCTTGGACTTCATTCCTCCTTGGTTTCTTGTGAACCAATCATTAATTTGAATCTATTAATCTTGGTTCCATCCAAGGACTTTGTGAGTATATCTGCACATTGTAAATGAGTTCATACATAGGACAATGAAATATCCTTGTTGAGCAATTTCTGCCTTACATAATGATAGTGCACTTGAATGTGCTTAGTCCTTGCATGATGTGCATGATTAGCAGCCAAGTGAAGTGAGCTAGTGTTGTCTCCAAAAATTATTGGAGTGTAAGAGTGCAATCCAAAATCTGTGTACATTTGCTTGAGCCACATAGCCTCTTGAGTTTCATTTTCTAGGGCTCTATATTCTGCCTCTATAGATGATGATGCCAGAGTTGGTTGCTTCTTAGATGATGATGATATAAGCTTTGAACGTGCAAAAGAAAAGTATCCTGAGGTGCTCCTCCTATCATCCTTGGAGCCAGCCCAATGTTCATCAGAATACATCTTTATGTCCAAGTCAAATGTGAAATGACAAAACAACCCTTCAATTATGGTACCCTTTAGATACTTTAGCACCCTCATGGCAGCTTCCATGTGAGGCTTTCTTGGTGCATGCATAAATTGGCTTAATGTACTTACTCCATAAGCAATGTCTACTCTTGTTAGAGTTGGATAGTTGAGACTCCCAACAAGTCTTTGGTAACATGTAACATCCTCAAGAAGTTCTCCTTCACGAGAACTAGTTTATGATTGAGTTCCATGGGTGTACCTGCAATTTTGGTGTTTTCCATCTTGAATTTTATCAACATATCATGAATATAATTTCTGTGAGTGATAAAAACTCCAGACTGTGTATATACAAGTTCTAGACCAAGGACGTATGTTAACAAACCAAGATCATTGATTTTAAATTCTTCCATTACTTGATCTTCAACCTACTTGATGCCATTAACATCATTTCCTGTAATGATAATGTCATCCACATAGACACATAAGTAGATAACTTCTGAGTTGGTCTTCTTTATATGTAAAGAGTAATCTACTTTGCTAGCCACAAAGCTATGATTCTGTAAATAAGTAACAAGCCTATGGTTCCAAGCTCTAGGACCTTGCTTTAGGTCCTAGAGTGCCTTCCTTAACTTACATACAAACCCTAGTTTATCCTTATCTTCATACCCTGGTGGTTGAGCCATGTACACTTCTTTTGAGATCCATCCATTTAGGAATGCATGCTTAACATCTAACTAATATAGGTTCAAATTCTTGGAAGTAGCAATACTTACCAAAACCCTAATTGTTGGCATCTTTGCCACAGGTGAAAAAGTTTCTTCATAGTCCACTCGACGGGTTAGAGCAAAACCCTTTGCCACTAACCTTGACTTGTACTTGTTTATAGAGCAATTTGAAATTTTATTGATTTTATATATCCAAATGGATCCTATTACCTTCATACTTGGCTTCTTGGGAACCAACTCCCAAGTATTGTTGTCCTGAAGTGCTTCAACTTCTTCCTGCATGGCTTCTCTCCATTCTTCCTTTTTATTGGCTTCTTCATATGAAGGAGGTTCTTCTGTCATAGAGTCTTTAGTGATATACACAGAATGTTTGGTGACTAGTGATGTGGCATAGCCATACCTTATGGGCTTTTTACTCTCCCTTTGAGATCTCCTAAGTGCTTGATTGGAGGACTCTGAAATGTCTTTCATTTGCTTGAAGTTAGTCTTGCCTCTTAACTTCCAAGCCTTG
Source organism: Ceratopteris richardii (assembly GCA_020310875.1). Taxonomy (NCBI): domain Eukaryota; kingdom Viridiplantae; phylum Streptophyta; class Polypodiopsida; order Polypodiales; family Pteridaceae; genus Ceratopteris; species Ceratopteris richardii. The sequence goes on along the minus strand of CM035421.1, from coordinate 153,765,845 downwards.
AAGTCCATATGCTCTTCATCCTCTGAATTGGTATCTTCTGGTAATTGTTGGTCTTCTTGAGTGAGAGTTGGAAAGTCATTTTCCAAATCATAAGGAGCCTTGATCTTCCTATAGTCATCTTCAAACCTGGAGTTATTTTCATGAAACACTACATCCCTACTAACTATAAATCCTTTGGTAGTGGGATTATATAGCCTATAACCCTTCTAGTTTGGGTCATATCCAATAAATATACATTTTTCAGCTATAGGGTGAAGCTTCCCTCTAATCTATGCGGGTATATGTGCATAAGCTATGCACCCAAAGATTTTGCAATGATCCAATGAGGGTCTCTTGGCATTTCATGCTTCATAGGGTGTCATTCCATTCAAGGAATTGGATAGGAGCCTGTTAACCAAATATGTAGCTATGGAAACAGCCTATGCCCATAATAATTGGGTAGTTTCTTCTCATTTAACATTCATTTTGTAGCTTCTACTATCAACCTATTCCTTCTCTCTACCACTCCATTTAGTTCAAGAGCATATCTTGTTGTGACCTATCTTTTTATACCTCTGTCCTTTAAGAAACAATCAAGTTCATGTGAGAAATACTCACCACCTCCATCAAATCTGATCCTCTTCAAGCTTCTACCTGTTTGTTTCTCAACTAATGCCAAATAATTTTTGAAACATGTAAATGCTTCATCCTTATGCTTCAAAGTAAAGAATTTTCCATCTACTATAATCATCTATAAATGAAACATAGTACCTTAAACCTTAGGTTGATGGATCTTTGTTGGGACCCCACACATCAGTGTGTACAAGATCCAAGTAGTCTTGATACATGTACCCCTTTCTATTGAATGGTTGCTTGTGAGCTTTGCAAAATTGGCATGCTCCACACTTGTATATCATGTGTTTCTTGGAACCATTTAGAATGCCAACCACACTCTAATCCCTGCAGATTTTCTTGAGTGTTCTTTCTCCTATATGACCTAGCCTGTTGTGCCATATCTCTAGCTCAGATAGAGTTTGATCTTTGTAATTGGAGAGTGCTATGTTTCTCGTGTCTTCAATCTCAAATGTAAAGAGTCTACCAGATTTCTCACCTTTTGCAATCCTCTTGAAACCTTGTTGAGGGTCTTCCACATATACACCATGCCTTTTGAATCTGACATGTAAGCCTTTCCCAACGATTTGTCCAACACTAATGATGTTTTATGTTATGGTTGGTACATATAATACCTTACTTAAGGGGTTCATATTACCATCACAATATTTGACATTTCCAATTTTCTTGATAGAGTTTTTAGTGTCATCACCCATTTGTACTTCATGCTTCCCTTTAGGTTCTTCAAGATGAGATAACAATGCTAAATTTCTAGTCACATGATTGGAACAACCAGAGTCAATGTAGAAAAGATGCTCATCATCTTTACCTTGCTTGGATGTCATGTTCCTGATGAGTAGAGCGTCCTCTTGGTCTTTTGTGTAGTTGTTATAACCTCTTCTACTCTAAAGCCTCCTTCACAATTGTTGTTGTTGTAGCCTTGGTTGTAGTTGTGGTTATAATTCATTCCTCCATTGTTGAATCTGCCTCTAGATTTTCCATAGCTCACTTTATGGAAGCCTCTTCCCCTTTGATTCGTTGTGTTCTTGAAGAATTCTTCTATGGTGTGGTTGGCCACATATATTGCAAGGTGGAGTATTTTAGGATCTCCCCCTACCTTGGTTTCCTCCTCTAGCCCTTCCTTTAGTACCTCTTCCTCTACTTGTGTAGTTAACTTGATAGGTACTAGCCTCTTCTTCATTCTTTTTCCTTTTATCCTTATCCTTACTTCTATTCTTATCTGTATAAAGGGCAAAAGATTGGTTACCTCTGGATTTCTCACCGTTCTTGTTGAGCTTTGTCTCATGGGTGAAGAGTTGCCCAATGAAGGTGTTGAGGTCAAGTATCTGCATATCCATGAAAAGGTCCATTGTTGTGGTGAAGGACTCCCACTTATCATCAGCCTTGATACCATTGATGATTTGCATTACTATGTGTTCTTCTTCTATCTCCTCTCGAATGTTTGCAAGCTGGTTAGCCACATCATTCATCTTGGTTACATAATCAACTACAATTTGTTTTGATGGCTTTTTTAGGGTTGTAAAGTCCATCCATAACTGGTTCTTCCTAGCTTTTATATTTGATGAGAAATATGATGAGGTTACTTCCCAAGTCTCTTGGGAGGTCTCGCAAATCCTAATATGAAGCAATAAGAAATCAGATATTGAGTTTAGTAAATAAGACCTGGCAAGAGCATACTTTCCACACCATGTGGTCAACCTTTCTTGCTCTTCCCTTGTGGTTGATGTTTGCTCGTGAATGATGGCATCTCTTCATCTCCTAAGATTTATCCATATAGAGTTTTTTCTTGAAGGTAGGCTTGCATCCTTAGTGACCATGCTGGGTAGTTGTTTCTATCCAATCTGTCAATGAATGATGGAAACCCATCTCCCATCTTGCTTGTTGTTGTTGTGATACCAATGTTGGAGGAGATGAAGGATAGTCTTCAGATATGAAGTGGTGTTGCTTAAACCTGCTTCACACCACTAAAGAACAAGTGCTGGAGAGTGTAGTGGGCCTCTTTATCTTGCTAGTGATAAAAAATAATCACCTATGTTGTTTGTAACATGATCCACTAATCAATGGATTAAAACAAATAGATAGGAAATTAATCCAAGGTCATAGACTTGCTATTTGTGTCTCTACACCTATTCAATATATTGAAAAGTGCTCTGAGCATAGTAGCAATGAGTATAATTCCTTTTGGTGATGTCTAATTAACTAAGAAAACTACCAATTATGAGTGAGTTCAATGAAAATGATGATCTACATGCTAAGTATGATGTTTAGCAAATCATAGGAGTACCCCGACATTTTTCGGATGCATCAATCAGCAAACCAGAGAGCAATGAATTGAATATACCTCAAGATTCAGAGAAGCAATGATAATGAGATTTTGTAACTACAAGATAGAGAGTATATTGAATCTATGATGCTTTAAGTCACAACAAATGATTAACCATACACTAAGAAAAAACTCTTAGAAGATCACGGTACAGATGTAGTCATGGTAGAGGTGAAGTGAATATGTATTGAAAATGTATGTATTAGATCATATACAAATACAATGTCATTGGCAACAGACTATTGCAAAATGTGAGAAGAGTGATTAATCTATGGATTGAGCTCTCAAATCACAATATATTCCTCTCAATTGATCTCCAAAAGGTGAGCTATCACGAGGGTCATTTGATCATCTTTTTATAGTTGCATTTGGAGCCAATCTTTTGAATTCAAATTGAAAAGTTAACCTAAAGGTAAATCCTAAACTATATGATATATTCTCTCATCAATCAACTACTAAATGGATCAAGATTTGATGCTTCCTAACTCCTTGTGGAAGTAAGATTCTTTTACAAAGGTAAATGTAGTTGATTTTACAAGGGATTGATCATATAAGGTTCCATGGGAAATATACTAATCATCCAAGTACGTGGGCTTGGGTTCTTTTGCACCAACAAATAAGAAGTAGAGCTTGTAGCTTTATTAAGGGAATATTGGGATTTTTTTGCATGAACCTATAGAGACCCAAAGGGGCTAGATCCCGAAATATTTTCTCATACGATCCCCATGATGGCTAATGCCAAGACCACCAAATAGAATCCCTACACACATAATGACACTTATGTAGCCAAAATAAATGAAGAAATTGATAGACTAATTGAAGTTGCATTTATCTATGAGATTGAGCATATTGAATGGGTGCCACCCTTCCTACTGGTGCCCAAGAAGAATGGAAAAATGTGGGTGTGTATTAACCCTAGAAAGTTGATGTCGCTATGATCAGAGATAGCTATCCACTTCCAATCATCGAAAAATTAGTTGAACGTGTTGCAGGCAAGGAAGTTTGATGGATTTTGAGGTTACAACCACGTAGCCATTGCCCATGAAGATCAACACAAAATGGTCTTCACCATAGAGTTGGGAATCTTCGCATTTCGGTGATGCCATGTGGGCTCACCAATGCACCTACAACATCCAAAGGCTCATGTGTCATGTTCTCAAAGAGTTCTTGTGAAATGATTGATGTGCACATTCCCAAGAAAGAAGCCAAAACATCTTCGAGCTCAAACTCATCTTCAACACGTGTAGAGAATATCGAGTTTGTCTGAACCCAAAGAAGTGTGTGTTCATGGTATGTCAAGGTAATATCTTAGGTCATATTGTTTCTAAGAATGGAATATCAATAGATGAGGATAGAGTAAGAGCCATAGTAGAGTTGCCAAGGCAAAGGAATGTTGAAGAGGTGCAATCCTTTATTGTTGATGCATTCTTTATCCAAGCCTAGTGCTTGATTACCTATGATTGGAACTATCTTGGTTTTGTATACTCTCAATAAGAGAGTCCATAGGATTCACTTCTTGTAATAATTGGCGTCTTGAAAAGTAATCAGATTGGAGTAAATGTAAAAGAGTGAAAGTCGTGGCCTTGTTTGGCACAAAACACGAGGATAGTTAGGAGTGATTGGTCAACCAAAGGTTCCCCTAAATTGAGGGAACTTTTAGGTAGCATCCCTCAAAAGTTTGAATTAAGAATCCTCTATATATACACTCAAAAAGTATCGCAGAACAGAGTAGAGTTTTAGCTACATTTGGAGGAAGTTTTGAGCAAGCACCAAGTTATTTGTGAAGCAAACATAGTGCTACTCCTTCCCAAGTTTCATTCCCATTCACTTCATGTACAATATGTGCAATAGAGATTCACATTTCAAGCTACACGTTGGAGCTCTCTTCATTTATTGCTATAGGTCTATGTCTCATTTTTAGTCAACTTTGATAACTGATTTCTCTATGTGTACTTAGTCTTTTGATAACATTTAAACTGGTATAGATAAAGTGTTAAGTAATATGCATCATATCAATTTTCATCATATTTACTTCATCACTTTATGAAATACATTCATTTGAAGTAACCTATGTATGCAGGGAGATGAGTCCTAAAAAGTCAGGATGACAACCCTATTTTACTAAATTTATTTCTCTCACAGGGGCTCATTAAAATTCATCACGTTTGTTGCTTTATATTCATCATATATCTAATTTTAAGTATGTAGAGTATTTATGGTCAATTCTCAGTAGGTTGTGAGCCCTTAGTTAAATTCTGAGTGCTTCTCATCCCAAAATAGCAAGTTTTCAATAATCTAATTTGAATTAAGATGTTTGATTTGATAAATCAATTTGAGATTGATCTTCCAAAGCACTAAGGTGGTTTATATGTATCATTAGCAAGCACAAGATGTCTACTTAGCATCTCTAAAGTTAACTTGGCAGGTGTAGGGCAAGTTTTTGCAACACCTGGAGTGTGTCCACCATCTCTTCTTGCAGTCGTATCAAAGCATAAGTAAATAAACATGGGAGATAGTTTTCCTTCTACCATTGATGAATTGGATAAGAACAAATACCCAACTTAGTTTCTGAGGATGGAGGCCTACCTTCAAGGAAGAAATCTATTTGGATACATATCTAAAGATGAAGTCATGCCAACAATGAGAAGAAAAGGGCAACCATCACATGAAGAGCAAGAGAGACTTACAACTTGGTGTTCAAAGGATGCACTAGCCAGGTCATACATTCTAAACGCAATTTCCAATTTTCTCTTACCTCATGTGAAAGGATGCAAGACCTCAAGAGAGACTTGGAATGCACTTGCGTCCTTCTTCTCTTCAAACACTAGAGCAAGGAAGAAGTAGCTATGGATGGATTTCACTACCTTGAAGAAAAGTCCCAAACAAAGCGTGATGGATTATTTCACCAAGATGAAAGAGGTCTCTAATTATTTGTGAAGCATTGGAGAAGTAATTGAAGAAGAGAAAATCATAAGGCTAATCATCAATGGCATTAAAGTTGATGACAAGTGGGAATCATTCACAACTACTATGGACTTATACATGCACATGCAAGTACCTGACCTCAAAACATTGATGGTCCAACTCTTCACACATGAAGAAAGTTGAACAAGAAAAGTGAATCCTCAAGAGGTAATCAATCTTCTGCCTTATACTTTGATAAAGCTAAAGCAAATGATAAGTCAAAGTCTAAGAAGAATTAGGATGAAGGTAGCTCTTTTGAAGCCAACTTCACTCGTAGAGGAAAAGCTGGAGGAAGATGCAGAATAGGAAAGCAAGTCAGGGGGAGATCCGAAGCATCTCAACCTTACAATATATGTGGCTATTCTAATCACACTACTGAAGAATGTTACAGGAACCCAAGAAATTCCAGAGGAAGAGGATTCAATAGAGATGTCTATGGATCAAATAGAGGTAGATATAATGGAGGATACAACAACAATAACAACCATCAGAATGGATATAGAGGAAGGAAGGACTACAACAATTACAATGAGGATCAAAGCAAAGAAGGCTCACTTCTTCTCATGAACCTATCATTGAGGAAGAGTAAGGATGATGACCATAATTTGTATATTGACTCACAATGTTCAAATCATGTATCAAGAAATGTAGCATTGCTCTCTCACTTAGAAGATCCCAAGAGCAAACATGAAGTGCAGAAAGGTGATGATACAAGGCACTCAGTGGAGAAAGTAGGTAATTTCTAGACATTAGATGGAAAATTGAATCTTCTAAGCAAAGTATTGTATGTACCTACAATAACCAAAAACTTGATAAGTGTTGGATACATTGTGGTGAAGGGATTGTAGGTTAGGTTTACAAGACATGGAGCATATGTGGAAGAGCCCAAGCAAGGATTTAGAAGGATTTCTAAAGGAGAAAAGATAGGAAGATTCTTCACTTTTGAAGTGGAAGATACCAAGAACATAAAATTGTTTAGCTATGGATCTCAAGAACTCTCTTAATTAGAGGTATGGCATAGAAGGCTTGATCATATTGGGGAAAGAACTTTGAAACAAATATGCAGGGATCAAATGTACTTGGATTGGTAAACATCACAAAGATCCATATGGTCTACAAGTGTGGATCTTGACCATTTGGGAAGGCACATAGACAACCTTTCAATAGGAAAGGCTATATCCATCAAGAGCTATTGGATCTTGTACACATAGATGTGTGGGGTCCAAGCAAAGATCCTTCTATTTCAGGCTCAAAACATTATGTATCTTTTATTGATGATTGTAGTAGGTGGACAATTGTATACTTTATGAACCCTAGAGATGAAGTTTTCAATTGTTTCAAAAGATATCTTGCACTTGTGGAGAACCAAACATGTAAATGTCTTAAGAGACTTAGATCAGATGGCGGTGGAGAATACTTCTCAAATGAATTTATGCTTTCCTTCAAGAAAGAGGCATCAAAAGAGAGGTAACAACCAAGTAGGCATATGAAATTAATGGAGTAGTTGAAAGAGGAACATGACTATAGTATATCTATGATAAATGAAAAGAGTTTACCAAATTATCTTTGGGTAGAGGCAATATCAATAGCCACATACCTTGTAAATACACTTCCATCTAAGTCTTTAGATGGTATGACCCCTTATGAGGTATGAAATGGAAGAAGACTACGCCTAGAGCACTGCAAAATCTTTGGATGTCTAGCTTATTCTCACATACCTTCTCAAGTGAGGGGAAATCGGATCTGAAGGTAGAGAAGTGTATCTTTATTGGATATGAACAAAATCAAAACGGTTACATATTGTATAATCCCACTAACAAATGCTTCTTAGTTAGTAGGGATGTAGTCTTTGATGAAAATAAATCTTGGTTTGATGATGACAAGAAAGTGAAGCTACCCTATGACTTGGAAGAAGACTTTCCATCTCTTTCAATAAAGGAGCCAAAGCACCATGAAGATACTGACCGTGAAGAAGACTTGACGGAGTTGGAGAAATTGAAGCTATGGAAGAACAAAGGGAAAGCTAAGATGCAAGATGTATCTCAAGGATAATAAAACTATCATCAACCAACTAGAAGGTCAATGAGAGAGAAGACGAAACTAGAGAGATATAGATTTGATACCTCTTTGGTCACAAAGCATCCAATCTACATGGCTAAGGATCTCAACCATGAAGAACCTACATCTTATGAAGAATCTCAAAGCAAGAAGGAGTAGAGATAATCAATGGATGAAGAAATGGAAGCTCTCATGGACAATGACACATGGGAGCTTGTTCTTAGCAAACCATCAATGAAGGTAATTAGATCAAGGTGGATCTATAAAGTAGAAAACAACTCAGATGGTAGTATTAATAGATACAAGGCAAGGTTAGTAGCCAAGGGATTTGCTCAAACCTATGGAGTAGAATATGAAGAGACCTTCTCACCTGTAGCTAAAATGCCTACCATTAGAGTACTCATTAGCATTATGAAATCTAGAAATTGGAAGCTCTATCAACTAGATGTAAAAAATGCATTTCTCCATGGATGGATTTCAAAAGAGGTTTATATGGCATAACCACTTGGTTATGTAGATGGACATCATCCTATTTATGTTTGAAAATTGAAAAAGGTTGTGTAAGGTTTGAAACGATCTCCAACAGCTTCAAATAATAGGTTAGTGACCTACTTGTAGGACCAAGGATTTAAAGCTAGCAAAGCACATACATCTTTATTCATCAAGACGAATGGATTAGAGTTTATATATCTCTGTGTGTATGTTGACGAAATCATAATTATAGGAAATGACATCAATGGAATCAAATAGGTAAAGGCTGGAATGAAGTATGACGTGGACCACTCACATACTTTCTTGGGCTTGAACTTGTCTATACAGATTTTGGTATCTATATCACTCAAATGAAGTATTCTGGTTTTGTATAATCTCAATAAGAGAGGCCATAGGAATCACTTCTTGTAATAATTGGTTCTTGAAAAGTAGTCAAATCAGAGTAAATTAAAAAAAGTGGAAGTCATGGCCTTGTTTGGCAAGAATCACAAGGATAGTAAGGAGTGATTGGTCAACCAAAGATTTGCCTAACTTGAAGTAACTTTTAGGCAGCATCCCCGTGAAGTTTGAATTAAAAATCATGTATATATACACTAACAAAATGTCATGGAGTAGAGTAGAGGTTTAGCTACATTTGGAGGAAGATATGAGCAAGCACCAAGTCATTTGTGAAGCACACATAGTGCTACTCCTTCCGAAGCTTCATGCCCATTCATTCTATGTACAATATGTGGAATAGAAATTGACATTTCAAGCTACACATTGGAGTTCTTTTCATCTAGTGCTACGAGTCTATGTCTCATTTTCAGTAAACTTTGATCATTGCTTTCCTTGCATGTACTTAGTCTTTTGATGAGATTTAAATTGATATAGGTAGAGTGTGAAATCTGTTTGCACGGTAGCAATTTTCATCATATATGGCTCATCAATTTATGAGATACATTCATTTGAAGTAACATATTTATGCAGGCAGATGAGTCCTAAAAAGTCGGGATGACACCCCTATTTTGCCAAATTTATTTCTCTTAGTATGGATCATTACAATTCGTCAAATTTGTTGCTTTAGATTTATCATATATCACATTTGACTTGTGCAAAGTATCTCTGGTCAATTCTTAGTAGGCGGTGAGCTCCGAGTGAAATTCTTGAGTCCTTCTCATCCCAAAATAGCAAGTTTTCAATCATCTATTTTGAATTAAGTTGTTTGTCTTGATTAATCAATTTGAGATTGATCTTCCAAAGCACTAAGATGGTTTATATGTATCATTATCAAGCACAAGGTGTCTTCTTAGCATCTCTGAAGTTATCTTGGCAAGTGTAGAGCAGGTTTTTGCAACACTAGGCACATCTTTGGAGTGTGTCCACCATCTCTTCTCACATTTATGGGATGTTGTGAATATGACCACAGATTTATCCACATTAATGTGATCATAGCTAAACCTCTTTACGCTCTATTGATAAGTTTTGATTGGAATGATGAATGCAAATATTCCTTCCATGAGGTGAAGGGATGTTTGTGTAGAGCACCAATAGTGACCACTTCTAATTGGAATAAACCATTTCATGTCCATTTAGATGCATCCATTTATGCAATAGGATGTGTGCTAGCACAACACACAGTTGAAGGAAATCTATATTTTCCTATAGCATATGCTACTAGATAGCTAAACATGGTTGAACGAAACTATACAAAAACCAAGAGATAAGGCTTAGGCATGGTATATACCATGAAGAAGTTTGGACACTATCTATTGGCCAAAACGTTTAAGGTTTACACTTATCTAATACTGGCAATATAGGACACTTAATAAGATTTTTCCTCTTACTGATGGAATATGACTTCTGAGTGGTTGTTAGGAAAGGTAGGACCCACCTCAGGGTGGATCACCTTTCTCACATCACTTCAAGAGACTCACTGCAAGGAGTGTTTGATGAAGTGCCCTATGCATAGCTGTTGAATTTAGAAGTTAAATGGGAAGATAGTGAGTATCTATCCTAACCTTTGGGCCCACAACTAAGAATGTGAAAAAAAACAAAGATGAAATTACAAGATCACAAAGACATAAAATATTGGCAAGAAGTATGTACAAACAAGATACAGAAGGTGTATTAGCTTGTTGTGTTGAGGAGGATGAATATACTAGTTGGTTGCAACAAGCCCATGAAGGGTTGCTAGGAAATTACTATTCTAAGCAATGAACATTGCAAAATTTGAAATGTATAGGAGTGTATTGGCCTAATATGGATAGAGAAGTAATTGAGAGGATTAATAATTGTCCAAGGTGTCAAAGGAGACCCCTACTAGAGTATGCTACCCTTTATCGTGTGTCATTAATTCTAAAATGGATTGCTCCATTGGAAGAATTTTATGAGATCAGGAACACAACCCAGCAAGGCTATTCTAGCAAGAAAACAAAGCATGGAGCAAGAGACTCAAGACTACACCATAGTAGGAGAAGACCTATACACAAGATCCAAAGATGGTTACTTAAGACTATGCATTCATGAATAAGACTATTGTACAATCTTAGAAACTGCACATAGGAGTGTTGCACTTCAGGTGGGGTGGAGTGATAAAGAACATTCTATTTTAGGACTCTCGTGGCACGCTCTTCATATGGATGCACATACCTATGTGAAGATATGTGACGCATGCCAACATGCACAATATCTGGTCAGAAAAGATGAGATGCCTTTGAGGCCAATGATGAGAGGATGCACATTCTAGAAGTGCAGTATAGACTTTGTAGGTCCTATTAACCCCCTAGCTAGAAAATCCCATGCAAAGTCCATTATTGTAGCCATAGATTACCTTACAAAGTGGGTAGAATTAAAAGCCATGACAATGAACAATGCTCAGATGATGGATAAGTTGTTTTTTTAGAATGTGTTCACCAGATATGGATTACCAGTAGAGTTAGTAATTGATAGAGGTATGCAGTTCTTGAACAAAGTCATTGCAGAACTTCTCCAAGAAATCTTAGTGATACAGAAGAAGTTTGCCCCCTATGATCAACAAGCTAATGGACAAGCCAAGAGAAAAATTAAGATCCTATGGAATGTATTGACAAAACTGCTAAATAATAAACATTGTGATTGGGATAAACAAATTCATCATGTTGTTTGGGCTTATCGAGTTGCCTACAAAATGGTACACAATGTCAGCCCATTTTAGATGGCCTTTGGAAGTCTAACGGTAAAATAGCATTCTCTCCAGAGATGAAGTGAGTGGAAAAGTCCATGGAAATTCTTTATAGCATAGATGCTTACTATGTTGTCAGGCTATTAGCAGTAACGGGCATCCTTAAAAGAAAAGAAAAAACGCATATCTAGATGCACACATCAAGAATAAATGATTGAAAGACAGAGACCTAGTGTTGGTTTATACATTAAAGCAACATGATTGTAAATTAGAAAAATGAGGATATGGACTCACGGTCATTAATAAAATTTCCACTAGTGGTGCGGTTCAATTGGGTAGATCTTGCCAAGCCATATTAGTGGATGTGGAGTCAAAATATATCAAGAACCTCTTATAGAGGATATGCTAATGAGACTCAAGAATCCTAAGAAGCGAAAAGAAGATAAGTTAAGTGTTAGAGAAGAAGTAGAGGAAGAGGCTAGAGAGCACATTAGCTGAAATATGTTAAGGCAACAAGGCCTAGATGTCAATCCCAAAACCCCTAGATATCACATTGTTATTTGCACCAAAAGGAGTGCACACCCTAGCATCATAGATAGATGAACATTCGTCATGGTTGAGCTAGGGAACGACACTACAAATAGGATGATCAAAGCTCAGATCGATTTTGGAGATACCATTAGTGCAATTAGGTAATGTTTTAAAGGATTGGGCATCAAAGTTAAGCCATTAGAAGCTTATTTAGTGGGCTCAGGAGGCATGAAAACCCCTTTTATTGGAGAGGGAGACATTCTTAACCTCTTAAAGGATGTTCTTCTAGGAGTAAAGTTGCTAGTTTGCCATGATGAGGAAATTACAGAACATATGACATTAGCGCAAGATTGGCTATACAATAATGCAATTGACTTACACCTATAGTAGAGATGGCTTCAAGTCTAGGTCAACAAACAATGCCAAATAGTTGAATTGGAATGCAAGGGCTCTTTTGATTCCAGTACCCTACCCTTTTCATGCACTATAGAGTCCAATGTGCACCATTCTGCACTTATTGATGGGCGGGTCATGCAAGTGTTGGAACCCCCTTCTCTTCCAAAAGTATCAACATCACAATTGGAACAATCAATTTTGTAGAGAAGAAGAGAAGAGTTGCAACCAGATGGCAAGAAGGAGGCCACCTGGGTGACAAAAGCTACTACACAACCTTGCTCCTCACACACAAGGACAAAACATGAACTAAGAAAATATGAGTGATGAAAGGAAAGGAGCCTGCTTCTCCCCAAGAATTCTGATCTAGGCAAGCCAACCATGCCAAAAGAAGAATCAAGCAACCAGGACAAGCTCAACCACAAGGTATCTTACAAATTTGGGTGCCTAAGGAATTAGCTATAGCTCAACAAGGGCAATTACACATGTGGATACCCAACGAGATATTACATACAAAAAACCCTATGCTCTTACTCATGAGAAAAGTCTCAATAAAAAAGCCAAGGAGAGACAGGGGTTAGAATCAAGCACATAGATCAACAAAAGATCAACTCACCTCTTTGGGAATAACAAGGAGACAATCAACAAGGGTATGGGTTTAGAAGCCAAAAGCATCAATAGCCCCCATAGGACCAAAGAGCCAACCATGAGGGATACAAAATTTAATAAACCATCCAAAGATAAAGAGGCCAAAAGGGATTTATACATGGCCAAATACTATTCTTAAATAGATCCCTATAGGGGCGAATGATCAGTTGTCATTCAACCATTGATTGATTGCATCATTTCGAGATCCAATGGATGCCTCCAAACAAAGATTGCATCAATGTCTACAAGTAACATTGGAAGCATCAACATGCAAAAACCAGGTGCCCTTTGCATAACCTCATCTTTTGCACCATTTAGGTAATGCGATTCCATAGTATACATTAATATAGCGCCCACATTACAAGGTTGTGCATAGACATAGTTGAGAATCCCAAGCACCTGAGACAAATTTGACATATGTAAACTATTTTTTTGATACTAAACTCTTTCTTCTTGTTTTGTGCCATTGTTCCTTTAAAAAGAGAGAAAAGAAAACAGAGAAAAAGAAAAAAAAAGAGAAGGGAGAGGACCATGTGCTTGAAGAATCTCATCAGTGAACCATCAACAAGGATATCCATCAACAATGAAAGACAAGCCAATGGTCAGTCACCATGGTGGAAATGCAACACGAAGAGATGAATATCAACCAACCTTTCACCATGGTAAGAATCCCCTACTTGGGCAATACTATAACAATGATAGATAAGGAAACCTCTTCATCAACATACCCTTGAGCACTTAGCTCAAGAACCAATTTTTTGCAACATTCTTCTTACAATGCATTCCACAAGTGAGCATGCATAGGGCTACATTACAAGGGCATTCCCCAAGCATATATTTTCTTCAATCCATGCACTAACACACTTACCCATCATTCATTATGGGTTACGAGTACTTGGCATGATAACTATCAAACCCATGTTTGAAAGATCCAAAGGACATCAAGGTTACAACATCAGTACCTATGAAGAATCACAGCTGAAGCTACTCAAAATCAACATTGAAAACCTCTTTTAAGCAACTAGCAATTTTTGAAAGCTCACAAATACACCATCATGCTAGAATCCAAGGAAGAAGCACATACAAAGGGACTAAAACTTGCAAAGGCTAGCAGTGATAAAATGAAGAATAGGACAACCCACCTTGCTACATTTGGAAGACCAGTTGATCTTGTTGATACATAATGCACACTACCTATCAAAGTACTACATGGAACACCCACTCAAACAAGGTTCTATCAGGCAGGGCAAAATCAAGAGGGGGGAGTGTTGGCACTCAAGGATAGGCATGAGGCATGCAAATGCATTGAAGAAGTGGACACACAAGAACACAGAACATGTAGGGAGCTCCAACAAGTATATGTTAAATTTTTAGAAGAAACCCCTCTAAAAACAATGATTTTGATCACTAAAAACCATTTTAAATATCATTTCACATTTTTGTAGCTCCATTTTGTGCAAGCCAAGGTTACCTTGAGCTTGAGAAGCTTAGGTAGAACTCATGCTTTGGATTTCATAATTTTTAGAGCTCATCTGAGTACTCAAATAGCAGTAGGAACGTAATTTCTAACTTGGGTGATCATTAGGTCTGAAAACTACCAAAATTAGTCAAAAACCATAAAAAGAACTAGAGACCTCATTTTTGGGGTAAGAAAGTTAGAGAAAGAGCTTCATGAAGAGTGTAATTGAGTTATTGAGAATCAAAGCTTCCATTGCTCCTATCTTTGTTATCTTGCCTAGTGTGCATGTGTATGTGCATTTATGTGCTTGTCACTCACATTTGCTCACCACATTTTCTCACGGTCTTCATATCTTCCTCATGTCTCCATGGATTGACAAGTAAAGGAGGTGTTGCTCATGCTTGGGCTACACTCCCCTTGGCCTAGAGGTATGTGTATGGGTGGATTTGGTTGCATCTCTCATTGGTTGTGGGTTTAGATGGTGTTTTTGAGTAAGAAGCTTATGCTCCTTAGCTAGTTAGTGGATTCGAGATCTTCCACATTGGCTATTAGAGCTTGGCAAAGATCCATGGTAAGTCATTGTTTATTATCCTAGGGGTCGAGAAACTTCCATTGAGGGAAGCATTCTAGGCCAGTTTTTCTTACTAAAGGATTACTTCATGTGTCGCCATAGAACATGGTAGTAGTGCTTTTAGGGTCATATACAAGGAGCCATAGATGCAATTAATAAGGACAATACCCCCAATCCCATCACGTATATCTCAGTGTGAATGAGATAAGAGAGAGGGCTATGTGTGCTCTCGTTTCCTTCTCCCTTGTGTTGCTTAAATACAAGCTCTAAAGTTGATTTTTAGGCGTGTGGCTCTTCTTGGTCACTAAAACTAACATGTGGAGGTGCACATGCACGCATTTAGAGCAAAAGTAAACAAAAGTAGGACGGAAAGGACTGATGTCTACTTTTAGAAAAGCGACACAATTTTTTTGATAGCCTCTCAATAAAAAGAGTGCTTCTCTTAGTGTAAGTGGCCAAATTGAGTGTTGCATATTGTAGTTATGTATATCTTCAAGTGTGGTAGGTATATGTATGGTGTTGTAGTAGGTCTTGACAAGGTTTTGATAGCTTGTTTTTAGACTACAAGTTTGTAAGATACACTCCAACTATTTTGATGAATTTTGTTTCTAAATAATGATAAAAAAAGTCTACTTTCATGTTATATATATATTTGTAACCAATTGTACTCCTATAATGTCTTGTGATTATTTTTCTACAGTCAATAAGTTTTTTCCTTGATAGTTTGCAGGAAAGTTTGATCTTTGATGTTTGGCAATGTATGGTTGATGGTTTAAAGATCTTAGGAGGTCTCATCACTTCTAGTTGCACAATTTGATGTTCAGAAGTTTGTAAATGTAACATATTGGCATCAAAGCTATTTTTCTATTAGATCTTTCATCAAGATTATTTGGTTATCTTTTTTGCTTACAACAATTCAACATGGTAGAGTTGAGTTCATCGATTGAAATTTATCGAATGGGAGAAATTATCCCAATGTGGAAATTTAGAATGGAATCTTATCACATGTCCAAAGGTCTTTGGTGATTAGTAATAAGTATAGAAGTGAAGCTAGTATTACCAGAAGTTCCTACACCAGAAGATCAAACAAGAGAGCAAGAATGGATCAAAAGAGATAAAAGGTTTTTATTATATCACAAACACTTTTGAATACTATGCTTGGATATATAAGAGGTTTGCATACTAATAGAGAAGTTTGGGAGTCTCTGGAAAGGTTACATGAAATTTCTAAAAGATCGAGTCAAACACAACTTATTGGTGAGCTGACAAGAGTAAAAAAGAATCCATGACAATTAGTTATTGATTATATTCTTGAGGTAAAATCTCTTATTGAAATGTTAGCCTCTATTGATGTGTCTGCAAGAGAAAAAGGCAGTTTTAATGCTACGAGAGGAGGAAAGAATACCACAAGGTCAACCAAATCAGCAATACAACTTTACTTGTAATTATTCTGGTAACTTTGGTCATTATGCTAAGGATTGCATCTCCAATCCAAATAGAAGAGGTGGTTTTAGGGGTTGACAAAGAGAAAGACGCCAAGACCACATGCATCAAAACAACAACTTAGTCTAAGAGGAGGCTCAGGCACAACAAAAAATCATTCTTATGGCCATGCATACAAAAACACATAAGAGCAAACAGCCAAAATTGTTATGTATATATTGGTTGCTCAAACCACATGACTCATAATATTAATATGAATCTGTTTGTGAGCTTACTCAAGTAAGAGTCAAGAGTCACTATTGCTACAAGATATAGTACTTAACATGAAGTAGTGTATACTAGTCATTGTGCACTTAATATACACATTAATCACAAATATTTTATTTGTTCCTAATCTTACAAGGAATTTGATTTAAGTTGGAAAGATGGAGGACAATGTAGTGAAAGTCGATTTTAATAGTAATGAATGGGATACTTATCAGAAGAGCAACGAGACTCTCTTATAAGAGAACAAAAGTTAAATAGACTATATACTTATGAAGTTCACGTTCTAGATTATGCGGGTTATAAAATGTTCAATGTTACTCAGGTTAGTCAACTTGATTTATGGAATTATAGATTAGGACACATAAGTGTTGGAAGGTTGAAGGATATTGCAAAAAACACCTTCATAGGAGGTCTACCACAACTATTGAAGCAAGATTTGGATTATTTTTGTGAGGCATGGTGTCACTCTAGCACAATGGTGAGTACCAATGTGAGGACATCCACCTCATAATTATCAATCCATAGAGATGAAATGGTGGTATGAAGACCATGATAAAGAGAAAACACAAGTGCATGAGTGAGAAGCACACTAACATAAACACACATACACACACACATACAAGGTAAGACAAAGAGAAAGAACAATGGAATCTTTGATTGTCCAAAAAAAGTTTACACTCTTATAGGATTGGTTCATTTTCCAACAAGCTTATGCCCAAATGAGCCTTCTAGCCTTTTTATACTTATTTGAATAGGTTTGGCCTTGTTCAAACCAAGTGTCTAGCCTAGTTAAAAATTAGGTCGACTCGCTCATTTGGGGGCTCAAACAAACTCAAGAAATTATGAAATTTGATATGTAGGCAGATTTACTACTCCTCAAGTTTGAGGACTTCTTTTCTTGATCAAAACGGATCATATTCTACCAAAAACGGGATTTTCAATGGAATGTAGTGATCACAATCACTCTTTGGGATATTTTTAATTTGGGAAAAAAACCTACTTGGCCTACTACTTCCCTACCTACTTCCTCTTGCTTGGCCTTCTCTCTCGGCTTGCTCCATCTGACTTCCTTTTCTCATGCTACATTGATGCTTGAGGGATCTTGGGTGGGTCACATGCCCCCTCTCTTGTGCCTATCATCCGTAACATATCGTTATTGTGGAGGAAATGTTTTATAGAATTGTACTATGTCATCAACCACTTATTGTTGTTTCAATGTAAGATCATGGGCTAAATCATTCATTAATATATCCCAATCTACTTGGCTTGGAACGTCTAGATATGGTATATGAAATTTTTCTACATGATAAGCTTATTCCATTGTGAAGAGATGTAAGAGGTGTGTTGTGTGAGAAATATCTCAGAATGATACTCCTGAAATCAGGTGGAAAACTTCTCTTGAAAAGCTTTCTTATAGCACGTGGAAAGGTATTTAATGCACGCATGCCACACATACATAGTGTTGACTGAAGGTGGTTTGCTCATGTCATAAACTAGGTCAAGGTTGCCCTCATTAAAACCCAAAGATGAAAAGTATGGAGCTTTGACATCTCGAATGTCTTAAAAACCACCCACATGAGTTTGAATATTTTCATGCACATCTTTGCTTCAATGTGAGGTACATTCGTTAGCTATGGACTTCAATGTCGTACTGTGGACACCATGTATGATAGAGTAGGAGGCCCTCTTGGTGGAGCAATGTATGGATAATTTAGCCAATTTGAACATCTAGGGCTATACCAAATTTTAGCCATGGGTGCATGCAAGGTATTGGAGCATAAGAAGGGTTATATTTGATGTAGAATGGATCATTGGAACAAGTATGCACCATTTCAAGCTAGGTCTCCAAAAATTGAGCTCACCAATCAGGTTGAAATATTATCCCTTTGTCAGCCCCCCTCTCGGAGATCTCTGGGTTGGAACTATGTGGCAAATGTGGGTTCTTTGCCTAGCATCCTTTCTTTTTGCATTATAGCAAGAATGAAGTACAAAGTAGTGCATGTATTGCATTTTTGAAGTGGTAATTAGCCGTCAATTGGATAGGTTTTTAAAGTATTCAGATATAAGCACCCTGTCTTTCAAGTTGGATGTACATTGTATTTGAATCATGACATGGTCGTCTTAAGTTAACCCAATATCTTTTACTCATTTTGGCCACCAATGGATGGGTGCTTCATATGTTTCATGTCCTTCCTCACTGACTCTACCACCTAGGACTAGTTGTAGCCCATAAGCATCTTCATGCATGTGCACTAGAATTTCTACCAATTCTTTGGGCTCTAGCACTACATTTGGATATGGGATCCTCTCATATAGTCCCAACTTTACCTATAGTTGTTCTATCTGTTTTTCTAGTGCTACAATCTCATGTGGGCTGAGCAGTATGGCCTCGAGCACTTTTGTGCTGGATGAGGGTTTCTACTTGTGTAACGCATTGATTTCTTCTTCTAATCAATCATAGGAGTCAAGAAAAAATTCATTTTATTCCAATAGAATGCGAACGTTTTCCAAAGGTACTGCTTGAAATCTTATGGGACTAATGGTTGCTCCCAGTTTATCTTCCATGGTAGCTTCTAGAGTGTCTTGGTTTTGCTATTGTAGGCACTTATTTTCCTCTAGACCTACTACCATATGTCTTCTAAGGAGAGCCATGTTTCTTTGAGGCTTAGTGTTCCTATCCATTTGTCCATTCAACATGATTTAAGAATTCTTGATGGCCTCATGATCCATAGTCTGCATCTTGGAGTCAAGTTCATGGTGTGCTTGTTGTAGAGTGTCATGCAGTCATTCTAAGGTTATATTTTTTTTCTTCTAATGCTACCACTCATTCTTGAAGTCATAGCAACTCCATAGTGAGTGCCTTGTTTTGCTCTTCAATTAGTGGATATTCTTTCGGTAATTGGTTGGCATGGTGAACCATGGTGCTTTATGCATTATTTACATTAGTAGATGCAATAGTTGTAGTTTAGAATGCATGGGGTTAGGAAATGGGAAAGGCTATAGTGAATGTAGTGTGTGATGGTGTTGTGGGTGTTGGTGACATGGGTGGAGGTGGAATAGGAGATTGTGGAATTGTAGGGGTGGGGGTGTTTCTGTGGGTGGAGAGATTTTCATGGGATGGGTTTTAAGTGCATGTTTCCTTTCTACCATAAAGATAGGTATGGTAGGTGTAGTGATCATGCTGTTAGTGAATAGTGAAGATGTTGCACATGGATAAGGAAGAGATGACGAAGATGGTGTTGGGGCCCAGAGCATGGCTTCCATGAAGGAAACCCATAGTGGGAGTAATGTGGTGGCAAGCACTTGAGGTCCATTCATGGTTGAAAGTATGGATGAGTAAGTAGGCATGGTAGAAGGGATATGGATGGGCTATAATGCAGGGATGCCTAGAATGGCTTTGATTGGATGTGGGTTGCCAAAGGCAATGTGCTTGAGTGGGTGGCCTAGGGTGGGTTGAAGTGGGGCTGAGGAGGTAGTGTACAATGGATTGGTGATGAAAGAGAACACTTTTTCTTGAGAGATAAAGTTGTGAAACCTGAAGGAAGGTGTTGAAGTTGTGACTATGGTGGTAGTCTTTACTACTTGAGTATGAGGTGGGGAATGGGGTGGTGTGTGAAAATAGGCTTTTGAGCTTGGGTGGTTTTAGTGACTGTGTTGGGAACTTGTGCATTGCACTTAGTTGTGTCAAGAAACTTCCTTCATATATATTCTTTAGACATTCTTCTCAAAGATATTTCTCATTTTTTTAGAAATATCAATGCTTTCACTATCATTTTGATACCAACCCTCGATAAAATTTGCCATGCCATCATCTTCATCATTATTGTAGAAATCTTGTACTTTATCTTCTTTTGAATATAAGTCATTCAATCTTGTATATTAGACAGGATTAGTTTTGCATAGCCTCCTCATGGAAGGTTCTAATAAATGAGGTCTTTTTGGCAACTCTGAATGGTGTGGTGGAAGATCATTAATATCATACATTGGAATATACATTGTACACATATGAATAAAAATCATTAGTATTCTAAAAATGAATGAAAAGTAAACTTTAAGCATAAATTTAAATATGTTAGTTAATTTGAAAAGAATTTCAATCATTTAGAGTTCTCAATGCAACAAAGGATAGGTGGATAGAAAGTTTTCATTGCTCTCTATCTTAAAGGTGCTCTCGGAGGTCTATGCCATCCATAATTAACTAATAATTCATCATCGACATGTAATGAAGTAAGAACATTAACAACTATGTATCCTCCTACATTTCTTTCATGTATGGTGATTTAGGACTATTTTCATGATCATCAAATGTGCAATTAGTCAGTGGACTATTATATCCTCGGCTACTATTTACTAAACCTCCTATATGTCCATACACGTAAGGTCCTCATTTAATATATAATCTTTCAATTTTTACATGTGTAATCCCTCTACTAGCAAGAGACGTTGCATTGAGGCATAATCCATAAGCATTCATGCTTTGAACATAACGTGTAAGTTGAGACCAATCTCCCCATCCATATATAGGACCACAAAATGACATAAGAGTGACTTTAGAGTTTGGAGGCACATACAAATCCTCTACAATAAATAGACCATGTCCAACATCAGGAATAGTGGAGGGAGCGATCATACAGTGATTACCCAAAAAGTTAAAAACCTCTCAATCTAAAGGAATTGGTCCTCTATTGGATCCTCCATATCTTATTCTATCATATGTTTGTACTAGAGGACTATTCTCAAGCTGATAATGGATAATCTTCACACGTTTCAGTCTATAAACTAGGAGGTAGAGGATTTAGAGAAACCTCTACTTGTAATTGATGAATTGAAAGTTTGTGACATATATGAGGTATATTAGCATTATTACTAGGAGAATCATCATCATCATTGAGCAAGTATTCCTATATATTAATTATATTTTGATTTTGTATATGATTTTCAAAAGAAATAATGACATTAATTTATAGAATCAGTACAAACACAAGCTCTATCACATTGATCAGATGGTGGTGCATGCTCAAAACTACCATACTCTACCTTATGTTCAATACATTCCAATCGTGGTCTTTGATACATGCCATAGCAAAAATTACACCAACATATAATATGCTCTTGATAGTAAAAATCATCATAATTCCTATTGGAGGACACATGTGAAGTCGTTGCATGGATAGGAGGTGGTGGAGGACCCTCTAATTGATCAAAATATGATTTAATATAAAAAATAAAAAACCATATATTAGTCATGTTTGTATCTGTCAAATATTAGAGTTAAAATTTTGATGTACTTACAATAAGTATTCCTTGCACGATTAGGTGAAGGTGGTGGAGTTCCCTCTAATTGATCAAAATTTGATTGTGTAGCAAATAAAGGTAATATATATTAATAATCTAATTATTTACATACATACATATTCACATGTACACATATACACATATTCACATATACAAAAATACACATTTTGACATATAAATACACATACAAAACTATAAATGTATGAAGTGTGTATTTGTGTATGTATATGTGGGTGTATGTGTGTGTTCATGTCTGCATGTATTTATTATGTATGTGTGTGTATCTATACGTGTGGGTATGTGTATGTATGTATATGTTGGTGTACATATGTGTGTATATATGTGTATGTGTATGTGTATGCATGTATGTGTGTATGTATGTGTATGTGTGGGTATGTATGTTTGTGTATGTATCTATGTGTAAGTGTAGTATGTATGTATCTATAATATGTGTATTTGTGTGTATGTTCTATGTGTATGTTGGATGTATTTAGTATGTATATGTGTTTTTGTATATGTGTGGGTATGTGTATGTGTGTGTGTGTATGTATAAGTGTATTTATGTATGTGTAGGTGTATGTATATGTGTATGTGTATGCATGTATGTTTGTGTATATGTATGTGTTTGTGTAGGTATGCATGTAGTGTAAGCATTTGCATATGTGTATCTCTATGCATGTATGTGTGTGTATATGTATGTATATGTAAGTGTATGTATGTATGTATGTGTAAGTGTATGTATATGTGTATATGTATGCATGTATGTGTGTGTATATGTATGTGTGTGGGTATGTATTTAGTATGTATGTGTGTGTATGTATATGTGTATGTGTAATGCATGTATGTGTGTGTATGTGTATGTGTAGGTATATATGTATGTGTAGGTGTTTGCATGTGTGTGTGTATGTATGCATATGTAAGTGCATGTATGTATGCATAAGTGTAATGTATATCTGTATGTGTATATGTGTGTGCATATGTATGTGTGTTGTTATGTATTTAGTATGTATGTGTGTGTATGTATATGTGTGGGTATGTGTATGTATGTGTGTATGTGCTATGTATATGTAAGTGTATGTATGTGTGTCTTTATATGCATGTTTATAAATTCAAAGTTTTTGCTTTATATTTTGATCCTTTTTTGTTTGAGATTAAAATAATAGGAGATATTCTATGGTAGAATAAAATAAGAGAATACCTAACATACCTTCCAAGACATGGCCATTTTTTCGTAGATAACTACATCTTCAAGAATCATTTCCTCAATAGAAGGTATAGAAATTGATAGTTTATATTACTCTTACTTATAATTCTCATGTGTTTTATACCTATTTTACAATTATGTTTCATTAAATAAACAAACATTGTTGCAAA
The DNA here is from genome assembly GCA_020310875.1 of Ceratopteris richardii. NCBI lineage: Eukaryota > Viridiplantae > Streptophyta > Polypodiopsida > Polypodiales > Pteridaceae > Ceratopteris > Ceratopteris richardii. The sequence goes on along the minus strand of CM035421.1, from coordinate 153,742,273 downwards.
GAAGAGAGTTGAGTCTCGTCATACATCACACTTAGGCCAACCGGGCCATCAATGTTTTGTAGCTACATTTGTAAGTATATGTATTATTGAAGCTATATTTTTTATTTTAGTTAAAGCACTAATCATTAATCTTTTTATTTGTTTCAATGCAGTAAAAGGATTATGGTCAATAATTTACAAAAAAGGAAATCCATTTTGCTACACATTATGGATATTGACGTCTGAGTGAGTACATGCAAGATCATCCAAATGCTTTTCTGACTATTATTAAATTTCATATAGTTATTTTATTTTTATTCATGTTTTAAATGTTTTATTTATTTATGTTTGCCATATGTAATACAAGAGTGCTATGGAGACGCAGATATGGATGAGGTCGAGAGAGAGACATAGATGGGACAATCTTAATCGTCATAGGGTGCTTACATATCTACCCATGATGCCACTATAGGTACATCAGATCATGCGGATGATTATGCTGATGAGGATGATTATGATGATGATCATGATGATGATAATGATGATGGGGACTTAAATGATGATGTGAATGAGGATGATCATGATAACTAATACATTACATTGGATATATATTTTACATCGATATACATTTTATTTTTATATCTATATACTTTGTCATTTCAATTATGTTTTGAATTGTGTCTATGGTACTAATTAATGAAAAGTCTTGTTTTAATGATTTTAATTAATCTTTATATTTAACATTTGATTTATTACTTTAATTAAATAATTCATTCATATTACATGTGTCTTTGTGTGTACATATGTATGTATGTGTGTGTAGTTGTGTGTCTAAGAAATGTATGTATGCACATGTAGATATATATCCATATTTATGTAATTGTGTCTACATGTGTGTATGTGTGTGTGTGTATATATGTGCATGTAGATATGTTTTATGCATATACTGCGTGTATGTGTATGTGTATGTGTATGTGTAAGTGTATGTGTACGTGTATGTGCGTATGTGTGTATGTGCATATGTATGTGTATTTGTGTGTATGTGCATGTGTATGCATATGTGTATGTGTATAAGTGTATGTGTATGTGTAGGTATATATGCATGTGTATGTGTGTGTATGTGTATGTGTATGAGTGTGTATATGTATGTATGTGTAAGTGTATGTGCACATGTGTGTGTATGTGCATGTGTATATGTATGTGTGTGTATATGTATGTATGTGCATGTGTATGTGTAAATGTATGTGCCTATCTGTGTGCATGTGCATATATATATATATATATATATATATATATATATATATATATATATATATATATATATATATATATATATATATATATATATATATATATATATATATATATATATATATGTATGTATGTGTGTGTGTGTGCGTGTATGAATATGCACATGTGTGCATCTCCATTTGCATCCATGTGTATGCGCATGCATGTGTATAAGTATGTGTTAATGTGTGTATGCGTATGTGTATGTGTATATGCAATAATGCATGAATGCATATCTTTTTATGTGTTTGTAGATATGTTTGTGCATATGCATGTGTATGTGTGTGTATGTGTATGTGTAAGTTTATGTGCATGTGCATGTGTGTGTGTGTGTATATATGTGTGTTTGTGTTTATGCGCATATGTATGTGTGTGTATATGTGTGAGCATCCATGTTCATGTATATATGTATATGTGCATATGAATGAGTAAGTTTGAGTATGTTAATTAATAAAAATAAAACAATTTAAATGATATACAAACAATGCAAATTTGTAGTTACAATAATTAGCCATATTTTATGCTTTGTGAACTTCTTGAAGTGCAATAGAGAGAGAGAGAGAGAGAAAGTGAGAGAGAGAGAGAGAAAGTGAGAGAGAGAGAGAGAAGGAGATAGAGAGAGACCAAAAGATAGAAGAAAGAAAAAAAAAAATTAAAAAAATAAAAAAATAAAAAAAAAAAATATATATATATATATACACACACACACACACACATATATATATATATATATAGATAGAAAGAGCAAGAGGTAGAAATTAGGAGACAGAGAGAGAGAGAATAAGAGAGAGATTAGAAAAGAGAGAGATTCACAAAGAGATTGTTTGATCTCATAAGCATAGCACGGATCGGAATGTTGGAGAGCTCTTTGATCAATTGCACGTAAAATGAAGATTGAAGATCCATCCGACATTTTTTTATTTTAATCAAACACTACTATGGCATAAGTGATGTCAAAGTGTCATGTATGCAATCATGTAATGTGTCACAATAGTAACGCTCAACTGCATCACATAAGTGATGCAATTAAGCATCACATATGTGATGCTTCCTTTTAAGTTGCATAAGAGACACTAATGTAGCTTTGCTCTTATGAATGGTACTACAAGCATTTAAAACAACGTTGGAAATAAGGTCAAGATTAACATTTTTTGGACGACGGTGTGCATCTGACATTAGGTCCGACAAAATACACGATCACATAACAATGAAAATATGATGCATTAACCGTCACTATGCCCCCATATTCCTTGTAGTGATATGACTCTTCCTAGATACATAGTTTAATCCTTAGTAAAGAAACACTTACTCTTCTTTCCATACAATCTATGTCTCTAAGATTTTGCGAAGTCTTATTGAGATGTACAACATGCTCAAAATCATCTTTAGAGTGTATGGTGTAGCTCAGTGATGAGTAGCACCTCCGTTAATGTCAATCCGGGAAGACGTGAGGATGGTATGAAGACCTCGAGCAAGTGGAGGCACAAGTGCGTGAGTGAGAAGCACACAAACATGCACACACATACACACACACACGCACACACAGTAAGACAAAGAGTGAGAAGCAATGGAGTTCTTAGATTACTTTCAAAAAAAGCTCTTACAAGTTCGTTCCAATTACAATCTAACCTCAAAAATGAGCTCTCTAGCTCCTTTTATAGTTTTTGACTAGCTTTGGCCCTGTTCAGACCTAGTGTCCGGCCTAGTTAAAAATTAGGTTCCAGGGCTTATTAGAGGGCTCAAACGAGATCTAAAAAATATGAAAATTGGCAGGTAGATACTTCTAAAGCTCCTCAAGCTCAAGGACTCCTTGGCTTGCACAAAATGGAGCTACAAAAATACGAAATGATATTTACAATGGTTTTTAGTGATGAAAATCACTATTTGTGTAGGGATTTTCTCTGTTGATTTGTCATACACCTCTTTGAGCTCCCTACTTGCTCTTTCTTCTTGTGTGTTCAACTCCTTGATGTCTGAAAAATTAGATGGCCTACTTGCCAGATCTTCTTTGACTGCCATGTCTGCTTGTGCTGTCCCTTCGCTCTGACTCTCTTCGTCTTGTGGCTCCTTCGGTTCCCTGACTGCTGCCAACACCCCCCCCCCCACTCTCGCGTCTGTCGCCCCTGACAGACCCTTGTCTAGAGGATTTTTGAACATAATATTGGACAACATCGGAGGCTAGGTGGTGTTCTTCGAGTCGTAAGCCGCGTGCTAGATCTGTGAGCAAATCATCCCAATTCACAGGTCCGGGACTATCTGGATGAGGCACCCTCAATTGTTCTGAGTAAATAGTTCTCTCCACAGCAAATAATTGGAGGAGATGTGATGGTCTGGGTATAAAGATTTCGGAGTGATATTCCTAGAATCCTGTGATGAACATCTCCTCAAATGTCTGTTTAAAGCAGGCTGGGAGGTACTTGATTCTGGCGTGCCAAGCATATATTACTTCAATTGATGGGGTGGTACTCATATCGTACACCAGATCCTGGTTTCCTGTTACGAAGCCTGCTCCTGAGAAGTGAGGGTCCTTAATGTTCTTAAACGTCCTGAAAGTGATCAGCATTAATTCAACTATTTTCATACACATCTGGGTCATCACATCGGGATTATTGCGTAGCCGAATGCTCCAGTGAAGGATTGTAGAAATCATGTAGTTCACCATGGGGGGTCCTCGTGGAGGTGCTAGATAAACGTAATTTAACCATTTTGCGCAGGCTTTGATGTCTCTGACGGCAATAGTGAATTCAGCCCAGGTGCGTCTTCGAAGAACTGGAACGTAACAAGGATTATATTTAATAAACAACGGCATATTATTCCAGGTTCGGACCATTTCAGGATATGTTTCCAAAAGCCTGATCCTCCAGGTGGGTTGATGGATGGACCCACGCTTAGCACTTTCCGGTATATCATCTGGACCAAATTGTGTTGCAAATGTGGGAGGCTTGCCGCATCGTTGTTGAATCTCGGCGTTGTAATCGGCCAAAAGTATGCAGTATGGCACATATTGGTCATTATTGGTGCCGATCCATCTATGATGAGACATGCTTCTGAAATATTCTGACTTTATGACACTTTCCTCTAGGTTCGCTAGTGATTGGATCTGAATGGCCACCCGTTCTTCGTGTGTGTTCGCTGTCTTTTCCAGTGTCTGAAGCCACTCGGGTGCTTCCACTTCCAAGGTTTCTAGTCCCTCTGAGGTTCGTTGCCCGCTTGGCATTGGCATAGGAACATACGGTTCTTCGTACGAATCATCTACCTCCATAGGGACCAACTCTTCTGGCTCTGGTTCTGCTACTGGAGAGGGCTGCCTCTCGTATGTCAGTAACCTCTTTTGTAATTCTGCCACCTGCTCAGTTAAGGCCTTTACCTCGTCTGAGGTAGAGGTTGATGGGACACTCTTCGGTTGTTCTTCCTGTTCCTTAAGTCTGCTCTGTAGTGTGTCACGTTCTCTTTCCAAGTCATCATGGGCTTCCAGAAGATCTGCATAGCTTTCCAAAATGGTTTTCATCGTCTCCGAGGGAACTGCTTTGAACTGCTCTGGATCTCTCTCGTGGGGAGAGCCTTCCATTGCCGCTTCTAGATTCTCTTCATTTTGTTTCTGCAGTCTCTTGTTCTCTTCAAGTGCCGTGGCCATATGTTTCCTGAGTAGCGCCAAGTTACGTCTGACTCGTAGGTTATCGGCCTGGTATACTTCGAGCAAGGCTTCTAGTTGTTTGACGCCTGATTCTTTCGATGGTTGGGGTGCCTCTAGTAGTGTTTGGTGAGCCTACTCAAGCGTTGTATAACGTTGATTCACATCTGCATTTTCCTCTTCAAGAATTGTAAGTTGCCTTTGTAAGTTCTGGTGATTTGTTGTCAGTTGTTGATATCGGTCGTCAAGAGCTCTGTACTCATTCTGAAGCTGATATACACATTGATTTAATGCTAGAAATATACTATTTACATTAAATAATGCAGGGAGGGGTGAAGATGCAGGGGGAATGGGGGCGGGAAAGGGAGTTGTGAATGATGTGGATGCAAGTGGAGACGTGGGTGGAGGGGGTATGGGAGATGGAGGTGGCATGGGGGAAGGGAGCGGTGCAGTGGCAGGAGATGTTTCCATAGTGTCAAATGTTTGAGTGACCGTGTAGATGGGGATCGTGGGTGGGGTGGATGTGACGTTAGTGAAGAGAGTGGTCAAAGTGGGCATGGTGACTCCCCCGAATTGGATTCCCGGAGAGAGTGGAATTCCCATGACGATTGTGGTGGTAGTGGACGTGGTGATGATAGTGTCATGTGGTGGAGTGAGTTGTGTAGTGAGAGGTGGGGAGGGTGGTGACAGTGGTGCTTCCTGATGTTTGTCTGCTTGCGTTGTATCTCCTGGTGCTGATACGTTGATATGAATTTGTTTCCCGGACCTCATGGGACGGGCGGGAACTCTTTTCTCAAATCGGTGAATGTAGGCCATTGCCTCATGAATGGCCTCATCCAATCCTACTGCATTGGCGTGTAGGTTTATGGACTCGATGAACATGTCATCCACGCCTTCCTCCGCCATCAATTGGTTCATGAGTTTCTTGCCTGCTTCAAGTGACATTTTATGCTGTTCTTGAACTAGCTGCATGGTTCGATATAGTCTTTTTATTTGTGCCGAATACGCAGGGGCACTTGCTAACTCTGAAAGTTCATCATACTCTTGTTCTTCGTAAGCTTCTTCCTCTTGTTCGGTCTCTTGTTCATCTACGTCGACTTCTACCACTTGTGGTCGGGTGGGGGCTGACGTTGTTGTATGGGGTTGTGGTTCCTGAGCTCGCTCTGTTTCCGTTTCGAGATTAGAGTCGTAGATTAGTCTAGCCACTTCTTCATCAGTGAGATCATTGAGAGTAAAGCCCTGTGGAAATTCCAAGTCCAATGGGATGGGTGGAAACACCAGATTGGGTCCCTCTGTACTTGGTCTTGGTAGCCGAATGGTGAATGGTCTAATGCGTCGTGTCTGGGGAGGGGTAATTTCTGGTGTAGTGGTGGCTCCCCTTGGTTGAGCGCAGGGTAATTGGACTCCCCCTCTCATCTTCTTTGATGGAGGACCTGCCGCTGATAGCCTTCTCTGGAATTCCTTGGCCCGGGACCATACGAGTGCCCGCTGAATAGGCACGTCATAGGCTAGACATCGATAGATTATCTTGGTTAGAGCACAACATCCGTGAAGCACATTTTTCTGCTTCTTGTTCCACCGTTGATGGGCTAGGTGAATCTGATCTATGATCCAATGTGGTACGTTGATAGGGAGGCTTTCTGTTTCTGCCAAATACAAGCTAAACCATATCTTCTTTGGGGGCATGGTGAATCTTTCCTGGGCGGGGAAAGCAAAATGCTGCATGACGGTCCGTAGGTGAAGAGCGATGGTCGGTGTCATTGCTACCATATCCTTCAGCTTATTGAGATCTTTATGTTTCATTCTGCCTGGAACCATTGTTTCCTTTTTAGTAGGAATGTGCATACCATACATGCCCAATGCTTCTCGTACCAGATTGAGGGTCAGTTTGAATCTTTTAAGTTCGTGGCCCGGCAATAGTGAGGGTAACACAAAAGTGCTGTCGCCTCCCTTGGCCCTGCTAGGAGTGATGGTACTGATAAGATAAGAACAACGTAAGAAATCTGGCTTTGGTAAGTGGGCCCTAAAATAATTGTCCAGGCCAGCTTTGGTCCATACTGAACGCATGACTTCGGCATTCTGATAGCTCTCAAATTTGCGCGTGAAAAAATGGTAGCGTCCCCATTTACCATTAAACTCCAATTCAGCTTCCCAAAAGTAGGTTCCATCACCCAATGGTCCTGCAACATCACTGAACCAATGAGCGTGTTTGCCCACTTGAGAGGTGTGCCCCTGGGGAGGATCCTGAACTGGGAGTACATGCACAGCTTGAAGTTCTTGCGGTCTTTCGGTGAGATGTGGTTCGAGGAGGAGTGTTTCTATATCCACAATCTGTGCGCTGGATCCGGCGTGAGAACTGGCACCTCCGGCTTCTGCCATGGCCCTGCTTGCTTGTTGGTTCTGTGAGAATATAGAACCAGATGTTAACATCGTAATGGACAGAATAAACCCGTTGTTGTCCCCGTTACAACATTAACAAGAGGTAGATGATGAGTCAGTGGTTAGTGAGTGCACGATGACAATGCGTGTAGTTAATATCTGGATAGTCCTAGGAGCTAGATGGAAAGATGCACTGTCTGACTAATGCAGTTAGTAAGTGGAAATGAGTTCACAAATTGGGGTCGGGGGGTTTATTGCAAGTCTTAGGTTGCCAAACACCATGGATGGCTTTTGGTCTTGGTTTTGTGGAGATTCGGGAGGGTTGCATGAGTAATTCTACTGGGAGTTGTTGTGTCATTGGGACCCATTTACGAGTGAGTCTGTGCGTGCTTCTAGGTGGCAGTGTGTTCGAGTGTATCAGACAAGAGTGGGTGGCGGCTGCTTGAGCGCGTGAACCCTGTCGTGTATGATGTGAATTGTGTGGGGTTAGTTGAGCCCGCAAGCAAGCCTTAGGCACCCAAATTTGTCTTGATTGTGGGTCGGCCTTCATCGACTTCTTGGGTACCCAAATGGATTTCACTTTCTCAACAGAGGTTTTAGGAGTCCTCGTATTAGCATCAAGTCGTCGATTACTAATAGGAAGTTGAGACCGTTGTTGCGACTTAGTTACGGCCGGTAGCTCGTCTTTCCGCACCCACATTTGTTTCATTGGCTGAGTTGTTCTGCTTCACGCGTTCTTTTGGTCTCTTGCCTGGAGAATCTTGAGTGATTGATCTGCCCTTAGTTGCTGCCTCCTTCTGGCCTTTGGAAAAGAAGGGAGTTCCATTGTGGTTCAGGCTCCTTCTTTGAGATCTTCGTTCTTCTGTATCACATAGCCTTGGACAAGAACAACATGGTCAACTTCATGTGTACCCCTGGAGGGACCAGGAGTCCGTGTCTTTTCTAGTTCCTTGAGTGCTCCATTATTTAACTCAATTGTAATTCTAGTTTGATTCACCCATACCTGAAGAAGTCCACTTCTTAGGTTTAAGTTGACTGTTTGGTCATAGATCCAGTCTTGACCCAAGACAAGGGGTTCCGTGAGGTCCTCATCTTGACATACTAGTGCTTGAACTGTCATTGCCTCATCATGAATATAGAGGGGAAGTTCCACCTTGCCCATGCAAGGGGTTTCCACGCCTCCCAATCCTATGAGATATGCTTCCACAGGATTGACAGTTAATTGCAACTCTTGACAGTAAGACAATTTAACAGCACTAGTGGCTGCACCTGAGTCAATCAAGGCTCTTACAGTCCTTGCACTCTTTCCTTGTCCTATATCTAAGGTTATGAAAGGACGTCGATCAGTTATCCTATGTGAGCTAACACCTGAAACTTCACACATAGCCACGTCATATCCTTGATCTGCATATGCATCTTGCCTAGGGTGCTCTCTACCTTGTCTTCTTAATTTCATTCTCCGTATGTGCTCTAGGGCTTCTGCTTGAGCTTCTTCTCAAATTCGCTTTTCTTCCTCTTTGCGTTTCTTAGCAGTATTGAGTCGACTTAGCATTTCCTCTGTGAGAGGTTCCTGATACAACTTGACTCTGCATCCGCTGATATAACTTGGGAGAACATCGCCTTCTAATGTGGCTAGTTGCACTGCTCCACTTGTTGAGATTCTGTTAATGATCATGGGTCCGTAGCCTCTCTTCTCCAGTTTCCTCGCATGTTGCTTCAATGTGTAGACTAGAACTAAGTCACCTGCCTTTAACCCTTTATCCTTAACGTGGGCATCAAAGTATGCCTTCTGTCGTTTCTTTGCTGCATATATCCCTACAGTTGCCCTCAGTCTTGTTTCTCCTAATCGTTCTAGGTCAAAAAGTCTAGAGGAGAGTTCATGACACGTCCATTCGTGCTCTTGTGCTACTTTCAATGTAGGTATTAAGAAGTCCAAAGGTAGCACGGCATTTTGGCCAAATACCATCTGAAAGGGGGTGGCTTGGAGTACTGTTTTGTAGGCAACTCGGTATGCCCAAACAGCATGGTGTAGCTGTTTGTCCCAGTCAGAGCGTTTATTGTTCACTAATTTCGTGAGTACATTGCATAAGATCTTGTTGGTGCTCTCAGCCTGGCCATTTGCTTGAGGGTGATAGGGGGCAGATTTCTTATGAACTACCAAGAATTCTTGGAGTAGATTTTCAATCACTTCGTTCAAGAAGTGAGTGCCTCTATCACTAACTAGCTCTATAGGTAGCCCGTATCTAGTGAACACATACTCAAATAAAAACTTAGCTGTTGTTTGAGCATCGTTCTTCATTGTGGCTTTTACCTCTACCCACTTTGTTAGATAGTCTGTCGCAACAATGATATATTCTGCATGGGAACCCTTAGCTGGGGGATTAATAGGACCTACGAAGTCTATTCCCCACTTAGAGAATGCACGTCCACCCATCATAGGTTTCAGTGGCATCTCATCTTTACGTATAGGATACTGAGTTCTCTGACAGACATCACATCGTTTCACATAGGTATGTGCATCCATGTGAAGGGTCGGCCACCAGAAGCCCGCAAATAGTATTGCCTTGATCACCCGATCTGGTCCAAAGTGTCCTCCTGCTACACCTTGGTGAGCAGCTTCCAAGATCTTAAGATATTCACTCTCATGGACACACAGTCTCAGGTAACCATCCTTACCACGCTTGTAGAGATTATCACCAATGAGTGAGTAATCCTGGGCTTCTTGTTCTAAACTCCTTTTCCTAGCTAGAGTCATGTCTGGAGGGAATGTTTTCGTCCTCAGGAAGGATACTAGTGGTTCACTCCAATCTGGCACTATGGACACTTGATAAAGAGTGGCGTGTTCCACAGGTGGTTTAGTGCAATAGATTGGGCATTCCTTGCACAACCTTTGGACATCAGCTTCCATAGTTGGCCAATGTACTCCGAGTCTCCTTAGTGTCTGTAAGGTTCGTTGCTTTGAGTAGTGTTGCTCTAATGCACCTACATGTGCTAATTGCAACCACTTCGCATACTCGTCCTCTTCTACACAACAAGCCAAGATTCCTTGATCCGTGTGCTTGTACATGCTTCCTGCCATGATGTGGTACTTTTGGGCTTTCACAACCTCTCTATTCTGTGTGTTTACTACTGGATGGTTAGGCCCGTATGTCAATACTGGTACCAATGGCTTAGCCCACTGCGGCACCACTTCCAAATTAAACAAGTAAGCATCAGGAAGGTCATCTGATACTCCTTGTGGGGCTTCTCCAGATGTGAGCCTAGAGAGATGATCTGCTCTCAAATGAGTCCTCCCTTTTCTCACCACTACCTCAAAATCGAATTCCATTAGCAAGAGAAACCATCTTACTAATCTTCCTCTATTGCATGGCTTGTTTACGAGGTATAGCAATGCCTGATGATCAGTAAAAAATTTAAACTTATTTGCAAGCAAATAGTGTCTAAATTTCTTAACTGCATATATCATGCCTAAGCCTTCTCTCTCAGTAGTGGTGTAATTTCGTTCAGCTGCATTCAATTGTCGACTAGCATAGGCAATTGGAAGATCCATATTACCTTCACCAGTAGGTTGTGCAAGCACACATCCAATGGCATAATTGGATGCATCCACATGGACATGGAAAGGCTTATTCCAATCCGGTGTGGTTAAGATTGGTGCTGAACATAATCGCCGTTTAAGCTCATTGAAGGAATTCTCACATTCCTCAGTCCACTCAAAGTTTGTCAGAAGTCCGTACATGGGCTTTGCAATGACAGCATACATGTGAATGAACCGACGGTAGTAACCACAATGTCCCATGAAAGCTTGTACTTCCTTGACATTCCTTGGCCTAGGTAGCTCTGCTATAGCTCTCAGTTTCTCTTCGTCAGTAGATATGCCATTCTTTGGCACTATGTGTCCTAGAATCTTGCCTTGCCTGACCATAAAGACGCACTTTTCTGGGTTCAGGCAGACTTGATATTCTCTACATTTGTCAAAGATTTGTTTGAGTTCAGGAATATGGGTTTGTTTAATGTTGGAATGAGCACAAAGATCATCAACATAGACTTCTAAGTTTTTCCTCAGGAACTCCTTAAATACATGGCACATTAGTCTCTAGAAGGTAGCTGGTGCGTTGGTAAGCCCAAATGGCATTACACGAAAGGCAAATATACCCCACTCTGTGGCAAAAGCTGTCTTATGCTGATCTTCTGGAGCTATGGCTACTTGATTGTAGCCCGAAAATCCATCGAGGAAGCTGTACACTTCCTTGCCTGCTACTCTTTCTAAGAGATGCTCTGTGATAGGAAGCGGATAGTTATCTCGGATTGTGGCTGCATTGACCTTCTTCAAGTTAATGCATACACGCAGCTTGCCATTCTTCTTGGGCACCACTACGATGGGGGATACCCACTCAGTGTGCTCAATTTCATAGATAAATCCAGCTTCAACCAGTCTATCTATCTCCTCTTTAATCTTGGCAGCGTAATTATCGTTATATGTATAGGGCTTTTGCTTAGAGGGTTTAGCATCTGAGGTCATGGGAATAGTGTGTTAGCATATGTCAGGGTCAACACCTTTCAAATCCTTGTAACTCCAAGCGAATACATCTCTGTATTCTCTTAGCACGGCTATTAGCGCATGCTCTTCTTCCTCTGTTAGGTCATGGCCTATGTACGTGCATCTCTCCTCTCCTTCTTCTAGGGCCACTACTATTTTCTTGGTGGTTTCTTTGTTATCATAGTCCTCTCCTACTTGTGCCTCTCGTTTAGGCATTCTTATCATGACTCTCCTGTCGTCTATCTCATACTTCTTAAAATTTTCCGGGACCTCAAACAAAGATTCTTCCTCTTCTGGTGAGCCTTCTCTCTTCTTTCGTTTCTTTCCTTCTTCCTTCGGGGTCACATGTGTGGCTAATCTTACATCATTTGTAAGCTCTCCATGCCTCTGGGGTTGAAATTCTACTTCATAGAAGTGTTCTTCATCTGATGAAAAAGGTGGGTCCATAATGATTGACTCTAGATCGGAGTCACTTGCATCCTCAAATGTATCAGGGCTAGGTTCACATTCTTCTAGAACTGCCTCGCCCATGATTGGCTCTATGGAGAAGACTGAAATGTCATAGCCATCCTCATCACAGTGGGGTGTCCATTGTTCTTCATTGATGGCTACATCCAGTGTTGCTAGGATTTCTGCCCAGCCATGGGGTTCAAATTCCTCATCAGGAAAGACTACAGGTGCATAGGCTGGGTCTTGAATTGATCTATGGTTTTCTTTTGCACCTACCTCTTTGGCTTTCTCTCTCTTCTCTTCTTCTACTGCTACCTTACACATCCATAAGTGGGTGTCTTCATGCATCCACGAGGATCCGGATTCTATGGAATGCACAGACTCAGTCTCATCTTTGGCTCTATGGATGGGATTCCATTGAATAGGTGGTACATCTCTATGAGAGTAATCCTTAAGATTGACTTTGGTCGTAACACCTAAGTGCTGCAGGTACAAAGAATTGGTTCCCCAGTCCTGTACCACTTGCAACTATCGCATAAAAGGTCGTCCCAAGATCATTTCATAGGCATGGTTCTTGCTAAAATCACATATAGCAAATGTATGCTCAAACTCGACACCACAGGTGGTGAGAGTTATTCCTTCTAGCAATTCTAAGGGTCTCTCAATATGACCATCGTCCATCTGCAATTTCATTCTCGTTGGCCTGAGGGCTGGCTTGCCCCAATGCTTCCATAGGGAAGTGGTGGCAATTGCAACTCCTGCACCTGAGTCCAAAATTGCCTTGGTGGTGTACTCCTGGTAGGTAATGGGAAGATAGGTGTTACCTTCTTCACCTTCACACATATCTCCTATCTTATCCAAGGGTATTTCTGGCACTGTCCTTTGGGATCCTACGTGGGAACGAGGTTTTGCTATCTCAGGTACTTGTTTGGCGACATGTTTCCATAATTCAGGTCTAACCTTGAGTAGCTCTTCTAACTTGAGATTGCACTGCACTTTAGTGTTTTTCACTACCTCTGTGTTCCTAGGTAAGACTGAATCTTCGTTTCTTACCATGACTGTAGGTGCTCTCATACAGGTGGACTTTGCTTCCCATGGGCCTGTGAAATGGGGTAGTTCTTGTAAAGAATTAGACTCGAAGTCTAATCTTTCTTGAGATTGGGTACTCTCCTGCTCTCCATAAATGGATGGGATGTCTTGTGGGAATTGGTCATGTGCATCATCCACAAGTTCAATGGGAGGAGGGACTTCACTTTCTTTAGCCCATTTGTCTTCTTGAATCTCGCGTAGGAATTTTGGTGTGAACCGATTCATAGAAGATGATGTGTCTGGCTCCGTAGAGTTAGGCACATAGGCTTCCTGAGCAGGAATGCTTACTCTTTCACTTGCCTTGCCCTTGTGTTGAGAGGCTGGTTCCTTTTCTGATTGTGCAATCAGCTTCTCTATTCTTTCTAGGGAGGGGGGGTTGTCTGGTTCAGTGGAATTGGGCACATAAGCTTTCGGTGGGGGATGGGTCATGTTTTTGCTTGCGTTATCTCTTTCTTGATTTTCTTCTTCCTTGGCAGATCTTGCAATTATGCGCTCTAACTTCTCCAGAAGTCCATCCAAGTGTAATTGCGTCTTGGCTGAGCCCGAGTAATTGAAAAGGCGACTGGCTTCAAACATAGTCTGAGCCAATGCGACCATTTTCGCGCAAAGCTTGGTTCTTTCTATCTCTAGGTCAGCTCTAGGGTAACACTTGTCATGATCCGTGACATTTGGCCCTTCTTGGATTCTGGCCTGATATGCTTTAAGCATCATGTCTATGTCTTCAGGAATGGGATCAGCTAATACTGATCCTACTCTAGGGGGTGGTGGAATCGTATGAGGTGGGTTGGAAGGTGGCGGTTCAGATGGCGATGGGAATGGTGGTGGTGGGGTAGTGTGAGAGGGAGTTTGAGATGTGAGTTCAGTTATCCTGGCTTTGGTTTCTCTTATGCTTTCCTCAAGTTCACTCATCTTTTTAGCCCATTGTCTTTTCATTCTTTCCCGACTATCTTTCCATGCTCTAGTCCTTTTCTTTGTCATGCTCTCGGTTTCACTAGCCTCTGGGTTCTTATCCTGGTTTACCCCTTGGCTCTGTTGCAATGCCTGAGCTCTAGTCACTACCTGTACTGGTGCGGTGGACGTCACACTTCCTGCGGAGTCTACCACCAACCCAATAACGTTAATAGGAGTAATTTTTGGCATATTATTAGGATTCTTAGGGCAATCTCGTAAAAGATGCTCCTTTCCACATTCTTGGCAAAAGCCCTGAATTGTCATTGACTGGGGTTGTGTAGGTGGATGCAAGGGACAATCACGAATGAGGTGATCTCCCTGACATCTGTAGCATGGTCCTCTAGGGAATGGGGGTCTTACCTGCCTAGGTTGAGGCTTAGGATTGGGGTTCGTATACATGACGTTTGTGTAATCTGACTCCCAACTAGGTTCACTCAGTTCCTCACTATAGTATGACTCACCATGTTCAGGAGATTGCATGTAGTAAGCATGGGGACTATCGACATGTGTAGAATCAAAGCTATGGTCACTGGGGTCACTTTCCGAAAGCAGTGGGGTTACAGGGACTATAGCTCTATTCAGGTTTTCTTCTGCTGCTGCATACTTTACTAGGATCGCATTAGCTGGGGCAGGGGGTTGTTGAGCTAACACAGGCTGAGGCCTTTGTTGGTTTTGGTATGGTTGCTGATAAGGTTGTTGTGGCCTGCCATATGGTTGTGGAGGGTACGGGTTCTGGTATCTTCCCTGCTGAGGGTATGGCTGAGGGTAGGTTTGCCTAACCGCTTGCTTGTTGTATGGGCAATCTTGCGCTGTGTGATTTGTGTATCTCCGTTCTATGGTGCAGTACTGGCTACTAGGATTTACTTGGGGTTGAGCCATAATGGGACAGACATTTGCCATATGGTCGCCCCCACAGGTATAGCATCTTTTCACCGGGGCAAATCTCGGAGTTTGTTTGCTAGAGACACCTAGTTTTTGAGCAACTTTCTCTGCAAGTTCCTCGATTGATGTGGATTGCGTGGAAGAGAGGTTAGAGGCACTATCCGAATCTTTGTATATCTTGGAAAGCTCTAACTCCTCCCCTAGGTTATCCTCAATGTCAATACACATGCGTACACACTCTTCTATGGTCGTAGGGTCCTTCAAGTACACATAAGATCTCAATTTAGTACTTAGCAATCCATCTAGGAATAAAGCCACTTGCTTAGCTGGTGTGGGTAGCTCCGAAACAGGGCATCTTTCTAAGTATTGCCTAAATCTTCTTCCTGCAAGTCTCACGGTTTCTTGAGGGGTTTGCTTGAAGCTGTGAATCAGCGAGGAGGTATTATGCCTTATGCCACTCTTAGAGAATTCAATAATGAAAGCCTCTAGGAGTTGGTCTATGCTCCTGAACTGCCTCTCATTTAGTGGTTGAAACCATGTCAGGGCAGTGTTCCTAAGGGTCAGACCAAAGGCATTGTACTGCGTGAATAGATCCTCCACTTGTTCAGCTCTCAAGACTTGCCTAAACTCAGCCACATGATCGTATGGATCTCTAGTGCCATCGAAGTAGTTCTTCATGGACTTAACTAGCTGAGTTGGTCTCAAAGTCCTTGTGTGCTCTCTAGGTCGTGGTAGAGGGAATTCATCCGCATTTCTTTGATTCCTGTGAGCTCTAAGCATCTCAGGTTCTACTCTATTTGTTTCCGTCCTCGTTCTTTCTCTGCCCCCTGAGTTGGCAAAGCTCACCTCCGGCCTTTCTCTATGTCTGTCTCTTTGAGTTCCGTGAGCGTGGGAGGTTCCAGCTCCTGGGTGACCAAAGGACACGTTTGATCTTGGTTGGGGGAAAACGAATTCGCCCTTCCAATTGTAAGCATGCCTATCATTTTCCGTAACCACAAAGATCCTCTCCGAAGCGTGATCTAAGTAGGTCACTCTGCCTGGGCTATCAGGATCCTTAAACTCATAGATCATGATTGTTCCTATATCAGTTGGCTGATCAGATTTATACCTCCAAAAGGCTTCGTCAGTTTCTCGATTAAGGAGCAAATCTATGCTCTTATTATCCTGGGGAATCCACTCTGGTGTTATAATCCTAGTGAGAACCGATTTGCCTCGAGGGGTTCTAGGTTTTGTACCCATGTTTCCTTGCTCTAGGTCCCCTAAGTCCGCTTCTGAGATCACATTTCCAAATTCGTCCATCCTATCTGGGTGACTGGTGACTACGTATATGGTTCCTTCTTTGTCCAAGTATGCTCCGTTTTCAAACTTGACAATTGGGCGCTCTAGTCCAATGGATTGATCACGATTCTTAATCTGTACCACAGATCTTCCTAGGCCGTCCTCATAGATACTGGCACCTAATCGGTTGGTCCTAAGGTATTCCAACTGCGTTTTGTATGGGCCTTCTACCCTGTGCAAGTATGGCACTCCTGAACTTCCCGTAGGTCTGTCCATGCCTTGAGACATCTCTGATTCACTGGTATCAGAGCTAGGGTAATGCGAGTGGTGACTCAACTGATGGGCCCAAGACCTCGCAGTATGATTGACACTAGCCTCTGAAGACCTAAGGCTTTGTCTATCTCTTACTAGGTGTCGTCCTGATCTAAGGTTCATATGCCTAACTGATTAACCCAATTCGTCCCAGGTACAACCACGTTTCTGAGTCCTTTGTATCAATTACTTAATTCCCTTTTTATGTTGAATATCGTGTTTCTCTTCTTGTCTGATATCACGTCGTTAGGAATACTTGAGTTTAATTTCGCACTTTAGTTTGGTCGTTTCACATTAGGTTCTTTTCCTTTAAGGTTGTCGTTCACACACAGAGGTTATCTCTTGACTTGGACTTGATTTCTTAGATAGTCTTTGATTTATCTCGTGCCTATCGTTGCCTGGAATTACTTCTAACACTACCCGCACTTAGCCTAAATTAAGAATTGACAGAGGGTGTTGCGGGTTTTCCAACCTTGAGTTCCTTTCCTTGTGTTGTTGCCCTGGTGTGCCCAGGACGCGTGTTCTCAAGCCTGCACTTACTCTTGCCTTGCGTACCCTTCGCTGCTCTCAAAGGACCTGTAAAAGGCCCACCGTTAGCTCAAGACTTAAATTCAAAAGACAGAACCAATCACTTTCATTTATGTAACACTTCACCAATTTGCACTATGTCTTTTTTGGACACAACTCTAGAGATCCTTGAATTTTGTTCCCCCTGAGTATGGTCAACTTCAAAATACCCTATCTAATATTCCTGATCTTAATTTAACCGTAACCAGTCGATGTTTTTGTTGTACTCCCCGCGAGCTTTCCACCAAAACAGAAATCACAGCAAACGGATTTCGTATGAGGAAGTTATGCCAGTTCAGGGTTTTGGGGTTAAAACAGGATTAAACTAGGTCAACAGGTCAAACAGGAATTCTCGAGTTACTTGGGTCATGCCCTCGTAATGCAATACTACCCCCTAGTATTTGTCGCACACTTGGCCAAAATTTAGACCATTATTTTTGCCTTAAAAATTTCACCTAATTTGCCCTTCTAACGTGTTCGCAAAGTCTGTCGGTCGCGATTGACAGGTCAGTCGCGATCGACGTGTCGATCGCGATTGACAGGTCCGTCGTGGCTGTCAGTCGCGATTGACGTGTCGATCGCGATTGACAGGTGTCTCGAAAAGTCAATCAGTCGTGGTCAAAGGGTCGTTGACTCTGTCAGTCGCGATTGATGGGTCGATCGCGATTGACAGGTCGGTCGCGAGGGTCTGCCCGTCGTGGTCAAACAGTCGTTGACTGTGTCGGTCGCGATTGACAGACCCGTTGTGGGCTGTCAGTCACGATTGATGGGTCAATCGCGATTGATAACTCGATCGCGATTGACACGTGTCACGTGTATGGTCCGTCGATCGTGGTCAATCGGTCGTTGACTCTGTCGGTCGCGATTGACAGAGCCGTCGTGGGCTGTCGATCGCGATTGACTGGTCGATCGCGATTGACAAGTCTGTCCGTCGTGGTTTGTCGATCGCGATTGACAGAGCGATCGCGATTGACAGAAATCTGAGGAGTTTCAAAATTCTAAGCACATTTTTGGGAAGCTCTAGGCCTGTAGATCATGGTTTTGCACTTTGTTTGGCAATTTGAGCATTTTTTCTGTCGGTCGCGATTGACAGAGGTCGGCGACACACAGACAGTTACTTCGAATTCCATACCTGTGCAGAGTGCTAGGGACGATGATGCGGCCTGTACCTGCAAGACAGCTCAAGAAACATGCAAAAACAGCACACACAATTTCGCTCTCTCGCTCTCTCTCACAAGTGAAATGAGGGAAATGAGGTGGAGAAGGTGATATGATCAAAAAACAGAAATTTTCGCGATGATGGAAATGGAGGTGGAAGATGGTGATGATGATGATGGTGATGATGGTGGTAAGGTAAGAAAGAGAAAAATAGGAAAAGTAGAGAAATTACCTATAACGCCAACGTCTCCAATCTACGTCTTACCATCACACGCTCGTCCTCAAAGCTCGATCCCCGGCAACGGCGCCAAAATTTGGTGTAGCTCAGTGATGAGTAGCACCTCCTTTAATGTCAATCCGGGAAGACGTGAGGATGGTATGAAGACCTCGAGCAAGTGGAGGCACAAGTGCGTGAGTGAGAAGCACACAAACATGCACACACATACACACACACGCGCACACACAGTAAGACAAAGAGTGAGAAGCAATGGAGTTCTTAGATTACTTTCAAAAAAAGCTCTTACAAGTTCGTTTCAATTACAATCTAACCTCAAAAATGAGCTCTCTAGCTCCTTTTATGGTTTTTGACTAGCTTTGGCCCTGTTCAGACCTAGTGTCCGGCCTAGTTAAAAATTAGGTTCCAGGGCTTATTAGAGGGCTCAAACGAGATCTAAAAAATATGAAAATTGGCAGGTAGATACTTCTAAAGCTCCTCAAGCTCAAGCACTCCTTGGCTTGCACAAAATGGAGCTACAAAAATATGAAATGATATTTACAATGGTTTTTAGTGATGAAAATCACTATTTGTGTAGGGATTTTCTCTGTTCATTTGTCATACACCTCTTTGAGCTCCCTACTTGCTCTTTCTTCTTGTGTGTTCAACTCCTTGATGTCTGAAAAATTAGATGGCCTACTTGCCAGATCTTCTTTGATTGCCATGTCTGCTTGTGCTGTCCCTTCGCTCTGACTCTCTTCGTCTTGTGGCTCCTTCGGTTCCCTAACTGCTGCCAACAGTGTACAAATATATCGCCAAGAAATACTAAGATAAATTCATCTAAGTAATGATGAAAAACTTTGTTCATTAAGCACATGAATGTGGCAAGAGTGTTTGTTAATCCAAAAGGTAAGAACATAAACTCAAAGAGGCCATATTGTGTTTGAAAACCTCTCTTACATATATCTTCTATTTTGATTCTAAATATTTCCCTCCTATCTAATACTATTTCAGCGTGAAGCTCAAAAGAGCCATCATCTTTCAGATTATAGTTGTCATGCAAAACATGGGGAACATTAGATACATATCTTTTTAGTAAGCTAATATGAAATATAGGATGCACATTTAAATGTTCAGGTAATTCCAAAAAATAAGAAAGAGATCAAATGTTTTTCAAACCTTTCAAAGGACATGCATATCATGGTGAAAGTTTATGATCCTTTCCTAGCAACACATTAAAATGGTGAGCATTGACTTTAAGAACACCCATGTCATGTATTTGAAATTCAAGTGGTCTTCTCTTCAAATCATAGAATTTCTTTCACCTTTTTTGGAGCTTCTTTTATGTGTTCCTTAATTTTTCCAAGTTCTTCATCCACGTTCTCAAGCATTTCTTTAGATTCTTCTACTTTATTTGGAAAACCAGAAAATGAAGGTTGAGTCAAACAATTATAACCATACATAGCCTCAAACAAAGTCATTTTCAAAGATGCATGCCATGCACTATTGTATGAAAACTCGAATAAGGACAAATATGCACTCCAATTATCTTGTTTTTCATTCACATACATATGCAACAGATCTTCAAGTACCCAATTAACCATCTCCGTTTCCACAACAGTTTGTTGATGAAAAGTTATACTCATACAAAGTTGAGTTCCAATTAGTTCAAATGTTGCTCTCCAAAGGTTTGATGTGAATCTAGAGTCTCTATCAAAAATCATGTATTTAGGCATTCCATGTAGTCAAAAAAATTCTTTTCCAAATAATCTTGCAACATTCAAGGTAGTATTAGTCTTTGCCATAGGACATAAATGTGCCATCTTGGTAATTCCTATTCGAACATCAAGCTTACACTATGCTTGAGGTGGATTCAATGTACATAAAAAATCTTTTCTCTAGATCATGTCAAAAAAATATACATTGGAGAGTTCTTGTAGTTATGCTCATTTATTGTATGTTTTTAAAAGATTTTTATGGATCATTTACCGTTGTAAAAGCCTAGAGCTTTACACATGTAAAAGGAGAAAAAGAGATATAAAACTCCACAAATTTGAGGTGGTTGAGTTGCAATCAATGATTCAATCAATCACCTAAAAGTAGATCAAACTAGATCTTCACTTTTCCTAGATTGTAGGAAAGTGAATTGATTCTCTTCAACAAACCATCATAGAGTTTGTTATCAAGGTAAAGGAGGTTACGGATCAATTAGCATTGATTGGAGAATTCATTAAAGAAGAGGCTTTCATGAGGCCAATTCTCAATGGGACTCAAAGTGATAAGCAATGGAAATCCTTCAAGATGGCTTATGATCTCATCATGGATGTGCAAAATCTAGAATTCAACACCTTTCTTGGACAACTCTTCAATAAAGAGGCCAACAATAGCATAAAGGAAGGTAAATCCTATCACGGTAATTCAACTAGTACTCTATATGCAGATAGGAAGGACAGGAAGAAAAAAGGCAAGAAGATGAAAAGGAGACTTCCCAAGCCAACTTCGCAAGGAAGAGCAAGTGGAAAGGGAAGAAGAAAGGACCAAAGCATGATAAAACCAAAGGTAAGAATGTTCAACCTTGTGCCATTTGTGATAAGACCAACCACACCACTCAGAAATTGTTGGTTTAATGGGAAGAACTGGAAAGGAAGTGGAAGAGGTGGATATGGCGGGAATAGAGGTAGAGGTGGACACAATTTCAATAGCAACAATAGAGGCCATAATAGAAGGGACTACAACAATTATTCTGAAGATCAAGCACATGAAGCATCATTGCTTCTAATTAATCTAAGCCACAAAGAAGGCAAAGAAGATGATCATTTGTTCTACATAGATTATGGATGTTCTACATAGATTATGGATGTTCAAATCATAATACAACGAAGATCGGTAATGCCAGAACTTCCAATGGTAGGACAAACATTCTAAATAAGGTTCTCTATGTACCCACTATCACTAAAAACCTAATACGTGTAGGGAAAATAGTTGAAAAAGGCTTGTAAGTTAGGCTCACCCAACATAGAGCTTTTGTGGAAGATCCATGTCAAGGCTTCAAGACTATAACCATAGGTGAGAAGGATGGTGGGCTCTTTACTTTTGAGTTAGAAGAAACTAGGAACATATCTCAATTCACTTTTGGGTCTCAAATCCTAAGTGAGCTTGAAGTGTGGCATAAGAGACTTGCTCATGTGAATGAAAGAACCTTGAAGGATATATGCAGGGATCAAAGTGTTCTAGGACTACCAAACATATCATAGCACCACATGATCAACAAATGTGATGCATGTCAGATTGGGAAGGCACAAAGACAACCATTCAACCACAAATGCTACAATGATAGTCTGTCGCAACAATGATATATTCTGCATGGGAACCCTTAGCTGGGGGATTAATAGGACCTACGAAGTCTATTCCCCACTTAGAGAATGCACGTCCACCCATCATAGGTTTCAGTGGCATCTCATCTTTACGTATAGGATACTGAGTTCTCTGACAGACATCACATCGTTTCACATAGGTTTGTGCATCCATGTGAAGGGTCGGCCACCAGAAGCCCGCAAATAGTATTGCCTTGATCACCCGATCTGGTCCAAAGTGTCCTCCTGCTACACCTTGGTGAGCAGTTTCCAAGATCTTAAGATATTCACTCTCATGGACACACAGTCTCAGGTAACCATCCTTACCACGCTTGTAGAGATTATCACCAATGAGTGAGTAATCCTGGGCTTCTTGTTCTAAACTCCTTTTCCTAGCTAGAGTCATGTCTGGAGGGAATGTTTTCGTCCTCAGGAAGGATACTAGTGGTTCACTCCAATCTGGCACTATGGACACTTGATAAAGAGTGGCGTGTTCCACAGGTGGTTTAGTGCAACAGATTGGGCATTCCTTGCACAACCTTTGGACATCAGCTTCCATAGTTGGCCAATGTACTCCGAGTCTCCTTAGTGTCTGTAAGGTTCGTTGCTTTGAGTAGTGTTGCTCTAATGCACCTACATGTGCTAATTGCAACCACTTCGCATACTCGTCCTCTTCTACACAACAAGCCAAGATTCCTTGATCCGTGTGCTTGTACATGCTTCCTGCCATGATGTGGTACTTTTGGGCTTTCACAACCTCTCTATTCTGTGTGTTTACTACTGGATGGTTAGGCCCGTATGTCAATACTGGTACCAATGGCTTAGCCCACTGCGGCACCACTTCCAAATTAAACAAGTAAGCATCAGGAAGGTCATCTGATACTCCTTGTGGGGCTTCTCCAGATGTGAGCCTAGAGAGATGATCTGCTCTCAAATGAGTCCTCCCTTTTCTCACCACTACCTCAAAATCGAATTCCATTAGCAAGAGAAACCATCTTACTAATCTTCCTCTATTGCATGGCTTGTTTACGAGGTATAGCAATGCCTGATGATCAGTAAAAAATTTAAACTTATTTGCAAGCAAATAGTGTCTAAATTTCTTAACTGCATATATCATGCCTAAGCCTTCTCTCTCAGTAGTGGTGTAATTTCGTTCAGCTGCATTCAATTGTCGACTAGCATAGGCAATTGGAAGATCCATATTACCTTCACCAGTAGGTTGTGCAAGCACACATCCAATGGCATAATTGGATGCATCCACATGGACATGGAAAGGCTTATTCCAATCCGGTGTGGTTAAGATTGGTGCTGAACATAATCGCCGTTTAAGCTCATTGAAGGAATTCTCACATTCCTGAGTCCACTCAAAGTTTGTCAGAAGTCCGTACATGGGCTTTGCAATGACAGCATACATGTGAATGAACCGACGGTAGTAACCACAATGTCCCATGAAAGCTTGTACTTCCTTGACATTCCTTGGCCTAGGTAGCTCTGCTATAGCTCTCAGTTTCTCTTCGTCAGTAGATATGCCATTCTTTGGCACTATGTGTCCTAGAATCTTGCCTTGCCTGACCATAAAGACGCACTTTTCTGGGTTCAGGCAGACTTGATATTCTCTACATTTGTCAAAGATTTGTTTGAGTTCAGGAATATGGGTTTGTTTAATGTTGGAATGAGCACAAAGATCATCAACATAGACTTCTAAGTTTTTCCTCAGGAACTCCTTAAATACATGGCACATTAGTCTCTAGAAGGTAGCTGGTGCGTTGGTAAGCCCAAATGGCATTACACGAAAGGCAAATATACCCCACTCTGTGGCAAAAGCTGTCTTATGCTGATCTTCTGGAGCTATGGCTACTTGATTGTAGCCCGAAAATCCATCGAGGAAGCTGTACACTTCCTTGCCTGCTACTCTTTCTAAGAGATGCTCTGTGATAGGAAGCGGATAGTTATCTCGGATTGTGGCTGCATTGACCTTCTTCAAGTTAATGCATACACGCAGCTTGCCATTCTTCTTGGGCACCACTACGATGGGGGATACCCACTCAGTGTGCTCAATTTCATAGATAAATCCAGCTTCAACCAGTCTATCTATCTCCTCTTTAATCTTGGCAGCGTAATTATAGTTATATGTATAGGGCTTTTGCTTAGAGGGTTTAGCATCTGAGGTCATGGGAATAGTGTGTTAGCATATGTCAGGGTCAACACCTTTCAAATCCTTGTAACTCCAAGCGAATACATCTCTGTATTCTCTTAGCACGGCTATTAGCGCATGCTCTTCTTCCTCTGTTAGGTCATGGCCTATGTACGTGCATCTCTCCTCTCCTTCTTCTAGGGCCACTACTATTTTCTTGGTGGTTTCTTTGTTATCATAGTCCTCTCCTACTTGTGCCTCTCGTTTAGGCATTCTTATCATGACTCTCCTGTCGTCTATCTCATACTTCTTAAAATTTTCCGGGACCTCAAACAAAGATTCTTCCTCTTCTGGTGAGCCTTCTCTCTTCTTTCGTTTCTTTCCTTCTTCCTTCGGGGTCACATGTGTGGCTAATCTTACATCATTTGTAAGCTCTCCATGCCTCTGGGGTTGAAATTCTACTTCATAGAAGTGTTCTTCATCTGATGAAAAAGGTGGGTCCATAATGATTGACTCTAGATCGGAGTCACTTGCATCCTCAAATGTATCAGGGCTAGGTTCGCATTCTTCTAGAACTGCCTCGCCCATGATTGGCTCTATGGAGAAGACTGAAATGTCATAGCCATCCTCATCACAGTGGGGTGTCCATTGTTCTTCATTGATGGCTACATCCAGTGTTGCTAGGATTTCTGCCCAGCCATGGGGTTCAAATTCCTCATCAGGAAAGACTACAGGTGCATAGGCTGGGTCTTGAATTGATCTATGGTTTTCTTTTGCACCTACCTCTTTGGCTTTCTCTCTCTTCTCTTCTTCTACTGCTACCTTACACATCCATAAGTGGGTGTCTTCATGCATCCACGAGGATCCGGATTCTATGGAATGCACAGACTCAGTCTCATCTTTGGCTCTATGGATGGGATTCCATTGAATAGGTGGTACATCTCTATGAGAGTAATCCTTAAGATTGACTTTGGTCGTAACACCTAAGTGCTGCAGGTACAAAGAATTGGTTCCCCAGTCCTGTACCACTTGCAACTATCGCATAAAAGGTCGTCCCAAGATCATTTCATAGGCATGGTTCTTGCTAAAATCACATATAGCAAATGTATGCTCAAACTCGACACCACAGGTGGTGAGAGTTATTCCTTCTAGCAATTCTAAGGGTCTCTCAATATGACCATCGTCCATCTGCAATTTCATTCTCGTTGGCCTGAGGGCTGGCTTGCCCCAATGCTTCCATAGGGAAGTGGTGGCAATTGCAACTCCTGCACCTGAGTCCAAAATTGCCTTGGTGGTGTACTCCTGGTAGGTAATGGGAAGATAGGTGTTACCTTCTTCACCTTCACACATATCTCCTATCTTATCCAAGGGTATTTCTGGCACTGTCCTTTGGGATCCTACGTGGGAACGAGGTTTTGCTATCTCAGGTACTTGTTTGGCGACATGTTTCCATAATTCAGGTCTAACCTTGAGTAGCTCTTCTAACTTGAGATTGCACTGCACTTTAGTGTTTTTCACTACCTCTGTGTTCCTAGGTAAGACTGAATCTTCGTTTCTTACCATGACTGTAGGTGCTCTCATACAGGTGGACTTTGCTTCCCATGGGCCTGTGAAATGGGGTAGTTCTTGTAAAGAATTAGACTCGAAGTCTAATCTTTCTTGAGATTGGGTACTCTCCTGCTCTCCATAAATGGATGGGATGTCTTGTGGGAATTGGTCATGTGCATCATCCACAAGTTCAATGGGAGGAGGGACTTCACTTTCTTTAGCCCATTTGTCTTCTTGAATCTCGCGTAGGAATTTTGGTGTGAACCGATTCATAGAAGATGATGTGTCTGGCTCCGTAGAGTTAGGCACATAGGCTTCCTGAGCAGGAATGCTTACTCTTTCACTTGCCTTGCCCTTGTGTTGAGAGGCTGGTTCCTTTTCTGATTGTGCAATCAGCTTCTCTATTCTTTCTAGGGAGGGGGGGTTGTCTGGTTCAGTGGAATTGGGCACATAAGCTTTCGGTGGGGGATGGGTCATGTTTTTGCTTGCGTTATCTCTTTCTTGATTTTCTTCTTCCTTGGCAGATCTTGCAATTATGCGCTCTAACTTCTCCAGAAGTCCATCCAAGTGTAATTGCGTCTTGGCTGAGCCCGAGTAATTGAAAAGGCGACTGGCTTCAAACATAGTCTGAGCCAATGCGACCATTTTCGCGCAAAGCTTGGTTCTTTCTATCTCTAGGTCAGCTCTAGGGTAACACTTGTCATGATCCGTGACATTTGGCCCTTCTTGGATTCTGGCCTGATATGCTTTAAGCATCATGTCTATGTCTTCAGGAATGGGATCAGCTAATACTGATCCTACTCTAGGGGGTGGTGGAATCGTATGAGGTGGGTTGGAAGGTGGCGGTTCAGATGGCGATGGGAATGGTGGTGGTGGGGTAGTGTGAGAGGGAGTTTGAGATGTGAGTTCAGTTATCCTGGCTTTGGTTTCTCTTATGCTTTCGTCAAGTTCACTCATCTTTTTAGCCCATTGTCTTTTCATTCTTTCCCGACTATCTTTCCATGCTCTAGTCCTTTTCTTTGTCATGCTCTCGGTTTCACTAGCCTCTGGGTTCTTATCCTGGTTTACCCCTTGGCTCTGTTGCAATGCCTGAGCTCTAGTCACTACCTGTACTGGTGCGGTGGACGTCACACTTCCTGCGGAGTCTACCACCAACCCAATAACGTTAATAGGAGTAATTTTTGGCATATTATTAGGATTCTTAGGGCAATCTCGTAAAAGATGCTCCTTTCCACATTCTTGGCAAAAGCCCTGAATTGTCATTGACTGGGGTTGTGTAGGTGGATGCAAGGGACAATCACGAATGAGGTGATCTCCCTGACATCTGTAGCATGGTCCTCTAGGGAATGGGGGTCTTACCTGCCTAGGTTGAGGCTTAGGATTGGGGTTCGTATACATGACGTTTGTGTAATCTGACTCCCAACTAGGTTCACTCAGTTCCTCACTATAGTATGACTCACCATGTTCAGGAGATTGCATGTAGTAAGCATGGGGACTATCGACATGTGTAGAATCAAAGCTATGGTCACTGGGGTCACTTTCCAAAAGCAGTGGGGTTACAGGGACTATAGCTCTATTCAGGTTTTCTTCTGCTGCTGCATACTTTACTAGGATCGCATTAGCTGGGGCAGGGGGTTGTTGAGCTAACACAGGCTGAGGCCTTTGTTGGTTTTGGTATGGTTGCTGATAAGGTTGTTGTGGCCTGCCATATGGTTGTGGAGGGTACGGGTTCTGGTATCTTCCCTGCTGAGGGTATGGCTGAGGGTAGGTTTGCCTAACCGCTTGCTTGTTGTATGGGCAATCTTGCGCTGTGTGATTTGTGTATCTCCGTTCTATGGTGCAGTACTGGCTACTAGGATTTACTTGGGGTTGAGCCATAATGGGACAGACATTTGCCATATGGTCGCCCCCACAGGTATAGCATCTTTTCACCGGGGCAAATCTCGGAGTTTGTTTGCTAGAGACACCTAGTTTTTGAGCAACTTTCTCTGCAAGTTCCTCGATTGATGTGGATTGCGTGGAAGAGAGGTTAGAGGCACTATCCGAATCTTTGTATATCTTGGAAAGCTCTAACTCCTCCCCTAGGTTATCCTCAATGTCAATACACATGCGTACACACTCTTCTATGGTCGTAGGGTCCTTCAAGTACACATAAGATCTCAATTTAGTACTTAGCAATCCATCTAGGAATAAAGCCACTTGCTTAGCTGGTGTGGGTAGCTCCGAAACAGGGCATCTTTCTAAGTATTGCCTAAATCTTCTTCCTGCAAGTCTCACGGTTTCTTGAGGGGTTTGCTTGAAGCTGTGAATCAGCGAGGAGGTATTATGCCTTATGCCACTCTTAGAGAATTCAATAATGAAAGCCTCTAGGAGTTGGTCTATGCTCCTGAACTGCCTCTCATTTAGTGGTTGAAACCATGTCAGGGCAGTGTTCCTAAGGGTCAGACCAAAGGCATTGTACTGCGTGAATAGATCCTCCACTTGTTCAGCTCTCAAGACTTGCCTAAACTCAGCCACATGATCGTATGGATCTCTAGTGCCATCGAAGTAGTTCTTCATGGACTTAACTAGCTGAGTTGGTCTCAAAGTCCTTGTGTGCTCTCTAGGTCGTGGTAGAGGGAATTCATCCGCATTTCTTTGATTCCTGTGAGCTCTAAGCATCTCAGGTTCTACTCTATTTGTTTCCGTCCTCGTTCTTTCTCTGCCCCCTGAGTTGGCAAAGCTCACCTCCGGCCTTTCTCTATGTCTGTCTCTTTGAGTTCCGTGAGCGTGGGAGGTTCCAGCTCCTGGGTGACCAAAGGACACGTTTGATCTTGGTTGGGGGAAAACGAATTCGCCCTTCCAATTGTAAGCATGCCTATCATTTTCCGTAACCACAAAGATCCTCTCCGAAGCGTGATCTAAGTAGGTCACTCTGCCTGGGCTATCAGGATCCTTAAACTCATAGATCATGATTGTTCCTATATCAGTTGGCTGATCAGATTTATACCTCCAAAAGGCTTCGTCAGTTTCTCGATTAAGGAGCAAATCTATGCTCTTATTATCCTGGGGAATCCACTCTGGTGTTATAATCCTAGTGAGAACCGATTTGCCTCGAGGGGTTCTAGGTTTTGTACCCATGTTTCCTTGCTCTAGGTCCCCTAAGTCCGCTTCTGAGATCACATTTCCAAATTCGTCCATCCTATCTGGGTGACTGGTGACTACGTATATGGTTCCTTCTTTGTCCAAGTATGCTCCGTTTTCAAACTTGACAATTGGGCGCTCTAGTCCAATGGATTGATCACGATTCTTAATCTGTACCACAGATCTTCCTAGGCCGTCCTCATAGATACTGGCACCTAATCGGTTGGTCCTAAGGTATTCCAACTGCGTTTTGTATGGGCCTTCTACCCTGTGCAAGTATGGCACTCCTGAACTTCCCGTAGGTCTGTCCATGCCTTGAGACATCTCTGATTCACTGGTATCAGAGCTAGGGTAATGCGAGTGGTGACTCAACTGATGGGCCCAAGACCTCGCAGTATGATTGACACTAGCCTCTGAAGACCTAAGGCTTTGTCTATCTCTTACTAGGTGTCGTCCTGATCTAAGGTTCATATGCCTAACTGATTAACCCAATTCGTCCCAGGTACAACCACGTTTCTGAGTCCTTTGTATCAATTACTTAATTCCCTTTTTATGTTGAATATCGTGTTTCTCTTCTTGTCTGATATCACGTCGTTAGGAATACTTGAGTTTAATTTCGCACTTTAGTTTGGTCGTTTCACATTAGGTTCTTTTCCTTTAAGGTTGTCGTTCACACACAGAGGTTATCTCTTGACTTGGACTTGATTTCTTAGATAGTCTTTGATTTATCTCGTGCCTATCGTTGCCTGGAATTACTTCTAACACTACCCGCACTTAGCCTAAATTAAGAATTGACAGAGGGTGTTGCGGGTTTTCCAACCTTGAGTTCCTTTCCTTGTGTTGTTGCCCTGGTGTGCCCAGGACGCGTGTTCTCAAGCCTGCACTTACTCTTGCCTTGCGTACCCTTCGCTGCTCTCAAAGGACCTGTAAAAGGCCCACCGTTAGCTCAAGACTTAAATTCAAAAGACAGAACCAATCACTTTCATTTATGTAACACTTCACCAATTTGCACTATGTCTTTTTTGGACACAACTCTAGAGATCCTTGAATTTTGTTCCCCCTGAGTATGGTCAACTTCAAAATACCCTATCTAATATTCCTGATCTTAATTTAACCGTAACCAGTCGATGTTTTTGTTGTACTCCCCGCGAGCTTTCCACCAAAACAGAAATCACAGCAAACGGATTTCGTATGAGGAAGTTATGCCAGTTCAGGGTTTTGGGGTTAAAACAGGATTAAACTAGGTCAACAGGTCAAACAGGAATTCTCGAGTTACTTGGGTCATGCCCTCGTAATGCAATACTACCCCCTAGTATTTGTCGCACACTTGGCCAAAATTTAGACCATTATTTTTGCCTTAAAAATTTCACCTAATTTGCCCTTCTAACGTGTTCGCAAAGTCTGTCGGTCGCGATTGACAGGTCAGTCGCGATCGACGTGTCGATCGCGATTGACAGGTCCGTCGTGGCTGTCAGTCGCGATTGACGTGTCGATCGCGATTGACAGGTGTCTCGAAAAGTCAATCAGTCGTGGTCAAAGGGTCGTTGACTCTGTCAGTCGCGATTGATGGGTCGATCGCGATTGACAGGTCGGTCGCGAGGGTCTGCCCGTCGTGGTCAAACAGTCGTTGACTGTGTCGGTCGCGATTGACAGACCCGTTGTGGGCTGTCAGTCACGATTGATGGGTCAATCGCGATTGATAACTCGATCGCGATTGACACGTGTCACGTGTATGGTCCGTCGATCGTGGTCAATCGGTCGTTGACTCTGTCGGTCGCGATTGACAGAGCCGTCGTGGGCTGTCGATCGCGATTGACTGGTCGATCGCGATTGACAAGTCTGTCCGTCGTGGTTTGTCGATCGCGATTGACAGAGCGATCGC
This sequence comes from Ceratopteris richardii, assembly GCA_020310875.1. Classification (NCBI taxonomy): domain Eukaryota; kingdom Viridiplantae; phylum Streptophyta; class Polypodiopsida; order Polypodiales; family Pteridaceae; genus Ceratopteris; species Ceratopteris richardii. The sequence goes on along the minus strand of CM035421.1, from coordinate 153,711,513 downwards.
GATTGACAGAAATCTGAGGAGTTTCAAAATTCTAAGCACATTTTTGGGAAGCTCTAGGCCTGTAGATCATGGTTTTGCACTTTGTTTGGCAATTTGAGCATTTTTTCTGTCGGTCGCGATTGACAGAGGTCGGCGACACACAGACAGTTACTTCGAATTCCATACCTGTGCAGAGTGCTAGGGACGATGATGCGGCCTGTACCTGCAAGACAGCTCAAGAAACATGCAAAAACAGCACACACAATTTCGCTCTCTCGCTCTCTCTCACAAGTGAAATGAGGGAAATGAGGTGGAGAAGGTGATATGATCAAAAAACAGAAATTTTCGCGATGATGGAAATGGAGGTGGAAGATGGTGATGATGATGATGGTGATGATGGTGGTAAGGTAAGAAAGAGAAAAATAGGAAAAGTAGAGAAATTACCTATAACGCCAACGTCTCCAATCTACGTCTTACCATCACACGCTCGTCCTCAAAGCTCGATCCCCGGCAACGGCGCCAAAATTTGGTGTAGCTCAGTGATGAGTAGCACCTCCTTTAATGTCAATCCGGGAAGACGTGAGGATGGTATGAAGACCTCGAGCAAGTGGAGGCACAAGTGCGTGAGTGAGAAGCACACAAACATGCACACACATACACACACACGCGCACACACAGTAAGACAAAGAGTGAGAAGCAATGGAGTTCTTAGATTACTTTCAAAAAAAGCTCTTACAAGTTCGTTTCAATTACAATCTAACCTCAAAAATGAGCTCTCTAGCTCCTTTTATGGTTTTTGACTAGCTTTGGCCCTGTTCAGACCTAGTGTCCGGCCTAGTTAAAAATTAGGTTCCAGGGCTTATTAGAGGGCTCAAACGAGATCTAAAAAATATGAAAATTGGCAGGTAGATACTTCTAAAGCTCCTCAAGCTCAAGCACTCCTTGGCTTGCACAAAATGGAGCTACAAAAATATGAAATGATATTTACAATGGTTTTTAGTGATGAAAATCACTATTTGTGTAGGGATTTTCTCTGTTCATTTGTCATACACCTCTTTGAGCTCCCTACTTGCTCTTTCTTCTTGTGTGTTCAACTCCTTGATGTCTGAAAAATTAGATGGCCTACTTGCCAGATCTTCTTTGATTGCCATGTCTGCTTGTGCTGTCCCTTCGCTCTGACTCTCTTCGTCTTGTGGCTCCTTCGGTTCCCTAACTGCTGCCAACAGTGTACAAATATATCGCCAAGAAATACTAAGATAAATTCATCTAAGTAATGATGAAAAACTTTGTTCATTAAGCACATGAATGTGGCAAGAGTGTTTGTTAATCCAAAAGGTAAGAACATAAACTCAAAGAGGCCATATTGTGTTTGAAAACCTCTCTTACATATATCTTCTATTTTGATTCTAAATATTTCCCTCCTATCTAATACTATTTCAGCGTGAAGCTCAAAAGAGCCATCATCTTTCAGATTATAGTTGTCATGCAAAACATGGGGAACATTAGATACATATCTTTTTAGTAAGCTAATATGAAATATAGGATGCACATTTAAATGTTCAGGTAATTCCAAAAAATAAGAAAGAGATCAAATGTTTTTCAAACCTTTCAAAGGACATGCATATCATGGTGAAAGTTTATGATCCTTTCCTAGCAACACATTAAAATGGTGAGCATTGACTTTAAGAACACCCATGTCATGTATTTGAAATTCAAGTGGTCTTCTCTTCAAATCATAGAATTTCTTTCACCTTTTTTGGAGCTTCTTTTATGTGTTCCTTAATTTTTCCAAGTTCTTCATCCACGTTCTCAAGCATTTCTTTAGATTCTTCTACTTTATTTGGAAAACCAGAAAATGAAGGTTGAGTCAAACAATTATAACCATACATAGCCTCAAACAAAGTCATTTTCAAAGATGCATGCCATGCACTATTGTATGAAAACTCGAATAAGGACAAATATGCACTCCAATTATCTTGTTTTTCATTCACATACATATGCAACAGATCTTCAAGTACCCAATTAACCATCTCCGTTTCCACAACAGTTTGTTGATGAAAAGTTATACTCATACAAAGTTGAGTTCCAATTAGTTCAAATGTTGCTCTCCAAAGGTTTGATGTGAATCTAGAGTCTCTATCAAAAATCATGTATTTAGGCATTCCATGTAGTCAAAAAAATTCTTTTCCAAATAATCTTGCAACATTCAAGGTAGTATTAGTCTTTGCCATAGGACATAAATGTGCCATCTTGGTAATTCCTATTCGAACATCAAGCTTACACTATGCTTGAGGTGGATTCAATGTACATAAAAAATCTTTTCTCTAGATCATGTCAAAAAAATATACATTGGAGAGTTCTTGTAGTTATGCTCATTTATTGTATGTTTTTAAAAGATTTTTATGGATCATTTACCGTTGTAAAAGCCTAGAGCTTTACACATGTAAAAGGAGAAAAAGAGATATAAAACTCCACAAATTTGAGGTGGTTGAGTTGCAATCAATGATTCAATCAATCACCTAAAAGTAGATCAAACTAGATCTTCACTTTTCCTAGATTGTAGGAAAGTGAATTGATTCTCTTCAACAAACCATCATAGAGTTTGTTATCAAGGTAAAGGAGGTTACGGATCAATTAGCATTGATTGGAGAATTCATTAAAGAAGAGGCTTTCATGAGGCCAATTCTCAATGGGACTCAAAGTGATAAGCAATGGAAATCCTTCAAGATGGCTTATGATCTCATCATGGATGTGCAAAATCTAGAATTCAACACCTTTCTTGGACAACTCTTCAATAAAGAGGCCAACAATAGCATAAAGGAAGGTAAATCCTATCACGGTAATTCAACTAGTACTCTATATGCAGATAGGAAGGACAGGAAGAAAAAAGGCAAGAAGATGAAAAGGAGACTTCCCAAGCCAACTTCGCAAGGAAGAGCAAGTGGAAAGGGAAGAAGAAAGGACCAAAGCATGATAAAACCAAAGGTAAGAATGTTCAACCTTGTGCCATTTGTGATAAGACCAACCACACCACTCAGAAATTGTTGGTTTAATGGGAAGAACTGGAAAGGAAGTGGAAGAGGTGGATATGGCGGGAATAGAGGTAGAGGTGGACACAATTTCAATAGCAACAATAGAGGCCATAATAGAAGGGACTACAACAATTATTCTGAAGATCAAGCACATGAAGCATCATTGCTTCTAATTAATCTAAGCCACAAAGAAGGCAAAGAAGATGATCATTTGTTCTACATAGATTATGGATGTTCTACATAGATTATGGATGTTCAAATCATAATACAACGAAGATCGGTAATGCCAGAACTTCCAATGGTAGGACAAACATTCTAAATAAGGTTCTCTATGTACCCACTATCACTAAAAACCTAATACGTGTAGGGAAAATAGTTGAAAAAGGCTTGTAAGTTAGGCTCACCCAACATAGAGCTTTTGTGGAAGATCCATGTCAAGGCTTCAAGACTATAACCATAGGTGAGAAGGATGGTGGGCTCTTTACTTTTGAGTTAGAAGAAACTAGGAACATATCTCAATTCACTTTTGGGTCTCAAATCCTAAGTGAGCTTGAAGTGTGGCATAAGAGACTTGCTCATGTGAATGAAAGAACCTTGAAGGATATATGCAGGGATCAAAGTGTTCTAGGACTACCAAACATATCATAGCACCACATGATCAACAAATGTGATGCATGTCAGATTGGGAAGGCACAAAGACAACCATTCAACCACAAATGCTACATCCACAACAACTTATTGGACTTAGTACATACATTTGTATGCGGATCAAGTCAGAAACCTTCATTGGAATGACCAAGGTATTATGTCTCATTTATTGATGACCATAGTAGATGGACTATTCTATACTTTATAAAGAGTAAGAATGAAGTGTTTCATTGCTTTAAAAGGTACCAGCACATGTGGAGAATCATACAGGTAGATAACTCAAGAAGCTCAGATCTGACGGAGGGGGAGAATACTTATCCAAAGAGCTTGATGAATTCTTGAAGAATAAAGGTATCAAAAGGGAAGTGACTACTAGGTACTCTCGTCAACCAAATGGAATTGCAGAGAGAAGAAATAAGACATTGGGTGGATCAACCAGAACAATGCTTCAAGAGAAGAGGTTGCCACATTATGTATGGATAGAGGCTATTTAAACTCCTATGTACCTTGTCAATAGACTACCATCCACATTACTTCAAGCTATGACTCCTTATGAAGCATGGCATGGAAGAAAACCTAGTCTTGGACATTGCAAGGTGTTTATTTCTTTAGCTTATGTTCATGTACCATTACAAATAAGAGGTAAGCTAGATGAAAGGGCAACAAAGGTAGTTTTTAATGGGTATGCCTCAACTCAGATGGGTTACACATTCCATAATCCTTCAACCAAGCAATTCACTACAAGTAGAGATGTTGTGTTTGCAGAACACAGGTCTTGGTATAATGAAGACAAAAAAAAATTAACTCTTCCATATAATCTTCATTGTGATTCTCATCAATTAGGAAGCAAGCATGATACTTAGGTCTAGGATCAAAGAAGTGATACACATGATGAACAAGATGAAAGGGAAAAGGAGTTACAAACTATGGAAGTCAAGGGGCAAAGCGAAGATGTAGGAGTGTGGAGAATGCTCTACGCAAGCTCCTAGAATATCAACAAGAGAGGAAACAACCAGAAGGGTATGGATATGATTCCACATTTGTTACAAATCATTCAATCTACTTGGCAAAAGTCTCAATTTCAAAAGAACCCTCAACCCATGAGGAGGCAAATGGAAATCCTAATTCGGAAAAGGCCATGAAAGAAGAAATAGATGCATTGAAGGACATGGACACTTGGGATTTGATTCTAATGTCATCCAATCAAAAGGTAATTGGTTGAAGATGGGTATATAAAGTTAAAAGAAACTTAAATGGATTAGTTTGTAGGTACAAGGCAAGATTAGTTGCCAATGGATGCTCACAAACTCATGGTATAGACTATGAGAAAACATCCTTACTAGTTGCAAAGATAACTAGAATCAGAGCATTGATAACTATAGTTGCTGCAAGAAATTGGGGACTTCTCCAACTTGATGTAAAAAATGCATTTCTAAATGGTTGGATAAGTGAAGAGGTATACATGTCACAACCTCCAGGTTTTGAAAACCCTAATCATGCACCTTATGTTTGAAAAGCTAAGAAAGCATTGCATGAATTGAAGCAAGCTCATAGAGCTTGCAATTATAGGTTGGTTACATACCTTCAAGATCAAGGGTTCAAACCTAGCAACTCGGATCCTTCTCTATTCACCAAAAGGGATCACAATGAGGCTATCTATCAATGTGTATATGTAGATGATATTATTGTAACAGGTGAAGATCTGAATGGAGTTAAAAGGATCAAGGGACCCATGCAAGAAGAGTTCAAAATCATTGACTTAGGTGATCTCACATATTTCCTAGGTATGCAAGTGATTTATACAGATGAAGGGATGTATCTTACTTAGAGAAGATACATTCAAGATCTACTTCTCAAGTTCAGAATGGAGAACACAAAGCTTGCAAGCAAACTTTCGAGATGAATCATAATCTTAGTGTTTATAAAGGTGAGAAAGGTGAAGACATAAAAGAATATCAAAGCTTGGTAGATAGCTTGATACATGCTATTGGAGTGCTTAATCAATTCATGCACTCACCTTCAAGAACACACATGGATGCAGCTAAGAGAGTACTTAAGTATCTCAAAGGTACAATCAATGAAGGTATATTCTATCCTTACTCTTTAGATTTGAATATCAAAATCTATTCAAACTAAGATTGGGCAGGAGCTAAGGATGATAGAAAAAGTACCTTTGGTTACTTAGCATTTGCAGGTCGAAAGCTAGTGTCGTGGAGTTGCAAGAAGCAACCAATAATTGCTTTATCCTCAACTGAAGTAGAGTACAAAGGTTTGACCATAGCAACTCAAGAGGCAATATGGTTAAAACCATTGTATATAAATTTGTGACTTGTGAGTTCCAAACCTCACATATTTGGAGATAATGTAAGCTCCATGCATCTAACAACAAACCCTATTTCCCATGCAAGAACTAAACACATAGAGGTTGTAGCCATTATTGTCTTGCTCCATTTTTTAGCATCATCTTCTTCAACAACATTAAGCTTGGAGAGGTTGCTGCTCTCTCTGGAGAGCTCCAAATTGGATGAATAAGCACCCATTGAAAATTTATTGGTATCTAGTGTATGTATATAAATTTTCAAAGCATTCAATTTTGAAGATTGGGAGAAATCTCCATTTGTCTATCTCAGGGTCTATCACTACACATTCTTGAAAAATAGGAGGTACCACTATTGAGTGTCAGGTTTTCCAAAAGCATATTTTGCTTAATTATTGTCCTCTTGTGCACTATAAACATTGAACCGTATATGTATCACTCCTCCAAAAGGATTTTTTCCAATTGTAATCATGCTAGCTGATATGAGCATTTGAAGTTGATTAATTCATCCAAAGATAGTAAGTTTTTTTAGCTATAAGTCAATGTGGAAACCTATCTGTCTTGTATTGACTCTTTCTCCTTCATGCTCCAAAGTACATAGTGCTCTTTATTGCACTTTTCACATGCCTATAAGGTTGATTTGGGTCTCCATAAGCTCATGGGCTGGGCTTGTGCGAGTTGGCTGGACCGAATTTCATCCCTTCGCAACTCACTTTTCTACCTCCTACAAGCTTCTCCGAGTTCTTTCAATTCCATCAACTACCACAAATATGATATCAGGTTTACTTCTAGTCATAGGTAATTTAGTGATAAATTCCATAGAGATAGACTCCCACTTCTGATTTGGAACATCCAAAGGTTGAAGATTTCCAAGAATTCTCTTATAACTCAGATTTCACCTCTTGGCACTTTAAACATTCACTAATAGATTTTTTAATAGCCTGCTCCATACATGGCCAAAAGTAAGATACTTTGTTTTAACATAGGTCCTTGAATAACCTAAATGAGTACAAAAAGGTGCATCATGACGATCATGCAATATTTGAACTTCCAATGGAGACTCAAAAGATATTCATAATCGATTGTTACAATTTAAAAATACATTTTTCAAATGAAATTCAGCTTGATACATCAATCCCCTGTTTGCAAGCAAAAAATTCAAGATAGGTGTATCAAAAAGAGTGTTTTTTCAATTCTTAATGAATTTGATTGAGGAAATCAGAATTTATTACACAATGGAGATTGCATAAAGGTCTCTGTCTCAATGCATCAAAAACCTTACTTTTCTTACAAGCCAAATGCTTAATGTCAAAATCATACTCGCTTAATAATTCAATCCAATGCCTTTGCCTATTGTTAAGCAATGATTGTGTGAAAATGTATTTTAGACTCTGATGGTCTATTTTCAATTCAAACTTAACCCCTAATAACAGATGTCTCCAATACTTAAGTGCATGTACAAGAACAATCATTTCTAGATCATACGTAGGATAATTACGTTCATCTTTTCTTAATTTTTATGATTCATATACAACCACCCTACCATCCTCTAAAAGAACACATCCTATCTCACTACAACTTTCATCATATGCAACCACAAAAGGTTTTCCCAATGTTGGTATTTTCAAAACACAATTTTCAATGACTTTTTGTTTCAATGATTCAAATGATTTTTGACAAGCACCACTCCACACAAATTCTGCATTCAATTTTGTGAGGGGATTAGCTATCTTTGAGAAATCCTTTATATGATCTCTCATATTGTGCCAAGCCTAAATGGTTTCTAGCATCCCTTATAGTTTTAGGAACTTGCGAACTAACTATTGTTTTCAATTTATCTTCATCTATATGCATTCCCTCTTTAGATATGAATCTTCTTAGACACACAAGTTTATCCTAAGAAAAGAAACACTTACTCTTCTTTCTATACACTTTGTGTTCTCTAAGAGTTTGCAAAGTCATCTTGAGGTGTACCACGTGCTCATAATCATCTTCAGAGTTTAAGAATATATCATCAAGAAATATTAAGATGAATTCATCTAGGTAATCATGAAAAAATGTATTCATCAAGCACATGAATGCGGAAGGAGTGTTTGTTAATGAAAATGGTAAGACTATAGACTCCTGGTGTCCATAACATGTTCAAAAAGTAGTCTTCCGTATATCTTTTGTTTTGATTCTAATTTGGTGATATCTAGATTCTTAAGTCAATCTTAGTGAAAATAGATTTGCTCCACTTAATTAACCTAATAAGTCATCTACGTGAGGGGGTGGGTACGTATTTTTCATTGTTCTTTTATTCCACCCCCTTATAGTTAATACATAATCTATAAGAGCCTTCTTTCTTGTTCCCTTCTTTCTGGTTCTCAAACAAAAGAGGTGCTCCCCAAGGTGAAACACTTAAGTCTTATCAAACCTTTCTTCAAGATATCATCTAATTGAATCTCAAGCTCCTTTATTTATCTATGTTTAATCTATAGCGTGCTCTAGAATATGGTTCACTCCCTAGATACACGTTAATGGCATTGTAAATTTGCCTAGGGGGAGGTATACCATGCAAGTCCTTTGGAAATACATCTACATATTCTTTCAACAGGTTTTCTACATAATTTGGAAGATTTTCATCATTATCTTCTTCATGAAGATTGTTCACATATACTAGAAATGTTCCACATCCATCACGTAACCCTCTCATTATTTGCATAGCAGAAATGAGAGTAGACTTAAAGTTATGCACATCACCTAGAATGTGGATAGATTCACCCTCTAGTCTTAAATTCATTGTTCTTTTCTCGCAATAAATTATTGCAAAATTTTGATCTAACCAGTCCATGCCTATAATTGTATCAGTCTCTCTCATTTCAATCACATGGAAGCTCCTAGAAAATCACCTATCAAAAAAAGTAAATGCAAGGTTTTCAACATATCCTTTCCTATAGTGTCATCATCCATTGGCCATCCCCACGTGTCTTGTTATCTGCATATTTAGGTGTATCCCTAAATTTTGTACCAATTTAAAAGATACAAAACAACCCAAATCGATAAAAAATCTTATTCTTTATGTAGAAATCAAACCCAAAATCATAATTATAAAAGCTCTTGGGAAAGAACTAGCCACCATGCAACGTAAAGTGGATTTAGGGCACTTACCTCCATCATCTATTTTCTCAATTTTTGTACCTTTCTCAATGATGTTTATCACTTTTGATGTTGCAGGCCAAAAGATTGCCTGGTTTGGGCATTCATACCTTTGATGCCCTTGCTCCCAACAACAAAAACACAAATCGAGTCTTTTTGATTGCTGAATAAAAGTAGAGTCTTATTGCAAATGGATGGTTTGATGCCTTCTATGATTTCCCCCTAAGTTGGATTGTTACCTTGATTATTAGAAGATGAAAGGCTTCTTTGAATTGTCATGTTTTTCACGGTAGGTCTCTTTGGCCTATATCCAATTGCAATGATTTTTATTGTACTTTTGCATCCATTTGCACATCAAGCTACAACTACATGTCGTCATAAGAGTCCAATGTTTCTTGTAAATCAGGCATTGGGATCCATTTGGCCATGTACTAGTTACTCAATTTCTTTGATTGCTTGCTTGTTTTGTGTTTTGGGTTGAAGTTCTAAGGCATGGTTGTTAAGCTATTGAGCTCATGTGATGATCGAGGATGACATGTATCAATTTTTCATTTTTTTGACATGTATAATGGTCAGGCATGTATATATTAGGGATTCTTTAGTGAGATTTTCTAGATTTATCTATTGAGAGTGATGAAACATTTGTTTTCTTGCTAGCTTACTCATTTTTGGAAATTAGGATTCTCTTTATTTACTATTGTTTATATGTTGCAGTAGTTGTATAAGGTCATTCTTTTACATTCTCTTTTTGTAATAGAAGAAGAATAAGAAGAAGAAGAAGAAGAAGAAGATCATTCTTCCTTGCCTCAATCTATGCGTGCTTCTCTCTTTGTGTGTGAGAGTGTGCGAGAGCTCTCTTACTTATCTCCTTTCTCTTGACATGGTATTAGAGGTAGTGTGGCTATAGAGAGCTTAAGCAAAAGGTAGATGGTGAAGAATACATGGGAAGGCAAGGAGAATGCATGCTTCACAAATGATCTCAGATTGCTATGAAATTTTGTGTGTAGGTAGAAGGCATCAAAATATTTTTGAGCCATCTGCAAAACTATAACTTGTGTTTTGTTTGCAACACTCAAAATATTCTAGATCTTGAATCTCAAGTGATTCCATGTACTTTTGATACACAAAAATTCTCATTTTGTAAGATGAAATTGTTGCTGCATAGTGTAACAGTGTTCAAGCAAAGCTACTACTTCTACTGTTTTTGCAATGTGGAGAATTGCTACAGACATGGCAAATCCTAATGGAATGAGTCAGCTTATGAGTGAGAAGTTGGAAAAGAAGAACTTTCATGCTTAGAGATTTAGAATGCGGAATTTCCTAATGGAAAAGGGCTAATGGAAGTATATTAAAGGATAGAATGAAAATGCTCCATGGTTACCAAAGAGGAATTGGACTAAGGACCAGTTAGGAATATATGACGAATTGAATCAAGGAGCACAAAAGGTAATGTTTTGGTCGGTTGTTACCAAGATAGCATGATTTGGCACATACAAGATACCAAGACTCCAAAAGAGGCCTGGAGGAATTTGGCCCTATTGTATGAGACCAATAGAAAGGCACAAAAATTGCAAATCAAGAATATGTTGCATACATTGGACAAAAAGAGCATGTTGATAAGTGATGACACCCTAAAAATAAAAAACACGTGTGTGTCACTTGCATCTATTGGCATCATTGTACATGATGATGATAAGGTGGAAGAATGCCTTCCTGTTTTAGGAACTACATATAAGAACTTCTATTCAAACTAGGAAAAATATTCCCAATTTTGATGATTTGTCCATGCTCATTATTGAAGAAAAGAAACTTGTTGAGGACTCAAACTCCCAAGAAAAACCTAGTTTTGAGTAGGTATTCTACTCTGGCAAAGGAAGAGGCAAAGCTAGAGGCTTAGAAAGTGGAAGAGGAAAATAACGAAGACCAAGGTGAACAAGAGAATCATGTAGCAGCTAGAGAAAGGTTTTGAGGCAAGGGGAGCAAAAAAGGCCATAGAAATTTCCAAAGAAATGATTCAGGTAATGGCGGTGAAGGATTCTAGAATTGTGGCAAACTTGGTCACTTTGAACATGATTGCAGGTTGAAGAATCAAAATAATAGGAGGCAACAAAACAACTATGCATCCACAAGTGCAAATGATTCTAAGAAGTTGTTCATGGTTTAAGATCACATGATGAGTACAATGCTTGATGATGTTTCAAAAAACAAATGGTAATGTCTTGTATGTTGGTTCAGGTGCCTCAAATCACATGACCAGCCATGTAGAATGGTTTAGTAGTTTGCAGAAACTCTATGTTCCTAGACTAGTTCAAATAGTGAATGACACGTCACATCCTCTTGAGCATACAAGAAACATAGCACTATCAATGGAGGATGGGAATGTAAAACATCTTGCTAATGTATTGCATTTTCTGAATATAACAAAGAATATGATTTCTATTGGATAAACGGTTGACCAAGGATTACAAGTCAGGTTTAATACTCATGATTTATATCTAAAAGAGTACAAACAAAATGGAAGATTGATTGCCAAAGGAAACCAAGTGCATAGGGTGTTCACCTTAACTGTGAAAATTCTTGAAAGGCATGAAACCATGTTTGCAAAAGGTGCAGGTGTTATTGCTAACATAAAGATTTGTCACAAGCAAATTAGACATGAAAATTTGCAAAGGTTGAAGTTGATGCAATCAAAGGAACTTCTTTATGGACTATCAAATTTCAAGGTTGTAGAGATGCAGATGGATGTGCAACATGCCAATTTGGGAAACAGTCCAAGGCATCATTTTGGCATGACAAGAATGGTAGTGAGAATGTGCTAGAAAGAGTACATACAGATGTTTGGGGTCATGCAAACCACATCTATGTGAGGATGCAGGTTTTATGTCACTTGCATTGATCACTATACATGGAAAGTATGGGTATACTTCATGAAAGAGAAGAGTGAGGTGTCTACTCACTTTCAAAATTTTAAGGCTATGGTGGAAAAGCACACAAGGAAGTATATTCAAACATTAAGATCTAATGGAGGAGGTGAATACATGTCAAATGTGTTTGAGTAGTTTTCTAAAAAGTCATGGAATTTGAAGGTGGTTTTCATGAATGTACACACCACAACAGAATGGTATTACTGAATGCAAAAATAGAAATATTGCAAAAATGGAAAGAGCCTTGATGACTCAAAAAGATATGCCTCATTATTATTGGGCAAACGCCATGCATACTGTTGTATACATCATGAATAGAACTCCAACTACTTTTGTACATTCAGTTACATGTGAAGACAAGTTTATAGGTAAGAAGACAAATTTATCACATATGAAAGTATTTGGTTGTATTGCATATCCACATGCTTTAGATGAGGTGAGCACCAAGCTTGATCCAAAAGCAAAAAAAAAAGTATCTTCATTGGGTACTCCCTTGAGGAACCAGGATATAAATTCCATAACCCACTTACATGACAAGTGAAGGTAAGCAGAGATGTGGTGTTTCATGACATGTCAAGATCCTATGTAGATGCCAAGGAAGGACTTAATCATGACTCAAATGAAAAATCAAATGCTAAAAACACGTGTAGAATCTCAAGTTTTGAGTGGACTAGATGTGTCACCAAGAAATAGTTCCAACTCAAACCCATTGAGTGGAAGATTGTGTGGAACTTTTAGTCTAGCAAATTCATCAACTACGTCCAAGAAAGCTAAAGAAAAGCTTTCTTGTGGTTATAAAACATGTACATGTTTTGAAGACATTGATGGTGAATCAAGCAATTCAAAAAAGAGCTTTGATGAGGAACTTGGATTTCCCTATATGAAGACTCAAGGCTAAGAAAGGCACATGAAAATGATAGAACAAGAAGACATGACTCAAGACCAAGAAGATTTGAAAGGATCCATAATTCAGTGTAGTGATTAATATATCATAGCTACATGGCTCATGATTTTGCTTACATGACCAAGGTAATACAAGATGCTAAACCTTCTTGTTTTGAAGATGCAATTGGAAATGCAGATTGGGAGAAATCAGTGGATGATGAGATGGATGCACTTTATGGAAATGAAACATGGAAGCTTGTTCTATTGCTACAAGTAAAGAAACCCATAGGATACAGGTGGGTTTACAAGGTGAACCATAATGCTGATGGGTAGCATAAGCACGCATAAAGCACGATTGGTAGTGAAAGGATATGCATAGATATATGGAATTGAATATGAAGAAACTTTCAATCTTGTAGCTAAAATGGATACTTTCAAAGCATTTTTATATTGGCTATAGCAAAAGGATGGAATTTACATTAGATGAATGTGAACTTATTAGGGAAAAAAGACGCCTTGCATGGGCCTTGTAAGGATCCCTAATTTTTAGTGATTAAAATTAATAAATCAAGGGATTAAGGCCACAAAAAAACCATTAGTGGTTTTTGGAATAAAATAATGTATCTAAATATGTGTTCACTCTTAATGGATTCATGGGCATTCACATCCCTTAGATCAAATACCATGCATGGCTAAGATGAAGGAGGGTGTGAAAAAAATTCTTCTAAAAGATGAGCAGTCATGGGCAATTGTGTCCATTAGATCATATCATACAAATGGCCAATATTAGGGAGGGTGTGACTATCACAAGATGACAAAATATTAAGCATTGAATAATCAATTTGAGTCTGTGGACAAGCCCCAAAGCACAAACAAATAGCTGCAGTTCTATGGCGGGGTAAATTTCTCACCCTGGGATGGCCATTAGATCATTCATGATCTAACAGATGTGCACAAACGGGGCTAAGCTTGTTTTTTGGATGCATATGGACTATCCGATATGAGGCTCATGCAATGGCTTCCTTCAAAAGGCGCCCTTATTATGTTTGGGCTCAATCCAAGCCATTGGATCTTGCATATATCCAATGGACACAAATGCAAGTGCTCAAATTCAATGGAATTCAAATGATTTTCACAAAAAAATCTTTTTGCAATGATGGCATTGATCTAATCCATTCAATCTCAAGCTAATCCAAGGGTGGAAATTTATAGATGCCTTGGCTTTTGGCATTTAACCTTGGACCTTAGATCTATTCTGAATCCAATGGATTGAAACGAATTTTGAGGTTTTCAAAACCGTCCTCTAAATAAAACCACCAATTCTAAATGGTTTTTGGTTCTTTGACCACACAAAGACAAGGGAAGCATATGACTAGCCTATGTGATTAAGGGACTAGACTCTGGCCACCACCGTCTTCTCATTGGGCCATGATTAATCACTCACTAAGCTAAAAGGCCCATGTAGGGTTCATTTCCCCCCTAATATGAGAATGCCTTCTTGCATGGTGAACTATCGAAAGAATTATACATGGACCTGCCACAAGGATATGATGATTCAAAGCATCGAGAATATGTTTGTAGGTTTCAAAAGGCCTTGACATGCAAAGATTGCAAATTATTTAGCCACCATTGGATTTTCTATGTGTGATGCAGATCACTTATTATATAGGAGGAAGGGTGATGATCGCATCATGATTGTGGGTATTTATATTGATGACTTGATTGTAGTGGTGATAATGAAGAAATCATGAAAGAGGTAAAGCAACTCCTTATGCATGAATTTGACATGAAAGAACTTGGTGTGTTGTGCTATTTTTTTGGGAATTGAGTTTGTATATAAAGAAACATGTAGATGAATCTGATTAAGGAAATATGCCTTGAGTATGCTACAAAAGTATGGTATGGCTGATTTTAAGCCAATTTGTATGACCTTAGATCAAAATTTGAACTTGGATACTACATGGTGATGGGTTTACTCTGCTCTGAAACCACTTATTGATGGCCGTCACGACAAACGCTTGAACCTTGTTAAGCCTGCGGAATTCGCCGCGCCACCAGAAAGATGCTAAGCTAGAGCGATATTAGAACACCTCCATAATCAAAAGTAGCTAAGCAAGGTTACTACCACTCAAACATATAAGACTGTATTTTAAATTCACTGAAATTCCACTGGAACTTCACCGGACTGTCACAAGACTGTCACCGTAATTATACAAGAATCTTACCGGAATCAATTGTTGTTCTATTTGTAATCACTTCAAGTGAGTATACAAGAAGTAAGGAAGTGATGCGTGAACTTCCTTCACTGAATGAACACTTTCTGAAGTTTGAGGAAAAAACTTCACTAGTTCAGAATGCCTCTTTCCGGTCAGACTCTGTACTATGTGTACATATTCATTCTACCGAAATCTTTGACGAACTGATAGTAGAGATGTCTAGTTATAAGATAAGCTATCTCTCATACAAAACCTTAATTTATTCTGCGAGATATACTTTGTTGTTCTACCGGAAAACACGTTTACTGAGAAAAATTGTATCAGACCGAAAAATATGTTTACTGAGAAAATACCGGGAAACACGTTTACTGAACCAGCTGTAACTGTTAACTGACTTTGTACCGTAACATGAAAATACTCAGAGTTCTTCACATACGAACAATGCGCGCAAACTTCCACATGAACATGTGTTTTCTATTAAAGAAGATGTGTACAAACTAGCTTGGCCTCTTCTTGCTCAAGCTATAGAAACTGAGTAGTTTCTGTTTACCATCTCTCTCAGATGAATACCTGACATTTCAGGTTTCTGTTATTCATCTTTACATACACGATCTCTGGCGTCTTCTAAACCTATTCTTGATTTCTATATGCGCTCTATTCAAATGACGCGCTCTACTCAAGCACGTTCTTGTTCTCACGCTTACTCGCACTCTCGCTCATTTTCTGTTTCTTTTCTCTCTCTTTATATACAGTTTTGATCCGGTGTAACAAACTCTAACAAACTCTGATTCTGGAAGATTCTACGCTGTACATAACGGTCGTGAATTTGTCCCTTCACTAAGGCTTTTGATTTTCTGAATACTTTGATTCCGCTTCTCTTTACCTTTCTTTTTTTTATGTCTGTTTGTATGTCAAATTCGTGAGTGATTCTTCAACAGCTCCCACTCAATCACTAATTTGACTTTTCCTGTCTTTCATATATTTTTCTTTCTTTTATACCTGCCATTTCTTTGAATCTACTTATCTTTGTTCCATCGAAGCTCTTTGTCAGAATATCTGTAATCTGATCTTTTGTCGGAGTGTATACTATTTCTATCGCCTTCTCCATTACCTTTTCCCTCAGGAAATGGTAATGAATTTCTATGTGCTTTGTTCTTGCATGAAATACTGGATTTGCTGCAAGATACAACGAGCTCATATTATCTCCATGTATGATAGGTATACCTTGATCAATACCCATGCTTTTGAACAAGGTTTGTATTCATATCACTTCCTTAGCTGCTTCTACAAGTCCTTTATATTCTGCTTTTGTTGACGATAAAGCCACTGTGTGTTGTTTCTTCGAACACCAGCTCACTAGCTTATCTCCTAGGTATATCATATACCCATGCGTTGATCTTCTGTCATCTTGACTTCCTGCCCAGACTGAGTCACTGAATGCTCTCAACTTTATATGTGATGTAAAAGGATAATATAATCCTTCCTTTATAGTTCTTTTGATGTATCTAAGAACTCTTTGTCCTGCAACCCAATGTTGATCCTTCGGACAATGCATGAACTGTGAGAGAACTCCCACTGCATAGCTAAGATCCGGTCATGTTAGTATAGCGTATATTAGACTTCCCACTAACGACTGATACTTTCTCATATCTTTAAACTCTGCTCCACTATATTTGCTGAGTTTATGATTTACTTCAAGCGGTGTTGAAGCTTCTTTGCAATTCTCCATATTAAACTTCTTCAGTAAGTTTAAGAGATACCTTTCTTGCGTAACATATACACCATGATCTGTGTATGTGATTTCCATTCCAAGAAAGTATGATAACTTTCCTAGATCACTGATCTGAAACTCCTTTTCAAGTAATCTCTTTACTTCTTTAATTCCTTCATCTGAGGTACCTGTGATTATAATGTCATCTACATAAATGCAAATGTAGATCATACCTTCTTCTGTTCTCTTGATGAGTAGACTTGCATCTGCCTTCGAACTTTGGTATCCAAGTTCATTGAGATATTTCACAAGCCTGTAATTCCAAGCTCTTGGAGCTTGCTTCAATCCGTAAAGTGCTTTTCTTAATCTGCAAACAAAATTTGGGTATCTGGAACTTACAAACCCTTCTGGTTGTTCCATATAGACTTCATCTGATATATATCCATCCAGAAATGCGTTCTTTATATTTAGCTGACTTAGCTTCCATCCATTTGATGCTGCTATAGCAATCAGTGTCCTTATGGTTGACATCTTTGCCACGGACTAAACGTCTCATCATAATCTATGCCATGCGTCTGAGCATAGCTCTTGATAACCAGTCTAGCTTTGTATCTGGCTCTCCTTCCATCTGCAAGTTTCTTAACTTTGAAAACCCATTTATTTCCGATTACTTTCTTACCAATTGGTTTCGGAACAAGTTCCCATGTCTTGTTCTCCTCCAGTGCGCTGAACTCTTCTTCCATTGCTTCTTCCCATTGCTTCTTACCTTTAGCTTCATCATAGTTATGAGGTTCTTCATCATCTTTGACCATATATGCATAATTTTTCTGAGTTATATACGAAGTATCATAAGAATACCTTGTTGGTTGTTTCCTTACCCTGTTTGACCTTCTTGGTTCAAACTCTTCATGTGTATCTAAATACACATCTTCATCAAATCCCTGTTCATCTTCATTTCTCATACCTGATCCGATCTTGGATGTACTTGCCTGCATATAGACTTCATCTCTATTCACCTGTACAATTGATTTCCCTTTCTCTTTTCTTCTTACCTCTTCTTCAAATTCTTTCGTTGTATGACTTTGATCTGTATACCAGCTTTTCTGTTCATCAAATGTAACATCTCTGGAAATATTAAACTATTTGGTTAGAGGACTCCATAACATGTAACCCGTCTGCTTTTCATCATATCCGACGAACACATATTTCTCTGCTTTTGGTTCAAGCTTATGTTTGAGTTGTGATGGTACATAAGCATAAGCTACTGATCCAAACACTTTGCAATGATCAAGTGTTGGTCTCTTTCCCCACCAAGCTTCATAAGGAGTCATTCCATCTAAAGCTGTACATGGTAATCTGTTTACCAAGTATGTAGCTATATTTACAGCTTCAGCCCAAAGATAATTTGGACAATCTTTTTCTTTTAGCATAGCTCATGCAAACTCAAGTAGAGTTCGGTTCCTTCTTTCTGCTACACCATTTTGTTGTGGTGTATACCTGCAGGTTATTTCTCTCGTAATACCTACATTCCAAAGATAGTCATTGAACTCTCGGGAGAAGTATTCTCCCCTCCATCAGACCTCAGTCTCTTAAGCTTTCGACCTGTGATTCTTTCAACATATACATGAAAATGTCTGAAAGAACATAATACCTATTGCATCATCAATGAAAAGAACATAATACCTCGATCGGCTGATTGATCCTTCTTTTGTTGGACCCCATACATCTGTATGAATGAGTTCAAGTACTCCATCATGTTTGAATCCTTTCTTCTAGAAAGGTAACCTGTGGGCTTTTCCCATTTGACATGCTTCGCATTTGTGAATCATATGTTGGTTCTGTACATTTGGTAATCCCAGTACTGACTGATTTGAAATCATAGCTTTAATTCCTTTTTCATTGAAATGACCTAATCTCTTATGCTAGAGATCAAGTTTTGTAATCACCTTTTCACCATGTGTGAGCAACGCTTGACCAATGTTCCCTTGTACTCTTAAAGTAAAGAGTCTGCCTTCTTTCTTACCAGAGACGATCTGATGATATCCATTCTCGGGATCTTCTACAAATACTCCTTCATTTGTAAATCTGACCTAAAAACCTTTCTCAACTATCTGTCCTACACTAATTAAATTTTTCGGTATTGTCGGAACATACAAAACATTGGTTAGCAAACTTGCTCCACTTTTACATTTCACTGTTCCAATTGAATGTACACTATGTCTCGTATTGTCACTTGTTTGAACAGTATGACTGGAACTACCTTTTTCCAATTCTGACATTAGTTCTATATTTCCTGACAAGTGATTAGAACATCCAGAATCAATGTAAAATACCTTTAGGTCTTCGTTATCTCATGTGCCGATTGAGTTCATCATCAATGATGTATGACTTTCATTCTGTGTGTCATTTGCGTAGTTGTTGTAGGTGGTGTTGTAGGATTGATTCTGTCCCCAGCTTCTTGCTCCACCTCTACCATAGCCTCCTCTTTGATTATGTCTTCCTCTTTGAAAATTACTTTGATATCTTCCGCTTCTGCCTCTGCTATTACTGTTCTGATTTTGATTTGATCCTTGTTGATTGTGCCAGCAATCATGAGCCAGATGATTATTTAATCCACAGATCCACCAAGCCTTCTTGTTGTTAGTCTGACTACCTCTTCCCTTTCCAAAACCTCTTGCTCTTCCTCTGCCGGTGCCTTTACCTCTTGCATAATAAGCCTGAGAACTCGACTCTTTTTCATCTTTTGACTTACCTTTGTCTACTTTCTTCTTGTTCTTCATGTACATTGCAGACCTTTGTCCTTTATCTGCATCTCCTTTCAGGTCTTGCTCATATGTGAGCATCAAACCAAGCAACTAAGTTAATTCTGGTACAAAATGATTTAAAGAAAGTTCAGTTGAAAGTACGAAAGGTTTCCACCTTTTATCTCCTCTCAAACCTGTGAGCACTTGCACTATCAATCTGTGATCTTCGACATCTTCATTTATGGATCCAAGACTATCTGCTAGATCCTTCATCTTAGTGACATAGTCACTAATGCTTTGATTCGACTTCTTTTTTAACGTTGTGAATTCAGACCATAAGCTAGCCTTTCTAGCTTTCGTAGTATTTTGGAAATGATCTTCCAACGCACTCCATATGTCCTCCACTTTCTGTAGACCTCTAATGTGCGGTACTAGATGATCTGTAACGGTATTATAAATGTAAGCTCTTGCCGTTGCATCTTTCTTCTGCCACAGCTTCAAGGCTTCTAATTCTTCTTCTTCCAGTTGACTATCATCTTCGAAAGTCGGCTTCTTTTCTTCTCCGATCACATACATCGATATTAGAATACCTCCATAATCAACAGTAGCTTAGCAAGGTTACTACCACTCAAACATATAAGACTGTATTTTAAATTCACTGAAATTCCACTGGAACTTCACCGGACTGTCACCGGACTATCACCGTAATTATACCGAGATCTTACTAGAATCAATTGCTTTCTATTTGTAATCACTTCAAGTAAGTATACAAGAAGTAAGGAAGTGATGCGTGAACTTCCTTCACTGAATGAACACTTTCTGAAGTTTGAGGAAAAAACTTCACCAGTTCAGAATGCCTCTTTCCGGTCAGACTTTGTACTGTGTGTACATATTCATTCTACCGAAATCTTTGATGAACTGATAGTAGAGATGTCTAGCTATAAGATAAGCTATCTCTAGTACAAAACCTTAATTTATTTTGCGAGATATACTTCGTTGTTCTACCGAAAACACGTTTACTGAGAAAAATTGTAACTGACCGAAAAATACATTTACTGAGAAAATACCGGGAAACACGTTTACTGAACGAACTGTAATTGTTAACTGACTTTGTACCGTAACATGAAAATACTCAGAGTTCTTCACATACGAACAATGCGCGCAAACTTCCACATGAACATGTGTTTTCTATTAAAGAAGATGTGTACGAACTAGCTTGGCCTCTTCTTGCTCAAGCTATAGAAACTCTCCTACACTGAGTAGTTTCTGTTTACCATCTCTCTTAGATGAATACGTGACATTTCAGGTTTTTGTTATTCATCTTTACATACACGATCTCTGGCATCTTCTAAACCTATTCTTGTTTTCTATATGCACTTTATTCAAATGACGAACTCTACTCACACACGTTCTTTTTCGCACGCTTACTCGCACTCTCGCTCATTTTCTGTTTCTTGTCTCTCTCTTTATATACAGTTTTGATCCGGTGTAATGAACTCTAACAAACTCTGATTCTGGAAGATTCTACGTTGTACATAACGGTTGTGAATTTGTCCCTTCACTAAGGCTTTTGATTTTCTGAATACTTTGATTCCGCTTCTCTTTATCTTTCTTTTTCTGTTATGTCTGTCTGTATGTCAAATTCGTGAGTGATTCTTCAATACATGGGAAGCATAGGAAAATGCTACTATGTATAGGAAAAATGTGGGAAGTTTGATATATCTCACAATTACAAGACCTCGTCTAAGCTACACTATAGAACTTCAAAGTCAATTTATGCAAGCTCTAAGGAAACCACATCTACATGCTCTGAGATGCACTCTATGTTATGTGAGTGCTACCTTGTACTATGCATTGTTTTATAAAGCCATTGCAAAATTGGAGGCTCTTGGATACATGAATGCATATTGGGCTGTTAGTATTATAGATAGAAGGTGCTACAATGGTAGCATGCAAAACATCATGGGTAGAGATGCTACTTGCAAATTGGGTGTGGAAGTGCAAAATCCTATCATCTTTTAATGTGATAATCTTAGTAGCATCTAGATAGCACAAAATCCTTATTTTTATGCTAGGACAAATCATATCCAGGTACATTATGACTTCATTAGAAAAGAGGTATTAGCAGGTGATATTTGTATTGTCTATGTGAGCACAAATGAGAAGGTTGCTGATATTTTCACTAAAGCAATTCGAACAGAGAAGCAAAAGAAGTTTTGTAAGATGCTTAGATTAGAGGGCATGATGTTGATCTTGAGGGATAGTGTTGAGATATCAAGTTCAACATGTGATGATCTAAGATGACATGTATCACTTTTTCATTTCTTTGATATGTATAGTGGTCATGTTGATATATGTCAGGGATACTTTAGTTAGCTTTACGAGATCTATATATTATAGAGTGATGGGACATTTGTTTTCATGCCAACGCACTCATTAGGATTTGCCTTATGTACTACTCTTTATATATTGCGCTAATTGTATTTTTGTATTAGGTTATCCTTGTACATTCTCTTTATGTAATAGAAGAAGAAGAAGAAGAAGAAGAAGAAGAAGAAGAAGAAGATCATTCTTGATTGCCTTAGTCGGTGTGTGCTCCTCTCTTTGTTTGTGAGAGTGTGTGAGAGCTCTCTTCCTTATCTCTGTTCTCATAACAATGATGTGCACCCTTTGGCTGAGTGTAGTGTGCATGTAGAGATGTATTCTCTACCATGAGGAAGTTAAGTTGTGATTGCAGACTAAGAGGATGCTCTTGTAATTTCATGTTGCATTGTCCTAAGCTTGTGTATTCCTTCCTAATTTGATTCATGCATGTCATCATTTGTTGAATAGAGTGATCTAGAATTGATGATGTATATACAAGGCTTTGCCTCATGAATTTAGGGTGATCAAGTGTTGATGTAGAGAGGATCAGAGCTGACATGGGAAATGTGGATGCAAATGTGATTATGTTGGTGAGTGGGGGTGAATTTAGGGGTGGGGGGATTGCGGATGGTGGTACTAGTGGTGGTGGAGGTACCATGGTGCATGGTGAAATGTCCATTGGTTTGGATGTGGCAATGTAAGTGGTGGTGATTGTGAAAAGTGGCACTGGTTCCAGCATGTGTGGTGGTGAACTCTTGGACCTAGAGACAAATTAAGTGGAATTTTGTATAGCTTGTGTAGCGGATGGTCTAAGGAAATCTCTAAGACTGATAAGGGGTCAAAAATGTTCTCCCAAGAGAGGGTGCCTATGGAGGGTGAATTGAATGGTGCATAAAATATTGGAGTGGGGGGATGGAGTAGAGAGGAAAGGGCACTACTGTGGATTAGAAGGGTGGTGGGAAAAAAGCTATTATTGGTGGAAGGAGAGTGGTGGTTGCAAGAGTTATAGTTACGAGTGGGTCTCTTTAAGATAGAATGACAATGTTTTTGACAGTTTCACTAGTTACTCATGATGGAGAATGGGGTGGGGATACAATCAAGACATGGAAGTGGGGTGGTGTTTGCAAAGGTGATTTGAAGTTATATTGGAACTCTTAGGAAATTTCGTTGATAGAGGAGATCGGTGGGATGGGTCCTCAGCTAAACAATTTATTCTTCTTGCAGGAAGGAATGGATCTCTTGGAGTTAGACATCTGCAAAAGCACACAAATAGCACAAGGAAGAAGGAGAAGCTTGGAGCACAACACACAATACAGAATGTATTACTACTAGAATGTACAAAGATAAGTAACCCGTAAGGGCTATAGGCATATATACAAGCCGAGGAAGAAAAAAACCTCCTCAAGAGGGAAAAAAGTGCCCCCGTGTCAGAGAGATTTACTCTCCCCATTTTCAAGGATAATCAATAAGGCCAAAGTATTTGCTAAATAAAGATATTGAGCACCCGTCAAGCGGAACTAGACTCCCATTTATCATATGCTCCACTAGTTTGGTACCAAAACAGGACACTTAAGTGTCCCTTTTTGACAATTTTCCAAAAAATCACACACCTTCTACAAAGAGAATTTGAGAAAATCCTTGAACACACATATTATATATAATTCAAAGGTTAATCCAAAATTATAAAACACAATAAATCATGTTTTTTATTCATGTAAATAGCCTCTCAAGATGCTATGGTAGTGAAGAGGATTGAAAATGCATAATCAAATGTATTTTTATCAAAAGAAAAAAATTCATCTATGAAAGAAAACATTATACACATTCCTTGAAACATAGATCAGATACTATGAACCTCAAACTCACTTACAAAAATCATTTCAATTCAAATAAAATCAGTTAGTTTGACTTTGTACACCAAAACAAAAACTAGTTCTAAACATGGTTCAAACAAACTTATGGTAATCCGCAGAGGTGTACAAATATGCCATTAATCAAACAAGGTATGGAGACAACAACCAAGGTATACACATATAGAATCAACTACTATGACTCTAGTCACTAAAAACAAAAAAGTAAAGCCTACATATATGACTCAAAAGAATTTATGGACATCATCCAAGGTGTACACATTCAAGTTACCAAGTATAAAATGTGAGACATAACAAACCGAATCTTACATATATGAGGATAAATAGTTCATTGAAATCCACCAAAAGTTTCACATCTTTGGACACAACCAAGAATCTTCTGTTGTGTGGGCATCAACCAAATTCTACAGATACAATCATGAATAGTTTGTGGACAGATAACAAAGCATGTACAATTATGGAAGAGATCCAATTTCTTCACCTAAAGAAATAAAATAAGACATCAAACAAGGTGTACACATAAGGGAACTACCAATCTCTGAAAATCAACAAACTTTTTCATATCTATGTACACCAAACAAAGTAGATATATGTGTGGACACCAACCAATATATCCACATACAAATATTAATATCCAATTGGAATAATGCTAAATTACAAACATTTATCTTGATATCTAAGAAAATAAACTAGTTCCTACCAAGAAACAAGAGCCAAACAATCCCTTGCACACATCAACACATACTAAAATAATACTCAAAATTCTTTGATATAATCTTAGATATCATAAAATGATAAGGATCATTTGAAAACATTTAATTATTTCCATCATGGATGCCATCTTCTTTTTGTCAAATGAAATATGTATGCCAATCTTTTTCATTCTTATCACATTCACCATTTCGGATCACATATTATTTGACGAGACTAAGAATGAAATATGGCATGAAAGAATATTTTGGAAGGTTTAATACTTAGAATAACATTTAAATAATTATTATTTTCATCATATTTTTTTATTCCACATTTGGAGCTATGTTCTTTTCATGAACAATGAAATATATGCTTCGCCAATTCAGCATGAAAGTCAGCACCAAATGCAATGGCTCCTATTTCAAAGCAAAGGCCTTTTAGCTTTGAAGAAAAATATGCATTCAATTAGTATGAAGGTTATCCATTGATAACTTGCCAATTCTCTGCAATCTCACTTACACACAGATTATAGTGAGCCATTCTTTAAAAGGTGTGATAAATGGTAGTGATCTAGAGATGACAAGTTTTAAGTCCATGTTTATGACTTATGGAGGTGTTCAACCTTCTCTAGAGATCCCTAGACACTTGCTTTACACTGCCAACGTCCATGAATAGCTTTCCATTTCCTAAAACATATCTAATTTGTTCAAATGTTTGAATTGTGTTATTTTTTTTAGTTGTGCTAAAAGTTGAATTTTTAAAAATTCCCATTCTCTTCTTCATTTAATTACCCATGTTAAGTTGTAATATATTTAAGATTATAATTTTTCTTTAAAAATATATGATGTGGGCTATCAAAGCCAAGTGAGTATGCCATCAACCCTCAAGGGTGTCATCAAGAAAAATCAATCAATTTGGTGTAAAAGCAGGACACTTAAGTATCATAGGACACTCAAGTGCCCTAGTACAGAACTAGTCTTAACCTATGTAGAGAGCATTGGCTATCATCATTTATGATGCTTACTAAGAAAACAATGATGAAGGCAATCATGGTCCTCAAATCGAAGTTCACCAACCTTGTAACATTAACAAATGCAATATCATTGGAGATACAAAAATATAGTTGACAAAGGATTTGGCATTTTTTTGATGGAAGTTCGATAATTGGAAATTAATATTCTTTTGATGGAAGTTCGATAATTGAAAATTAATGTTGAATAAGATTCTCTATAGTTCATTCTTAAAAGAGCTACCATATTCATGCAATTGATAAGCGTTTATCAATTGAAAAATGTTTAGCATTAAAAAAAGAGATCAATGAGAAAGCTTGGCTCGAACTCCGCGTTCAATTAAAAATAGGGAGTTATGTTGATCTATATTAAAATGAGGTTCTTGACGTGAATCGGGGGAAAAGAACTCTAAAATTAGAGTTTGATTGTTGACATGAATCGGGGGAAAAATAACTCTAAAATTAGAGTTTGATGACTACATAAGGGTGGCCAATTTCATGCATCTTATCTGGCACTTCACGAAGGAACATCCGAGCAACACTGTGACGACGACATGTTTTATATTGTATCGGCCACGCCGTTGTGACTTCTTTGTGCTCTATGATCTCACGACGGCTCCAAAAACGATGATCATGCGGATGTGATCTTGTGCGTCCTCTGTGCTGCTCTGAAGTTATGCGATGACGAAAGAACTGTGACAATCGCTGACAGCTGCTCGACTCTGAATTCATACGCTCCGTGACGCATGATCTTATGGTTTCTGACGTTTCTGATGATTTGCGGAGTAATTGAAGAGTTCATACAGCCGTCATCACTATACTCTATGGTTCTTCTGCTAGTGTGTAGTGTTCTTCTGGCGAATTCTGAGGACAACGCCTCACGATATGATGCATGCGATTAAGTGAAGAAGTTTGGCGGACTGCGTGCGATGAGAAACTCTCACTTACTAAGTCAACCATCAACCAAATCCATTGAACATCTCTGACTTTCTGACTCATCGTCAACCACAAACTTCGGACAACGACCAATTTATGAGAGAGGAGCGTGATCAATGGAGCGCTATGTTTAAGATCAATAATATACAGAGTTTTTCCGGAAGGATTATTGGTGATATAGTCATCTACTCGGACAAGTATCTCTCCGCGCAACTGTACGGGTACAATTCCCTATTCTCTGCTGTTGCGATTCTTACTTCTGATGGACAACGACTCTATTGATAAATCCAAAATATTTTTAACGTTTTACTATAACTTTCGATTGAGTGTATATGTCTGTGCAATCTTCCCTATGCTGATGGTGCTGACAAATGCGCTATTCTTTTATTATGCCTGCATCGCGATTCACGTTTTGATTTCCTTTCGTGATCTAATTATACTCTATGTTTCTTATTATATCAATTCTTTGATGGACTATTTCATCGAGACTCGGCGTTCTAATGACCGACTCTGATATACTTTCAACTCTGCTGACTAAACCATTTGACTCAGATTAATCAGATATGATGTTGATATGTTGGTGGAGTTTTTTGTTTTGTGACAACAATGCTAGCTCTATGAAGGCAATTCACTCATCACACATCAAAAGAGTGTTCTGACTTTCTGCGCCTTAAAAAAATGATATGACTAACCATGCTCTATTACACCGCTGTTATTCTGAGATCCATCAGATTTTAATCAATGTTTTCATGACCTTGCGACTACATCTGAATACTACCGTGCTACTTGTGAAACGCTCGTTAATGTTTAAAATCTGAGAGATTTGTGACCTGTCTATTTAAACGTACATTAGCGTAGTTTGAATTCTCTTAATTCTTTAGACATATGTTTCATAAAAGTGGAGGTCGTTTTCATCACATGCAATTATATAGAGATACATATATTTGTTTGATTGCACACATTAGAAGTTGAAATCATGAAAGATCTAATTTGAAGATTTTAAGAGGTAATCATTGGTAAAGAAATTGTTGATCAAGCATGATGAATTGCACTCTCTAATATTTATTTGATTAAATGTCTGAAAAATTTTTACATGAGTTGCTACAGTCACCCTGTGTGAGCCATTGAGCAAGGCGGTTGAATTGATCCACCAACGGAGCGTAAAAGAACAATCATATAAAAGAACTATGAAACCATCTGTTTTATTTTTTCCATTGAATTAATATATAATTTAAAGCATGACAACTACTATGAAACTCTCTTATGTGATTCTTCATCCCACCTCAGCTTCCTACAAGAACCCTGCATGCACTGTTGAACCTGGTGATTGAAGTGATCCACCAACCGAGCATTCCAGAACTTCCCGAAAACTCAAGATAGTTCTCAGATAATTAGAGAAATCTTAAAATAGCCAAGCATGTCTAGGAAAAAAACACACTAGAGACAACTGATTAGGAACTTGACTTATTCTCATGCATTCATATGCACTCTATGGTTGGAAATATGTTTAGCACATGAGAGAAGATTGTTAGCTTTTATTCATAGAAAGAAAGCCAGATCGGTTACATGTAAATTCGACACATGATTTCATATGCACCTTCAACCAATGATGTTAAGCAATTGTAAAGAAAAACATGTAAGTTCAGAATTAGACCACTCTTAACGAATGATATTGTCATATGCTTTTAAGTAAAGCGCATACTAAATGACAATGTGTAAAAGAAAAAACTTTATGCATAGGTGACATGAAAGTGATGATCCGATGCAAGTTTTGAAAATTAAAATCTGAGCATATGAGGTCGCCAAAAAACGTCCAAAATTGGTAAGCAGATGATCTGTTTCACATTCATAAATTATCATACAATCATATGCAAACTTACCTTCTATATGCATAATTGTTGTATTTTATGGAACCATGGAAAAGGTTAAATAGATTTTTAATGTTTTAAATGTCCAGAAGATTTTAATGTGGTTGTGTTTGATTTAGCAGGTGAAGAAGCATGAGGGCGTGGATACAAGTGGATGCGTGTAAATAAATAAATTTGAAGACTAAATCAAAGATTTATAGATTAGTTATATTTAGTTTTTGTTATAAAAGTAGTGGTTTGCTTTAGAAAGCGACACCTTTTGTAAATAAAGTAGCTTTTCCTAAAAGTCGCTTCTAAAATTGAGCTCACACATGTGGAAGCGCCCGTCGATTTTCCTAGGGAAGTGCATCACAAAAAAGGGCATAACTTTCACTATATAATTCGGATTTAAGCATATAATATATCGTTGGAAAGCTCTCAAAAATCAGCTTTTTAATTAATATATTAGATTGAGGATTTAACATAGTTTGAACAAGGGATTTTGTTCTCTAGATATGGACCCTTCAACAATGGAGGACTTCGGCGAATCACCTCTATCCGAGGTCACCCTCGAGCAACAATTGGAGCTCCTGCGGCATGGATTAGGAGGCGCTCAGAGCGAGATCCGACAACGCAATGAGATACTCGAAAAGATGGAAACTGATGAAGACAACCTTATGAGGGTGATCAAAGCTATTACCTCTGCCGAGTCGGATGGCACGCATTCCAAGATTGCAGTTAAGAATTACAAGTTTTTACGGTTTGATGGCCAAAAGGACGGCCCTTTTGTACTTTCATGGCTTTCATAGTTTGATGATTTTTATACTGATCAAACATATGTTGAAAATAAAAAAGTCAAATTTATCACTAGCTATTTAGTTAAAAAAGCTCAGCTTTGGTGGAATGATCTTTGTCATAGTGTAGATTGTCCAAGCACATGGAAGGCCTTTCAAGAATAGTTTAAGGATTCTTTTCTATCCTTAAAGTTCAACCTACATGTTCGATAATTGTGGGCTAAATTTACATTGAAGGAAGGTGATACATTTACAACCTATACGGAGTGGTTCTACCAATACTTAGTAACTCTTTGCTTGCTTGAAGATATTTCCAATGATACTATGAAGAAGAAGTATGATGATGGGATAGATAAGGAGGTTCAAGAAAAGCTTTGCTCATGCTAGCCTAGATCGCTTCATGAAGCTATTACCTTTGCGCATAATGCGGAGAATGAGTACCAACTGATTAGCAGAGGATCCGTTTGCAGTAGCCACATCAACAACAACAATCTTTTTGCTAGTCTAATTTTCTTTGATTATATGTAATGCATTTACACATAGAATTTAGTGTATAGGATCATACTTTAGATATACTTTTGAAAATGAATTGGAATACTGACTTATATAAAACACAATTATCATCTCATTATGATCATTTAATTTGTGCATATCATTTTCACTTACATTAAACTTTCAGGTTTCTGATTTCATGCATATGTTTCACATGGTTCATGCTTAATAATGTTCAGTGATGGGACATGCGACTGATCATCCATATCTATTTTTATATTTATGAACTGAGGTCATTTGCTTGTCAACTGGGAGGCATGTTGTATTTTATGGAATCATGGAAGGTTAAATGGATTTTTAATGTTTTAAATATCTAGAAGGTTTTAATGTGGTTGTGTTTGATCTCATAGGTGAAGAAGCATGAGGGCATGGATATAAGTGGATGTGCATAAATAAATAAATTCGAAGAATAAATCGAAGACTTCTAGAATAGTTATATTTATGTTTATCTTGTTGTAAAAGTAGTGGTTCGCTTTAGAAAGTGATGCCTTTTGTAAATAAAGTAGTTTTTTCTAAAAGTCGCTTCTAAAGGCGATGGCCCTCATGTAACTTCTATTTACATAACATAATAGAAATAAACCTATAAATACTTGTATTGTGAGAGGCTCGCCATGAGAGTACATGGAGGGAGATTGCACCCAATATTGTCTCGATTGTTTCTCTATTTCTAATTTCTATTTCGTCGTCTTTTGACCTTTGTGTGTGCGTGCACTGAAGGACTTGATAACAACTGTTATCACGTCCCTCAACACATGCACACATAGACACAGAAAGAATACGAAACAAGAATAAAAAACAAAGAAACAATTGATGCGATATTGGATGCAATCTTCCCTCGTGTACTCTGATGGACGAGTCTCTCAGAGTACACGTATTTATAGGTTTATTTCTATTACGTCCTAAAAATAGAAGTTACATAAGGGCCGTTTCTTTTAGAAGCATCTTTTAGGAAAAACTACTTTATTTACAAAAGGTGTTGCTTTCTAAAGCGAAGCACTACTTTTACAACAATATAGACCTAAATATAACTATTCTAGAAGTCTTCGATTTAGTCTTCGAATTTATTTATTTACGTGCATCCACTTGTATCCACGCCCTCATGCTTCTTCACTTGCTAGATCAAACATAACCACATTAAAACCTTCTAGACATTTAAAACATTAAAAATCCATTTAACCTTCCATGATTCCATAAAATACAACATGCCTCCTAGTTGACAAGCAACTCACCTCAATTGATAAATATAAAAATAGACATGGATGATGACTTGCATGTCCCATCGCTGAACAATATTAAGCATGAACCATGTGAAACACATGCATGAAATCAGAAACTTGAAAGTTTAATGTAAGTAGAAATGATATGCAAAAATTAAAGGATCGTAATGAGGTGATAATTGTGTTTTATATAAGTGAATATTCTAATTCATTTTTAAAAGTATACCTAAAGTATGATCCTACATACTAAATTCTATGTGTAAATGCATTACATATAATCAAAGAAAATTAGACTAGCAAAAAGATTATTGTTGTTGATGTGGCTGTTGCAAACCGATCCTCTTGATAATCAATTGGTACTCATTCTCTGCATCATGAGCAAAGGTAATAGCTTCATGAAGCGATATAGGATGGAATGAGAGAAGCTTTTCTTGAACCTCCTTATCGATCCCATCATCATACTTCTTCTTCATAGTATCATTGGAAACATCTTCAAGCAAGCAAAGAGTTACTTAGTATTAGTAGAACCGACCTGTATAGGTTGTAAATGTATCACCTTCCATCCATGTAAATTTAACCTATAATTGTTGAACATGTAGGTTGAATTGTAAGGGTAGAAAAGAATCCTTAAACTGTTCTTGAAAGGCCTTCCATGTGCTTGGACAATCTGCACTATGAGAAAGATCATTCCACCAAAGCTGAGCTTTTTCAACTAAATAGTTAGTGGCAAATTTGACTTTTTCATTTTCAACATATGTTTGATCAGTATAAAAATCATCAAACTGTGAAATCGATGAAAGGATAAAAGGGCCATCCTTATGGCCATCAAACCATAAAAACTCGTAATTCTTAATGGTAATCTTGGAATGCATGCCATCCGATTGGGCAAAGACAATAGCTTTGACCACCCTCGTAAGGATGTCTTCATCAGTTTGCATCTTTTCGAGTATCTCGTTGTGTTATTGGATCTTGTTGTGAGCGCCTTGTAATTCGTACTGCAAGAGCTCCAGTTGTTGCTCGAGAGTGACCTTGGGTAGAGGTGATTTGTCAAAATCCTCTATTATTGTAGGATCCTTATCTAGAGAACAAAATCCCTCTTTCAAACCATGTTGAATCCTTAAACTAATAAATTAATTAAAAAGATTGTTCTGAGAGCTTTCCAATGATATATTATATGCTAAAATCTGAGTTATACAGTGAAAGTTATGCCCTTTTTGTGATGCACTCCCCTAGAAAAATCTACGGCCGCTTCCACATGTATGAGCTCAACTTGGGAATTGTAAAATGAAGAGGGAGGTAAAAGTTGATGTAAATATGATAAAAGGAAGATAGAGTGATAACTCAAAGAGATGGAGTAGTGGTTAAAGTACTTTCCTTGTAAGTAGGAGGTTGTGGGTTCAAATCCTCCTACCTTAGGGAATCTAAAACTCTCTATTGTCACTCAAAATTAAAATTGCCTCGCGTGTAGCCAATGGCTGCCAACAGTAGCCAAGGAAGCCTTGGGCGCCAATGTTGCCAATGTATTGCCTTAGTCGATGCCTTAATCGATGCCTTGGAGTAAACGTAGGTGTAAGCGTAGGTTCTAGTTCTGGTTTTGGAACTAGAACTGGAACTGAGACAGACACAGAGACAAAAGCAGAAGTAGAAGCAAAAGTAAAAGCGAAAGTGAACGTGGATTTGGATTTGGATTCAGATTCGAATCATGAATAGAGAACGCAAACAACCCCTCTAGAGTGATACATGCTAGGGTCTGATACCCCTGTTATCAGGTCCTTCAATGCATGCACACATAGAGGCAGAAAGAAGACGAAACAGGAATCATAAAGAGAGAAACAATCAATGCGATATTGGATGCAATCTCCCCCTGTGTACTCTGATGGATGAGTCTCTCAGAGTACACATATTTATAGGTTTATTTCTATTATATCCTCTAAATAGAAGTTACATGAGGGTCCTCGCTTTTAGGAGCAACTTTTAGAAAAAACTACTTTATTTACAAAAGGCATCCTTTTCTAAAGCGAACTACTACTTTTACAACAAGATAAACCTAAACATAACTATTCTAGAAGTCTTCGATGTAGTCTTCAAATTTATTTATTTATGTGCATCCACTTGTATCCATGCCCTCATGCTTCTTCACCTGCTAGATCAAACATAACCACATTAAAACCTTCTGGATATTTAAAACATTAAAAATCCATTTAACTTTTTATGGATTAAATGAGGTCAGTTGCTTGTCAACTGGGAGGCATGTTGTATTTTATGGAATCATGGAAGGTTAAATGGATTTTTAATGTTTTATATATCGAGAAGGTTTTAATGTGGTTCTGTTTGATTTAGCAGGTGAAGAAGCATGAGGGCATGGATACAAGTGGATGTGCGTAAATAAATAAATTCGAAGAATAAATCGAAGACTTCTAGAATAGTTACATTTAGGTTTATATTATTGTAAAAGTAGTGGTTCACTTTAGAAAGTGACGCCTTTTGTAAATAAAGTAGTTTTTCGTAAAAGATACTTCTAAAACCAACGAGCCTCATGTAACTTCGATTTTCAAGATGTAATAGAAATAAACCTATAAATATGTGTACTCTACGAGACTCGTCCAGCAGAGTACAGAGGAGGAGATTGCACCCAATATCGCATCAATTGTTTCTCTGTTTCTGACTCTTGTTTTGTATTCTTTCTACCTCTATGTGTGTGTGCACTGAGGGACCTGATAACAATAACGTTCAGTCTCATTATATGGACACATGGAATCGAACTTATACCATCAGTATGACATAGCAATTGATGTAGAGGTGGTTGTACACATCTAAAACTTTTTTACACATAAACTCTTCAATACCTTCTTCTTAGTGGCGTTCCGTGCATGCATCTCTTTATACGAGTTTCTCAACAAGCTCATTTCATCAATGAAGTGCATCGCCAAAATTCCATTAGCATCATTGAATTTTAGAGAATACCTTCTCTCCTACCCAACCTTGAGAGCACTGAGAACACTGAATCTTATGCGCAATTAATTCAGTTGATTGTCGAAGGTAGGGTGTCACAAATTTGGAGCGATGAGCGAATATGAATGGATGTGTCAGAGTTATCGGATATGGTTATGGTCAGAATTGTCAGATTGTTAATCGTTCACGTCAGAGAGATGATTAGGAGGATTATTGGATCAACAACTCAGAACCTCCTTTCCATTATTTCTCTGTCGTCTTCATATATAGAAGCCAACCTGGATGAAGAGCTTCAAAATTGCTATTGTCATCAGATATGGAAGATCACAGATTATGGATGCTCTCTTCAAAATAATTATCGTTTGTTAGAGCACTATCCGAGTCCATGTCATCCTTTCACTTAACTCGGCCCTTCATCACTGTCAGAACTAATGTCATTCTTGGATCATGGATGATTCTCCTTCTAGTTGTGAAATTGAGCAACAGAGGAGTGATCATTGTCAAACTCCACCACCTAAGTATTGTTCTGGGATGATTCTCCCTCCATGAAGTGCTAGATAAAATGCATGAAATTGGCCTCCTGATGCATCAGATGCATATTTTCCCCCTCTTGAAACATGCCTGCTCCCCAGCACATCAGATGCATGTACATTCCTTGAGAGCTTCCTCTTCATGAATGTGCTAAGTAATCAAGACCGCGGTCCTCATAATCGAATGCAAATAATCCTCCTCCTGTTTGATGGATCATAGCCATTTTCTATTATACTATTGTATTTTATAATAATAGCATTCCACAAAGTCTGATTTGATCACACAAAATCATGCTAATATTGTGCGGGAAAAAAATTGATCACTCACTTGCTACTGTGCAAAAGTTCATGGTCGCTATTTTTAAGCTTTGCTTGTTATGTGGAAGGTCATATCATTGTTGACCGAAACGTTTGATAGTTCAACTTTGTGATTTGATATGTTCCCAATGCGAGATTGAAATTAAATGAACTCCATGAGCATCTTGCATGAAAAAATGATAAATTTTATTTGATAAATTTACAAAGGGATTTGGTACTTCTATATTCCTGGATTTTTAGGGTTGGCCCATCGAGATGTTGTGCAGGTTTGGTAGGGGTGGATGTCAGAGAGATTTACTCTCCCCACTTGGAATGAAATCAATGATAAAGAACGTTTCGAGAAGAATGACCATCTCCATTGCTTTTGAGGTCATTATATTTTATGGATTGATGCGAAGGCATCCTCAAACCTAGAAAGATGAAAATCTTTAAAACAAACTTAGACTTGCTGACTATTCTTTGTATGATAGAGCTTCAAACAATGATAAATAAGATTGGACTTCTGAAAGTCCCCGGCTTTAGAATTAGACCATGTTTTTTTTTTACAAATGAAGTCGAATTGGGATTGGTGAATGTGATCAACCACTCGGATTGATATGACTGAGGAACTCCTACATGGAACTTTTATCATATATAGTCAAGCTTTTTACAACCCATATTAATGAAAATCTAAGAATGATCATTGCTCTGTCACTCAGTTTCACAACTAGAAGGAGAATCATCCATGATCCAAGAATGACATCAGTTCTGATAGTGATGAAGGGGCGGAGTCAAGTGAAAGGATGACATAGACTCGGACAGTTCTCAACCAAATGATAGTTTTTCCGAAGAGAGCATCCATAATTCGTGATCTTCCATATCTGATGATAATAGCGATTCTCTTCATCCAGGCCGGCTTCTATATGTGAAGACGATAGAGAAATAATGGAAAGGAGATTTTGAGCTATTGATCCAATAATTTTCCTAATCATCTCTCCGACGTGAACCATTAACTCTGACAATTCTGACCATAACCATATCCGACAACTCTGACACATCCATTCATATCCGCTCATCGTTCAAAATTTGTGACAACCTACCTTTGACAGTCACCTGAATTAATTGTGCACAAGATTTAGTGTTTTGAATGCTCTCAAGGCTGGGTAGAATAGAAGATATGCTCTGAAATTCAATGATGCTAATGGAATTTTGGCGATGCGCTTCATTGACGAATGAGCTTGTGAAGAAACTCGTATAAAGAGATGCATGCATAGAATGCCATTAAGAAGAAGGTATTGAAGAGTACCACCTCTTCATCGATTGCTATGCCATACTCATGTTATAAGTTCGATTCCTTGTGTCCATATAATGAAACCGAACGTTATGCATATAGAAGGTAAGTGCATATACAATTGTAGGACAATTTATGAATCTGAAACAAACCATTTGCTCGCGAATTTTGGACGAGTTTTGGCGATCTCATATGCTCATATTTTAATCTTCAAACCTTGCATCGGATCATCACTTTGATGTCATCTATGCATAAAGTTTTTTCTTTTACACATTGTCATTTAGTATGCACTTTCTTAAAAGCATATGACAATATCATTCGTTAAGAGTGACCTAATTTTGGACTTACATGTTTTTCTTTACAATTGCTTAGCATCATTGGTTGAAGGTGCATATGAAATCATGTGTCATATTTACATATAACCGATCTGGCTTTCTTTCTACCAATAAGCTAATGATCCTCTATCATGTGCTAAACATATTTCCAACCATAAAGTGCATATGAATGCATGAGAAGAAGCCAAGTTCCTAATCAGTTGTCTTGAGTGTGTGTTTTTTCGGACATCCTTGGCTATTTTAAGATGTCTGTAATTATTTGAGAATTGCTTGAGTTGCTATAGTCACCCTGCATGAGCCATTGAACAAGATGGTTGAATTGATCCACCAAGCAAGCATTCCCGTAATTCCAACATCCGCGTTCCTAGAATGTTCACACACATCACTACCAAAATATATCAAATCCCCCCCTCCCCCCGGTAGTGATGCAATGAAAAAGGAGCCTGCAATCATGTATAAGGAAGTGCCAAGCTATGTGGAATCAATCCACAAAAGAAAGTAAGCCTAAAGCTTTGCTGAAAGCTTCAAACTTCTCCCTAGACAGAGCCTTCATGAAAAGGTCTACAATGTACCTCCTATGTGGGCACATATGCCAAGCTGATCTCTCCAACAGAGAACTTCTCCTTAACATAATGATAATACACCTCAATGTGCTTTGTGCAAAGATCGAACACAGGGTTAATCGCAACTACTAATGTGCTCTAACTGTCAATGAAGATGGTAGTGGTACAAGATTGACCAACACCCAAATCAACCATAAGGCATATGAGCCACACACACTCAATAGTCGCTATGAAAGTTTTCCTATACTCAACCTCACAATTGGAAGTGGCCACAGTAGGCCACTTCTTGCTCAACCAAGATATAGATGAGCTACCAAGCATAAACCAAAAGCCATTAGTGGACACATGAGTGTCATAACAACCATCCTGGTTAGAGTCAGAAAAAGCATGTAAATCTGGTGGTAGTGATCCCCCTTGGGATAAAACAATCAAAGTAGTCGGGTACCACTCAAGTAGCAAAAGATTCACTTAACTGCATGCCAATGCTTGACACTTGGGCAATGCATAAATTTACTCATTTATGAGACATCAAACTCATTTTCTGGTCGAGTAATGCATAATTAAATCAAGATCCAACAACTTCCTGATACATAACAACATCAAATGCATCTCCAGCATCATGAAGATTGAATCGTAAACTTGTCTCCATAGGAGTGGCAATAGGTTTATAGTCTTCAATGCCAAAACATTGCAATAACGTTTCAATATATTTTGTTTGACACACATCTATTCCACCATGAACTTGCATAGACTGAACACCCCAATAATGATGCAAATGCCCCAAATCTCACATCTCAAAAGAGACATGCAATTGAGCCTTAAAATCAGCAATATGCTTCTCATGAGAACCACTAAGTGGCATGTCATCAACATAGAAAACAATGATCAGAAGCACATCATTAGCATGCTTAATATATAAGGTGCTCTTAGTTGGAATGTTCTCAAAACAATGTGCAACCAGATAGGCATTTATCTTTCCATACCAAACACATGGTGCTTGCTTTAAACCATGTAATGCTTTCTTTAATGTGCACACCTAGTTTTCATGCCCTTTTTGCACAAAGCCACAGGGGTGAAAAAAATACACTTCTTCATGCAAGTCGCCATTTAGAAATGTAGTTTTAATGTCTAACTAATGTACATTCCAACCATGATGAGCTGAAAGTGTAGAGATGCTATGAACACTAGTTATTTGGCATGTAGGTGCAAAGGTCTCATCAAAATCAATGCCTCTTTCCTGCACATAACCCTTTGCAACTAGCCTAGACTTATACGTTTCAACTATTCCATGAGGTTTATATTTTGGCAAAGCTTTTGCCTCCTCGATATCTTATCTCTCATCAACTGGATCATGTAAATCTTCATCAGAAATGGAATGATCTGCATCTTCACATGAAACCTATAAAGGTTGAGAAGTTGCATCATTATGACCAGCACTAGACTATCCACCTCTAAAAAGAGGCAACAAAGTATCATACATGTCTTTAGAGTTAACAAATATCTCCTTAGTACATGAAAGTAATGGCTGAATAGCACCTTCCACAAAAACAACATCATGGCTAACTAGAATGTGTTTAGTGTGTGGATGATACAAACGATAGCCTTTTCTTTTAGAACTCTACCCAATGAAAATACATTTTACTACTTTATCATCCAATTTTCTACATTGTTGTTTATGCACTAATGCATATGCCACAAAACCAAAAACATGCAGGTGAGCAATAAATGGTTTATGACCATGCCAAGCCTCATATGGAGTGATAGAATGCAATGCTTTACTGGGACATCTATTCAGTACATATGTTGCACACATAACAACCTCAAGCCAAGAACTATGTGGTAAAGCTTGACTCTTAACCATACACCTTGCCATCTCCATGAGTGACATGTTCTTCTATTCAGCAACTCCATTTTATTACGGTGTATATGGAACTCTACAAAAATGTTTTATCCCATGTTCATGTTGGAGCAAGTCTACGACAAGCCTAAGTATTGGCTTGAGTCTCACAAAGTCTTAGAAGAAGCTTTAAAAAGAAGACTATGTAAAGTTCACTTGTGAACTACCTCTTGTAACTTTTGAAGAGTTTACTTAATGTAAAAGTAAGAGAATCTTAAGTGGTTGAGTCCACTTGATCAAGAATGGAAAGAGGAGCCACGAATTCGTGATTTGTGGTAGGTAGAGAATCAAATCAATCATTGATTGATTGGAGAGTGATTGAGGGAAGTTAGCCTCCCAAACTCAACTATAAATAGATGGCAGTTTTAGTCGTGGTTAGAGAGACCTATGTGAAGACCTCCAAGAGCTGAGCTTTATGCCATATCAAGGTGTGATTACAAGGCACACATATGTATCAGTAAGTCATTGTATTGTACAAGAAATATACTTTCATTTTCATGATTATTTGGTTTCATCTTTCCATGTTCTTGTGAAGTGTACTACTCACTACCATTACTCTCAGTTTTCTCAGTCAGCTTGCAGAGATGTTTTCTCTGAGCTTGGTGCATCATTTTCAGTGATTTAACTTGGTAAAGTTAGCTCTATAAGTCTAATATAGGCTCACAAAGTTTCATGTCATTTGGAAGTTGCAATCGTCAGTTATGTTCATTTGAAGTCAATAGGGTCTGTTCATCTTCACCTCTCTGTCAGGTACCCGACTTTTTCACTCATCTGGTAAGAGGTGTTTCGCAGTGGTTACTTATCCAAATTCAGTGATTTAAAGCTTGTTGGATTCCGCTTACTGTCTAGTATAACCATACAAATTTTCATAATCATTAGATTTCTATATTTTGAGTTATGGTGATTTTTGTGCTCACTGGTCTATTTCTGTAGTAGCCTGTGAAAATCGGGATGATGTCATCACTTGTTAAAACCCATTCTCAGTGT
This sequence comes from Ceratopteris richardii, assembly GCA_020310875.1. NCBI lineage: Eukaryota > Viridiplantae > Streptophyta > Polypodiopsida > Polypodiales > Pteridaceae > Ceratopteris > Ceratopteris richardii. Next base: position 153,671,784 of record CM035421.1, on the reverse strand, counting down.
GTGCTTTGTTATTTTTGATGAGATTACTCTTGAAAGTTAGCTCTTTAAGCTAACTAGACTTCCCCAAGAGGAATTAAGCTAATTGCTGCTGTGCTCAGAGAATTATGTAAAACACTGGACAGGTGTATGAACCAAGAATAGCAAGTTTTCACCTCTGAGCTAACTCCAACTTATCTGTTTTGATCTATCTTTTTGAGAGTGATCTTACAAGGTACATAGGGTGTCTAATACATCCATTGGCAAGCTAAAAGGGCCCACCATCTACTCCTGGAGTTCATTTGGCTGGTGTAGATCAAGGATTTTGCAACACCTCTTCATCTTCAAACACATACTTTTCCACCTCTTCACAGTGGTATCAGAGCAAGGTTGGACAACATGGCAGATGGATTTCCTTCATCAATTGACAAATTGGACAGAGGTAACTACTCAGCTTGGTCATTAAGGATGGAAGCTTATCTCCAAGGTAGAAGTTTATATGGTTATGTGGCTGGAGATGAAGTTATGCCAAGTTTCAGGAACAAAAGTCAACCAACACAAAAAGAGCAAGAAAGATTGAGCACATGGTGCTCCAAGGATGCACTTGCAAGGTCTTATCTCCTCAACTCTATCTCAGATTTTTTGTTGCCTCACATTAGAAGTTGTAAGACATCTCAGGAAGTGTGGGATGCACTTGAAGCTTTCTTTTCTTCAAGTACCAAAGCTAGGAAGCATCAACTATGGCTGGATTTCACAACTCTCAAGAAGGCTCCCAAACAAAATGTGACTGATTTTGTCACAAAGCTCAAGGACATAGCGGATCAGTTGGGAAGCATTGGAGAGGTAATAGATGAAGAGCAAATTGTAAGGCAGGTCATCAATGGCTTGAAGGCAGATGATAAGTGGGAAGCATTCACCACAGCTATGGATTTGTACATGGACATGCATGTACCTGATTTCAACACACTCATTGGACAACTACTTACTCAAGAGGCAAAGCTTATAAAAAACGGAGAAAGCTCTAAAGGTAATCAATCTTCAGCTTTATACACGGATAAAAGCAAGTCTAAAGATAACAAAGGAGAGGCAAAGAAAGTGAATGATGAAGCAGGTACATATCAAGCTAACTATGCAGGTAGAGGAAGACATGGCAGAGGTAGAGGAAGAGGAGGTAGACAAGGCAGGGGGAGATCCCAAGACTCCAACTCATGTTCTATTTGTGGATTAACTAATCATACAACTGAAAATTGCTTTAGGAATTCCAGGAATCAAAGAGGCAGAGGATACAATAGAGGAAGTTATGGCTACTCAAGAGGAAGGTTCAACAACTACCATGGCAACTACAACAACTACAATCATTCAAACTATCAAGGAGGCTACAAAGGAAGGAGAGACTACAATAACTACACAAAAGACTCAAACAAAGAGGATTCATTATTGATCATGAACATGGCTATGCCACAAGGTAAATCTGATGAGCATGTTTTCTACATAGATTCAGGTTGTTCAAAACATGTGGCAAGAAATGTGGCACTCCTATCAGATTTAGAAGATCCAAGGAATAAGCATGAGGTACAAACAGGAGATGATACAAAACATCCTGTGGAGAAAATAGGCAATGTCAAAGCATGTGATGGAAACATCAACCTACTCAGTAAGGTACTCTATGTCCCTACCATTACAAAGAATTTGATAAGTGTTGGGTAGATAGTAGAGAAAGGGTTGCAAGTCAGGTTCACAAAAGCAGGAGCATTTGTTGAAGATCCAAGTCAAGGATTCAGAAGAATTGCAAAAGGTGAAAAGACAGGTAGATTGTTCACATTTGAATTACAGGACACTAGAAACATTGCTCTCTTTAATTATGGTAGTCAGACACTCACAGAATTGGAAGTATGGCACAAAAGGTTAGCACATATTGGTGAAAGGTCATTAAAGCAAATCTGCAGGGACCAAAGTGTACTTGGACTTCCTAATTTGTCAAAACAACATATGATTTATAAGTGTAGTGCATGTCAATTTGGAAAGTCTCACAGGTTACCATTCATGAAGAAAGGTTATATGCATGGAGATCTCTTGGAGTTGGGTCATACAGATGTATGGGGACCTAGCAAGGAAGCTTCAATATCTGGATCAAGGTATTATGTTTCCTTTATTGATGATTGCAGCAGATGGACTATCCTATTCTTTATGAAACACAAAGATGAAGTTTTTTCATGTTTCAAAAGATATTTGGCTCTTGTGGAGAATCAAACAGGTAAATCACTAAAAAGGCTAAGGTCAGATGGAGGGGGAGAATATTTCTCCCATGAGTTTGATTCTTTTCTTCAAGAAAGAGGAATCAAAAGAGAGGTAACTACAAGGTACACTCTTGAGCAAAATGGAGTGGCAGAAAGGAGGAATAGGACAATTGTTGAAGCTGCAAGGTCTATGTTAAATGAAAAGCATTTACCTAATTACTTATGGGCTGAGGCTGTATCTACAGCCACTTACTTGATTAACAGGTTGCCTTCAAAATCCCTTGATGGGATGACTCCATATGAGGCTTGGAATGGAAGAAGACCAAGCTTAGATCATTGTAAAATTTTTGGATGTATTGCTTTTGCTCATGTTCCTTCACAGGTTAGAGGCAAGATGGATCCAAAGGCAGAAAGGTGTGTATTTATTGGATATGACAACAATCAAAAGGGCTACAGGTTATACAACCCTACCAACAAAGGATTCTTGGTAAGCAGAGATGTAGTTTTTGATGAGAACAATTCATGGTATGAAGATTCATGCAAGAAGGTCAATTTACCATATAATCTTGAAGAAGATTTTCCAAAGCTTGGTAGAGAACAACCAAAGATTGAAGAACAAGACACCTCAGAGGATGATGAAGAATCTCACATGGAAAAGGTCAAAGCATGGAAGTCTAAAGGTAAAGCAAAATTTGCAGGAACTTGGACATGAGGCAGAATCATCACATCATGGCCTAAGAAGATCTATGAGGGAAAAGAAAAAACCAGAAAGGTATGGGTTTGACACCTCATTAGTAACTAAACATTCTATCTACATAGCACAGGACATAAACCAAGAGGAGCCATCATCATTTGAAGAGGCCAAAGCAAAAACAGAATGGAAGCATGCAATGAAGGAAGAGATTGAAGCACTTGAGGAAAACAACACTTGGGATTTGGTGCCCAAGACTTCATCCATGAAGGTAATAGGCTCAAGATGGGTCTATAAACTCAAGAAGAATTCTAATGGTTCAATTAACAGGTATAAGGCAAGGCTTGTGGCAAAAGGCTTTGCACAAACTCAGGGAATTGATTATGAGGAGACTTTCTCTCCTGTGGCAAAGATGCCTACTATTAGGGTTTTGCTTAGTATTGCCTCTTCCAAGAATTGGAAGATACTTCAACTAGATGTAAAGAATGCATTCTTGAATGGTTGGATAATAGAAGAGGTATATATTGCACAACCACCTGGTTTTGAGAATCAAGTTTATCCTGATTATGTGTGTAAACTTAACAAAGCATTGTATGGTCTCAAGCAAGCTCCAAGAGCTTGGAATTTTAGGTTTGTTTCATTCTTGCAGGACAAAGGCTTTCAACCAAGCAAGGCAGATCCTTCACTCTTTATTAAAAAGAGTAATTCCGAGGTCATCTACCTATGTGTATATGTAGATGATATTATATTGATAGGAAATGATGCAGATGGTATGAAGAAGATCAAAGATCAGATGAGAGAAGAGTTCAAGATAAGTGATTTGGGTTCACTTACCTACTTTCTAGGTTTGGAAGTTGTCTACAAAGATCATGGTTTGTTTCTCACTCAAAGGAAGTACATTAAGGACATGTTGGCAAAATTCAAGATGCAAGATTGTAAGATTGCAGGTACTCCAATGGAGGTCAATCACAAATTGAGCTCACATGAAGGTGAACTCATAGAGGACATCACATCATATCAAAGTCTAGTGGGTAGTCTCAACTATGCCACATTGACAAGAGTAGATATATGTTACAGTGTGAGTGTGCTAAGCCAATTTATGCACACACCAAGGAAACCACATATGGATGCTGCCAAAAGGATTCTCAAGTATCTCAAAGGAACCATAAATGAAGGACTTTATTATCCTTATGTATCTGATTTAGGTTTGAAGCTATTTTCTTATGCAGATTGGGCTGGCTCCAAGGAAGATAGAAGGAGCACTTCAGGTTATCTTACCTTTGGAGGTTCAAAGCTTATTTCATGGTCATCCAAGAAGCAACCCACAGTTGCTCTCTCTTCTACTGAAGCTGAATATAGAGGTCTTGCTATAGCTACACAAGAAGTTATGTGGATGAAGACATTATTCAAAGATCTTGGATTGGAGTTTGGAACTCCAACTATTTTTGGTGACAATATGAGTTCTATTCACTTGGCTGCTAATCCTATTTTTCATGCAAGGACTAAACATATTGAAGTTCATTATCACTATGTACGAGAGAAGGTTCTAAGCAAAGAGATTCAAATATCATATGTGTCCACTCATCAACAATGTGCAGATATTCTAACCAAAGCATTGGATGGTACAAAGCTTTGCAAATTCAAGGCTATGATTGGTTTGCAGGTAATCTTGGAAGATTGAAGACCTCAAGCATACTTGGCTTGAGGGGGAGCTGTTGGAGCAAGTCTATGACAAGCCTAAGTATTGGCTTGAGTCTCACAAAGTCTTAGAAGAAGCTTTAAAAAGAAGACTATGTAAAGTTCACTTGTGAACTACCTCTTGTAACTTTTGAAGCGTTTACTTAATGTAAAAGTAAGAGAATCTTAAGTGGTTGATTCCACTTGATCAAGAATGGAACGAGGAGCCACGAATTCGTGATTTGTGGTAGGTAGAGAATCAAATCAATCATTGATTGATTGGAGAGTGATTGAGGGAAGTTAGCCTCCCAAACTCAACTATAAATAGATGGCAGTTTTAGTCGTGGTTAGAGAGACCTATGTGAAGACCTCCAAGAGCTGAGCTTTATGCCATATCAAGGTGTGATTACAAGGCACACATATGTATCAGTAAGTCATTGTATTGTACAAGAAATATACTTTCATTTTCATGATTATTTGGTTTCATCTTTCCATGTTCTTGTGAAGTGTACTACTCACTACCATTACTCTCAGTTTTCTCAGTCAGCTTGCAGAGATGTTTTCTCTGAGCTTGGTGCATCATTTTCAGTGCTTTAACTTGGTAAAGTTAGCTCTAGAAGTCTACTATATGCTCACAAAAGTGTCATGTCATTTGGATGTTGCAATCGTCAGTTATGTTCATTTGAATTCAATAGGGTCTGTTCCTCTTCACCTCTCTGTCAGGTACCCGACTTTTTCACTCATCTGGTAAGAGGTGTTTCTCAGTGGTTACTTATCCAAATTCAGTGATTTAAAGTTTTTGGGATTCAGCTTACGGTCTAGTATAACCATACAAATTTTCATAATCATTAGATTTCTATATTTTGAGTTATGGTGATTTTTCTGCTCACTAGTCTATTTCTATAGCAGCCCGTGAAAATCGGGATGATGTCATCACTTGTTAAAACTCATTCTCAGTGTGTGCTTTGTTATTTTTGATGAGATTACTCTTGAAAGTTAGCTCTTTAAGCTAACTAGACTTCCCCAAGAGGAATTAAGCTAATTGCTGCTGTGCTCAGAGAATTATGTAAAACACTGGACAGGTGTATGAACCAAGAATAGCAAGATTTCACCTCTGAGCTAACTCCAACTTATCTGTTTTGATCTATCTTTTTGAGAGTGATCTTCCAAGGTACATAGGGTGTCTAATACATCCATTGGCAAGCTAAAAGGGCCCACCATCTACTCCTGGAGTTCATTTGGCTGGTGTAGATCAAGGATTTTGCAACACCTCTTCATCTTCAAACACATACTTATCCATCTCTTCACAGTTCAACCAAAAATGCATTAAATTAAGAAGACATATATTCCCCCCTTCGATTAAAAGGGAGGGTGCCCATTTTTCTGCCAAAACCAAAAATTTTTGAAGGACATAAACACTTTGGACTTTGCTTTGAGTGGATATACCCATGCATTCCTCGAAAAATCATCAATGAAAGTCATGAAGTAAAGATAGTTCCCAAAAGAAGGTGTCTGCATAGGACCATAGACATCACTATGTACAAGCTCCAATTTCTGAACCATCTTTTGGGAGGGATGAGTGCTTCATTTTGCACAAAATATAGCCTTCACAAACATGTTTATCGGGTGCCTCAAGTTTTGGAAAAGAGGACAACATTTTAGATTTCTGCAGGTGTAGCAAACTAGCAAAATTTAGATGAACAAAGTGTGCATGCCAAAGCTTTGCATCTGACATAGCTTGAAAATCATGTATTGCACATGCCGAATCATTCACAGATTTTTCATAGTTTATAAGCTTATACAGCCCATGACATAAAATGTGAAACGCAATAATCATGTTGCCATTTGATAGATCATTAACTATACCTTTGTCATCAACAAATTTTACAACCAAACCAATCTTGGCTAAAGTAAAAATTGATAACAGATTTTCTTGATCCTTGGCACAAATAAAGCATCTCGAAATGTAAAAGAACTACCATCAGTACTAGTCAAAATAATCTTACCAACTCCCATAATAGGATAAGAGGAGTTCTTGGCACATGTGATAGTATTCCCCATAGGGGCACGCTCAAGTGAAGTGAAGAAACTACAGTGCAAGGTGATATGTTTGATTGCACCACTATCAAAGTACCAAACATCTGAGTCTACTGCACAATACATTGCTCATGAGAAGATGGTTCAAAACTGCAAATATTAGTAAATGCCCATTCTTCATTCTACAAAAGATTAGCAAACTCTATTTTCTGTGTAGAGGCCTCTACAACAACCATTCTAGCCTCTTTTTTCTTTGCCTCTTTTGCTGGAACAGCACAAGGAAGAAGCAAATTCATGGAGCACAACACACAATACAGAATGTATTACCACTAGAATGTACAAAGATAAGTAGCCGGTTAGGGCAATAGGCATAAATACAAGCCGAGAGAAAAAGACCTACTAAAGAGGGAAAAAATTGTCCCGTGGTCCTAGAGTGTTCACACACATCACTACCTACATATATCAACAAGATCTTCTCTTCATTGATCTTTCATCGAGCTCTTACCTCTACCATATTTGCACGTAACCTCTACATTTTTGTGGTGTAACTGGGTATGTCTATTTCTTGTTCTTGTTCTCTCTGTTTTTGCTTATCTTGTTCATTGCATCACTCGGTTGTTCTTTCTTTGTCTTACGTCAGTGGTCTTTGCTCATCCTCTTGATTTGTCATATGCCCTTCTTCTTTATCTATCTAGGAGCTAGGGTAACTTTGTCTTTCATCATCTTGTGATACGTGAAAAACATATGAATACTAAAACTCTCCAAAATCGCTCAAATATGGTTTGAAATTCAAGATCAAAGTTTCATCTACTTTTGTTTTTTGTATCTCAAACTTGGAATATAAAATTAGAACAAAAGGGTGTTATTCATCCTTCCTCTACTATGGTTTCTGTTGTATATTATTGAACAATGCATTGCTAAAGTGTTATATTATTAATGTATTAATATGTTTTTGATGTTTATGATATAGCAGCTGAAGGTTCGTGAGGAGCGTGCAAGGCGTGAAAGGGTGGACATCAATAATCCGAATAATTATTATTTAGCTTGCAAATAAACCTACGTAGAAGGTTCTATTGTTAGAAAAGTAATGGTTAGCATAAGGGTCATTGTAGACTGTAGTTTGTGTTATTGAAAGCAATGGCTTTCTGTAAAAGTTATCAACTTTTAGTTTCACGCTTGCTTTTCAAAGCCGCCCTCTTGTAACCACTCTTTTCGACGTAATCAAAATTCCTATAAATACATGCACTCTGTGGACTGCCGAAACAGAGTGCATGGGGGGAGATTGCACCCAATCTTGCGTTCGGTCTCGTCTCTTGTTGCCTCTATTTTCTGTGTGTTTTTCTGCGTCCGTAATCTCTGTATGCACATGAGCAAGATCCTGACAACAGTGGTATCAGAGCTCTGCACGCGTCAATACAGAGGGTTCTATTCTCTGTTCGCGATTCTGAATTCCGATTCCATCTCCGTCTTCGTCTGTCTTCATCTTCGTCTTCGGTTTTGGTTTCGGTTTTTGTTCCTGTTCTAGAACCAGAACCTACGTTTATTCCTTCGGCTTACTCCAAGGCATCGACTAAGGCGTCGACTAAGGCCATAACTTAGGCAATACATTGGCAACATTGGCAACATTGGCACCCAAGGCTCCCTTGGCGACCGTTGGCAGCCATTGGCTATGCACGAGGCAATTTTAATTTTTGAGTGGTAATAGAGAGGTTTAGAGTCCCTAAGGTAGGAGGATTTGAACCCACAACCTCCTACTTTCAAGGGAAGTACTTTGACCACTCCACCATCTCTTGGAGTTGTACTCAAGTTCTCTCTCTTTATTACTTGTGGAAGGCGCGCGTGTCGATTTCAAGTTCGGACCCAAGAAAGAATCAAGTGTATCTCTCAATCCCTAGGTCGGATTGAGGCGTGTAATATACCGTTGGAAAGCTCTCGGAACAAACTTTCCAATGAGCTAGATTGGAAGTGTGAATTACTTCAAAATCCTTGGGTGTCACTTGATTGAGTGTTCAAGATACCAAGCAAGGTTGAGAACACGGGATCGAGACACCAAGGTTGCAAACAAGAAGGTTCAATACACCAAGGTTGAGAGCAAGGGTCCAAGAGCACCATGGAAGATTACAGTAATTCACCTCTACCTGCGGCAACACTTGAACAACAACTAGAGCTCTTGCGGCATGAGCTTCAAGGGGCTCAGAACGAGATCCGACAACGTGATGAAATCCTCCAAAAGGTGCAAGTTGAGGAAGACAACCTTACGAGAGTAGTAAAAGCTATTGTGTCTGCCCAATCTGATGTTACTCATTCAAAGATTGGTAATAGAAACTACTAGTTTCTACGATTTGATGGCCGAAAGGATGGGCCTTTAGTACTTTCTTGGTTGTCGCAGTTTGATGATTTTTATACCGATGAAATGTATGCTCAAAGTGAAAAAGTTAAATTTGCCACTAACGATTTAGTAGGTAAAGCACAACTCTGGTGGAATGTCCTGCGGCACAGTACGGAGCGTCCAACAACTTGGAAGGCTTTTCAAGAAAACGTGAAGGATTCATTTCTTCCTCCTCAATACCATTTGCATGTTCGACGAGCATGGACAACCCTTACATGGAAGGAGGGTGATACGGTTACTACCTACACAGAGCGGTTCTGGAAAAATTTACTACTTGTACGAATGCTTGAAGATGTATCAGAAGATATCTTGCAGCAGAAATACGAAGATGGTTTGGAGGTGGAAATCCAAGCTAAGCTTCACAGCCTATGACCTACAACCCTCAACGAGGCTATATCTTTTGCTTATGATCCAGAAAAAGAATTCCAATCCATAACCAAGTCACTCCGTCTACAACAACCACGTCCACTACCATTTCCTGTTAAACCTTCATTTCCTATGAAGCGTAATTTTAATGCCCCATCTTACCCTAGTTTTCCTCGTCCTCCACAATCCAATTACTCAACTCCACCCGTTGCTTCATCTCTCCAACCAACCAAACCACCTACCCTTCAAACTTCAGCAGTGAATGCCCAACAGAAGCGACCACGAATCACTTGCTGGAATTGTGGTAAACCTGGACATACAAAAATAAGGTGCAGGTTGCAACCTCTTCATATGAAACCGGCTACAGCTCGATTGCATAACATGGAGGTCTATAATGAAGAAATTCCTCCTGTTTGGACAGAGGAATCGCTGGAGAAGGATTTAAGTACCTTGGGTAACGATATCTCTCTACACTCTCTTCTTTGCATGCAGGGTACAATAAATAACAAACTAGTTAAAATTCTACATGACGATGGTAGTTCACATGACTTCATTTCACATTTATTAGTACAAGAACTTAAGTTACAAACATTTCCTTCTTTGTATAAAGTGAAAGCTGCATTTAAAGGTAGTCGTTATAATGTAACACGAGAAATGCAAGATGTTACGATTAGCATAGGCCCTTATGTTGATTCACGAACATTTTTAATTGCACCTTTGCAATCTTATGATGTTATACTAGGTATGCCTTTTTGTCACCATTATAACCCACGTATTGACTACCATACTCATACCTTTAAGTTTGCTTTCAAAGGTCAAAACATTACTTTGTCTGCACGGCATGATTTCCAGCCATTTCCATTGATTAGTCACACTCAAGTAAAGCGTGCATTTAGGAAAGGACTCAACTCATGCATTGTTTTTGTCAATGTCATCAATGATTATATTCATACACTTCCAGATGCATATAAACCTTTCATGAGTACTTATAAGGATTGTTTTATGTCTGAATATCCCTCTGAACTACCACCAGTTCGAGGATCCTTTGACCATAGCATAGACTTAGTCCCTGGTAGTTCTCCTCCTCATAAAGCACCTTATAGACATGGCCCACTACATCAAAAGGAAATAGAAAATCAAGTAAAAGACCTACTACAAAAAGGACTTATAAGGCCTAGTTCTTCCCCATTTGGAGCACCAGTTCTCTTAGTAGAGAAGAAGAATAAAACTTATCGAATGTGCATTGATTATAGAGCCCTTAACAAGATCACGATCAAGAATAGATACCCTATTCCTCGAATAGATGATCTCTTAGATAAGTTACGAGGAGATCGTGTCTTTAGTAAAATTGATCTTAAATCGGGTTACCATCAGATTCGTATGACACAAAGTGATATTTTTAAGACTGCATTTAGAACTCAAAATGGCCATTATGAATTTATGCTAATGCCCTTTGGACTTACTAATGCCCCTGCTACATTTGCGCGAATGATGAACAATATTTTTCTTGATTACCAAGCTTTTGTTCTTGTATTCTTTGATGACATACTTATTTACAGTAAGAATGATAGTGAACATGAAAAGCATCTTGAAACAGTTTTTCATTTGTTACGAGAGAACACATTTTATGCTAATCCTCAAAAGAGTTATTTCTTTCAGCGTAAGCTAGAATATTTAGGACATATTATTTCAAGTGAAGGTGTGCATGTGGATCCGAAAAAGATTAGAGTTATCATAGAATGGCCTACACCACAATCAGTCAATGATGTTCGTTCTTTTCTTGGGTTGGCTAGTTTCTATAGGAAGTTTGTTCGAAATTTTTCTTATTTAGCATTGCCTCTTACCTTGTTGTTGAAAAAGAAAATAAAATTTGCATGGGGAATTACCCAACAACAGTCCTTTGACAAACTTAAACATGCACTTTCACATGCACCTGTTTTACAATTACCTGATTTTTCACAACCCTTTCATGTTGTTACTGATGCTAGCGGTTCAGGAATAGGTGCTGTTTTAATGCAAAATGACCATCCCATTGCATTTGAGAGTAGAAAGCTTAAGCCCTCAGAACAGAATTATAGTACGTATGATAAAGAACTGTTAGCAGTTGTGCATGCTTTGCGAATTTGGAAACACTATCTTATGGGCTCTGAAGTATTAATCAAAACCGATCAACAGGCTATTAAGCATTTATTAAGTCAGCCCTTAATCTCTGATAGGCATCTTAAGTGGGCATCATTCATTCAAAATTTCCAACCCATGACACAATATCAGCCAGGTAAAGCTAATGTCGTAGCTGATGCTCTTAGCCGTTTTCCTTCGAATTCCGTTGTTTTGAATAATATTTCTGCCATCCAAATTCATTCTTTTCAAGAAATGGTTTCCACTTATGCATCTGATTTGTATTTTTCACGTGCATGGCATGACTTCAACAATGCTGCATCTTTATCTGATGAACATTATACATTTCATAATGGTTTTCTCTATTTTCAACATAGATTGTGCATAACCCAAGCTTTTAAAGATTTTGTCATTAAAGAAATGCATGAACCATCTTACATGGGTCATAGAGGCATACAAAGCACCATTTCTGCTTGCAAAGATTTCTTCTTTTGGCCACACATGGAAAAAGACATTGCACATTATGTTTCTCAATGCATTGTATGTCAGCGTGTCAAACATCATCATGGTAAATCATTTGGATTATTAATGCCACTTCCTATTCCAGATGAACCATGGGAACAAATCTCTATGGATTTTATAACAGGTCTTCCTATCACTTCATTACATAATAATATGATTTGGACAATAGTTGATAGGTTTAGTAAATATGCATATTTCATTCCATGTAGAAAAACTTTGACTGCACCTCAAGCTGCAAAATTATTCATTAAATGCATTTTTCCACATCATGGATTTCCTAAAGTAATGTTATCTGATCGTGATGTTAGGTTTTGTAATCATTTTTGGGTTGCCTTATTTCAACATTTTGGTTCTAAAATAGATTTTAGCTCTGCATTTCATCCTGAAAGTAATGGACAGAGTGAGGCTACAAATAGTACTATTCTTGATTTATTGCGTTGTTATTCATTAGATAATCCTAATAACTGGGATGAAAAGTTGCCATTACTTCAATTTGCTTACAATAACACTTCACACACCACTACTGGTCGTACACCTTTTGAAATAGTTTTTGGTAAAAAGCTTCCCACTCCCATGTCCCTCACCCAAACCGACATTCCGATGGCTGATTCTATTGCTCAAGATCACGTTTCTATACTTCATGATGTTCACGAGCACATTAGGAAGAGTCAAGAGCGATATACACGTATTATCAATACTAAACGATTAGCCCATGAATTCAAGGAAAATGATTTGGTATGGTTGCGAATAATTAAAAGACGTCTCAAAAATATTTTGCCGCATCCTAAAATTAAACTTGCACCACGCTATTATGGACCGTTTCGCATTATAGAAAAAATTAATGATAATTCATTTCGATTAGATATTCCATCCCATTGGACCATTCATAATTCTTTTCATATTAGTTTACTTAAACCATTTAAAGGAACTTTACCACTTGCTCCACTTCTTGATGACCCTCCTTTAATTGAAGAACAATCTGAAATCTTAGTTCCTGAGAAAATCATTGATTATGATGTCACTACTACACGCACAGGTACTCAATATCATCGATATTTGGTTAAGTACAAAAATCACTCTATTGAAGAATGTCAATGGATACATAAAACACAATTAACACCTCATTATGACCACTTAATTTCTACATATCATACACAAACACATTAATGTAACTGCTCCATGAACATTTCCATGCATGTACGTTTTTACATGGCACATGCCTATTTTTATTCAGTGATGAAACATGTGACTGGCCATCTATGTTTATTCTTTTATCACCTGAGGTCAGTTGCTTGTTCAACTGCGGGGCATGTTATACCTTATGGAATATGTTGAACAATGCATTGTTGGGTTGAAATATAAAATAGCCAATGCATTGTTGGATTGAAATATAAAATAGCCAATGCATTGTTGGATTGAAATATAAAATAGCCAATGCATTGTTGGATTGAAATATAGAATAGCCAATGCATTGTTGGATTGTAACATGGACTATGTTGAACACTGCATTATAATTGTTAGAGTGTTCAATTATTTTATCAACTGAGGTCAGTTGCTTGTCAACTGGGAGGCATGTTGTATATTATTGAACAATGCATTGCTAAAGTGTTATATTATTAATGTATTAATATGTTTTTGATGTTTATGATATAGCAGCTGAAGGTTCGTGAGGAGCGTGCAACGCGTGAAAGGGCGGACATCAATAATCCGAATAATTATTATTTAGCTTGTAAATAAACCTGCGTAGAAGGTTCTATTGTTAGAAAAGTAATGGTTAGCATAAGGGTCATTGTAGACCGTAGTTTCTGTTATTGAAAGCAATGGCTTTCTGTAAAAGTTATCAACTTTTAGTTTCACGCTTGCTTTTCAAAGCCGCCCTCTTGTAGCCACTCTTTTCGACGTAATCAAAATTCCTATAAATACATGCACTCTGTGGACTGTCGAAACAGAGTGCATGGGGGGAGATTGCACCCAATCTTGCGTTCGGTCTCGTCTCTTGTTGCCTCTATTTTCTGTGTGTTTTTCTGTGTCGTTGTGTGTGAACACACTTAGGAATATCGAGGTACTTCTTTCCATATTTAGGAGCTTTGTTTCCTTGTCTATTATATACACCTATAACCCTAACCGGTTACTTATCTTTGTACATTCACTTGGTAATTCAGTAAGTGTTGTGTTGTGCTCCAAGCTTCTTCCGCTTCCTTGAGTTGTTCGTGTGCTTTTGCAGACCTCAAACTCCAACAATTGGTCTCACAGGAGGTCATTGCTTCATCTAGGGCATCATCAAAAACCCTTTGGTCATAGCCACGGAATCACATAAAACTTGGTGCATATACTTAGGGTGATTAGGAGTTCAAAACTGCTTCACTTTCTAGCATCAAAATTTTGATCAGAGCTAATTTTGGCCCACGAATGCACTTTCACAGTGATTATGCAAGAAACTTATTTTTGTGCCAAATATATATACATGTTTCCATTCAACAATACAAGTGCCTCAAAGTGTGCTACAAGTTAAATAAATCTTGACAAGGTAGTTTTGTTCAACTTTTTGAGATACAATCTTTTTTTTTTTGTATTCTGCATGTTGGTTGTTGAGGATAGGTTAGATGGTACTAATTATCCATTGTGGGCATATATGATGGGTCATGTATTGGTAGCAAAAGGATTGTGGAATATTGTGTAGGCTATTGAAAAATGCCCTACTACACTTGCAAATATAGTTATTGAAGGTGATGTGGATGGCTTTCAAGATGATGATCCTCAAATTCGTGTTTGTGTTGCGATTCCTATCATAGTTACTAAAGAGCAACTTGTTGGGATTGTAGAGCTGCTTAGGCACATGTATTGATATCCTTGTCTATGAAACATGCCATTATCCTCCACATTTGCTCTTGTAAGACATCAAAGGATGCTTGGGATATACTTACAACCTTATACTAGCCAAGAAATGAGGCTCTTGTTTGGAGAGTGAGCACATGAATGAAAGAGATTCCATGGAGATGTTTTTGATAACCATCAAAGATTTGAAGGAACAATTCATTTTTGCTAATGAATTCTTGCTAGATAGCTCATTTGTATAGACTATTATTAATAGACTTCGAGATTCATATTAGAATTTTGCTTCTACTCTTTGATTGGTGATGAATGGAAATTCAAATGCCTTAACATTTGAGGACTAAGTCTTTGTTTTGTTGTAGGAAGATAAGTCGAGGCAGAAGAGGTCCATTATGTATGTTGTAGATCAAGGTCTCCTAAGTATTCATAACGGCATGGGTAAATGGAGCTCATCTACTAATAATTAGAAATTTGCTAATACTCCACAATCAAAGAAGGAAGACAAAGATGAAAAGAAAACACAAAAGAAACACTAGTTTTGCAAATACTGTAAAGGAAATGATCATGTCATAAAGAGTTGTCCAAAACTGGCTACAAAAGAGGCAAAGAAGAAAGAGTTTGGAATGGTTGTTGTAGAGGCCTCTACGCCCATTACATAGTTTCTTCACTTCACTTGAGCCTGTCCCCATAGGGAATACTATCACATGCGCTACCAACTCCTATGATCTTGTAATGGGAGTTACTGAGATCATTTTGACTACTATTGATGGTAGTTCTTTCACATTGTGAAATGCTTTGTATGTACAAGGGATCAAGAAAAATTTGTTGTTAGTTTACACTACAACATACGAGGGGCATACCAAGGCTGCCTCTACTGAGGGTCACTCCCACCATTGGTATAGGCATTGGAAAAAAGCACTTAAGCATACCAACAGTCCATTGACCGTTAGTATGATTGTTTAAAATAGCTTGTCAATATGTTTCGCGAGCGCCGGTATGATCGTCGGTATGAGCATCGGTATGAGCATCAGTATGAGCATCGGTATAAGCATCAGTAATTTCTTGGAAGTTACCGACACTCATCCAGATGCCTATGCAGAGGTCATACCGGGAACCCCATAGCAAAACTCAATATTTTGCACGTGTTTTACACTCAGTACTACTTGGTTCTGTCTAACTTGCATGCGCAAACCGAATTGTGATCTGCATTGTCTTGGGCAAACACACAAACACACAGAGATCTCTCTCTCTACAAACACACACACTCACTCTCTCTCTTTAGATCTCGCATCTTAGTAAGTGGTGTGTGTACTCTTACTCTTTGTCTTTCTCTATGCTTTATATTCTATAGTTTTTATTCTCTTTGATTTTGCAAAGGTTTTTTGGCATCCATTCTTTGGAATTGGACAGTAGATGACATACATTACGCTTTGACGACAACGATCCAAAAGAGGGACATACCTGTAAGTGATTGTTATATTCTCTATTGATAGAGAGAGAGAAAGAGGGAGAGAGAGAGAGAGAGAAAGAGAGAGAGAGATAAAGAGAGATGATCAAGAGGAAGATAGAGAAAGAAATAAAGAGAGATGAAAGAGAGAAAAATAGAGAGAGATATAAAGAGAGATGAAAAAGAGAAAGATTGAGAGAGAGATAAAGGGAGAGACATATAGAAATACATACACACACACATACATACATGCATATACACACACACATATACACACATGCATACACATACATATGCAAACATACATACACACATATACACACATGCATGCATACATACACACATGTACACACATGTAAACATACACACACATGCATACATACACACACATGTACACACATGCATACATACACACACATATACACACATGCATACATACATACACATACACATATACACACATGCATACATACACACACATAAACATGTACACACATGCATACATACAAACACACATGTACACACATGCATACATACACACACACATGTACACACATGCATACATACATACATATATACACATGCATGCATACATAGTCACACATATACACACATGCATGCATACACACACATGCATACATACACGCACACATGTACAAACATGCATACATACATACATATACACACATGCATGCATGCATACACACACATATACACACATGCATGCATACACACACGCATACATACATGCACACATGTACACACATGCATACATACACACATATATATACATGCGTGCATGCATACATACACACACATGCATACATACACACATACATGTACACACATGCATACATACACACACATATACAAACATGCATACATACAGACACATGTACACACATACATACACACACATATACACACATGCATACATACACTCACATACACATAAACACACATGCATACATACACACACACACATACATACACATACACATATACATATATGCATACATACACACATTTATGCATACATACATACACATAAACACACATGCATGCATACACACATTCGCATGCATACACACACACATGCATACATACACACACACACATGTAAACACATGCATACATACACACACACATATACACACATGCATACATACACACACATATACACACACACACATACACACACATATACACACATGCATACATACACACACATACACATATACACACATGCATACATACACACACACACACATACATACACATGCACACATATACACACACATATAAGATTTTAGTATAGATAAATAAATATGAAAATAGCTAGTGTTTTAATTAAATATATATAATTAAATATATAAAACTAGGAATTTAAGGTTTTTTTTTAGCTCTAGATCTTTATGATTACGGTTTTAGGGTTTTAAATAAATAAACTAAATATTTATAATTAAATATATAAAAATAGGATTTTAAGGTTTCTTATCAAAGTAAATATATATACACATACACATATGCAAAAAAATACACATATATATAAAAATGCATACAAAAACATACATATTGTAGGTCTAGATCTTTAATATTAGGGTTTTAGGGTTTTTACATACATATAATTCAAAAAAATTGACATAAAGAAAAAAAAAGGAAAAATTAAGAAAAAAACGTGAATATATAAATAAATATATATATATATATAAATAGGATAATTGTATAGATAAATAAATATGAAAAGAGCTAGTGTTTTAAATAAATAAATTAAATATATATAATTAAATATATATGATTAAATATATATAGAAATAGGATTTTAAGGTTTTTTATCAAATTTATTATACACACACACACACACACACACACACACACATATATATATATATATATATATATATATATATATATATATATATATATATATATATATATATATATATATATATATATATATATATATATATATATATATATATACAAATACACATATATATACACATGCACACACATATGTGTGTTTTAGGTCTAGATCTTTACAATTAGGGTTTTAGGGTTTTACACATGCATGATATATATACACACATACACATACACATATAATACATATGTACATGTATATACACATGCATACACAAATATACATATTTTAGGACTAGATCTTTAGGATTAGGGTTCTAGGGTTTTTACATACATATAATTCAATTAAATTTATATAAGCAGAAGATAAAGATTAAATTAAGAAAAAACTCTGAATATATAAATAAATCAATATATATATATATATATATATATATATATATATATATATATATATATATATATATATATATATATATATATATATATATATATATATATATGCATACACATATATATACACAGGCATACACACATAAACATGTTTTAGGTCTAGATCTTTATGATTAGGGTTTTAGGGTTTTTACAAATGCATAATAATCTATACACATACACATACACATACACATACACATATATTACATATGTACATGTATATACACATGCATACACAAATATATATATTTTAGGTCTAGATCTTTAAGATTAGGGTTTTAGGATTTTTACATACATATAATTCAGTTAAATTTATATAAGGAAAAAATAAAGCAAAAATTAAGAAAAAAATATGAATATACAATAAATATATATATATAAATAGGATAATTATATAATAAATAAATATAAAAAGAGCTAGTGTTTTTAATAAATTAATTAAATATATAAAAATAGGATTTTAAGGTTTTTATCAAATAAATATATATACACATATATACACACACACACACACACACACACACACACATATATATATATATATATATATATATATATATTTATATATATATATATATATATATATATATATATATATATATATATATATATATATATATATATATATATATATATATATATATATATATATATATATATATATATATATATATATATATATATATATATATATATACTCACATACACATATATATACACATGCATACACAAATATACATATTTTAGGTCTAGATCTTGAGGATTAGGGTTTTAGGGTTTTTACAAACATATAATTGAATTTTATATATATATATATATATATATATATATAAAGAAAAAATCAAGAAAAAAATCTGAATATATAAAGAAATATATATAATAGGACAATTTTGTAGATAAATAAATATGAAAAAAGCTAGTGTTTTAGGCAAATAAATTAAATATATATAATTAAATATATAAAAATAGGATTTTAAGGTTTTTTATCAAATTAAATATGTATACACATACATACACACACATACACACACACACACATATATATATATATATATATATATATATATATATATATATATATATGTATATATATATATATATACACACACACACACATAGACATATATATACACACACACATACACATATAAATACACATACACACATGTACATGTTTTAGGTCTAGGTCTTTATGATTAGGGTTTTAGGGTTTTTACACATGCATAACATATATACACACATACACATACACATAATACATATGTATATACGCTTGCATACAAAAATGTACATATTTTGGGTCTAGATCTTTAGGATTAGGGTTTTAGGGTTTTTACATACATATAATTCAATTAAATTTATATAATTAAGAAATAAAGAAAAAATTAAGAAAAAATCCTGAATATATAAATGAATATATATATAAAATTGGATAATTGTATATATAAATAAATATGAAAAGAGCTAGTATTTTTAATAAAAATTAAATATATATAATCAAGATATAGATAAATAAATTAGATTTTAAGGTTTTTTATCAATTTAAATATATATTATTAATATACAAGAATAGGATTTTAAGACTTTTTTATCACATTAAACATATATAACTAATTATAAAAAAATAGGTCTTTAGGATTAGGGTTTTAGGTGTTTTTAGGTCTTTAGGTTTTAGTATGAATAAGAAAAAGAAAAGAAAAAAATTAGAATATATAATTAAATCTATATATATTTCACGTTTAAGTCTTTAGGATTATGGTTTCTAGGTTTAATAAAAAAGTCAAATGTTCTAAGATGTCCGTATTGTATCAGATGGCTGGTTTGGATCCGAAGGAGAGAATGGCATGCCCTTGCACTCAGTGCAAGTATCAAATTTATCAGAAACGACGAATTTGTACTACACATGTTAGAGAGTATGGATCCTTTGATAAAAGTCGACTACAAAACCTACCCTACCATTTGCATAGTCCCCCAGGTGAGCAAATGGATCCAAACAACATTGCACCGATAACCTCTCATGGACAAAAGATAACAAAAAAGGAGTTAGAAGTAAAAGGTACTAATAGCATTACACGGAATGAACACATGGAAGAAATTCTTGAAGCAGTTTATGAGATGGACGAAGATCATGATGGTGGAGAATATGTCGAGAGTTTCATGGACATAGAAAGATGTCGATAAGTTCCACGATCAAAAGCGGATGAAGAATACGAAAACATGCGAAGACTAGCTCATTTACCACTATACAATGGAGCAAAAATATTTTTACTACGTTCGTCACTCATGATACTCAATCTGCAATCCATTTATGGATGGTCAGATAGTAGTGTCTCTAAATTGTTCAAGTAAGTGTGTTTGAAATAAACTTACAAAATAACTTTATTTACTAATATTTTTATAATTGCTTATTGTAGGCTTCTTAAAGATCAATGTTTCTCAGAGGACAATGACATGCCTCCAACACGTGGAGATGCAAAAAAACTTTTACGATCCATTGGAATGGACTACACTAAGATTCATGCTTGTCTGAATGATTGCATCCTCTTTCGGAACGAGTATGAGCATCTCCACATATGTCCAAAGTTTGGATCAAATAGATTTAGACAAGACCTTGTAGGCGAAGCAAACCTCGCAAAGGTTCTTCGCCACTTTCCTATCATTCCATGAATTAAGAACATGTTTGGATGCAAATCTATAGCTGAGTTAATGTCATGGCATGCAAAGAGTAGGTCTACAGATGGTGTAATGCAAGTATCTGCTAACTCTGATGCTTGGAAACACATAGATAGTAAGTGGCGAGAGTTTGCTAGTGAGCCTCGAAACATACATCTAGGCCTAGCTATGGATGGAGTAAATCCATTTGGTTTAAGCAGCTCTTCATGGAGCACATGGCTTGTATGCTTGGTCAATTATAACATCCCACCATGGCTCGCGACAAAGAAAGGTCATTTATTATTAGCCCTTATTATGCTAGGTAAGTACAAGGTAAAAACCATGGATGTATACCTTGCACCACTTGTGGAAGAGGTCTATATTCTATGGGATGGGATTACTGTGTGTGACATGTCTCAACCTATAAGAAGACGACACGTTGTCGGGAAGAAGGAGGTCGTGGCGGGAAGCCGGCGCGTGGGGTTGGATCAGGCCCCTCTCTGGTGCGCCGTTCCCGCTGTCCTGCGAGCGGCGTCTGCGCGCTGGGCGCCTCGCCTGTGCTCTCTGGAGCGTGCACGATCCTCGTAGGGCCCCTTTGCCCCTCGGAAGTGTCGAGACGTGGGACCGTGGGCGTCGGAAAGAGACGATCGGATATCGCAGTGATACACGTGATGTAGATCAAGCTCAAAGATACAATTGGAAATGAAACTGAAGCCTCCAATAAAATTAATGATACAAACAGGCCGCTATAGTGCGGGCCGAGGGTACAATAAAAGCGCTACAGTGCGGTGCGATGATACAGTATAAAAGCCACCACTACAGTGCGGGCCGGCTAGTGTCTACTCTAGATCCCTCGCTACAGTGCGAGAAACGGCCCTCGAGATTCCGCTTCGGTCTTCGCGGTCCAAGCTTTTCTTCTAGGTTTTAACTTCGGTCCGCTCTTTACTTCAGGTATCCTCAACAATAGCCTCCCTTCTCTTTACTTCAGATAATCAAAAACCGCATAAACCTGGAGGAGACGATCCACAAGGGCAATCCAAAGGATGGGGTACTCTTTACTTCGGTCTTCAATCACTTGATATACTTCATAAACCTGCGTGAACCTGGAGGAGACGATCCACAAGCAAGATCCACGGGGGTTGAGTGTCATTAGTACATTTTGACATTCATAAAAAACACATATGCACTCAAAACACTTATCAATGAGGAACAGTTATTTATGCGAGCAATCCTTACAGTTCAATACATGAGAACTTCTTTTTATTCTTTTATTGACAACTTTCAAATGCATTTTGAACTTTCAAATAAGAACCTCGTAATTATTTAACTGTAATATGTGTATATGCACATTGTCTAAATCAATAGATTTTGTCACTTCATATTAAACATGAAAAGGAAAATAATGCAATCATCTTTGCAAAGCTTTACATTCAAATATAGGGCTCATGACATAAGCGAAAATGATTCATTGTTGTTCCGTTCGTCAAAATATAGGAATAAGTAAATTCTCATCATGTGTTTTCCTTGCTTATTGAATTGAGCTACTTCCCATTTGTCACATCCAAATGCCAGTTCTTCAATGATTCATGCTAACACCATGTATTCAAATTGTGTACATCTATCGTCTATCGTTTAGGTAATGTCACAATGTGAAAACTTTCATTGAGTTTATGCATCAAAATTACATATGCCATCTTTCACGTGTTCTGATTACTTATGATGTTTTTAGTCTTGATAACCAAAGCATTAAAGCATCGTGACCTGAGCAATAACCGACGATGACTTTCTGACATTTCTCTGTATATCTCTGCTGTGCACTGATTCAAAGATGACATCTTAATTCCTTATCTCTCTCTACCTCTCATTGGAGCACCGACTTATGGGTTTCTCTCTCCGTGTTGTGTCAATCAACCCATCTCCGTCTTTCTCTCTCTCTCTCTCTCTTTCTCTTTCTCTCTCTCTCTCTCTCTCTTTCTCTCTCTCTCTCTGTCTTTCTCTCTCTCACTCTCTTTCTATTATCTCTCCCCGAATATTATGTATCGGCCAAATCTCTCTCTCCCACAATCTCTCTGCGCGGGTCAACCACTGCCACGAGCAGCGTGTCTCTATCTCTTATCGTGACAGCACTACCCCGTTCCATTAGGGCGAAAAACGGCCCAAAAAGGGCCGTGTAAGGATTTCAATTAGTTATGCTTAATCGGGATTAAAGTTGTCAAATCCTTTAAGAAATTCCGTGTAAGTTCATTTAAAACGTATCTTATGCAAATTTTGAAGAGAGAGAAACTCGTATCATATAATCATGAAAAGTTTGTGTGATATCTTACGCCTCGAAGTTTGTGTGATATCTTACGCCTCAAAAGTTGAATTTTCCTCTTCTTCACGGACCTATATAATGTGTGCTGATGACGTTTTGCGCTTTTTTCTCTCTACTTTTCATAGCAAGCCTGTTTCTCCCTTTCACGTCATTTTAGACACTTGCTGGTCATTTTTCATAGCAGACCATGGATAACGTTAACCCAAATACTCTCCTTGAGCTTTCAAACAATCGAAATCATTGTAAAAAGTTCCATATCAACATTGCAGTTAGTCAGGAGTATGCGACGACAAGAAACGTATTTCGAAGGGCTCTTCATCCTCTTGAAGTGGATGGATTGCGAAAGGAAGGCAAGAAACATATCGACATATGGACAGATGGATCTGTTTATCCAATTGATCCACAAACTGGAAGGTACCCCCCTTTTCATAATCTTCATGATCTGATTAGATTTGTGGGAGATGGTGAGGATGGTTTACGAGGCTATTGTTCAAGGCTCTGGGATATTTCAAGGAATTATGTACAATACATAAACTATTTACAAAACACACTACACCAGAAGAATTTACATATGAGAGAGCTAGAAAACAAATTATCCACTTTATCTTCTCAGTTAGAGTCTTTTAAAAAAATGAAAGAAACTCCTATAGGTTTGAGAATGCGGTCAAAACGAGTAAAACCTTTTTTAGATTTGACTGAAAAATCTGGCCAGAAAAAGAAAAGAATGAAAATTGTTAGAGATCATGTGACAAATGTGTTAGGTTTCAATATGTCGAGCAGTTTTGAGCGCATACATTTCTGTAATGAAATTTTGAGTCAAAATGATGTTTTAAGACTATTGAAACTAAATGAAAATACATGCTTGAAACGCTTTGTTTTTCAAAAACTCATGACAGAAATGAATCTTTTACTAGAACCATCTCAAATTCAAAATATTTGTGATAGTGTCGGAGTGAGTAGGAAAGGTTATAGAGCAATTTCAAAAGTTTGGTGTGAATTTTTAAAATTTAACAAAGTTAGAAGTTTTGGATTGCCTAGACCCCATCATGTAGGAAAGTTTCGGCTGTGCTTGAATAAGAAGATCACATCAGTATTTGGTGAATATAAACATATTCACGGTAACATGCCTTACGAAGTAGGAAAACAAAAGTTACATTTCACTTACAATGCATTTAACAACATATGGATAGATGTTATAAAACTTCAAACATACATGGTTCAGTTCTATAATATAAAAGAGCATGAATGTTCTGGTCTATTGAAATTTGTAATCAAACTTGATGAAGCTGAGCTTAAAAAACATCAAAAGATGGAGAGAATAAGCATTGCACTGATGAACAAAGCTTTGGACTATAGCCTTGGGAAATTGGATACTCCATCTCTCAAAGTACAATCAGAAATGGAGTTATGGTGGGTTGGCTGTGCTCAAGTTCCATCTGAGAGCCATAAAACACTTAAATGGTTATTCTCACAGACAAACATTCCAAATGTTATCCAAGGGCATCATGCAGGAGAATTGTTGAATGTCAAAGACTACGGAAACTTTCAAGTTGAGTGGCATTTGAGTGGAGACCTAAAGACACTCAAATGCATGTTTGGTATAAGTGGGGGAGCAAATTCTAAATACCCTTGCTTGTACTGCATGCAAAGCCTAGGCACAAATGGATGGATTACTAGAGCTGAGGGTGAAGAGGCTCCTTCTAGACAAAATGTTATTCTTCGTAACTACTCATCTTCTTCAATGATTTGGGATCCCATACTTCCAATAGCACTGACAAATGTACACATATGTACACTACATGCAGAGTTAAGAATCATTGACAAGTTGGTCCGTCTTCACTTGGATTATGCATATTCTATCAAGCCTACAACTCTTGCAGATGAATGCATAAAAAAATGTGAATGTCTTCTTTCAGAAATGGGGTTTCATGGTGGTGATGTTCATCTAAGAAAAGATCCAAAGCTTTCACAAAATACAGGTGATGTTTTACAGGATGTCTCAATGGGAGGTGCAAAAGCAAGGAGATTCTTCAGCAACCATGATGGCAAACAACTTAATGCCATGTGGAATTCATGGAAAACATTTTGTGAGGTCACGATTAATGTTAAAAGCAAACCAGAAATAGAAAAAAAGAGAATGGAGGTGTGGGTCAAACTAGATAATCTTTTAAAGATCATGAGGCAGCAGGTAACATCAAAAAGTTATGTGACAGATTTCAGAAAGGCGACCAGAGAGCTTATAGAAACCATCATAGAGGCATGGGGTGCCAAAGACATAACATACTACTTGGTGAGCTCCAAAGATATTTTATTCAATTTATTTATTTTTAATTGAAATAAAGATCTAATGAAATTCTTCTGCTTTCCAGCATATTCTTCTTGTGCATGGTGCATTCTTTGCAGAAAAAGAACCACTTGCCATGTGGAACACCCAAGGCATGGAAAAATCTCATTATCAAGCAAGGACAAGCTTCTTTAGGTGTACAAGGAAAGGAGGAGGAGTAACAAAGAGCAATGCCTTCAGAGAGCTTTTTGATTGGTTCTTTAGAAGACAATTACAAAGGACCTCATGCAAAATATAATCAGAAGGATATGGCTATCACCAGACAAATCATGTATCAATATCACAAACTGAAAAAGACCACATTTCAAACAGAGCTTTAATATTTGCAATGTCTTTTACTTCTTTGAGAAATAAAAGATGTCATGTATGTACATTTCATGATGTATTATGCTTTGAAAAGAAATATGTCTACTACCATCAGATGACTTTGACCAGAGAATCAATAACAATTACACCAAAAAAATTTGCAATGTCTTATATCACATTGGGCAATTTCTGTATATGTACATTTGTTGAGATATAGAATTTGAAAAAATCAAGTCATTCCTTGAGCCTTTTGAAAGAGCTTGGCTCTGGCAAATCACCTCTATATCTCAGGAACTCTTTTCTCCTGTATCCAGCAATGCTTTTTAAATCTGACACCCCTGCAGCCATTGCATAGCTTGAATAACAAAGAAAGTACCCTGCCCTTGAAGCATTGAGTCCAGGGGCATATCCAAAAATTCTGAATGCAGTTGCTCTTTCAAGCAGTAAAACTCTGAAAGCATTAAAGGGTATTGGAGTAAAACCCATGTATTTTGATAGAGTCCTCAAGTAGAACAATGCAAAGTCTGGCTCCTCACTATAGTGCTTGTGAATAACACAAAAAGTGTCTGGGTTCAACTTTGGAAGATAGTGGATAATAGAATGAATATCCACCTTTGCTTTTCCTTTCTCTTCTAAGGCTTTTCTTGTTCCCTTGCCCCTGCCAAGGTAATTGTCTTCATCCAATAAAGTTAACTGTGATAAAAATGAAAAACATGGTTAGATGAAGTGCAAGCACACTTAAGGAAACATGTGAAGTAACTTGAAACTATTAGAAAGAAAAGCAAGAGACACGACTGATGCAAGCGATAAGGGTCTTCAGAGAAATTCAGATTGTCGTTATCGCTTGCATCGGTCGTCATCAATATCTATTTGCAAACTGCCTAGAAACATAATGTTTGATAAATGAGGGGAATTCCCACAAGCAAGACATGTATTATCATTGCTGCATGCAACTCCTAGACACGACCGATACAAGCAATAAGGCCCAGCGGAAAATATTCGATGGGCCTAATCGCTTGCATCGGTCGTGATCCATTTCTGACACTTCGAATGGAGAACTTGGACAAATCTGATACAAGAAAGAGATTTTGCATTGGTCCCATCTCATATCCTTAACCTAAAGATCTTGAGAACATAGTTAACTGTATACCTTGACATTATCTTCCTCAAGTCCAAACACGACCGATGCAAGCGATGAGGCCCAGCGGAAAATATCCGATGGGCCTAATCGCTTGCATCGGTCGTGATCCATTTCTGACACTTCGAATGGAGAACTTGGACAAATCTGATACAAGAAAGAGATTTTGCATTGGTCCCATCTCATATCCTTAACCTAAAGTTCTTGAGAATATAGTTAACTGCAAGCACACTTAAGGAAACATGTGAAGTAACTTGAAACTATTAGAAAGAAAAGCAAGAGACACGACTGATGCAAGCGATAAGGGTCTTCAGAGAAATTCAGATTGTCGTTATCGCTTGCATCGGTCCTCATCAATATCTATTTGCAAACTGCCTAGAAACATCTAATGTTTGATAAATGAGGGGAATTCCCACAAGCAAGACATGTATTATCATTGCTGCATGCAACTCCTAGACACGACCGATACAAGCGATAAGGCCCAGCGGAAAATATCCGATGGGCCTAATCGCTTGCATCGGTCGTGATCCATTTCTGACACTTCGAATGGAGAACTTGGACATATCTGATACAAGAAAGAGATTTTGCATTGGTCCCATCTCAGATCCTTAACCTAAAGATCTTGAGAACATAGTTAACTGTATACCTTGACATCATCTTCCTCAAGTCCAAACACGACCGATGCAAGCGATGAGGCCCAACGGAAAATATCCGATGGGCTTAATCGCTTGCATCGGTCGTGATCCATTTCTGACACTTCGAATGGAGAACTTGGACAAATCTGATACAAGAAAGAGATTTTGCATTGGTCCCATCTCATATCCTTAACCTAAACTTCTTGAGAATATAGTTAACTGCATACCTTGACGCCATCTTCCTAAAGTCCAAACACGACCGATGCAAGCGATGAGGCCCGACGGAAAATATCTAATGGACCTTGTCGCTTGCATCAGTCGTGATCGACTTCTGACACTTCTAATGGAGAACTTGGACAAACTGACACAAGATAGAGATTTTGCATCAAGCCCATCTCATCTCCTTTGCCTTTAAATCATGAGAATATATTTTACTACATACTTGACCTCATCTTCCTCTTCAAGTCCGAACACGACCGATGCAAGCGATAAGGCCCAACGGAGATTATCTGTTAGGTTGTATCGCTTGCATCGGTCGTGGTCATTTTCTCACTTAAAAATAGAGATCTCGGACAAAAACTTTAAGTGATAGAATATATCAAACAACATACCTTGACCTCATCTTCCTCCTCAATGAGCTCTTTTGAGTCAATACAAATTGTTCCTTTGTCCTCAGCGACATCCAAGAATGAATAGCCACGTCCAAACGAGTATATTCCAAGTTGCTTCTGATGCTCATCAAACTCTTCATCAGCAAGTTTTGGCTTCTCTAAGATAGCTTTCTCAAAGCATTTTGAAAGAGCTTGTGATGAATCTTTGAATTCTTCATTAGACATATCCAAATCAAGACGCAAAAATTCCTCTCTTCTTTCTCCTTTCTTATTGATGAATCTCCTTGCAACTTCTTCTGCCTCAGCTATAGCTGCAAGACAGTAGTCCTCCCTTAGATTGAAAAGTTCCTGAATGTAAAATAGAGGTATGAACTCTTTCCCAGAGATAAAGTAAAAAGGTAGATTTGGGAGAAGTAGGGACTTCTCAGACACTTGAACTTCTTCAGTTGGCTCCCTTATTGCAGTCTCTGCTTTAAAAGTGGCCACATCAAAATCTTTGACCTGCTCTTCTTCTGCTTGGAGATTGATCTCCTCAACAATCTCCATGACACCTTTCATAGTTTTTGAGCTAGCCTCAAGTGCCAGCTCTAAGCAAGGCTCGTCTTCATCATGAACATTTTCCTCCCTTTCAACTGAGATATGATCAAGCCATATCAAGAAAGCAATGTTTAAAGGGAGCAAGCAGCAGTCCTTTTCATGCTCTGGGCATAAATCAAGCTTCCCTGGCAAAGGGGATATCCTTCTGCATTTTCTTGTGATTTTAGCCCTATCTATTGGATCCTTCCCAAAGATGTGAGGATGGACATAGGTTTTCTGAGAAATAGAAAGGATCCTCCCATTGACCAACCCCAAGAAAATCTCCCACTCATCCTTAAGAAAACTTTTCGAGTTCTCTAAGAGTTTTTCAAAATCAGTTTCGGGGTTGAATATGGTCATTGCATCAGGAAAATAATGTACACTTAAACCCTCTTGAACCATGAAATCAAGAAGTTTCTCTGATGGAGAGACACTAAGGATCTCATTCATTACTTCCATCTAAGCTGCACTTCTCTTGTATGTCTATTAGGAGAACACAACCGATGCAAGCGACTAGAGCGAGTCAACGTAGGTCAAACGGCGAAAATCGCTTGTATCGGTCGTATCGGCGACGAAAGAAAAATACACATGTAGGTGAGAAATTCTCTGAAGGTTGAAAGTTTGAATTTGTGAAGAAATAGGTATTTATAGGCGAGGAGGGAAGAAACGGTCGAATGAGGTGGACCAATCATAGAGTGCCACGTGGCAACGTGTACGTTGCCCGATGCAACGGATAGATGACGTGGATCAATCAAATCATGCCACGTGGCAAAAGACGTTGGAATTCGCAACGGGTATCTGACGTGGACCAATCGGGGCATGCCACGTGGCACAACGGTCAACTCAGTTTTGGGACCTATTTAAGCTTCCCTATTCATTTGCTTCTTTTTTTTTTGTCAACACTTGCCAAGCGTGGAGGTTCCATTGCCACCAAGTTTTTTGGCTACTTCACAATTTCTATAGAGAGCGCTCTCTCCGTAAGGTAATGTGGACACGACCGATGCAAGCGATTAGGGACATCCGAGATTTTTGGATAACCCTAATCGCTTGGATCGGTCATACCTTGCAAATTTTGGTTTCTTTTGTGTTGCTTGAGTATAACGCATTGTTACCTTTATTTTAACTTCTATTTATTGAAATATGATGATGAATTCAGGGACGACCGATGCAAGCGATGAGTGACATCCGGGCATTTACGGATGACCCTTATCGCTTGGATCGGTCGTGTCTCTAGTGAGACAAGTTCTCTGAAGGTCGAATGAGGTGGACCAATCACAGAGTGCCACGTGGCAATGTGTACGTTGCCCGATGCAACGGATAGATGACGTGGATCAATCAAATCATGCCACGTGGCAAAAGACGTTGGAATTCGCAACGGGTATCTGACGTGGACCAATCGGAGCATGCCACGTGGCACAATGATCAACTCAGTTTTGGGACCTATTTAAGCTTCCCTATTCATTTCCTTCATTTCTTTCTGTCAACACTTGCCAAGAGTCGAGGTTCCATTGCCACCACGTTTTTAGCCTACTTCATAATTTCTGTAGAGAGCGCTCTCTACGTAAGGTAATGTGGACACGACCGATGCAAGCGATTAGGGACATCCGAGATTTTTGGATAACCCTAATCGCTTGGATCGGTCATGTTTTTTAATATCATCGAGTCCTTGGTCATAGCTTGCAAATTTTGGTTTCCTTTGCTATGCTTGAGTATAACGCATTGTTACCTTTATTTTAAGTACTATTTATTGAAATATGATGATGAGTTCAGGGACGACCGATGCAAGCGATGAGGGACGTCCGGGCATTTACGGATAACTCTTATCGCTTGGATCGGTTGTGTCTCTTACAGTGGAACGAGTCATTGATTATAGTTTTCCAATTATCTTTTTCTTAGTGGTAATTGAGTATTTTGCATTGTAAGATATATTTTATTGATATTTCATGATAAATTTAAAGACGACCGATGCAAGCGATCAGGGACATACGAGCATTTCCGGATGACTGCTATCGCTTGCATCGGTCGTGCCTCTGATAGTGGAAAGAGTCATTCATTATAGTTTTCCAATTATCGTTTTCTTAGTGATAATTGAGTATTTTGAATTGTAAGATATATTTCATTGATATTTGATGATAAATTTGAAGACGACCGATGCAAGCGATCAGGGACATCCGGGCATTTCCGGATGACTGCTATCGCTTGCATCGGTCGTGCCTCTGATAGTGGAAAGAGTCATTGATTATAGTTTTCCAATTATCTTTATCTTAGTGATAATTGAGTATTTTGCATTGTAAGATATTATTTATTGATATTTGATGATTAATTTAAAGACGACCGATGCAAGCGATCAGGGACATCCGGGCATTTCCGGATGACTGTTATCGCTTGCATCGGTCGTGCCTCTGATAGTGGAAAGAGTCATTGATCATAGCTTTTTGAGAGTAAGTTTTGACAGTGGAATATTCCACTTTTCCTAATTCCTTGCCTAAAGACTGATTTTTTGCAGAGTATGGCTAGAACCAAAAAGACAGCAAGGAAGTTGTACCGTGAGGGTAAGGACAAGAATGCCCAAGGGGAAAATGTCCAGGAGCAAAATTCCCAGAAGGTTCAAGCCAATGTGCCAGACAAGCCTTCAAAAAAAAGGGTCAACTACCATGTAAAGTCTTTGAGGGAAATAAGAAGAGCTCAAAAGTCTGTGGGATTGTTGATCCCAAGACTTCCATTTATGAGAGTTGTCAAGCAGATCTCAGCCAACCTCTGTTCTTTGATGAAGACCTCATCCTTTGTCAATGTGAGGTGGCAAACGCAAGCACTGCTATGCCTGCAAGAAGCTGCAGAGGACTTTGCTATTGATTTCATGAATGATGCCTACTTATGTGCTGCTCATTCTCATAGGGTAACACTAATGGTGAAGGATTATGTTATTGTTTCAAGAATAAGATATAAGTTTGATAAAGCTCTGGTTCCTATTGATCACCACGATAAAAAATTCTTCGATATTTTAAATATACCTCCAGCTCGAGCACCTAAAACAACAGTTGTCATTGAAGAGATCAACACTCAAGTCACTCATGATCATGAGACTAGAACTGTAGCAAATAGTGAGGAGGAGAGGAAAAAGCAGGGATTATTTACAGAGGAAAGTGCCATCTTAACCCAGATTCAGAAGTTACAGAAAGCAAATAAAGAGCTCCTCAAGAAAGGAGATGGGCAGGTTATAGTTAATGTTGCAATGCCATGGCAAACTGAATTGTTTCTTGACAGTAGACCTGAAGATAACAAAATGTTGAGGGAGCTTCATCTTGAAATATCAGATAGTGTGGTCAACATTTCACTCAGGTATATCTAGAGGCCTTAAAATGCTTTTGTTTTGCATAATTTTCTAGTTCCTTAACTGCATTTTTATTTCTTGATTTGTAGGGTTCTTCTTCAACAATGTGAGGAAGCGGTTCAAAGAAAAATATTTATTTTAGATCCTCTGGTGACACAGTGTTTTTTGCATAAACATGGAGATGCCAAGTCCTTTCTAAGGGATTTTACAGAAGAAGTGGAATGTGTTATTTACCCATATATTGAAAAGTAAGTATTCATCTTCATTTTGGAAACATATTTGTTTCATTTAAGAAAGTATATTTACATGCAACTCATTGACAGGGGCCATTGGAGTTTGATTATTGTGGACTTCAATGCATATCAAGCTCTTTTCCTCAATTCTCTTCCATCACAGCATGGGAATTGCAAAGTGTAAGTTACTATACATTTTGTTGTTCTCTATTTTAAAGCCATGCCCTGTTTTGATTTTCACTTTACAATGCAGTGCTGCAAAGCTTCTCAAGATGCATATTGATGAGAATTTTCCAGGAATAGCTAAAATGAATGAACAAAAGCAATTTGGATACAGCCAAATTCATGTGCCATTGCAGAGAGACTCAACATCATGTGGCTGGAGAGTGATTGCAAATGCTGTAAGATTCTTGGAAAGAAGGTTCCACAAACCTGAATTGAATTTATCAGACTACCCGGAAGCATGGATCATCTTGATCAGAGAGAGAGCAATAAATAGTATCATGAAACATGCAATCTGTCCATATGATCCAGACTCACCTCCACCCCCTCCACCTGATAAAAAACAGTCTGAAGATAAAGAGAAAGGGCTTCCTCTTCACTCACCACTAAAGCATGGGAACAACATAAAGAGTCAAGTTGAAAGCTCCAAAAAGGGACAGAAGCAACAGAGAAAGCAAGGCTCTAAAAAGGATAGAAAGGGTTAAATCAATTTTTTAGTCTTAGATTGAAATCAATTGTAAAGCCAACCAAGGTTGGAAGATTTATTTTTTAACAAATTGTATGTAGTTATGCCAATCTTCATCTGGAAGATGGTCACAGTTGTATTGAACCTCTTGAGAGTTTGACAAAAGTTCATTGGATGGTCCAATTAAGTTTATTATTGTCACAACTATGAATGCATTGTGGGTTTTTTACTTCATTCTTGTTGGAAAGTGTTTAAATTCGAGAAGTTAGAGAAGGACATAAAGAATTAAGAGGACACGACCGATACAAGCGATACGGGGAATCGGAGAATCTTGGATTGCCCCTATCGCTTGCATCGGTCGTATTATCCATTTCATCGCTGTTGCTAGTTTTTATACTCGTGAGTCAAATCTTTACGCAAGGTCACTTCTTGAAGTCTCTCGCGGTAGTTTGCTAACACGACCGATGTAAGCGAAAAGGGCCATCCGACAATTTCAGATTGCACTAGTCGCTTGCATCGGTCGTCTTCACTTATCTCGTCTCCTCTGCTTTATGCCTTAAGACATGCTCTTCTAATATTGAAATACCAAACCTTGCATTGGAATTTGCACCAAGTTCTCCACTCTCTCTTATATAACTTGGTAGTTTGCATTTGTACCATGATAATTTCTCTCGCGGTAGTTTGCTAACACGATCGATGTAAGCGATTAGGGCCATCCGACAATTTCAGATTGCACTAGTCGCTTGCATCGGTCGTCTTCACTTATCTCGTCTCCTCTGCTTTATGCCTTAAGACATGCTCTTCTAATATTGAAATACCAAACCTTGGATTGGAATATGCAGCAAGTTCTCCACACTCTCTTATATTACTTGGTAGTTTGCGTTTGTACCATGATAATTTCTCTCGCGGTAGTTTGCTAACACGATCGATGTAAGCGATAAGGGCCATCCGACAATTTCAGATTGCACTAGTCGCTTGCATCGGTCGTCTTCACTTATCTCGTCTCCTCTGCTTTATGCCTTAAGACATGCTCTTCTAATATTGAAATACCAAACCTTGGATTGGAATTTGCGCCAAGTTCTCCACACTCTCTTATATTACTTGTTATGTGTACCATGATAATTTCTCTTGCATTACTTGAGGACAGAAAAGTTGGATAGAATCAAATTATTTAGCTGAGACTAGTGTGCACCTTTGATAGACTATAATTATTAAATTGAAATTAGATATTCAATTCTAGATCTCTTCTTCATCTAGAATTAACTTATGCAAGTTCCTGTATAATTATTTCTTAGTCATCAATTCACTCCTGCAAAAAAAAAATCAATGGAAATATGAAATTAAGGACCTAAAAAATATCTAAGACATTTAAAATTAATAATTTAACACACATTGTTTGTAACCATCCTGCCAAGAAAATTCAATGGAAGTATCAATAGAAGCTTCTATTAGATGAAGATACATTATGTAAGAATGTCAGGGTTAACTTGTTACAATCTTAAAGGTTGGAACTTAATCACCCTTGGTGGCAGGCAGTTTATGCAAGATAATGATTTCTCTGATCTAATGTTAACTATTGCATCATCAATTGAGAATCTACACTGAGATGATACCTCATCAAGGTATTCTAGAAGCTCCCTTACATTTCTGAGATTCCAATTTGCAGTGACAATTATTTTCCTTGATTGAAAATCTGGATGAATCAATACTTCTAACTCAAATTCTGGACAGCTCTCCTCTGAGTCCAAGGCTATCCAAAGTCCAAGCTTTTTTTTCCACCTTCTATAGTCATATCCTAGAACCAGAGATTGTCGACATATCTGATATGAGATTGAAAGAGAATTGGGACTAACTTTACATAAAATAATGTCACCTAGCTTTTGAACTTCTTTGCTATCCCATTCCCTACCTAAAACATCATCAATCTCTGAAATAGGGACTCTCCTATTCAACCACATTGTTTTTGTTTTCTGTAATAACATGTTTTTAAAGCATGCTACAAAGACATGAATAGGCAAAAACCATTGAATCTTTATCCTTCTCGAAATTCAGCCTACTGACATTGCCTTCTGGATGTCAAATTTAATTTTGCAGAGAAAACTTGAAACTGTTGAATGATCAGGAGCATCCCAATCTAATGAAGAGATGCAAGGACTAGGTACGTGTACAAGAATTCCATAAGAACTACTCCCTGACGGCACTTGATAATCTGCATAATGGACAAATAACTCTATGCTATTGAAGAATTGAACAGATTTCTCTGCATACATGAGTTCTGCATATTCCTTATGAAGAACTCTGAATGTTCCTGTTAAACATTCAACAGGTTGCCATTCCACAATATTGGAAGGAAAGATATCTGCAGTACAAAAACATATGTTTCATTATACAAAATCAACTGGAATGATAGAAGAGCATTGTCAAACTTCACTTACAGTACGAAGGGAATTGCAGATGATTTTCTAGAACAAGATCCTTAGCGGTGTACACATGCTGTACTCGTGCAAACCAACCGGATCTCTTCAATTTGAAACTGAGAATACGTCCCTTCCAATGGTTTCTTGTGTTGTCTCTTTTGGCACGCTTGACTTTATGGGCACCTCTACAGCTAGGAAGCATAGTAACCCAGTCATTTACTTTCACGGAAAGAGGTTTCCACAAAGAATCCTCTCTTCTGTTGTAAACCTCACATGAAGTTACGCGATTGGAAGGACGACGAGAAGAAGAAGCCATTTGAACTTAGGAGAAGAAGAATGTTCAAAGCGAGAAACCGACGTTCACAAATTTTGGCAGTATTTATAGAAAAAAAGGCTTTGTACACGTGGAAACTTTTGATTTGATGTTAACCCTGTCGTTGAATGATCATGACATTTTGTGAACCCAAAAATATTTCGTATCTTCAAAAATCAATTCCTTCTTGGAAATTCGAGAATATGCTTTGTGTAGTGTGCAAAAGTATCTTTTTTTGCATCAAACCGAAAAATTGTACACTGAATACGAGACTCTTCATCACTTTAGCGGCGCTTTGAAAGAAAATTGTATTAAAAAAAGAAATTCTCCATACGGTTAAAAGAGACAGCAATGTTATATTCTTGTACACGTGGAAAGACGCTATTTGTCAATTTCCTTAATCTCTCATTAGCAAGCAGCCCCTTTTCGGCCGTTTTTCGCCCTAATGATTGCTTTCTCATGCCTGATTCTACAGGCTCGACAGCATCTACCGCCATTAGAGCTCTTCGCATCTGTGTATCTGTGTAAGTAGCCCGAGTTTCTCTCTTTCACTTGAATAGAAGCAACGCCGCCATCACTGTACGTCTCTTTGACGTTGTATGCCCGTTCCTCTCTCTACGTGGAAATAGAGCAACCAACCTCCACCAATCGCTGCCTGTTTTGCAATTGTCTAACGGCGCTTC
This sequence comes from Ceratopteris richardii, assembly GCA_020310875.1. Classification (NCBI taxonomy): domain Eukaryota; kingdom Viridiplantae; phylum Streptophyta; class Polypodiopsida; order Polypodiales; family Pteridaceae; genus Ceratopteris; species Ceratopteris richardii. The sequence goes on along the minus strand of CM035421.1, from coordinate 153,634,953 downwards.
TGTCAGCTTGTCGATTGCCACAACAGCAATGAATTCATTATTGTTGTATCTACCAGATATCTCTCCAGCAGCCATCTGCGTGTCTCTCTGTTATGATGTCGGTCCTATCTACAACGCCGCCACAATTTTCTGTCAACATCAGAATCTCTCTCTCGTCCGAGAATCTCTCAGTCTCCATGTTAGCGTCGACTTCTCTGGGTCTCTCAGCCACCTGCAGCATACGTGTCTCTTCACATGGGTTTGCAACGCCGTGCGTGCATCTCTCTCTCTTCTCACCAATCTTGTGGCCCTCTACGCAGCGTCGTCTGACTTCTCGTCTCTATACGCGCGACAGTATCTCTCTAAATTCTGATGCGCTTTGACTTCATCGACCCCAACTCTCTCTCTACATCTAATGTGTGTCTCTCAAATCTCTGCGGGCCCTGGAATCTCTCTCCACAGCACAGTGGCGCAACTCTCTCTCTCTCGAGCACCGCCACAAGAGAAAGAAATGATGTCTGATAACTCCAACAGCCACAGCGCCGACATTATCTCTACCAAATCTCTCTCTCAATTCACGTAACGCCTCCTCTCTCATGAACGCCTCTCTAACTACCTCTGTCGTGCACACATCCAGCATATATGCAACTCTCTCACATCCATCCTCTAAGTGCAGACAGTCCTCTCTCTATGCAGACTGATATACTCACCATTCAAAACCTCAAAACTATATTCGTTTGATGTAAAATACTTATGCTCAGGAGCTACATAATGGCCAACTACGAACATGATGGCATCACAAAGTCTTGTCATGGTCAAGCATCATCTACATCGGCTACTCTCTCTCCGTCATCATGCATACTAATGAACATGAAAAAGAAATAGTGAATAAGAGGAGGTAAGGAGCATACCTGGAGGTGACAATCCACGAGCAAGATCCATGGGGTAGGGAATAAACAAATGAATTAGCACTTATTTATAGGCCCCCCCTTGGACTCGCTTCTAGAACATTCCCACCTCCTCAATTAACTTTCTAATTTCGGCGGTATTTTAATTTTTCCACTATACTATGGTTTTGGTTTCACACTGGACCTTTACAATTTAATTGGTTTTTAGGGTTTGACCTACAAAAACCGCCATTTCCAAGGGTCCAACCTAAAGTTTTTGATCGGGAAAAGTAAGGGTTTACTCACAATTATCTCAACCTCGTCAATCCATGGGTTTATTTACAGTTTCGGCCTAAACTCCAAGGGTTTCCAAGGGTTCAAGTCCAGTTTTCATGGGGTAAACTCGTGTTTTCAGGGGTTTTGAAGGGTCAAACCTAGGTTTTTGCGTCTCCGATGTCTGATGTTTATATACACGGTTCTCACATACATCTCAAACTTGCTTTCGCATCGCACAATCAATTAATTCCGCCAAATTATGCATGAAATATACCCCTCTTTAGTCAAACCATCACACAAAAATCAGAAAATAATGAACTTTGAAAAAAAAACTAGTGCACACTCCCTGCGGGATTTCATCCCGACATTCGCCCCCGCTAAACCTGCACATCGTCCCGATGGGCCAACCTGCAAGATCCAACAGAAGAGTATCACGGTTCTTTTAAAATCTCTTTACACTTTTTATGCCTTTCTTAAATCATGATCTCATGCAGTCATGCAATCTTTTATAAAGATTAGTATGAATTTTAGAAAATTAAGTAGATTCAAGCTTCACAAACATCATATTATGTTTCTGCGTCTGCAATCTGACAAGTAATCACATGAATAAATCGTCGGCTTTCTAGATCTTTTGTTTGTTCAACTGGTTCAGATCCAACTGCTCATTCTAAGTACTAGCATATACATATGTTTCTACTAACTCAGTTTGTAGAATATACCTTGGTCCCCACTATTTATCTCCTACTTGTCCAACTCTCCATTAGATCTTTCTTTCTTTTTCTTTTTCTTTTTCATTTTTCTTTTTCTTTTTCTTTTCCTCTTCATCTCAGCTCAGCATTTCTTTTTATCTTTTATTTTTCACAAATCGGCCTATGTCGAAATCGGGTGCGACTCATGGACTTGTCCGCCCGGCCAAGTTTATTCCACCTGTCTGCCGACCCAGCATAGCGCACGACATACACAACATCAGCCCTGCATGAAATCGACGTCAGCTCGTGGCTCTGACCACCCGATCAGAGTGACTGCACCCGCCTACCAACCCATACAGGCGCATGACAACAGATAGGTTAGGCCTACGACGAAACTAGCTACGACTCGTGGCCTTGATCACCCGACCAAGGTGGTTCCGCCTGCCTACTAGCCCATCGCAGCGCACCAACAACATACACGCACATATAGGCTGGCATGAGTATGAATGTTTCTTTATAAATCATGATCCATATGGAGGTAAGATCTCACAAGAAATAAATACTAGGATCCAAAGTTTCCCACTCACTAAGTGTTCAAATCAATCAATATATACATGCACTCGGTCTAAGCATGCCATCACATCCCCAAGCTTTCACTCCCAAAAGTCTCTAGTCCACTAACTGATCCCATTCATATAATTCCCTAGTCATTCATGCTTCATGCAAACCCATAATAGATCTTTGTTATCTTCATTCTACATGTTTTTCATAAACTCATACATATCTTAATCACACACATCAATGCAATGCATATGCTCTATCAGAAAGAAAACAAATCTCAAATCAGAAACGTTTCACCTGCTCATTTTATTACATCTTCTTCATTGATTGATCTAGCTTCTCTTTATCTTCATGGTCTATCATTCTTCATCAGCATCAGCCTCAGTGTCATCAGTTCCCTCCAGCATCATCAGTATCCTCCAGTGTCATTAGTATCCTCCAGTGTCATCAGTATCCTCCAGAAGTTCTTGCTCAATCTCATAATCCGCTTCATTTCTTTTCTTGAATAATTTTATCCTCTTTCCTACAATCAAAGATCTCAAAGGAGTACTGTCTAACTCACAAAGTGCATACGTACCATTTTCAAACACAGACGTAACCACATACGGCCCAAACCATCGTTTGGTCAATTTCTTCTTAGCATCGTACTGAGTATCGAATGTACTGTCGTACACCAACACCCAATCATCTACCTCGATCCTATGTGGTCTGAGTCGATGGGTTTTGTCAAAATAGATCTTATTCTTTAGTCTTGACTCCTTTAACTTTTGGACTGCTTCTTTCAACTTTTCATTTCCTTGTTCTAACTGCTTTATTCTCAATGATAATAACTCTTCTCTCGTCATACCATCATTCCATGGGAGCGTCAACCATGTCACTATCTGAGTCTGGATGGGGAATACTGGTTTCTGACAATACATCAATTCAGCAGGCATGAAACCTGTGGATCGAGTGTAAGTCATCCTATCAGCCCATAACGCGAATGGAAGAAACCTAGGCCACTGCTTGATGTCATCGCTGCAAGCCTTAGAGATCGCCTTCACAATGGAAGGGTGACCTCTCTCGATTTTTCCATTTGCCTTTGGATTATAGGCAGTGGTGAGAGACAATCGAATTCCATGACGATCAAAGAACTCTTTTGCCTCTCTCGCATCCAACTCTCCCCTGTCCGCAACCACTTTCTCAACGTATCCGAATCTTGAGATCACTTCTTCTAAAAGGAATTTGCATACATTATAAGTAGTCTTCGTACGAAGAGCTCGACCTTCCACATGGTTGGTCAAGTCCTCTCTAGCAAGTACAATGTATCTCATCTTATCTATCCCTTTGGGCATGGTTACAAGGTCGACCACCCACTTGTAATGGATACAAGGAGGGTAAGTCGGATGTAACGGGTCTCTGTGCCTAACTGATGAATGCACTTGGCATGTAGCACAAGTGTCTACAAAACCTCTCACACTTACATAAATCCCTGGCCACCAGTAAGCTTCCCTAATCTTCTCATATGTGGCATAAAATCCTTTGTGACCTGCCCATAAGGTCTCATGCATCTCTCTCATAACTTCTCTCTGAAGACTCCTCGAACTTAGTACTCTCTGTGGACTCTTCACCTTGCCTTTAGCGTGTCGCCAAATAAGCCCATCCTTCAAGAAAAAGTTGTAAGACTTTTTCCTGATGGATCTATACTTATTTGTGGACCAACCGGGGGAAGGTTTCAGAGTACTTAGATATCTTCCAATATCTCTCCACTCACCATCATACTCACTCTCTCGGAACTGCTCATATACATACACAAATGGATCGTATCTTATCATATGTGTATCCCTCTCTACCTCATCATCATCATCAGACTCATCATCAAATTTCGCTCTTGAAAGCATATCAGCAACTGTATTCAACTTCCCAACTATGTGTACAAATGCAGGATTTATAAACTTTATATAAGAGATCCATCTAAGCATAGCAATATCCGGAGATGAACAATTTGCAATCATGCCAATCAATGGAAGACAATCAGTCTCAACTATCACATTCGCCCTAATGAAATACTCTTTATCGCTCTTTAAAGCAGTCACTAATCCCCATAACTCTCTCTTAATCTGTGGATATTTTCTTTGGGTATCATGTAGGATCTTAGCACCAAAGCGCACTGCATATCTCTGCCCTTCATCATCATCTTGCCCTATGACCCAGCCTATGCCAATAGGACTGGTATCAACGGTCAAAATGATAGGTTTCTGACTTGAATAGTCAACACGCTTCAGAATCAGAGCTTCAATTAGCAGTTGCTTCAGTTTACGCATAGCTCTCGACTGTTTCTCTGTCCATACAAACTTCTTTCTCTTTCTCAGGAGATCATATAAGGGGTTCGCAACGTGAGCAAAGTGAGGAATCCATATCACATAGAATACACAGGCTCCTAAAAACCTTCTCACCTCACTGACATTACGACACACTTCAGAGATCCTGCTAATGGCCTCAACTTTCTGTGGGTATGGCTTGCGGCCATAATGTCCACACATATGTCCTACAATGAGGACCTCATTGACGCCAAAAACCGATTTCTCTAAAGAAAGTGTTAGCCCCACATCTTCAAACCTCTCAAAGATCTTCTCACAATCAGCAATATGATCTCTCACAAACTTTCTACATCCTGAAGCATCTAAACTCACATCTTTCACTCTTTCCTCACATCCCTTTATTGGAACATCATCAATGAATGGCATAGTCACAGATGGTATAAAGTCTCGTAAAACCAGATTCATGGCATTCATCATGTGAGCCACAGAATTCGTCGCTCCCTGCGGCAATGTACACATATGTACAAGGCCCAGTGGAGTCCTCATGGTCGTAATGTCTCTACTCTCCATAGCCAACTGAAACTGGTCATAACCTGAATACAGGTCCCCCATAGAGTATATGGAATGCCCAGCAAATGCTTCAGCAAACTCATCAACTATAGGTCCTGTTCCTACATTTCTAATTGTGACTTTATTGACAGGTTGCAGATCCTGAATGAAACGAAGCTTCCCATTTTTCTTTGGCACAGTAAACCACCTATTCGAATATGGAGCCGAGGAGGGTTCCAATATCCGCATGGAAATCTTTTCTTTTAGCAACCTCATCAGCTCAGGTAAGTGAGCCTTTGGGACGGGTATAGGCCAGATATTCCATGGTATATGTGGTACTGTAAAGATAATCATGGGAGGTACTTGTTTCGGGTCTGCACAACCTATCTCATGTGGGAAAAGTGCAAACGCTTTTTCGTGTTTCTTGATGACTTCAATAAATTTCTGTTTCTCTTCTTTTCTCAGGAATGGTTTCTCTCCAAACTTGATCTCTTTAATAGTCTCATTAGTGAAACGATGCCCTATAAGCTCTCGTCGTCTCAGCATAGGGTCACCTGACACTCGTAGATACTTTTCATGACTATCTTCTGGCAATGGCTGAGCTATAGGCTTCACTTTCGTATCCACAGTCTTATACTTCATATTTACATTTACTTCATGCTCTCTCATAAACTCCTTAATCATCTCATACTCTTGGATAGAGCTGAGCATAATCATTTCTGATTTCTCATTTCTCTCAAATGCCTTCTCAAGCTCTTCCAGAGTAGTCGAACTTCTCTCTAACTGGATCACATCTTCAATCTTCTCATCAGGTAACATCATTCCTAAATGCTTATAGTGTCTCTCATGAACTTTTCTGAATTTATTTGAAACATTTTCTTTTTGTAAACATAGCAACTTGAATGCAAATGAATAAACGGAAAAGCTTTCAAAAGTATGTACAAAGTCATGCGAGACATCAAACCAACTCCCACTGTTGTCTCGCTCAACAGTGGATCCTAACAGAAATTTTGCTCAGCAGAAGCTCCATACTCTCCAACAGGCATACACTCATCATGATCATGTGAATTAATAGGTTTCTTTCTTATATTCTTTCTATTCCTGGAGTGATTTGGACACACCGTCATCACTTGTAAAGAATGAAGGCCAGATCTAGATCGGATTCTGGCATAAGCACATCCATCATCCATGGCCTTAGTCTCCATTCTTACCTCAGCTATAAAGGGCTGCCCAAGGATAGCCTCATATGAATAATGGTCCTGGACAAAGAAGTGAAATTCCTCAGAAATCCCACCTATGGTCACAGGCACAAAGGCGCATGCCCCAAGCAGTGCTCCTGAACCATTATCCGCTGTCCTCATCCTCCATCCATGATCTTTACCAATCGGCCACCTAAACTTATCATAGAGCTTCTTAGAAATCACATTTATCTCTGACCCTGAGTCAATCAAGGCCAGAGCAAAACATGACTCCTTGTTGCTCCCTAACTTCACCTTTATCTCTGGAGTTCCTCTCACCCAAAAGGTCCTACTAAACTCACTTTCTGTCTTCCTCATTTCATCATCAGGTATGATAGGACCTAGAGAATTTTTATGACACCTGGCAACCTCATCATCATCATCAGCAGATGTATCACTCAATGTAACTGCTTCATTTGTCACTTGAATATCTTCAGGTGCTTCTTCCATCTCTACATCTTCAAGTAGTGGAAACCTCTTTCTCTTAACCAGCTTTATAAAACTGTCCTTGAACTCAGGCTTCGCTATGGAGAAGACCTGCTCCAAGGACATGGTCACTTGGCTCTTTAGTAAAATGTCATTTAATATCTCTCTTGCATCATTTTTCCTTTCCAACTCAGAAATTAATACAACCTTTGGAGTTCTCTTCTTTTTCTTCTTCTTTTCTTTGTCAGCCTCTTGAATACTTTCTTGAATTTCATCTTTCTTTTGAACCGGTTCAGGTTCTTTCTCTTTCTCTTTAGTCAGTTCTTGAATCTTAGTTGGCCCAGCCGGCCTCTTTCCCTCTCTTATCTCTTTCTTCTTTGCTTCTTCCTTTGAAACAACAGGCTCTTTGAATTGTACTTTCCTTTCTGGCTCTTTAGCCTTTTCTTCGGCCTCTTGGCTTTGCTTTCTGGTCACTCTTCTTTCTGGCTCAGTCTCTTCCTGACTCTCATCCCTTTTCCTCTTTTCCTCCACATTTGCTATGTGCGAATAGACCGGGATTCATCAACAGGAGACTTCCAGGCAGTCTTCTGCATGATCGCATCCCTAGCCCTCACTAAAGCCTCAATGGAATAATTTCTTTGGGGTCGAGGTCTAGGCACTTTTTCATCTTCCTCCTCAACAGGTTCTAATCGTGCAGCTGATGTACTTGCATTATTGCCAGATAAATCTTCATAAAACTTCTTCATTCCCCCCTTTCCCCAATTCACAGGTAGAGGAAGGCGGGTCTTGAAGTCACATAACTTCTTATCGATATCTATCACCAGTTGATGCTCTTTTGCTAGCTTAAGCTCTTCACAAGCATATGAAAAATGCTCTTGTGCATCACACCATACGCATCTCTTAGCCCCTCCAAACCCACCAGTCGCTCGTCTCTCAAAAGGTCCTGTGTTTCTTTGAAATGTGGTTTGCACTGGCGGTGTAGGTATCTGTTGGGCAACAGGCTACACTGGAGGTGCAGGCTGTGGCATCACATAGCCTTGCATATTTGGAATGGGCATAGTGACTCTCTGTAATGTATCTGCATAACTCATATTCGCCTGAGGAGGAGTGGGGTCGTGATATCCCATAGAATTAACTTTATTATGAATACTCGCCATTTCTTTTGACATAGACGCTTGCATCGTAATAAGATTCTCTATCTGTCGACTGAGAATCTCAACCTGTAGCTCCATTGGCGATCGCGAAGTGGATGCAACATTAGCAAAAGCTGACGCTGCAGGCATATTCGGAATTGTTGGAAGTGGAGCTTCCCTAGGCGGTTGTGGTGTTACCACTGAAGGTCTATCGTATAACACCGCCTGGCGTTGTCTCATTTGGGCAACCGCTTCTACCTCTCTCCTCACTACACCCCAATCTTCAGTCAATCCAAATCTCTTCCCGGGCTCTTCAATCCTCCTTTCGACCTCAGTCCTGTCTTCAGGACTTAAGATCCTAAGGAAAGATATAACTAGATCAGGTTTCAAAGCATCTAAATCGGCCTGTGGAAGTTATTCATATCTTCTCAAGAACTCATTCAAAAGTTGAGTGAGGGATGCAGTGGGCTTCGGAGAGCTTATCCACCGCAAGAACCCTTCTCTACTGTGTTGGGAAAAATCTTCCAAATAAAACAACTTATGCAATTCTTTTCTGAATTCGGCCCAAGGCTTTGCAATATGTACTGTAATAGGGGCTAAAATGGATCCTGATACTACCCGTGTGAAATAATGTGTAAACACATCCTCAGGTAGACCATAAATCCGTGCCTGTTCCTCAAAAACATCTAGGTACTCGGTTACATTCAAGCCTGTAAACTTTTCTTTTTCTCTCAATACCGCTTGGACTACGCGAGCCCCCTGTTTCTCTATTACTAACTCTTTGAATATATCCTCCATCTCTCTTCTCTGCTCTGTCCTAGAACGTAGCACAAGGTCCAACGTAAGTGGCTCAATTATCTCTCTAAGCTCTGAGTAGAGATCAAAGAAGAAGTTTGATGAGTCACGAGCCAGAGGGTAAACTCAGTCAATGCTCCTTTCTAGGCCAAAGTCAGGTGTATCTCTTCTTTCCTTAAATCTCAGAAACTTCAATGTATTTCTCCCCTTTTCAATTTCTAACGTTCTCTCTAAACTAGAAAATCAGGAAATCCCTAGTCTAAGCGGGAAAAAAAACTCACACGTATGGACTATATTAATGCAAAGTGTGGATGCTCAAACTCAAGCAGCAAGACAATCTTTCTGTTCACTGTGTGTGTGAAACAATGCAAAAAATCAAATAACCTGAAATGCTAGTACCTGGAAATCTCTGTCCGATGCCGAGGTTCTCATCTATCTTCTCAAGGAGTGGGTGACGCGTCGAGGATCACCGGGCAACCGCCTCGCTTCACGTCGGGTTCAGGTGTCGGGTAGAAGGAGGTCGTGGCGGGAAGCCGGCGCGTGCGGTTGGATCAGGCCCCGCTCTGGTGCGCCGTTCCCGCTGTCCTGCGAGCGGCGTCTGCGCGCTGGGCGCCTCGCCTGTGCTCTCCGGAGCGTGCGCGATCCTCGTACGTGTGGGACCCTCGCCCCTCGGAAGTGTCGAGACGTGGGACCGTGGGCGTCGGAAAGAGACGATCGGGTACCGCAGTGATACACGTGATGTAGATCAAGCTCGAAGATACAACGGAAATGAAACTGAAGCCTCCAATAAAATTAATGATGCAAACAGGCCGCTACAGTGCGGGCCGATGATACAAAAACCGCTACAGTGCGGTGCGATGATACAATATGAAAAGCCGCCGCTATAGTGCGGGCCGGCTAGTGTCTACTCTAGATCCCTCGCTACAGTGCGAGAAACCGCCCTCGAGATTCCGCTTCGGTCTTCGCGGTCCAAGCTTTTCTTCTAGGTTTTCACCTCGGTCCGCTCTTTACTTCAGGTATCCTCAACAATAGCCTCCCTTCTCTTTACTTCAGATAATCAAAAACCGCATAAACCTGGAGGAGACGATCCACAAGGGCAATCCAAAGGATGGGGTACTCTTTACTTCGGTCTTCAATCACTTGATATACTTCATAAACTTGCGTGAACCTGGAGGAGACGATCCACAAGCAAGATCCACGGGGGTTGAGTGTCATTAGTACATTTTGACATTCATAAAAAACACATATGCACTCAAAACACTTATCAATGAGGAACAGTTATTTATGCGAGCAATCCTTACGGTTCAATACATGAGAACTTCTTTTTATTCTTTTATTGACAACTTTCAAATGCATTTTGAACTTTCAAATAAGAACCTCGTAATTATTTAACTGTAATATGTGTATATGCACATTGTCTAAATCAATAGATTTTGTCACTTCATATTAAACATGAAAAGGAAAATAATGCAATCATCTTTGCAAAGCTTTACATTCAAATATAGGGCTCATGACATAAGCGAAAATGATTCATTGTTGTTCCGTTCGTCAAAATATAGGAATAAGTAAATTCTCATCATGTGTTTTCCTTGCTTATTGAATTGAGCTACTTCCCATTTGTCATATCCAAATGCCAGTTCTTCAATGATTCATGCTAACACCATGTATTCAAATTGTGTACATCTATCGTCTATCGTTTAGGTAATGTCACAATGTGAAAACTTTCATTGAGTTTATGCATCAAAATTACATATGCCATCTTTCACGTGTTCTGATTACTTATGATGTTTTTAGTCTTGATAACCAAAGCATTAAAGCATCGTGACCTGAGCAATAACCGACGATGACTTTCTGACATTTCTCCGTATATCTCTGCTGTGCACTGATTCAAAGATGACATCTTAATTCCTTATCTCTCTCTACCTCTCATTGGAGCACCGACTTATGGGTTTCTCTCTCTGTGTTGTGTCAATCAACCCATCTCCGTCTTTCTCTCTCTCCCTCTCTCTCTTTCTCTTTCTCTCTCTCTCTCTCTTTCTCTCTCTCTCTCTGTCTTTCTCTCTCTCACTCTCTTTCTATTATCTCTCCCCGAATATTATGTATCGGCCAAATCTCTCTCTCCCACAATCTCTCTGCGCGGGTCAACCACTGCCACGAGCAGCGTGTCTCTATCTCTTATCGTGACAGCACTACCCCGTTCATTGCTTTCTCATGCCTGATTCTACAGGCTCGACAGCATCTATCTCTCTATCTTCTCAACCGCCATTAGAGCTCTCCGCATCTGTGTATCTGTGTAAGTAGCCCGAGTTTCTCTCTTTCACTTGAATAGAAGCAACGCCGCCATCACTGTACGTCTCTTTGACGTTGTATGCCCGTTCCTCTCTCTACGTGGAAATAGAGCAACCAACCTCCACCAATCGCTGCCTGTTTCGCAATTGTCTAACGGCGCTTCTGTCAGCTTGTCGATTGCCACAACAGCAATGAATTCATTATTGTTGTATCTACCAGATATCTCTCCAGCAGCCATCTGCGTGTCTCTCTGTTATGATGTCGGTCCTATCTACAACGCCGCCACAATTTTCTGTCAACATCAGAATCTCTCTCTCGTCCGAGAATCTCTCAGTCTCCATGTTAGCGCCGACTTCTCTGGGTCTCTCAGCCACCTGCAGCATACGTGTCTCTTCACATGGGTTTGCAACGCCCTGCGTGCATCTCTCTCTCTTCTCACCAATCTCGTGGCCCTCTACGCAGCGTCGTCTGACTTCTCGTCTCTATACGCGCGACAGTATCTCTCTAAATTCTGATGCGCTTTGACTTCATCGACCCCAACTCTCTCTCTACATCTAATGTGTGTCTCTCAAATCTCTGCGGGCCCTGGAATCTCTCTCCACAGCACAGTGGCGCAACTCTCTCTCTCTCGAGCACCGCCACAAGAGAAAGAAATGATGTCTGATAACTCCAACAGCCACAGCGCCGACATTATCTCTACCGAATCTCTCTCTCAATTCACGTAACGCCTCCTCTCTCATGAACGCCTCTCTAACTACCTCTGTCGTGCACACATCCAGCATCTATGCAACTCTCTCACATCCATCCTCTAAGTGCAGACAGTCCTCTCTCTATGCAGACTGATATACTCACCATTCAAAACCTCAAAACTATATTCGTTTGATGTAAAATACTTATGCTCAGGAGCTACATAATGGCCAACTACGAACATGATGGCATCACAAAGTCTTGTCATGGTCAAGCATCATCTACATCGGCTACTCTCTCTCCGTCATCATGCATACTAATGAACATGAAAAAGAAATAGTGAATAAGAGGAGGTAAGGAGCATACCTGGAGGTGACAATCCACGAGCAAGATCCACGGGGTAGGGAATAAACAAATGAATTAGCACTTATTTATAGGCCCCCCCTTGGACTCGCTTCTAGAACATTCCCACCTCCTCAATTAACTTTCTAATTTCGGCGGTATTTTAATTTTTCCACTATACTATGGTTTTGGTTTCACACTGGACCTTTACAATTTAATTGGTTTTTAGGGTTTGACCTACAGAAACCGCCATTTCCAAGGGTCCAACCTAAAGTTTTTGATCGGGAAAAGTAAGGGTTTACTCACAATTATCTCAACCTCGTCAATCCATGGGTTTATTTACAGTTTCGGCCTAAACTCCAAGGGTTTCCAAGGGTTCAAGTCCAGTTTTCATGGGGTAAACTCGTGTTTTCAGGGGTTTTGAAGGGTCAAACCTAGGTTTTTGCGTCTCCGATGTCTGATGTTTATATACACGGTTCTCACATACATCTCAAACTTGCTTTCGCATCGCACAATCAATTAATTCCGCCAAATTATGCATGAAATATACCCCTCTTTAGTCAAACCATCACACAAAACTCAGAAAATAATGAACTTTGAAAAAAAAACTAGTGCACACTCCCTGCGGGATTTCATCCCGACAACGTGTGAGTGCAAGGCATACTTATGTGGACGATGCATGATTGGCCTCGTTATGATGAATGTTCAGGTTTGTCGGTTTTGGGTTACCATCCTTGTCCCTTATGGGGACCACCACTCAAAGCACGCTATTCCAAAGCACTGTGTAAAACTATCTATGACATGTTTTACATGAAGGACAAATTGGTTGACAACTGCAATGCCAAATGAAATCTAGCGATTGGAAACAACTATGGGATTCAGAAACTCTAGCTGCTAGCATGAAACGTTGTCAATTTTTCATGAACTCAATTATTGGAGCGAGTTATTGATCAATCATTTGGTAGACATGATGCATATTTTTAAGAATGTGGGAGAGATTCTCTAGAGGACTTTGATAAAAAAGAAAGAAAGCAAAAGCACAAATGGAGGACTTAGAAGAGGGAGGTCATATGCAAGAGTTGTGGGCAATTACTAAGCCCAATGGAACAGTATCGTTACGAAGAGCTCCTTGGATGCTTTGCAGATGGAAGAGCAACAAGTGAAGAAAATAATTTTAGAGTTTCGGACACCTACTCGATGCATGAGGTGTCTAAAGATTTCCTTCACATGAAATGATGATCTTGGAGGGCTCAAGTCTCATGATTGGCACAAGTTTTTATAGTTTGTGCTCCCTCTAGCTTTAAAAGATTGTCTTTTGGAGGATGTGCAAACACCCATTCATAAAATTAGTTCCTTAGTACAGTGGATCTCTTCTAAAGATGTAAATAGAGATAGTATAGAGAGTGCGAAACTCAATGCTATCAAAGTTTTTTGTATGGTAGAGAAATACTTTTCCACAAGTATTCTCACTATTGAGCTTCATTGAGTGGTTCACATGGTAGATGAAGTTGCAATAGCAGGAACTGTCCATAGTTGATGGATGTTCTTTTTAGAGCACTTTATGAAGACATTAAAAGGGTTCGTTCAATAGAGAGCACCTTTAGAGGGTAGCATGGCAGAGGGATGGCTCGTATAAGAGTCTATTGTATTCATAACTGAGCTTCTACGTATGTCGGATCTAGAAATGCCTCGCTTATGTTCGACACCTCAGCGCGATACAGGTGCTCGCCCATCTTATAGGTCGAGGTCACGCTCTAGAGCAAGAGGTTCTTGTAGTGGATCTATAGGTAGGTCTCAAGGAGGCGGTTGTTGTGGAGGTAGTGCGGCAGACATTGTGTCACAAACTTCTACTCCTAGATCGAGTACCTCAGATGTAGGTACGCCACATGGTACACAACGTGGAACACCACGTACACCATGGGCTGCTCATGACCATGATGATTCCAAAGTGTATAGTATCCATGATGGAGCTCTGGTGATGGATGCAGCCAGAAAGGCCACGTATGCACGTATACAACAGCTTTGGTCCATACAATTTGGACACTCTATCAGGTTGAAATGGAGTGAACAAGATACAGATAGGAAAAAATATATCACAGAGATGATTTATCAGGAGTTTCGGCCAGCACATGGGCAGCCTCTTGTCAGTTTAGAGTGGATTCTGCACACCTCACGTGAAGTTATGTCCCATCGACGATCTGAGGCTCATGATGCTTTCAAAGGAGGCTTACCAAAGCCTGTATGGCTAGATGCTAAGGAGTGGGATATGACTCGTGACGCGTAGTAGCAGACTCCTAATCGATACTGCTAGCACCGAGATGTCGTAGCCACACGTTTAGATACGGTTGGACCGTCACATTTGGGTAGCAGCAGATATGCACGATGCATCAAGAGTTTGTAATTACCATTTGGTTTATTGAATTTGTTTGTGGTAAGCTTGTCATGTATGTTCCTTCAATGTTTTGTATATTTGTTGTAGGGGCTAGCAATGGGTCATCCTCCAACATGAATAGAGGAGTCTTATGGATATCGTCATGGATTGACTGCACTATTAGAGGACTTGGAGGGACATGATGCGGTCATTTCATGGGAGCATTTGCGATGAGGTGATGATTTTATAAACTTGGTTTTTACTTGTTGTTTGTAAATCCCATGTGAATTTATCTCATTTCATGAATTTTCTTAGTTGCAGGATTGCTGATATGGATGTTTCGTTCATTCTGTGCATGTGTATGAAAGTGGTGTGCCTTAATCTTGTATTTGGCTCGTATATGATAGTGGTGCACCAAAAGTTTTTATTTGATTCTTATATGGAAGTTATTTGCCAAATTTTATATTTCCCCCATATATCATAGTGGTTTGCCACACTCTTGTACATGCTTCATTCATGAAATATATAACTTTTCTAGTACATGGTTCATGGTTCATGGTTCATTCTATTTATCTCTTTTGTGTCCGATAGAATTTTGTTTTATAAAATCATATTTTGGTTGCCATTAGAGTGCACATCACATGTAGTTGGTTTTTTTTGCGCAGAGTGTATTGTCTTTTGCTAAACAACATCACGGTAATATTGTTGTAGCAAAAGACAATACACTCTATCCAAAAAAAATTTTGCAGATATGGCCATCGGTATAAGTGACGGTACTCCAAGTAGGGTCATCAATATAAGCGATGGTACACCCAACGGGTGGCGGTATACATGATGGTACACCTAGCGGGCATCAACATATGCAAAGGTACACCCAGCGGGCACCGGTATAGGCACCGGCATGCCACTGCTATGAGCGTCAGAGATATCGACGCTTATACTAATGCTCATAGCGACTCTTATACCGACACTCATAATGATGCTCATACCGATGCATATACCAATGCTCATACCAGCGCTTTAATACCAATGCATATATCGACAATTACACCGATGTCGGGGCAAAAATGCACCCATTCAAATTCCTTAGTAAAAGCCTTGGTATACGATCGATATGTTGTAGTGTTACGCATTCACCAAGATTTGGTTGGCTGTCAAATTTCTTGATTATAGATGTATAAACCGTGATCTATCTTATGCCAATGTTATAGCTTTTGGAATTTATGTCATGAGCTTTATAAGCTCATAGACTATGCAAAATCTCTGAATGATTCAGCATGTGTAGTTCAAGATTCTTAGCATGTCTCATATGCAAAGCTTTGGCATGCACGCGTTGGTCATCTCAATTATGGTAGTTTGTCATGCTAGCTAAAATCTGAAATGGTATCCTCTATGACCAAAATTAAGGCACCTTGTAGACATGTTTGTGAAGGTTGTATTTTTGGAAAAATGGAGCATTCCTCCTTCCAAAAGATGGTTCAATTTGAGCTACGTAGATATTGCAGCTTGTTTAGAGTGATGTCTATGGTCCTATGTAGAACTTCTTTTAGGAGCTACCTTTACTTCCTAACTTTGATTGATGATTTCCCCAAGCATGCATGCATGTATCCATGGAAATCAAGGCTGAAAGTCTTTATGTGCTTCAAAAACTTTCTAGTTTTTGCTAAAAGAATGTCAGTAGTTAAAATGGACACCCTCTATTCTAATCGAGAGGTGGAATACATGTCCTTAGATTTTGATGCATTTTTGGTTGAACATGGGATAAATCATTAGTGTACAGTGTCATATACACCTCAACAAAATGGAGTTTTTAAGCCAAAGAACACGTTAGTGTTGGAGTTGGCTTTCTCTATATTCTTTCTTCTTATTGGCTTCTTCAAATGAAGAAGGCTCTTCTGACATAGAATCTTTAGTCATGTATACAGAATGCTTGGTGACTAGTGATGTGTCATAGCCCCTTATGGGTTTCTTACTCTCCCTTTGAGATCTTGTAAGTTCTTGATTGGATGACTCTAGAATGTCTTCCAATTGCTTGAGTTTTGTCTTGACCTTGGACTTCCAAGCTTTGTAGTCAATCTGTTCTTCACCTCCCGCATTGACATCTTCTAATATTTGTGGTTCTTCTTGAGTCAAAGTTGGAAAATCACTTTCCAAGTCATAGAGTAGCTTTATTTTCCTCCAATCATCTTCAAAATAGGAGTTATTTTCATCAAACATTGCATCCCTACTAACTATAAATCCATTGTTACTCGGATTATACAACCTATATCTTTTTTGGTTTTGGTCATAACCAATGAAGATACACCTTTCAGCTTTTGGAAAAACCTTTCCTCTAAATTTGTGAGATTATATGTGCATAAGCATTGCACCCAAAGATTTTACAATGGTCTAGGGAAGGTCTCCTACCATTCCATGCTTCATAGGGTGTCATTCCATCCAAGGATTTGGCTGGAAGCCTATTAATTAAGTATGTGGTTGTGGAAACAGCCTCTGCCCATAAGTAATTTAGAAGTTTCTTTTCATTCAACATTGATCTTGCACCCTCTACTATTAGTCTATTCCTCCTCTTTGCCACTCCATTTTGTTCAGGAGTGTATCTTGTTGTAAACTCTCTCTTTATGCCTCTGTCCTAGAATGAGTCAAATTCATTTGAGAAATACTCACCACCTCCATGAGATCTAAGCCTCTTCAAGCTTCTACTTGTCTGGTTCTCAACCAATGCCAAATACTTCTTGAAACAAGTGAAGACTTTATCTTTATGCTTCATGAAGTGAAGAAGTGTCCATGTACAATAGTCATCTATGAATAAAACATAGTACCTTGATTCTCAGATTGATGGCTCTCTACTAGGACTCCACACATCTATGTCCACAAGCTCCAAGTAGTCTTCATACATGTATCCTTTTCTGTTGAATGGTTTCTTGTGTGATTTGCCAAATTGGCATGCTCCACATTTGTAAATCATGTGTTTCTTGGACACATTTTGAATGCCAAGAACACTCTGATCGTGCATATTTGTTTTAGTGGTCTTTCACCTATATGACTTGGCCGCTTATGCCATATCTCTAGTTTAGATAGGGTTTGATCTTTGTAATTGAAGAGTGCAATGTTTATGGTATCGTCAACTTCAAATGTAAAGAGTCTACTAGATTTCTGACCTTTTGCAATCCTCTTGAGGCCTTGTTGAGGGTGCTCCACATATGCTCCAAGCCTTGTGAATATACCCTATAAGGCCTCAACAATCTGCCTAATATTGATTAGGTTTTTTGTTATGGTTGGCACATAGAATACCTTACTTAAAAGGTTCATATTACCATCAGATGCTTTAACATTACCAATATTCTTAATATAGTGCCTAGTATCATCAAATGTGTGGACTTCATGCTTCCCTTTAGGTTCTTGAAGATGGGATATCGATGCGACATTTCCAACCACATGATTAGAACAACCAGAATCAATATAGAATAGATGTTCATCATCTTTACTTTGCTTGGAATCATGTTCATGATCAGTAGAGAATCCTCTTGGTCTTCCGCATAGTTTTTATAATCTCTTCTACCTCTAAAACCTCCTTGGTAGTTGTTGTTGTAGCCTTGATTGTAGTTGTGATGGTAATTGCTTCCTCCATTGTTGAACATGCCCTTGGATTGTCCATAGCGTCCCCTCTGGAAGCCTCTTCCTCTCTGATTCTTTGTGTTCTTGAAACACTCATCTATGGTGTGGTTGGATAGGCCACAGATATTGCAAGGTGAAGAGTTTTATGATCTCCCCTTGCCTTGCTTTCTTCCTCTGCCCTTTCCTCTAGTACCTCTTCCTCTACTTGTGAAGTTCTCTTGAGAGGTACTTGCCTCTTCTTCATTCTTTTTACCTTTGCCTTTATCATTACTCTTATTTCTATCTATGTTAAGGGCAGAAGATTGATTACCTCTAGAGTTGTTTCCATTCTTGTTGAGCTTTGTCTCATGTGTGAAGAGTTGCCCCATCAATGTTTTGAGGTTAGGTATCTGCATGTCCATATATAGATCCATTGCTATGGTGAAGGACTCCCACTTATCATGAGCTTTGATGCAATTTATGATTTGCCGTACTATCTTCTCCTCTTCTATTTCTTCTCCAATGCTCCCAAGTTGGTTAGCAACATCCTTCATCTTGGTCACATAGTCAGTCACACTTTGCTTTGGTTGCTTCTTCAATGTTGTGAACTCCATCCAAAGTTGGTCCTTCCTAGCCCTTGTATTTGATGAGAAGTATGAAGAAAGTATTTCCCAAGTCTCTTGGAATGTGTTTCAATTCCTAATGTGAGGTAGTCAGAAATCAAATATTGAGTTTAGTATATAAGACCTAGCTAGAGCATCCTTTGCACACCATATGGTTAGCCTTTCTTGCTCTTCCCTTGTAGGTTGATGTTTGCTTCTAAATATTGGCATTTCCTCATCTCCAAAGATGTATCCATATAAACTTCTTCCCTAGAGATAAGCTTGCATCCTTACGGACCATCCTCGATACTTGCTTCTGTCCAATTTGTCAATGAATGATGGAAATCCATCTCCCATTTTGCTTGATGTTACTCTGATACCACTGTTGAAGGAGATGGTGGATAGATTCTAGAGATGAAGTGGTGCTTCAAAATCTTGCTTCACACAAGTCAAGAAAAAGTTGTGGCGAGTAAATTAGATCCTTTGATATTTTCAATAATCACAAATAATCACCCAAGTGCTTTGGAGCATGATCCTCTAATCAATGGATCGAAACAAATGAGTAGAAAATTCAACTATAAGCTAAGATTTGCCATTTTGGTCTCTACACATGTTCAATAAAATTAATAGTGCTCTCAACCTGCTAGCAATTGATCAAATTCCTTTTGAGGGTACCTAATTGAATTAGATAGCTACCAATCACAAGTTATTTCACTTGAAATGATCAAGTGTAATATGAGAATTATGTTTAGCAAATCAAAGGACCATCCCAACAATTTTGGGTTGCTACAGTGTGTAGACTAGTGAGCAGAGATGTGAAAATATCTCGAGCTTGAGAAAATCAATGACAATGAAACAATGTAGCTATGAATAAGACAATATGCACTTTAAATCACATAAAATGATGAACGATGCACTGAGAACCAAGTCTGAGAAGATCACTGTTCGGAGATTAACTTAGCAGAGACATGAAGTAGAGATGTGATCAATGTATATGTATTGAATCACATAGAATTACAATGACATTGGCAATGTATAATTGCACAATGTAAGGGTAGTGAGAGCTAAAGAACGATCTCACATAATCACAAAAACCCCTCTCAAATGATCTCCAAATTGGGCTCATGCTCACGCGAGATTTTGATCCATTTTTATAGCTTGGAATTGGAGCCAGCTTTTGAATTCAAATTCAAGCTCTTACCATAAAGTGAATCCTAAACTTTAGGAATTACTTTCTCATCAATCAATTACCAAGTAATTTAAGTTTTGATTCCTCCTAATTGATCCATTTTTATAGCTTGGAATTGGAGCCAGCTTTTGAATTCAAATTCAAGCTCTTACCATAAAGTGAATCCTAAACTTTAGGAATTACTTTCTCATCAATCAATTACCAAGTAATTTAAGATTTGATTCCTCCTAACTCCACATGAGAGTATTGCATTTATCATATGCACTTTTACATGGATAAAAGTAAATTGCTTTTTACAATGGAATAGTCATATGCGACTATATGAAACAAATGCTAATTGTCCAAGTATGTAGGCTTGGACTCATTTTCACCAACACATTTTGATCATGAGTACTTGTGTAAAACATCTGCTACAAAAGGATAACACATTAATATGGAAATTAATCTTGATCCCAAGAAAGTGAGATTGCAATCCCTTTCCATAACTCATGTGCCGCCAATGTAGCCTTGTGCTATGAGGTGATTTTGCAATAATCTCTTAGTGACTAATGCATGTCTCTAGGCTTCCTACATGCATTGAATAATGCATACATATCCTTTCATGAGATATTTCATTAATTATGATAGTGAGTTAGTGAGGGTTGATCTTTACAAGGATTAGGTTCCAGTGAATTATTACAAGGACGAAGGTTAGATTCATGAGGTTTCATATTTTACAATGGAGGGGATTGAGGGTTTTGGGGTCGTTTAGGCACCCATTTCCTAGTAAGTGGTGAATGGAAACAATTTGTCTGATTGGATACAAAGGATAGATTGGGAAGTGATATGGTAGGTGAGTGGTGTGATCTTGGAGGGGTGGGTATTACATGGCTTGATTTTTGAGCTACAAGATAGGCCTTAGGCACCCAAATTTGAATGGTCTTGGGCTTGGCCATCAGGGACTTCTTAGGCACTGATACTTGTTGAATTCTCATGGAAGGATAATGTCTTGTAGAGGTTGATTCTGCTTTGTCTTGACTTATTGTGCTAAATTGGAGAAGATGGTCAATGATTGTTGAAACTTGGGTATCCGCATTTTCTTTTTGACAGTCTCCTTTGGATACTTGTGCTACTTTGAAAGGGTAGTCTAGAGTGGTCATCGATTGAGATGTCCGAGTCACGGTTGACTTTCCCATGGTGGTGGTTGAGAGGTCACGTGGACAATCTACTTTGGAAAAGAAGGGAGGTCCAACACTTTAATGACCTACCCATCAAGAGGTGAGGCATTCTATACAATATATCTAGGCAAGAATGCAAGAAGTGTGGAGGGTGAGCCCAAGGGGACTATGTTGCCTATTTGACTGCCAATTCTACCTATTTGGCCACTAATGATCACTATTTGTCCGCTAATAGTCCCCAATTGGTCGAGGAAGGAGAGGAAGATATCTCGATTGCTCCTCTCACCAAGGCTAGTCCCCATCTATTCAGAGAGGATCATCACTGGATGGACGATCTGACTAAAAATCTTATGGTTTGCCTTCCCTTACATCATGTGGGGGCTCGGGTTAATTTCCTCTGAGTGGAAATGGTTAGGGAACTCTAGGAGTATCACTTGCTATTGGTTTGCTATCCCAAACTACGGGAGGATTTTCTAAGATTTAAGTCCATTGAGTGGTCATATAGCCAATCTTGGTCGATGATCAATGATTCTATTAGGTCATCGTCATCACAAACTAGGAGCTTCACCATCAAGGTTACATGTTCTGTGAGGATAGGAAGGTCCACCTCACGCACGCAAGGGGTTTCCATGCCACCTAGGCCTATGAGGTATGCCTCTATAGGACACATTTCTATTGGTGTAGGAAATTCACCAATTGATGATTTCGACAAGTTTTGAAGTCAAAAAGTAAAGCAAAGATCAAAACTTGAAGCCTTGAAGATGAGGGCATAATTAGAAGATGAAGGCTTGAATATACATGCATGTTAGTCTTGTAATTAGTCCATAAAAATTTTGTATCCATGGTGAGTCAGGATGTAAATATCTATATATGCTTGAATATAGATATAATATAAGTGTGAGAGATGATGAATGACAAGAATGAGAAGTCATTAGAAGCCTTAGAGAATGAGAAGAGAGTAATCCATCCATGAGATGTACATTTTCTCTGAATAGAAGAGAATTAAAAAATTGTGCCTCGATCTTTTGCTCAGTGCTTTTTTTGTGTTTATCTTCTTGAGGAATGCTTTTCTACAAGTCTAATTCTATAGTTGATTGACCTTTGTACACGTCTTCAGAGGCTATTTATAATCAGGTTGAGAGAATTGAAGATAGGAACATTTAAATGTGTAAATGTGAAGAAGTGAAGACAAGAACAGCCTCAATCTCGGTGGTCAAAGTTTTGATCAAATCTCACTCCATGGTTGAAGCTTTTGAGCAAATAAGCAATCAGTATTTAAGTTGAAAGGTAAGATACTTGTGGCTGAAATCATTTTAACAAATGGGGTCTATTTTAGGAGAACCATGCATTAGAAGTTGCAAGTGCCAAAGTCAACTACACAGAAGAATAGCTTGAGATTGTTTGAAGGAAATCTCAAGATCTACTAATTCTTTTGAAGAAGCTTAACTTGGAGAAGGTGTGAAAGCATAAGCCATCACCTTTTATAAAGTTTCAATGAAAGATTTACATATTTGATCAGTCAATGAGTGAATTAAGTGTAATAAAATTTTCAGTGTAATGAGTTTCTTCATAGTTGACTCAAGTCCTAATAATTTGGAAATAGATTTCCAAAATTGGTTGTGTTTATGAGTTTTTCTTGATAAAGAGGTGCTCTAAGATCAAGGATAACTTTCTCTCTTGGAGATTCATCATCTCCAATAGTGGTATCAGAGTAGGAATCATCAGATGAAGAAATAGAGGACCTCGACTATTGCAGATATACAAAAATCAATATTTGAAGATTCAAATGGTGAAAGTTTGAAGTGGAAGCTAGAGAAGGAGGCCTAAAAGCTATCAAGACGATAAAAAAGAAGTATATTCGAATTAAAGGTACATTCATTATTCACAAAGCTTGAAGAATCTATTACACAAGTGAAGAAAGGATGGGAGATTCTCTTCAGATAGAAAAATTGGATAGAGAAAACTATCCTGCTTGGTGAATGAGGATGGAAGCTCATCTTACGAGCAAAGATCTGATAGGATACATCACAAGTGAAGAAGAAAAACGAGAATTTAAGGATCCTAGTGTTCCAACTAGGGAAGAGCTCTCAGATTTGAAGACATGGATGAAGAAGGATGCTCAAGAAAGAAGCATTATCTACATGGGACTCAATGATTACCTTCTACCTCACATTAGAGGACTGGAAAGTGCAAGTGACATATGGAATGCTTTGGAGGAGCACTTCCAAAATACTACAAAGTCAAGGAAGGCATCTTTATGGGTAGAATTCACCACATTCAACGAGAAGGCTTCTTAATCTATTTCTGATTATGTAGCAAGGATGAAGGATATTGCAGATGCATTAGGAGCAGTTGATGAAGACATTGAAGAGGAGAAATTGGTCACAAAAATTCTCACAGGTTTGAGAGGAGATGCGAAGTGGAAGCCATTTGGTCTTTTGACTTAATTGTCACTAGATTATTTCACTCCTGATTTGAATCAATTGCTAGGACATAGGCTAACTTTTGAGGAGGTTATCAAAGGAGATGTTGATAAGAGTACAGGTCAAGCAATGTATTCAAAGGATAAGAAGAAGATTAACAAAGGCAAGCAACAATTAAATGAAGATGAAGGCACTATTAGTCAAGCTAACTTCCTAAGAGGAAGAGGAGGTGGCAAAGGAAAAGGAAGAGGCAAAAACAATAAAGATGGTGTCAAATCTTGCTAGATTTGTGGTAAGACTAATCATTTAGCTCATGAATGTTGGTATAATAATCAGAATGGTGGAGGATATAATCAGAACTTTAATTCAAGAGGAAGAGGTGTTAGAAATCAGAGAAGTAATTTCAGAGGTAGAGGTAGTAGAGGTTTCTTTGGAAGAAATGCAAGAAGAGTCTTTCAACATTGACTCAGGGTGTAGCAATCACGTGAGTGGCAACATAGCTTTGATGACTGATTTGGAGAATAAGGTCAGTAATCATATAGTCCAAATAGGTGATAACACAAAGCACAATGTGAAGTTCATTGGATAAGTAAAGGCCAAGGACGGAAGCACTCTTTTGAGTAAGGCTTTGTATGTCCCTACAATTCCAAAGAATTTGATAAGTGTAGGGCAAATTTTAGAGAAAGGATATGAAGTAAGGTTCAGTAATGATGGAGTTCATGTTGAAGATCCTAGCCATGGGTATAAACAAATTGTTTGAAGGAAGAAAGAAGGAAGGCTTTTCACATTGAAGATTCAAGGCAATGTTGGTCATGTCTTTTTCACTTATGGAGAACATAAGATCTCTGAGTTAGATCTTTGGCACAAAAGGCTTGGACATTTCAATGAAAGAGGTATTAAGGATATGATTAACAATGCTTCAATTCTTTGATTGCCTAATATTGCAGGTCAGCACATGACATATAAGTGTGAAGCATGTCAATTGGGTAAAGTTCATAAGAAGACTTATGGTAAGAAAGGATTTATGTATTCAGGTTGGTGCATACATATGTGTGGTTTCCATCAAAGGAGTTTAGCATTAATGGTTCAAGATATTATGTGATTTATGTTGATGATGATATCAGGTGGATCATTATATATGTGATCAAAGATAAATAAGAGGTTTTCAATACATTTAAACATTATCATGTGTATGCGGAGAGAATCACAGGGCAAAAATTGAAGAGACTAAGGTCAGATGGAGGGGGAGAGTATTTATCTAATAAGTTTAGTGAATACTTATGGAATGCAAGTATAGAAAGGTAATTTACTTGGAGGTACTCTCCTCAACATAGCAAAAAGGAGAAATAGAACTCTTGTTGAGTTTGCAAGGTCAATGATGAAGGAGAAAAATTGCCCTAATTATTTATGGGCTGAGGCTGTGAATACAACTACTTATTTGGTTAAAGACTTCCATGTAAGGCTTTGAATGTGTCATATGAGGCATGGTGGGGTAAGAGACCTACCTTAGATCATTGCAAAGTGTTTGGATGTTTGGCTTATGCATATGTACCATCTCAATTAAGGCATAAATTGGAACCTAAAGCTGCAAAGTATGTGTTCATTGGTTATGATGATAATTTGATGGGTTATAGATTGTGGAGTCCATCCACAAAGCAATTCCTTGTGTCAAAGGATGTTACATTTGATGAGCAAGGTACATGGTATGCAGGTATAATTAATGTTCATGCAGGTGATGAAGAAGTCATGACCCAAAGAAAAGGGAAATCAAAGATTGAAGTTCTTGATGATGAAGAGATTGTTGATGCTCAAGTTGATAATGAAGAGTTGCAAAGGTTTGATCCAAAATATGAAGAACAAGAGACTTCAAAGAGTGGAGAAGTTAGAAGGTCAACAAGGAATAGAAATCAACCCATAAGCTATAGTTATGATACTTCATTTTTTACCACTAAAGAATATGCTTACTTAGTGAAATTAGAAGAAGATCCTTCTACATATGATGAGGCAAAATGTAAGGAAAATTGGGAGAAAGCTATGCACGAGGAGTATGATGCATTGATTGAGAATGAGAAATGGGATTTAGTTCCTAAACCAAATAATCAGAAAATCATTGGATGCAAATGGGTCTACAAGACAAAGAGGTATGCAGATGGAAGTGTGTCTAGATATATAGCTAGACTTGTTGTGAAAGGGTATGTTCAAACATACGGTGTAGATTATGATGAGACTTATAGTCCTCTGGCAAAGATGAAAACTATAAGGACTCTTATAGCTATTGTTGCATGTAAAGGTTGGAAGCTATGTCAATTAGATGTGAAGAATGCTTTTCTAAATGGTTACATTTTAGATGAAGTTTTCATGGAGCAACCAGATGGTTTCAAGAATAAATATTATCCAGATTATGTATGTAAACTCAAGAGAGATTTGTATGGGTTGAAGAAGGCTCCAAAGGCATGGAATTAGAGACTTGTGAAGTTCTTGAAAGAGTTTGGTGTTCAAGTGTCTAAGGCAGATAGTAGCTTGCTTGTTAAAGCAAGTGATGATGGGTTTATTAACATTTGCATATATGTTGATAAGATAATTCTTATAGGTACAGATGAGAAGGACATACAAAGTCTTAAGAAGAAGATGGAGAAAGAGTTCAAAATTAATGACTTGGGAGACTTGTCATATTTCTTGGGAATGGAGATTTCATATACACAACATGGAGTGTATGTGACTCAAGAAAGGTATTTGAAGAATTTTCTAATCAAGTTTAAAATGGAAGATTGTAGGGTAGCACCTACTCCAATGGAGGTGAATCATAAATTGAGCAGATATGGAGGAGAAGAATTCAAGGACATGAAGTTGTATCCAAGTTTGGTTGGTAGTCTAATCTGTGCTACATTGACTAGGCTTGATTTGTCATATGCAGTTGGAGTGTTGTCTCAATTCATGAATTATCCTAGGAATGAACATTGGATTGCAGGACAAAGGGTGCTAAGATACATCAAGGGTACACTCAAAGAAGGTTTGTATTATGGATTCACATCAAATACAAAAATTAAGATATATAGTGATGCAGATTAGGTAGGTAACTTTGATCATAGAAGATCAACATATGGATATCTATGTTATGTGGGAGATAAATTAATCTCTTGGTGTTCTAAGAAGCAACATACAATTGCTTTATCATCTACAGAAGCAGAATATAAAGGTATGGTTGAAGCTGCAAAGGAAGTTATATGGTTGAAGACTCTCATGAAGAGTTTTGACATTTATCAGAGTACACCCACCATTCATGGAGATAATATGAGTTCATTGTATCTAGTTGCTAACCCTCTGTTTCATGCCACAACTAAACATATTGAGATCCAATATCATTTCTTGAGAGAGAAGGTGGTTATAAAAGAAATTGAAGTCATACACACTTCCACAAAAGATCAGATTGCAAACATGTTAACCAAAAGCTTGGATGGACCTAAGTTGCAGAGGTTCAAAGACATGGCAGGTATAAAGAAGATGGAGAAAATCACAATTGATGATTGAGGAGGAGCTGTTGGTGTAGGAAAATCACCAATTGATGATTTGGACAAGTTTTGAAGTCAAACAGTAAAGCAAAGATCAAAACTTGAAGCCTTGAAGATGAGGGCATAATCAGAAGATGAAGACTTGAATATACATGTATATTACTCTTGTAACTAGTCCATAGAAATTTTGTATCCATGGTGAGTTAGGATGTAAATATCTATATATGCTTGAATATAGATGTAATATAAGCGTGAGAGATGATGAATGACGATAATGAGAATTCATTAGAAGCTTAGAGAATGAGAAGTGTGTAATCCATCCATGAGATGTACATTTTCTCTTAATAGAAGAGAATTAAAATATTGTGCCTCGACCTTTTGCTCAGTGCTCTTTCTCTGTTTATCTTCTGGAGGAATGCTTTTGTACAAGTCTAACTCTTTAGCTGATTGACCTTTGTACAAGTTTTGAGAGGCTAATTATAATCAAGCTGAGAGAATTGAAGATAGGAACATTTACATGTGTAAATGTGAAGAAGTGAAGACAAGAATAGACACAATCCTAGTGGTCAAAGTTTTGATCAAATGTCACTCCATAGTTTAACGTTTTGAGAAAGTAAGCACTCAATCTTTAAGTGGAAAGGTAAGCTACTTGTGGGTAAAATCATTTGAAAAACTGGGGCCTAGTTTGGGAGAACCATGCATTAGAAGTTGCAAGTGTCAAAGTCGACTACACAAAAGAACAGTTTGAGACACACATACATTGTTTGAAGAAAATCTCAAGATTTACTAATTCTTTTGAAGAACATTAACTTTGAGAAGGTGCCCCAAAATTAGGCATCACCTTCTATAAAGTTTCATTGAAAACATTACATATTTGATCAATCAATGAGTGAATTAAGTGCAGCAGACTTTTCTATGTAATGAGTTTCTTCACAGTTGACTCAAGTCTTGATAATTTGGCAATAGATTTCCAAAATTGGTTGTGCTTATGAGTTGTTCCTTATATAGAGGTGCTCGAATATAAAGGATAACTTGTTTTCTTGGGGATTACATATCAATCAATCATCCAACAACCTACTAATGGAGGACAACATCAAATGCATCTCTAGCATCATGAAGTCTCAACTATAAACCTGTTACCATAGGAGTGGCAATAGGTTTGTAATATTCAAGGCCAAAATTATGCAATAATGCATCAATATATATATGTTTTGAATAAAATCTATTCCCCCATCAAATAGCATAAATTAAATGTTCAAATAATGAAGCAAACACCCCAAATCTGACATCTCAAAAGAGGCATGCAAACTAGTATTAAATTTAGCAATATGCTTCTCATTAGGAAAAGTGAGCAACATGTCATCAACATACACAAAAATGATCAAAACTACATCATTTGCATGCTTAACATGTAAGGTGCTCTCAGTTGGAGTGTTCCCAAAAGCATATGAATCAAGTAGGCATGTATCTTTTCATACCAAACATGTGGTGCTTGCTTCAACCCATATATTGTCTTTTTCAACATGCACACCTCGTTCTCATGCCTTTGAGCACAAAACCATGGGCTTGTAATACATACACTCAATCATGTAACTCACCATTCAAAAATGCAGTTTTAATGTTCAACTAATATACATCCCAACCATGATGAGATGCAAGTGCACAAATGCTACGAATGATAGTCCATCGGCATGCGGCTACAATGGTTACATCAAAATCAATGCCTTTCTCTTGTGCATAACCTTTTGCAACAAGCTTAGCATTACACCTATTAACTATTCCATCAAGTGTGCACTTCAGCTTACTTACCCATCTAGTGCCAATGATTTTTTTTTCTTAGAGGCAAGACACATAAAGACTAGGTACACATACATACATACATACATACACATATACACACACATATACATGTATCCATACATACATACACACACATACACATACTATACATACATGTGCATACACACACATGCACACACGTATACATACACACATATAGGTACATACACCCACATATACATACACACACATAGAGAAACACACATACAAATACACATACACACACATACATACATATGTGCGAATAATGCACATGCATATAAATACATACATACATACATGCATACACATATACACACCCATATACACATATTCATACACTCACATAAACACCTACATACACACACATATACATGCACATACATATACATACACCCATATACACACACATACACATACATTTACACACATATGTGCATCACACATATACACATACACATATACATACACATACACATACACATACACATACATATACACATACACATACACATACACATACACATACACATACACATACACATAGATACTTGCACATACACATGTATACATACATAGACATATAGATACACCCACAATAAATGCAAAAAGATAGACACATACACAGACATAGAGACACACACATAGACACAAATACACATGCACACACACAAACGTACACACATACATATATAAAAGCACACATGCACTCACTACATATACATATGAAACACACACATACACATGTACACATACATGTATACGCACACACACACTATACATACATATGCATACACATGCATACACATAACATACACATACATACACATACACATATAGATACTTGCACATACACACACATATAGATGCACACATACACATAAACACATAAAAACATACACATAGATACATACACCCATATATACATACACACATAGAGATACACACATAGAAACATACACCCACATATACATGCACACACATAGAGACACACATACACACACATACACATGCATACACACAAATGTACACACATATACACATAAAAACACACACATAGATACATACAGCCACATAAACATACACACACATAGAGATACACACATAGATACATACACCCAGATATACATGCACACACATAGAGACACACATACACATACACACACATACACACACATAGAGATACACACATACACACACATATATACATATGCATACATACATACATACATACATACATACACACAGATACACACGCACATACATGCATACACTCATATACACACATACACACACACATACCCACACACATACATACACATGCATACACACATACATATGCATAAACATATTTATACATACACACATACACATACATACATATATACACATACACACACACACACACACACATATATATATATATATATGTGTGTGTGTGTGTGTGTGTGTGTGTGTATGTATGTATGTATATATGTATGTATGTATGTATGTATGTATGTATGTATGTATGTATGTATGTGTGTATCTATGTATATATGTATGTATGTATGTATGTATGTATGTATGTATGTATGTATGTATGTGTGTGTTTATTTCTAATCCATTTTGCTTTATATGTACATATATTAAGGATTGTGCTAGGGAGAGAAAGATGAAACTTACCGTCATAATAGATATTATGAGAGGTAAAGTTTTTCCAGATTCCTTAGGGGCTGTCATGAATGAGTATACAGACATGCCTGATGCGCAACTCGAATTCACCATACAGATGTTGGGCCAATGGTCGGAGAAAGGCTCTTTAGCGGCTCCATATGCAGGAAGAGACTTGTCTGCTTCTAGATATGTTTCTTTTCATAAATTAAGATTTTTAATGATATCATAACACATGTTTTTATTTATTTTTTCCTATTTATTTTACGGACAACTATACAACATCTAGCTCATAAAGGAGAACCTATTGTTTGATACCCATTCGAATGATTAAAGTTAATGATGAATAACAAGAGTAGGATCTACTATCTAATCTAGTCATGTGTTTTCATTATTACCATCAAATTGGTAAGACATCAATATAGTCTCATCTTCATTATACTTATTGATTTCTATTATTTCTTCTATTGTTAAATCTGTGTTCTCATAAGTGAAATCATCTATTGATCGACTAATATTGATTTCTAGTAATTCTTCTTCATCATGAGTAAAATCAGCATGTAGAGTATTATTGTCTTAATCAAGTACATTATTATCATTGGCATGTATAGCGATTCTAATTTCACCTTGAGATGTCAATATATCAATATCTAATGATGATTCATCAACATGAGTTTCTCCGATCTCTATAACAATAAAGTGTTCAAACAATGACTGACCTCTAGATTGAACATGAGTGATTTGCCGCCAAGGATAAGCATCAGGATTTTTATAAAAAAATGCTTGTTCAATATGCCTAGGAAGAATATACAGTTCTTTGTTAAATCACATTATTTTCAAAGAATCAATGGGCCAAAGCCCAGGTAGTTCCCTTCACAATTCCCTCGAAACCAATCAATCTTCAAAATAACCTACCAAAATATTAAGAAACAAAAATTCATTTACTCACGTGCTCAAAAAAAGATAATGAACTATATCATAACAAATAAAAACATATTTTTACTTGTTTGAATATATGAAATGATATTTTGGAGATACGAACAACTATTCCTATGTAGTCAAGTTTGCTATCTATAAGGTTCATATCTTTTGAGCTCGCACATGAAAGTTGCTTGAAAGAATCAACAATGCTAGAATCCTTAGTTTTTTGTAAAGAATCAATCATTTTTATTCTAATATGCTATGCAAAAGCTCACACATTCGAGCTTGCAATAAAAATAAAATAGTTAAAGAGAAACTAATATACATATATGTGAACATTCAAGCTTGCAATAAAAATCAAATTGTTAAAGAGAAACTAATATACATATATGTGAACAAATAGAATATTATCAAAATCAAGTTACCATCTTTTCACAACCTATGATTAGCTCCCTCTTCTCATCTAAGATTTGTTCATTATTTGCATTGGCTAATTGCATAGGAGTATATAGCCAATCTGTGAAAGAAGATATATTTGTATTCTCGTTACCATCGAGATTACATCTATATATTTTTTTTTATCTGGCTTTTACTTCAAAGATTTTGAAGTTCTTGTTCATATTCGCTAACGAATGCTTGCATGCATTTGCTATTATATGCTATAAAAGTAGAAACATCACATTTTTTTTGTAATGTTAATTGAAATGGAACTCCCTTACTTGATAATACCTCATCTATTATTTTTGAAGAAGACTCGTTGGTCCATACACGTGGAGCTTTCTTCATGAAATCTTTCAAGGTATTCGCTAACATAATACATGCACTCTTCATGCACCCATCCCTTTGCCATAGATCCTTCTATCTTTGCTCTTTGTCGCACATAACCTTTTAATATTTCCATAAATTGCTCGACCAAAAACATCCATCGAGTGTTTATAACACTTGTAGTCTCCCTCATCCACATGATGGACTAATAAATGAACCTTAATATCAAAAAATGATGTTGGAAGCTCTTTGTTCATCAAATATAGTATCTCCCTACATTCACATTTCTTTTGTGGGATCAAGTCTTTGTCAATTTCTTTGGATGTAATCCACTTGTTATTATCATAAATCAAATAGTTCATAAATAAGACATAACATATAATCTTATATATTAGATCTAAAAGTATGATAATTAACTTATAAGCGATCCAAGATGATAGATCACATCATGTACTCCTTTCGTTGTACATCTATCAATAACCACAGGTGGGATGTGCCTCAAAATGTTATGCCAATCATGTGTCTTCAACCCAGATAAGTTTCTATCATCCATAGTAAACATGTTTTGTAAAGATGCTCCATATCTTATAGGCGTTTGAATCGATTGAATCCTATTGTTGATAGTTTGTATCTCTTTTGTTTTAAGTATCCAAAGAGCAAGTGCATAACTTGTTTCTTGTCAATTTGTATCAAAAAATGGCCATAACTTTGGTTTTGAGTTTTGCTGCTTTAAATCATTTATGTATACTATTGTGTCTTTCAATCCAAGAAGATCTTGCCATAATGAATAACCAATATTCTTGAACATATGCATAGGATCAAGAAGATGAAAGACCTTTAACTCTTTCCAATACTCCAAAGAATACCATATCAACATATTCTCTACTAGTGCCAATTTTTTTTTACCTCTAATCTTTACATTCACATTATCTTCATCATCACTGAAGATTTTGGATTCTGCATCTATAAGAGGCCCATTTGTCCATTTTCGATACCAATCGATAGGTATCATTGGTTTTGGATGCTGACCTGTTTTAGTCTTTTCATTAAAATATAACACTTCTCTTTTGCATCTTAATGGATGATCATCAGGCAAGAACTATCCATGTCGAAGATAAACATTTTTTTTGAGATTCTTACTATAAACTGATCTCAACCGATCACCACAGGGACAAGCCTTATATCCCTTAGTAGATATTTTTGCATCATCAAAACCATAAAACATAATTAGATTAACTCACATATAAATGTATACATAGTACATAGAAAAATTAGATCATTACCTGAACAAACACCATATCCTAGAAAATCGTATATAACAGCGTGTCGTAACAAACGAGAACTATGTCATAAAGAGAGAACACTCTCTTCAAAAATCAAGCAAATGGCAGCTTATGTTTGAGATTCCTGTATACCAATATACATATATTACAAAAATGAAGTGAAAACATGTGATTTTTTTACTTTTTTTGTCATTTTCTCATAAAAAAAGAGCTCGAAATGTAGTCAAAATTTCACTATATAAGACATTGACATGTCCAAAATCTATATGATAAGACATTGACATGTCCAAAATCTATATGATAAGACATTGATATGTCTAAAATCTATATAAAGAATGTAAAACTGAATAATTCTTATACAAAAATAACATTTTAGACATATTTTCAATGGGTGAATATTTGATTGTTATTCAAAATTGCTACAAAACATGGTTTCATTAACCAAACTACTTCGAGGCATTTACATAAGCACTAAAAATGTTAGAGAGTTTCAATGCAACTCACAACTATGTCGATCTATGTCTACACCCTCATCATCTGATGCACTTGATTCAGTCTCATACTGTTGAGAGCTCTCTTCTTCTTCTTCTATATCCATAAGAGCTCTATCTTCATCCACGTACATACCAAATTCTGCAGGATCATGCACAAATCTTCTTGTTTGCCTATGATTTCCTGTACCACATACATCTGGAAGCTTTTGTTTTATCATATTGATGGTTGCTTTCCTCAAGTGACCTGTTTTTGTCAAGGAAAATTCATAAGCAAGAATATCTACATCATCCATTTTAAGAGTGGATGTGCTTCGAATATTCTTTTTCTTTTTTGAACCTGTTTGTTTAGTATCACACACCATTTCTAAGTTATATTTACCTGTGAATGCATTACTACTTTTAGTGTAATACCAATGCACCATCAAAGCCTCTATTCTTCTCTGATCAATATCTTTAGTTATCTCTAAAACCTTTGCAATCCAAAATGTTCTGGTAGCCTCATCACCATCAGCAAGTACTGCAATAAGTGTTCCAACATTTATCTCTATTAAATTTTGTTGCCATCTTGCTTCTGCCTGTTTTGTCATCCTTGGGCCTACATAAATATTTCTTTCTGGTGGATGTATAAAACTTTGAAGTGCATCTGCATTACATGCTTGGGCCACATTCACGGATCTTTGTGTACAAAAATCCCATGTGAATGGAACATCAACTGGCGAATGACCTGCAATTGTATACTGTATAATCTCTTCTTGATGATTGAAAAAGTCCTCCCACCAAGATACATCTTGATCTCCAGCATATTTTTCTGCACGCTCAATATGCCTCTTCTTTTCAATGAGTGCATGCATCCAGCTTTTACTTTCATCAACCACATTTCCTAATCTTTCTGTATTGTTTTTATCTTCATATGGTGATTGTTCTGCACCATACACTGTAGACAAATTAGGCACCTGCAATAAGAATCTGCATCCCTCTTTAGGCTCCCACCCAGGAGAAGATGAATACTGCTTTGCAAATAAAAGGGTTATTTCATCAACCCTCCTCATCAAGAATACATGGTTGAAACTAATAGTGTGCAATGGAGCCAAAACCTTAGCACTATTATCAAGGCCCATTGAGCAAAAGTGCTTAAAGTTATAAATCTGTGTGAGGTGTTGAACTTCTGGTTTTGGAGTAGATGCTTCTGAAATCAGCTCAGATAAAATCGGAAGAGTAAAAGCATTGTTACGTGCCAACTTCTTAGAGAAAGTACTGAACATTTGATCAATGTGATCATGAGTGTGGCCAACCAGAAGGAAATTTACCTTAACCTTCTGAAATACCTGTTTTTCAACAAGCATGCTTAAATATCCAAAGACTCTTGATATACTAACTTTATATATATATATATATATATATATATATATATATATATATATATATATATATATATATATATATATATATATATATATATATATATATGTGTGTGTGTGTGTGTGTGTGTGTGTGTTTTCTCATTTTCAATTATGTTTTGAATCATGTCTATGGTATTAATTAATAAAGGGTCTTATTTTAATTATTTTTATTGTTGTTTATATTTTACGTGTAGTTGTTTGTGTATAAAATGTATGTATGCACATTTAGGTATATATCTATATTTATGTAAGTGTGTCTATATGCATGTATATGCCTATATCTGTGTGCGTATATATGTGCATATAGATATGTTTTATGCACATGCATGTGTGTATGTGAATGTGTATGTATAAGTGTATGTGCGTATGTGTGTGTGTGCATATGTTTGTGTATGTGTGTGTGTATGTATGTATGTACATATGTATAAGTAAGTGTATGTGCATATGTGTATGTATGTGCATGTATATGAGTGTGTATATGTATATATGTGCATATGTATAAGTGTATGTGTGTGTATGTATGTGCATGTATATGAGCGTGTATATGTATGTATGGGCATGTGTATGTGTAAGTGTATGTGCGTACGTGTATGTGCATGTGTATGTGAATGTGTGTGTATATGTATGTATATGCATATGTATGTATATGCATATGTATGTCTAAGTGTATGTGCATATGTGTATGTATGTGTATGTATATGAGTGTGTATATGTATATATGTGCATATGTGCATATATATGTGTAAGTGTATGTGCATGTGTATGAGTGTGTATATGTATGTATGTGCATGTGTATGTGTAAGTGTCTGTATATGTATATATGTGTATATGTATGTGTAAGTGTATGTGCATGTATATGAGTGTGTATATGTATGTATGTGCATGTGTATGTGTAAGTGTGTGTATATGTATATATATGCATGTGTATGTGTAAGTGTATGTGTGTATGTGTATGTATGTGCATGTATATGAGTGTGTATATGTATGTATGTGCATGTGTACATGTAAGTGTATGTGTGTATGTGTGTGTATGTGCATGTGTATGTGTCTGTGTGTGTATATGTATGTATGTGCATATGTATGTATATGTGTGTATGTGTATGTATGTGTATGTATGTTCATGTTTATAAGTGTGTAAATGTATGTATGTCCATGTGTATGTGTGTGTGTATATGTATGTATGTGCATGTGTATGTGTAAGTGTATGTACGTATGTGTGTGTACGTGTAGGTATATGAGTGTGTATATGTATGTATGTGCATGTGTATGTGTAAGTGTGTGTATATGTATGTATGTGCATGTGTATGTGTAAGTGTATGTGTGTATGTGTATGTATGTGCATGTATGTGAGTGTGTATATGTATGTATGTGCATGTCTATGTGTAAGTGTATGCGTGTGTGTTCACGGGTATGTGTGTGTATGTGTATGTATGTGCATGTGTATGTACGTTTAACTTTATGTGTATATGTGTATGTATGTATGTACATGTGTATGTGTAAGTCTATGTTCATATGTGTGTGTATATGTATGTATGTGCATGTGTATGTGTAAGTGTCTGTGCATATGTGTGTGTACATATGTGAATGTGTATGTGTATGTGTGTGTCTATGTATGTTGTGCATATGTATGTGTATGCGTATAAGTATGTATGTGTATATGTGTATGTGCATGTGTATTTATATGCATGCGTATATGTATGAGCATGCATGTACATGTGCATGCATCTCCATTTGCATCCATGTGTATGTGCATATGCATTTGTATACTTAATATGTGTTAATGTGCATATGTGTATATGCAATAATGCATGGATGTCTTTTCATGTGTTTGTAGATATGTTTGTGCATATGCATGTGTATGTATGTGTATGTGTATGTGTATGTGTATGTGTATGTGTATGTGTATGTGTATGTGTATGTGTATGTGTATGTGTATGTGTATGTGTATGTGTATGTGTATGTGTATGTGTATGTGTATGTGTATGTGTATGTGTATGTGTATGTGTATGTGTATGTGTATGTGTATGTGTATGTGTATGTGTATGTGTATGTGTAAGTGTATGTGTGTTTATGTGTGTGTATATGCATGTGCATGTGTATGTGTGTGTATGTGCATATGTATGTGTATGTAAAAGTGTGAGTGTGCATGGTCATGTATATATGTTTATGTGCATATGAATGAGTAAGTGAAAATAAAATAATTTAAATGATATACAAACAATGAAAATTGTACTTACAATAAATAGACATATTTAATGCTTGGTGAAATTCTTGAATAACCTACGATAAAGAGAGTGAAAGAGAGAGAGAGAGAGAGAGAGATCAAGATTAAAAAAAAAGAGAAATTCAAGAAGAGATTGTTGGAGCTTGTAAGCGTAGTGCAGATCTCAATATTGGAGAGCTCTTCGATCAGTTGCACATAAAATCACGATTGAAGAGTGATCCGATGTTTTTATTTTTACTTTTATCAAGCTTGACTGTTGCATAAGCAATGTAGAAGCATCATGTATGCGATCATACAATTTGTGGACAATGAACACCCATCAACGTTGCCTAAGTGATGCAAATGAGCATTGCATATGCGATGCTACTTTTTCATTGCATAAGTGACACTAATCTAGTGATGCTTTGAGGAATGTCACTAGAATCATGGAGAATGATATTGGAAATAACATCGAGAATAGCATCATGTATATGACTGTGCATGCTTGACACTCAATTCGACAGAAAATTGACGATAATGTAGTGATGAAAATGTGTCGCGTTAACCATCGCTATGCCCTTGTATTCCTTGTAGTGACTTTTGCCCTAGTTGCATGTTCATGATTTGACTTACTTTATTGTTCAACATCTAAACTTATATTTTCATCCTCTATTGGTTCTTTAGCCGCATGTTCTTAATATGATTGTTCATTCAAGTAGTTCTCAAGTCCTTGTGTATTGTTTTGTAATGGTTCTTTTTTATTCACAATAATGAAGGTTTCATGCAGGTTAGATGAAACACTATTTTTATGATCACTAGAGTGAGTGTCTTGATGTTTCTTTGGCATCTAATATTTCTTCAATCTATTGAATCCTCTTGGTGTATGTCTTGAATGGTCAAAATAGTCTTGCATGCCACCTCTTCCTACATTCAAGTGTAAAGAAGTATGACCGTGAAAAGTACATTTTTTCTTCTCAATTTCACATACTATCTCATGTCTACATGCATTTTCATATGCAACATAATTCCCATATGTATGAACAATTTAATCACACCAAAAACATCTAACAATACGCTTATGGATTCTATTTGGTCTTGTCTATATTAGTTTAGGAGGGAATTGCCTATGGTCGGGTAAAGTTTTTCATTCAATATAATGTGTAGACATGTTGTGTACTTGTGGTTGATATTCATCGTTATGCTTGCATTTGTAATATCTTTTACTTGAGTGTGTAAATTATCCAAATTTTCTTTGATATGTGATAATTCATATTGCATTGTTCCATCTAAAGATCGAAACGCTTTATCTATTCGCACATGTAAGGCTTTAATCGTATCTATCAGTTGTGTCATTGCTTGATTCACTTTTGAGACAAATGAGGTTGATGAGTCAAATTTTGAATCAAACTTTGCATCTACAAATAAAACTCTGTGTGTTTCCATGTCACAAAGAAAATTTTTCACTATCAGTGTCCACTGTCCTATGTATATGTGCAAGAAATAAAAATAGAAGTATGGAATACCTAGAATTTCTTTTTCTCCACTCGATGATTTCGTGACAAGCCTTACCACAATGCAGACTTTTGGTCAACTCCTGATACTCACCAAAATGCCATGGAACTTCATGTCACATTCAATGTCATTGTGAAGGGCTTGATTGATGGATCAAGTCAGTTGTTGGTGTTCCAAATGATGATGCATGCAAGATGCTTCTAGCAAACTCAACTCATGTCACATTTACTCTTAGCTAGCAAAAGGGTTACACTTGGAAACCATATGTTACTAATAAAATGTGGATTCACAAATAGATGAATTGATTCTTACTTGTAGTGGATGGGTGGTCACATAGCATAAATTCTCATGAAGAGGTAGACTCATTATCCATCATTCACACAATCTCAAATTCTCAAATTACAAACACTCAACAAAGAAAAAGTGTTTTTTTTTATGCTTGGTGTTTATCTCAATTCCACTTTTCCTTTTATTTGAACACATGTACCTGCAAAACTAAACAAAAAAAGGTACATGTCACATGGAAACAGTCATGCAATTATTCGTCACAAGAAAACTCATGCCTTCACAAATAAGTATTCCATTTCCTCAAAAGAAATATGAAAGATTCTGTGTAGAATTTGATGGATGATCTCCAGGCTATGGATTCCTTCTTGACCTAAACACTTTGCAATATGCTATATCTAAGTTCTTTAATCAACCATTTGTTTTTGTCTACTTTACAAATGATTTTACTCACAATGCTCTAAAGCTATAGATCATAGTATTGTGCTAAGAAAAAATGAATTCATATTCTCCTATTATCTACCCTCTTATCAATTGTGGAGATTGTCTTACATTTTTTTCATTTTTGAAACCATGTGGAAATGATCATTGTCTTTGTCAAGGACCATATCTTATGCATACACAATCTATGAGAGAAGCATGCGCAGGACAAATGTCTTTGTTCCTCCAACTCTCATAACAAAATGAACTCTTACTTCTTTCTCATAAAACAAAATCTCGGCGTGCTTATCCTTTTCTTGAGGTTTGATATATGCTCAGTACCGGGGCTTCACCATAATGACATTACAAGAGAAGCAAACTTATGAAAAACATAACACAAGGTTGATTGTCATCTTCACAAATTACAATTATAGAAGTCAAAGCTCTACATTATCCTTTTATCAAATCATATAAAATACTATAGTGCTAATAGGTTCAATCAATTGTCTCAAATAGACGAGTCAAATAAGATTATATAATCATTTAAAGCAGAACCTTAATATATATATATATATATATATATATATATATATATATATATATATATATATATATATATATATATATATATATATATATATATATATATATATATATATATATATATATATATATATATAGAACTCAACCTCAGGCAAATGCCAAATCTTCTTTCTTTGTGTGCATCACAAAGTTTTCAGCTTCGAGCTTCAATGTGGTAGTTCAAAGAGGTATAATGTCATTTCTTCAAGTCTGAAAATCCTCCATAACTCCC
This sequence comes from Ceratopteris richardii, assembly GCA_020310875.1. Lineage (NCBI taxonomy): Eukaryota > Viridiplantae > Streptophyta > Polypodiopsida > Polypodiales > Pteridaceae > Ceratopteris > Ceratopteris richardii. Next base: position 153,594,389 of record CM035421.1, on the reverse strand, counting down.
TCCTCTAAGGATGATTCTTCCTCCATTATCATAACTATGTGCAAATCTTTGGCCTTTCTATCATGCTTGTTATCAATGCCTCATAGCTATGATTCCTTCACTCTTGACAAGTGTGAGCCTCATTGAATAAGTCAATGATTCCTTTTTGGCTTTGTGCTAATTTCCGTCCTTCGATATTACGAGTTGCATAAAGATTGAGATCTCTTCCTTGTTCATTTGGTAACCATCTCCTTGATAAAGTCTGCTCTCCCTTTTTCAAGGTCCCTTCCAAAACACGTGAGAACTTTTTGAATGCTTAGTCCAGTGAATGAATTCCTCTACACTTTAGCATTACTCTCTATAACACTCCTCAGTTACCGTCACTATTAGCATTTTTCAAGACCTTCCCTGTAAAGATGGTGGGAAAGAAGCCTTCCCCTCTTGCCAAGTTTCCTCCTTCACTTTTTCTTTCTTCCACATGCGGTGCAAAAGCTCTGTAGCACTCCGTTGCTTCCATGTGTAACTGCTACTACTCCCGTTCGAAGGCATGTATTCTCTAAGTTCCTACAAAGGACTTTGGTTTATCTTCAGTTCTCCATCCATTAGTCATGCACAATCTCCAAGATAAGAGCAGTGTACATATCATTCACCCTTCATTTTCCAAAGAAACTCTCATTTCTTCAAAAAGAAATGACAATAATGTATAGAGAAGTTTATCAATTCGAAAATATCTTGACAAGCTCTCCCACATGCGGTGCTTGACAAGCTCTTATACCTCTTGATTACATATATTCTCATATAATGATAGCAATGATAATGAAAAAGATGAAGTCAATATGGGCAACCGTGAAAAATCTCAAAGATAAAAATACATGAGCCACCCATGGAGAATGATTTAGTGTCCAAAGTCCTCTATTCATATAAGGTCTCTTCACAACATATTTGTACTTTTGAATCTCTTGCTTTGAAAATGTTTTTTATTTAAATCGACTAGAGTCAAGAGTAAAGATGTATATTCCTCCAAACCTGCAGATCCTTTGGATGGGCCAAGAAGTACGTGCTTTTTCTTCAAAGATAAATTCATTTTGCATGTGAATGATCAGGTTCATATATTACATGCATGTGACAAAAAGAAAAGTGTTTATGCAAGGCTATGTCATTAACCCTATTATGTGCATACTTGGAATGTTATGGTGAAATCAATAAGGAAATATCATTCGATGTCAAAGCTTGTGTGCTCACTTTCATACATCCATGTGTAGATACATAAATCCTTGCAAACACTCATTGTGCATAGGTAACAAAAAAACAATTTACCTCAATGCAAGGTCATTCAATGTGACCCTATCATGTGTACTTTAAGTGCATGTATAAATGGTATGGTGAAATCAATAAGGAAATATCATTAGATGTCAAATTTTGTGTGCTCACTTTCATACATCCAAGTGTAGATACATAAATCATTGCAAACACTCATTGTGCATAGGTAACAAAAAACAATTTACGTCAATGCAAGTTCATTCAATGTGACCCTATCATGTGTACTTTAAGTGCATTAAAAATTGCAATGGTGCGTATACATGGTATTTGGCTTCTGATGTTGAGGTTGTCCACTCAGTATACAAAATCATTTGATTTCAACATGCTACTGGACATGTACCTACAGGCATAAAAATTCCGTCCACATACATTTTCTATTGAAACATCAAGCTTGCATTATGCTTGAGTGTATGTGATCTACATCAAATCCATCATTTGGATGGTGCCATATATGTAGCTTGAAGAATGGCACTTATCTTATTTCTTTGTATTAATTTGTTGATCACTTATGATAATTTCTTATAAGGTTCAAGGCATTTACCTTTGTAAATGGAAAGTGTAAGAGGCCTCAAAGTCACGAGTTAGAGGTGGTTAAGATTGATTTTCAATCAATCAATCAAGATGCAGATATGAATTCAGCTTTCTCTTTTCCTAGATTATAGGAAAAGAATTCAATCAATCTAAACTACCAAACTCGCCTAATTTTGAATTCGAATTCATGAAGAAAAGGCATTGTAATATCCTCAAGGGTCTATATAAAGACTCCAAAACATTTGTACATTAAGTAGAGTGTTGATTTGAAGCAATACATATACTCTTTAATCATTGCTTGCATATTCCATTATATATATATATGGAATATACATTTGGTTTAGTGTAGGTATGACACCATGAATTGGAAGAAGGCTCTAGTGATATGCGATGGTGGAAACAACTTCCCTTTGAGTACTCTTCTTATATGGCTAGTGAGAAAAGGACTCATCATTAATGGGACATTATCTCACTAGACAAAAAGAGATCTCTGAGTCAGCATACTCTTAGAATTGGTAGTTATGTTTCATAGTTTAGGAAAGATTTGTTCTTCGAATAGACTATGTGATGTGTGATATTATCTCCCTTCATACCATATCCTCACTTTGATACTTTTTTGGAAGGATAATTCCCCTAGTATGGATGGATCACATAGTTCCATGTATAGAGGATGGTTAGCAGAGATAGTTTCTTTAGAATGGATACATATCTATTCATTATGGTATCATGTCATATCATTGCTTACCATTTTAGTAGAGGGCTTTTTTCCTTAGAAGGAATATATTTTCTCCACTCCACTACCTACACCTTCATTTTATGGAAGATGTAAAGAAGAATGATAAATAATACTTGAGTGTTAGTATACAAAATATACCTCCCACTTGATGGGCATGTTACACAGTATACAAGTAACTATAGAAGGTCATGAATCAAGTAACCCTGATCAAGTGACAACAACATCGAAAGCTATCTTGTGATATAGCTTTAGTCAAAGAATCTACACCATTATCTTGAATATGAAACTTCTCAAGAATAATGTGTTTGGTGTCTAAGAAATCTTTAATGAAGTGATACCTCACCTCAATGTGCTTGTTCTTTGCATAATAGACCCGATTCTTAGCCAATGCAATGACACTCTTACTTTAATTGAGTCAATGAGGTACATCCAGAGGTAGACCCATATCACAAACAAGATGGAAAAGCCACATTGTTTCCTTACATGCCACACTTGCTACAACATACTTTGCTTTTGTAGTGGAAACGAATCTACATTCTTGAAGAGGATATCTCCAAGAGATAACACCTCCTACAAAATGAAAAGTGTACCCTAATGTAGACTTAAAATTGTCTACAAAACCAACACAATCAAAATATGTGTAACCATTTATGGATGCTTTCCCTCTACTCAAGCATAGACACTTGTCCTTAGTGCCACTCAGATATCTCAAAATCATCTTGATCGCTTCCCAATGCTTCTTGTGGGGATTTGACATATATCTAATCACAACTCCCACTACAAATGCAATGTCTGGTCTTATATCTACCATAGCATATATTAGACCACCAGCAACAAACGCATAAGGAATTTTGGTCTTGAATTCATTTTCCTCATTTGATTTGAGGCAATCATCCTTGCTTAATTTCACATATGTGGGTAAAGGTGTACTCAATGCCTTTCCATCCTGTATATGGAACTTGTGAAGTACTTTGGGATATGTACTCACTTTGAGATAAATATATGCATGTTTTACTCCTATCATGATTAATGTGCATGCCAAGAATATGTTTGGCATCCCCCAAATCCTTCATATCAAATTTCACACTCAACTTCTTTTTGAGAATTTCACAAGTCATAAGAGGACTTCCGAGCAATCAACATATCATCAACATAAAGTATCAAGCATATCAAGCTAATATCTAAGAATCTTTTTGTGTAAAGACAGTGATCCTCATTCCTTTTGGAATAGCCTTGAGACTTCATAAAAGCATCAAATGTTTGGTACAATTGTCTAGGGGACTGTTTAAGTCCATGTAAGCCCTTCTTTAGCTTACAAACTACACTTTCTTTGCCAAGAACTACATAACCCTTTGGTTCTTCCATATAGATCTCATCTCTATGATCTACATGCAAGAAGGAATTTTCATATCCATTTGGACTAGCTCTAAGTCCTATATTGCAAGGAAGCCAAGCAACACTTGTAAGGTAGTCATCTTGACCACTTTAGAGAAGCTTTCTTTGAAATCAACACCATGTTTTTGCTTAAAACCATTTGCAACATGTTTTTCTTTATACTTTGGAGAAGCACTATCTGATGTGAATTTTAATTTATATACCCATTTACATGGTAAAGTTTTCCTACCCTTTGGCAACGGTACTAAATCCCAAGTACCTTTCTTGTGAATAGAATCCAACTCACTCTTCATGGCACCCTCCCACTTGAAACGATCCTCTGTCTGCATAGCCTGTTTGTAGCAAGAAACCTCACCAACATCTATTAGCATAACAAAATTCAAACTTGGAACATATTTATGAGGTGGATGTGAGACACATGCACAACATCACAATGATTGCTAAACTAGAACATTTGGAGACTGATCTGATCGGACAATCTCTTGAACATCCCTATGTGTAGCATTTTTGTGCATGCTAATTGGAGGACTAGTATCCTCAAACATTTCTCTTGTCACTTCAACCTCCTTAATGGTTTGTTTATGCATCTTAGACTCATTGAAAATGACTTCACTAATTTTGATCACTAACTATGTTTCAGGATCCCATAAGCGACATCCAAATCGGCCTTCTTGACCATATCCAAGAAAAATGCATTTCTTTGACTTATGTTCCAACTTTTGTCTAAGGTTCTTGGGTATATGAACATATTCTTCACACCCAAAAACTCGAAGATGATCCTAATATGGTGGCTTCCAAGTCCAGAACCCCTATGCCACTTTCAAACCTTTTGCAATACTAGGTGAAAGGTTAATCACATGATAGTTAATACTACTTCTACCCAAAAGTTTTGTGAAAGGTTTGTATGATGCAACATAGAAACTACTCTATCCTAAATAATTCCATTCATCCTTTTAGCTACACCATTCTGTACTAGGTGTAAGGAACTATAAGCTCTCTACAAATTCCTCTAGAGTGACAGAAAAGGCTGAATTCATGTGAGGTATATTCACCCCTATTATCTGAACTTAAAGCCTTAAGCTTAGTTCCTTTTTCAATGTCAACTGAAGCAAGCCGTTTTCTGAAAGTAGGGAATACCTCATCCTTTTCTTTGATAGGATATACCTAGACTTTTCTAGTAGCATCATCTATGAAAGTGACAAAGTAAATATAACCACCTAATGACCTTGTGGGCATAGGACCACACACATTTATATGAACAAGATCTAAAGGTTGAATTAAAGAGTCAATGTCTGTCTTGTGCACATTCCTAGTTTTCTTTCCATATTGAAAATGTTCACAAAATGAAAAATCAGAGAAAGATAACACATGTAAGTAACAAGATCAAAAAAGATTTCCCATTCAACTATGAGATATATGGCCACACATCCATGCCAAATACAAGCCATAGGCTATTCAATAATAGCTAACAAGTGCTTTTTCTGTGATACAAATAAAGGATAAAGTGACCCAACTTTGCTTCCTTTTGGAATAACCATATTTCCCTATGATATGCTAAAGGACTGAGCATAGAAGACCAGCTTGTAACCAAGGTCATCAAGTTGACTAGTTGACATGAAACTACATGATAATTGAGGTACATGGTGTACAATATGCATAGAAAATTTTGAACCATCAATGAACTGCTACAAAAGTACCAAGTCTCATAGTACCAAGAGACTTTGCTACAAAAGTAGAGAACCACTCTCTATGTGGTGTCACACATGGAAAGAAGGAAAAGAATCTAGCACCCATCTCTAGGAAAGAGAATCAGCCATAAGAGCCTCAGTAGGCACAATACTATCAAGTGTCAACACATCAACATCATCAAAATTAACATTGATTTCTTCAATCTTCATAGTCAGAGTAGATGGTGCAGGCAGCTGTTTAACATGCCCATCAACATTTTTCCATTTACCTTTATCATTCTTTTGAAAGCTTGAAGGACTACCACATGGAAAAGAATGATTGAGCCATGTTGTACGGTCAGGATGAGCTCACATTCAAGGGTGGAGATGCACTAAAGCATAAAGCAAGGAGGATCCACGAGTTTTTTTCATCGGATAAGCTTTTCTGATAATCAAAGATCAATAATGCAAAGTTTCTCCAAAAACAGTAGCTTATCTTATCCAAATTGATGTCAACACTGATCCGACGGTCTAGATCAGCTCCAGATCCAATAGTGGAGAATGAAGGTGCCTATTTTCCCCCCCTTGCCCTAGATATCATGTAAAGAACCAACCTTAGCCATCCATTTGATAAATGCAATGGTTTTAATGAAAAGCACTTGATCTTAGGGTTAAGAGTTGATTTCTCTAGACCCAAGGGCCCAAATTCATTCAAAAAACTATATAAACCCCCCTCTAAACTCCTAGAACATCATTGTTAGGCATCCATAGGGCCCTTGCTAGCACATGGTTTCCTTGAGACGATCACCCTCAGTTGAGCGTGTGAGGATCTAGGTTGCATTATTCGTTATTTGACAATTCGTTTATTCGTGAATAATTACAGAATTTTACGGCAACCCTCGATTATTCGACCAAACAATTTGGTGCCACATCAGCTTATTCCAAGATGAGTGAATACTTTTTGCATGTTAATTCATCAAATTTCGATCCACCGCACTTTCGATTGAAAAAGTTTTTGATCGAAAATTTTATTGGTCGAAAGAAATTTGGTCGAATAGTTTTTTATAAAAGAACACAAGTAGAATCATTTCTCATAAGATTTTATTTCTTTTTTATGAACTTACAGTGTCATAGATAGAACAACGTATAAACTCTTGCTATACATATTTACTTTCATACTAAGCATAAAGAAAAATATATTTGTTTGCGAATTAAAAGCTATTGTGATTGTTTGACTCAACATTCATTCTTACTTCACAATAGTATATGTATGTGTGTGTATGATTGTGAGTAAATATGTATTTTGATTGTTTGAATCAATATTGATTCTTACTTCACAATAGTATATGTATGTGTATTTGAGTTTATAATTGTGAATGAAATCTATTGTGATTGTTTGATTCAACATTGATTCTTACTTCAGAATAGTATATATGTGTGTGTATGATTATGAATAAGAATGTATTGTGATTGTTTGAATCAATATTGATTCTTACTTCACAATACTATGTGTATGTGTATGTGTATGTGCATGTATGTTATATGTTTATGAGTGAAAAATAATATGATTGTGTATGTGCATGTATATGTGTGCATATGTGTGTTTTTTTTATAATTCAAGGGTTCAAAAGGTATTAATAAGTGAAGATCGAAGGCATCCAAGGTTGCATATCAGCTAAGAGAAAGGTTCTTGTTGTATCGATTCAATATAACTTTAGAGATCTATAGATCTTCTTTAGAAAGTTGTATTGTATTGATACAACAAGAACCTTCTCTTAGCTGAGATGTTGGGACTTGGCATCAAGACAATAGCATCAAGAGGGATTTGTTGGGAGGAAAGAAATCAATTTGTTGAGAGAATAGCATCGAGAGGGATGATGAAGTTTTGATAGAAGTCAACTTATGCAATTAATCCTTGGATACTTACAATAAAAAAGATGTAAACACGTAAAAAAAAAGATTTTACTTTTTATGATATAGTTCATTATTTTTTCTATCATATAATAATGAATGTGCATATGCATGTGTATATGTATGCATGTACATATGCATGTGTATATGTATGCATGTACATATGCATGTGAGTATGTATGCATATGTGTGTGTATGTATGCATGTGAGTATATGTGTGTGTCTGGCCGTGTGTGTATGTATATGTGCAAGTATCTATATGTATATGTATATGTATATGTATATGTATATGTGTATGTGTACATGAAAGTATGTGTATGTATGTGCACATGAAAGTACATGTATGCAAGTGTGTATGTGTCTGTGCGTGTATGTTATATGATTGCAAGTCAAAATCAAATATGATTGTGTATGTGCATGTGTGTATGCTTGTGAATTAAAAACCATTGTAATTGTTGAAAAAGGTTTTATGTTCTTTTTGATAATTCAAGGGTTGAGAAGGTATCAAGAAGTGAAGATCAATGGCATCTTGGACAATGTATATCAGCTAACAGAGGTTTTGTGTTGTATTAATACAATATAGATTCACATATCCATAGATCTTCTTTAGGAAGTTGTATTGTATTGATACAACACAAACCTTCTATTAGCTGAGATATTGGCATCAAGAGAATCACATCAATAGGGACTTGTTGGGAGCAAAGGAATATGCTTATTGAGATAATAGCATCAGGAGGGACTTGTTATGGCCAAGTTTTTATAGAAATCGACTTATGCACTCAAACTTTCGATACTTATGACAAAAGAGATGTAAACAGGTAATAATTTTTTTTACTTTTTATGATAGTTTAATATTTTTTTCAAGCACATAATAATGAATTTTTACTTTTTTTATATTTTTATAGGTTATTTTGAAGGTTGTTTGATTTTGAGCTAAGTATAAAGGTAGAAATTTCCCATTAAAAAGGGATCATTATCAATTCTTAACTTGAATCATTTAAATCATTAACTTTGCTTTTTTTTTAGGCTCAAGTCAATTTATTGTTTGTATGTGCTTGTATTTATGTATATATATATACATATGCATCTATGTGTATATGCATGTGTGTGTATGAACGCATGTAAGTATGTATGCACATGTGTGTGTATGCATATGTATGCATGTGCATGTGTGTATATGCATATGTAGGTATGTGCATGTGTGTATATGCATATGTATGTATGTATGTGCATGTGTGTGTATACATGTGTGTATGTATGCATGCATATGTGTGTATGTATGCATGCATATGCGTGTATGTATGCATGTAAGTGTATGTGTGTGTGTGTCTATATGTTTGTGTGTTTGTGTATATGTGCAAGTGTCTATATGTGTGTGTGTGTGTATATGTGCAATGTGTGCGTGTATATGTGCAAGTATCTATATGTGTGTGTGTGTATGATTTTGTGTGTACATGTGTACATATTTGTGTGTGTCTATATGTGTGCATGTTTATGTGTGTATGCATATGTGTGTATGACATGCACATACATACACACATATGCATATATGTACTTTCAAATCTGTAAAACAAAAACACTAATTTTACCTTTGAAAAAAAGTTAAGAGATCTCTAGACTCTCAAACATGTGTGAAATGAGTTTTCGATAATAAAGTTTTGATTGAAAGAACTTTCGATCAAAAATATTTCAATCGAATTTTTTTTAGTCCAAAGAATTTTTGATCGAAAGAGTATCCCTATCTGTTTTTTTTCGGTGTTTATTCCGACAACCCCGAATAAAATGGACATATTCGGTATTTTTTAATTATTCGATCGAATAAATGCAACCTAGGTGAGGATCCAAGTTGGGCTAGCAAAAGCATAGTTCCTAGATTCAATTTTAATTTAGACTTCCACTCTAGGATAGGCTCATAAACCCAGTTTCTCTTTCTTTGCTCACCCTCAGTGGAGCGTGTGATTGAGTTAGATCTAGTTTTATGAGTCTTAGACTTCTTTAGAAACACATTACGATCCTAGAAAGACATAGGATCAATGAAGTGGAACCTATCCTCTTACGTGTGACATTCGGTTAAACTGTCATGGTGAGAGGGTCGTGCAGACCACGTTTGCCCAGTAGAATGCTTAGCTTGACATTTCCCAACATTCATGTATATGTATGTCATAACAATATCTTCTAATTCATGGCTCTTGTCTCTTGTCTCTTAGACTCTTATATGTTTTTACATGTCTCCTTCTATCTTTTTCGATGTGTGAGAAGGCTCCATAGGCATGCATTGAACTAGTGAGGATGATCCATTGAGGTTGAGAGAAAAAGTTTCTATTCATTTTGACATCATGAACCACATGCATTCATACCACCCACAAAAACCCATGCATATGATTCGGTTTTGAAAGTGTATAAGAAGCTCCATTCTTGGAGCATTCTTCCTTTCAAAAATTGATTAATGTGTGCGGTGTTCTTTTTTTTCTCATCATGCATACATCCACAAGAACCCATGCTTATGATTCAACTTTTGAAAGTGTATAAGAAGCTCCATTCGTGGACCATTCTTCCTTTCAAAAGTTGATTCATGTGTGTGGTTTTCTTTTTGTTCTCATCATGCATACATCTATATGTTCCCCTTTCATAATTAAATCATGAAATCTCTCCTCCCAATACCCAACTTCATCTTCACCTTTACATTCTTATCACAAAGACCTTCCAACACTCACTATCTTCATACACTCTGTGTGTGCCATGACCGGAACCGATCCATCGGGATTGTGATCACCTCCACACTAGTAGAACTAATGTACTATCAAAAACCTATATTACAGACATAGTCTCATGCTCTAACCTGAACCCTGTTATTCTGGGAAGAAGAGATGTCAAGAGAGGATCTTCTAGTAGTATGAATTCTTTGATTGGAGAAAGGAAGGAATTTAATAGTAGAAGCTACGATCAAGCTCAGAGCATCAAGAGATAGGAGTAAGATAGTGTTTGGTAAGTCTCATAGATTGAGACCCAAAAAGTTGAATGAAATTGATTGAATGCTTGTCTATGATAGCTCGCTAAACACGCAATATGAAGCCTAGCGTAAAGTAGTAAAGAGGTGGTTCAGACCTTTCTTGATATGCAAGGTGTTTGATAATGGCACATATTCGCTCAAAGAATTTGATGGAACGAAGTTAAATGACTTGATCAAAGTAGAAATAAATGTATTGATCTTTTAGGCATTAGTTGCTCTCATCTTGAAGCATACTTTGTACCTTTCTCATAAAGCAATCTACCTTAAATATGATTATAAACAAAGATTTAGGATTTTCAAGAGGCATCTTTCATCTATAGCTTATTTTAGATCATTTTCTTTCCTACATAAATATGAATATGATGTTTCTCTAATTACAAGCAAGGAAATCTAACTCAACTCCACTAATGCATAAATCTACCTATATAGCCCATGTTTTATTCTTCTATGCCTCCTTAGCTTCCATAGACTTGCTTTTCTTTTTCTAATATGACTCAATGAATTTATAGTTATGTTCAATTTTCTGATTGATGCTTGTATTTTGTTTTTCTTTCTTTACATGTTGTTAATGTTCCATGTTCATTTGCATATGCATTGCCTATTTGTTCATCCATATTCATATTGCCTATTTTATTTCTTTCTTTCATGCAAATTTTGCTTCATGTCATGATGCCTACTCATTCATGCATATGATCAATTTTTTCTTTCATGTTTCCTATGTTTCCTATAAAAGAATTTGATGCTTGGAACTTTTTGTTTTTCAGAGAGACAAGAGTGGCACTTTTGCAGGAATCGGAGGTTTAATGGGGGCAAATGTTGTCAAGGTTTTCTTATTCTCTCTCACTTATAAAGGCCCACAAGAAACACATTCAATGAAGGTAGCTAGAATTCCTTGAGAATTCCAAGATGCATCAAGGATATCAAAGGAAGTTCACATGCAAAGTTTGGAAGAAAACAAGAAAATATAGGGTAGTGGTCAAAGCAGGTTAAATTTTAGAAATTAGGTCAAACATTTCACTATCACCAAATCACATGAAAACTCATATACCTATAAAGCCTATCAAAGGCACTTTATGGCCTAAATTTCACATGTAAATGAATTTTCTAGCACATTGATATGCCATATGCATTTTGTAAAAGTGTTATTCCACTTAGAGCCTACAAAATCTTGTATAGAAATTTTTGTTAGCCACATGATCTAGCATGTATAAAGATCATATGAGGCTACACCTTGGCTATTAGAGCTCCCTACAAACCTTAATTCCACCTTGAAAACTTCCAAATTAGTTGAACTTATACAAGAGATATTCAGATGGGAGTGTTTTTTTGCATATTCCTAAAGGAGAGCTTTCAAAATTCAGATGGGAGTGTTTTTTTGCATATTCCTAAAGGAGAGCTTTCAAAACATAGACCTCTAAAGTTTCATCTTCATCAAATCATATCTAGAGGTCAAAGAGCATAAAATCAAATTTTCGAGGTCACCATAGTTTCCTACATTAAGAAAATTGAAGGCTTGAAGGGCTGCCACATGGCAAAAGATGATTGAACCTATTGTACGGTTAGGATGAGCTCACAATCAAGGATGGAGATGCACCAAAGCTTAAATCAAGGAGGTTCCATACGTTTTTTATTTGATAAGCTTCTTTTGATGGCCAAAGATCAATAATACAAAGCTATTCCAAAAATAGTAGCTATTCTTACTCAAATTGATGTCACCAATGATCCCACCATCGAGATCTTCCCCAGATCCAATGGTGGAGAATGAAGGCACCTATTTTTTCCTCTTTTTCCATAGATTTGATAAGAAGAATCAATCCTAGCCATCTATTTGATGAATCCAATGTTTGTCATCAAAAGTAGATGATGCTAGGGTTAAGAGTTGATTTCTCCAGGTCTAAGGGCCTCAATTCATACAAAAAACAATAAAAACCCCCCTCTAAATTCGTGGAGCATCATTGTTAGGCATCCGTAGGGCCTTGCTAGCACATGTTTTTCTTGATTTGATCACCCTCAATTGAGCATGTGAGGATACAAGGTGGGATAGTAAGAGCATAGTTCGTAGAATCAATTTTACGTTAGACTTCCAAAGTAGGATAGGCTCATAAACCCAATGGTTTCTCTATCTTTGCTCATCCTCAATGGAGCATGTGAGTGAGTTAGAGTTGGTTTTATGAGTCTTAGACTTCTTTAGAAAGATGTTACATTGCTAGAAAGATATAGCATCAATAAAGTGGAACCTATCCTCTCACGTGTGACATGCAGTTGAACTATCATGGTGGGAGGGTCATATGGACCACCTTTGATCATTAGAATACTGAGCTTGACATATCAAAATGCTCACATACATGTATTTCATTAGAATCTCTTTCAATTCAAGTCTCTTGTGTCTTGTCCTTTCTCTCTTATGTGTTTCTACATATCTCCTTTTAACTCTATGTGTGAGAAGGCTCCACAATCTTGCATTGAACTAGTGAAGATTATCTATTGAGATTGTGAGGAGCAGTTTGTATATATTCATAAATCATGACCCACATGCATGCATACTATCCATAAACACCCATGCATATGTCCAATTTGTAAAGTGTATAAGAAGCTCCTTTTTTGGGCCATACTTCCTTTCAAAATCAATTTATGTATATGGTTTTTGTTGGTTATCATCATGCATACATACCATCCACAAACATCCATGCATATGGGTAAAATTTTGAAAGTGTATAAGAAGCTACTTTTTTGGATGGTTCTTCCCTTCAAAATCGATTTATGTGTATGGTTTTCTTTTGTTCTCATCATTCATGCTCATGGATTTATCTTGCATTCATACATTCCCCTTCCCATAATCAAATCATCACATCTCTCCTCCCATACCCAACTTCACCTTCACCTTCACATTTTGATCACATAAATCTTCCAACATTGAGTAGCATCATACACTCTATGTGTGGCGTGACTAGACCCAATCCACCTAAATTGCGATCACCTTCACAATGGTTCAGTGGCTTAATATTTACAAAGGTAATAATACTCCAGAATTCAGTAGCTAACACTAGCATGCACCGAGAACCTGAACCCAAAAAGATTAATTAAAAACTTGAATTTTATTCTGTATCTTTTGGTTCCCTATCAGACGGAGTGAAAACTTTAGCTTTAAACAAATCCCAGGCTTCTTTGAAAGTAGCCTAAATCTTTTTAGTAATCTTTTTAAGTAGATGTTGGTCTTCATCTAGATGCAATGTAAGAGTCCCATCAGAAGAGGCACTGAACATTGAAGCCATAGAAAAAATGGATTTGCTTTGGGATTCAGCGAGTTGCAAGCAAAATTTGTCTTGATGGTAGAACTCATGTTGAAATATATGCTTCCAAAATTGAGATTCAGTCTAAGCAGTCTACAAAGCTTGCTCCTTCAATTGCTTTTCTTGATCAAAATGTTTCTTTAAGGCCAAAACTTGTTGTTGTGCAGCAAGAGCATGTTGTTCCTGTTGGTCTCCCTTGGTGGATAACTACTCATTGGTTTCCTTTACTATAGCTATAGTCAGTTGTAAATGTTTGTAGTCTTGAGCCTGTTCTTGTAAACAAAACTTCATTTCGTTGATAGCAACAACTTGAACCATCCTCGCTTTCTCCAATTCCTATATTTAGAGAAGATGTTGAGCATTGTCTTGATTACCATTATTCATTTTCTTCTTGTAGCTCTCTATCTCTCACCTCGATTCTTTAAAAAAGTCTTTAAAGTATTTTGTTTGCAAAACTCTTGGCAGAGTGCATCTCCCAACTAACAATTAGTGAAGAGTTGGTTGTGGAGCTCATTCTATAACTATTGAGCTCAAAGTTGTAGCTATTCACTGTGTTCTCGAAGGTAGTTATAGGTTTGTTGGTACTGGTCCATATCGGGAGGGGTGAAAGATTGCATATGGATGAGGTAGATACTGCAATGGCCGAACTCATGGAGACCACATTGCTCATTGACACTCTACACTCCAATGAAAGTCATGGGGGTGAGAATCATTAACCACGTGAGGGGAATCATTAAAGGGGCTAACCAATGGAGATGGTGACCATGCCAATAGACTTGGCCAAGAAGCCGCAAAACTTCCTTGGGTGACTCTAGTGGTAGGGCTTGTAGAATGACCTGCATCTAATCCGGGTCAACCTGAATCCCTTGGTGAGAAAGAATGTGTCCAACTTTCCACAATTTACAAATGCAAATGGACTTTTTTGGATTAAGGCATAGCATATAATCTCTGCACTTTAGAAAAAAAAGATGAAGGTGTTGTGGGTATGCACTCGTCTCACCTCAGATTGACAAATCATCAAAATAGACCCTCATGAAATTGGTGAGTTAAGGAGAGAAGATCTCCTACATACAACACTTGAAAGTATTGGGGGCATTCCGGAGTTCAGACCACATAATTGTGCATGCATAGAATCACCAATTCCTAATAAAAGCTATTTTAAGTATGTCCTCTTTGGCCATACGGAATCGGTTATAGTTCTTGTACCCATGTAAAAAGGAATACATCAATGACTTGCAAATTCATCAAGCATATTGTATCGAACGGGGGAAGGGAAGGGCAAGGAATGGTGGCAACATAGAATTTTTGGTAGTCAACACAAATTTGGAGTTGCTTATTTTTCTTAGGGCCGATAATGATTGGAGAGATCCATTTTGTGTGTTCGACCGGAACTATAAGCCGAACCTATAATAAGTCATCCTTTTCACCCTTTATTTGCTTAAAATAATGGGGATTCATTCTATAGCTTTGCTACTTAATCGAATAAGAATCCAATTTGAGCACCATGTGATGTTGGTATATTCTAGGGTCTAGACCTTACATGTCCTTATAATCCCACACAAATACATCAACAAATTGAGTTAACAACAAAAGGAGATCCCGTTTAAAAGATTCATCCAATTCTGCTCTAATCTTTACAGACCATGGGTTTAAGTCATCACCTCGGTTACATGTAATTAGTTGATCCTTCGGGACATAAGTTTGTTACACAAAGGTATTGTCCATCCCATGATGAAGGTTCTTCTATAAGTCTGCTAGGTCCAATATATTGTCGGAGGAGATTTTGGTCTCATTCGAGGTAGATTGAATAGTAGAGGACGTTGGAGGCTAGGGGTCCAATACATTTTGTAAGTTCACTCTTCCTAAGGATAGCACATCCTAGATGGCTCAAAGGAATGTTGCTTCCTCATTATTTGAAAAGCCATCCAACATATGGAATAATTCGGCTACATAAGGCCGAGCATGTATCTCACAAGGTTTCATATCATCAAGGGGAAAAATGTATTATGGTGGTTACATTTAAAGATTGGTTCATGTGATGACTTGGCTTGCAAGACTTTGGCCTGCTTTAATCGAGGATGGCCAAAGAGTAAATTATAATCAGATTAGACTTGAGTAGATCTAGAATAACAAAACTCATGTAAAATACTACACCCTAGAGCATAATGGGAATATTCTAGACTAACCCTACCACATGGGCCCTATGCTGGTATTCTAAGGTCTGAATACCAAATGTTGGAAGAGGGGTGGGCCACAATAACAATACATCATAGGTTTAAAGGATCTTCGAACAAATGAGCCTCAACATACACACCTTAATACTCAAAAAGAATATGAGTGAGAGATAAAGAGAGAACAGATAGGATTTCAAGTGTAATGGTAAGCTATGAGGCTCATCTACACTATCTATATTCAAATGTTGAATTACAATGTGTGAATATGATACAAACTAACAATATCTGAATCTTTGCAAGAATAAGAACTAGATACAAGAGACTATGTGCCTAAGAGGTATGAAGAGTGTGTGTGTAAGAATATGGAGAATATGAAGAGTTTGGAACTGCTTTATAGCAAACCCAAATTTTGATGAACCTAAAGCACAAATAAATGACCTAGCAAGTAAGAATGCAAATAGACTTGCTACTCACTATAAATCAACAATGGATGTTGATAGTAAGCTGGCAGAATCTCCTCCAAATAATCACCAACACAGATCCACAACTCCTCCAAGAGTGTGAGAACTCCTCCTCCTCCAAGATGGCCTCCAATATCTCCTTCAAGATCTCCTTGAGTAACTTGGGAAGATACTCTTTGGTCACCTCCAAGAGTGTAGAACTCTTGCTAGAGCTTCTTGAGTGATGCTCAACAATGAGCATGCCCCTTCTTTGTATAGTATTGAGCTTCTTTTGAAAAGAAATATTAAAAGAAAAAGCTTAAATCACATGAAATCAATCACTTAAGAAAAATTGAAACGAACAAAAAGCAATGATCGTTGGCATTACTATATGATTTTCCGGATATTTTCACAAAGTTATTTTTCAAAAACATATGTTTGCTACTGGTGTTATGGATGGGGATTGAAATCACACCACTTGCATGGGAGCACTATGTGCTATCCAGACATCCCTGCGTGTGTTCTTGTATGAAATCTATAAAGTAAAAATCTCATGGTTGTTGATTGAGCACCATTTTGGACATTGTTTTCCAACAATCCCCCTATTGACCATGTTGGCCATTTTTTCCAACAATACACCCTTCAATGTCAAAATGATACAAGGTTTTCTACAAATATCTCTTAACTGATTTCGAATCAATCTTCAATGGACTGTGCATGAAGCTGGATGCTTCACAAACTGCAAATTGAACGTCCAGACATGTATTAGATAGATATATGAAGCAACCAACTACTTGACTATATAATGTAGCATCAAGATGTTCTGAATATACTTCTTACTGTAATGACATATTGACATCCATAGGAGTCTACATAGTCTTAGAATTTGTCATCTCAAAGCTTTCCAATAATTTCTCAATGTATTTATGTTGTGTGATGTGGATACACTCATCTTTGTACTTGAACTCAATCTTGGGACTTGTGATAATCATATCACTTTGTAGGCATCTTGAACACTAGCTGATTCATTCTCATTTGAAGTATTATGAATCTCAAAATGTTACACATAGTTTACCTGGACTCATTGTTGTCTCTTTGTTTGACTTCTAGTTCTTCTCATGTATTCTTGTATACCATTGTACTTCCAGGTTTGATATAACCTCTTTTGCATATCCTTGAAAAGTGGTGGTATCGTTTATCATTCTTCAGTATCTCTTTCTTCTGGAACTCTCGAAGGTTCTCCAATTTCTTGAGTTGGAACTTCAAGAGGTACTCATGATGGACTAGGTACTAGTGTAGGTAATGCAGCTCTCTCTTCACGTGCATCTCTTAGGTTTTGAGTGGGTTCATCACCCCCCTTGTATGGCGGAATGTAAGCATCCAAATTCCTTCTACAAAATGCATATTCATCTGCTTTTATGAACTCTAGAATCTCTTTCTTCTTATCATAAATCTAACTTTTTGTTATATATGCATTGCGTGAGAGTAGGATATCACCTGTATTTGGAATGTAGAATCTGTATCCTTTGCTTTCAATTGCATAACCAATGAAGATGGCTTTAATGGCCTTTACATTGAGCTTACCACAATCCTTTTTCTCAATGTGGACATAAGCTAGGGAACCTAAAACTTTTAAATAACTCATATTGGGCTTCTTCCCATAATAAGCTTCATAAGGTGTGATGACCTTTAAAGCTTTTGTGGAAGACCTATTCAGAATGTGATTAGTTGTATGCACTACATCAAACCAAAACTTGGGAGAAATCCTTTTGCATGATATCATACTATGTATCATCTTAACAAGTATCCTATTCTTTCTCTCTGCAACACCATTCTGTTCTTGCATGTAAGCAATAGTGAGTTGATGAGAAATACCTTTGTCTTCAAGAAAAGACTTGACGCTTTTAGACATGTACTCTCCTCCTCTATCACTTCTCAAAATCTCAATCTTTGACTAACTTTAGTTTTCAACGATAGCAAAGAACTTTTTAAAAGTAAGAAAAACCTTTGAATTCACTTTAAGACCATAAATCCATGAATATCTTGAGAAATCATAAGTGAACATAAAAAAGTACCTAAAACCTTGAATAGAATCTATCTCATTGGACCATTCACATCTAAATGTATGATCTGCAACTTCCTTGTGGTAGTAATGTATCCATGCTTCTTGAAATGTAGTTTTTGAAGCTTTCCTTCAAGACATCCTTCACATGACTTTGCATCATGTGCTAAAGCAAAAGTAGGTGAAATCTCCACCATTCCTTGATCTTTGATATGCCTTAGAGTTGTGTAACTAATATGACCAAATCTAGCATGCCATAACTTCATGTTCTCTGTAGCTGTAGTAGACCTAGCAACATTAGCATGACTAATTTTGGATAATACAAACATGCTACTTCTGTTTTCACCTTGAAGTAGATAGTTCTCCTCTTTCTTGAAAATAACTTTATAACCACATCACAGGAAAGTAGAGATAAAGAGAAAATTCTTCTTTATGTCTAGAACATAAAGAAAATTGGAAACTATGAAATTTCCACCTTCTCTTGACTTTAAGTTGACTTCTCCAACAGCTACAACATCCAAATCATGACCATCTTCAATGGTCACTCTTCTACCTGGATTTAGAAAGGGAAGAAAATACCTGTCTACAACCTATCATATGCTTTTTAACTCCAGATAAAAAATCCAAGGATTCTTTGAGATTGCATTTAATGCTACCTGATCAAAATCTACTTCTTCAATAGTATCACATGCATATGAGATACCGTTGAAGATTTAGGGTCTTCAACACTCACCTGATGCTTTCTTCTTCTCATTAAAAATCCTTGCTTTGCATTTTGCTATGTAATGACCTGGTTTCTTATAGTAATGGCAAACTCCTTTCTTTGAACAAATGTAGTCAAAAAAATTTATTTGGGTGTAGATGAAGCATTAGGAAAAGGACTCGAACACTTTTGATTAGAAGACTTAATTCCTTCTTCGATTTCTTACTCTTCTTCTCCTTCTTCTTCTTTCATTTTGATAATGATAACATAGGTTTACTATTCTCTTCCATACCCTTTTGTTGATCTTCATCTTGAAGTAACAGGAAGTGTAGACCTTCAAATGGAAGTTCTCTATCTCAAACTAGATACAAGAGATTGTATGCCTAAGAGGTATGAAGATTATGTGTGTGAGAGAATATGGAGAATGTGAACATTTTAGAACTATTTTACAACAAACTCAAATTCTGGTCAAGCTAAGTCACAAAGAGTGACCTAGCAAGTAAGAACAAAAATAGACTTGCTACTCAAGATCAGGTAGGACTACATTCTGAGATTGGGCCTATTTTTCTACCTTGGATAACATCCACTATAATTCCATAAATCTTGGTTGAAACACTTCAGCAGTTGGTTGCAGTACTTTCCCTTACTGTGTTGGGATAGTAGTAGCTTGTGCTTTTGCAGGTGTAATAATGATCATGTTTTTCATTGGGTTTTGTTAATCCTTTGTGCATTTATCATATTCTTTGGCATCCTTACAATGTTAGTGAATGTAGCCCAATTCACCAAAAAAATGGCTATGTGAATGTTCAATTATTAGCATTGGTAGAATCCAGCATGAGTGATTATAACTCCCCAGTCGTGGTAGCCAAACGTTTGTATAAGATGAGTAAAAAATGTTCCAAAGATGAAGGGAAATATAATTTTTTGTGGATTCATCGGACTCCTACATTACTGCATTTACTACTAACCGATTCTGCATCTTGGCATCGTAAGGATACATTTCTATACAGTGGCTTCCTATTCTCATAGATTGCACAATAAACTTGATTCAAAGCACAATTCGCTATCACATGTCTTGGATTTTTACACTTTATGCAAAAGAACTATTTCAAAATGTCTTCAGATTTACTCTTGGCAGGCTCTATCCATTCTAGATCTTCTACAAATCCACCAACTTTGTTTTCCAATTGCAAAGCCATTTCAATAATAGCATCTAGTGTCATACCACCAATGCACTAGATTATCATAACCTAATGGGTTTTTGGGATAAGTCCATTGATAAACCATTATGTGATGACATCATTTTGTAAGTTTGTATGTTCTTGGGAAACTTTTGGAGGTGAGTACCAAAATTGTGGCATACTCTTGCACTCCCTGGTTTGTTTTTTTGTTTGTGGCATACTCTTGCACTCTTTCTTTAACTAGAATTGTTGCAAGAAAGCATTGCGAACATCACCATAGCATCGAAAGTGATTTAAGTCAAATTCCATTAGCCACCATGCTGCTTCATTAACTAGAGTTGCTTGAAAGGCTATTGTTTTGTATTCATCATTGTCTCCATTTTCTAATACACTATAGTTAATTTGAAATGTAAAGACATGAGCATCAAGATCATCACTTGGGAATCCTCCAAATTTAGCATTAGTTACCCCGACTAGAAACTCTCATCTTTGTCGATCCTGTTGTTTACCCTATTGTCCACCTTGTAAGTCTTCCATCACTTTAGGACTAAAATACATGAGTGCATCCACTACTTCTTTGGAATCAGAGTGATAGGTGAAGCTTGATCAATGACTTATGATAAACCTTGCAGAAGTTGCAAACTTAATTGTTGAATGGGTTCTAATTCTTCTCGCTAGGATACTTTCCTACTACTCCAAAATCTTTGGAATGTTTTCACAATGCACCATTCAATCCGCAGTCTTCAACCTTCTTTGATACTGACTGGCCTCGAGACCGGTCCTTTTGCGATTTCCTTGAAGTCCACTACAATTTCTAATGAGGATTTGGTTTGAACAGAGTGAGTGGTTTGCATCTTTTCATTCACAATCGAAACCTTGGAGGCATCCAAAGTATCGTTTAGCACCAGACTCTCACCAAACATTGGACTCACATCAAACTTTGAGACATTATTGAACATCAGAATATCATTGTACATCACGGAAGGTTTCTCTATTCTTTCTTGCATATTGGAAATAAGAAAATAGTATGGTGTCAAACTACTACTTGTTGCACTCTTTCCTTTGGATGTCACACCTTCGTTGGCTTTAAGTTGTCGGGTACCCAATGCACTATTCACTTGAACATGATTCTTGTCAGTTCTTTACTTCGGATAGATCTCACCAGAATGCATTACCAGCATGTAGATGGTTAAAGCCACTCCCCAGTAGGATCACCAATGCTAACCGCTCTCACCAGAATGCATTACCAGCATGTAGATGGTTAAAGCCACTCCCCAATAGGATCACCAATGCTAACCTCTCATCCAGTAAAGATTAAATCCTTGTGTTTCTCCTAAATATTGTATAATAAACTAATGAAATAGATTACCAAATAGGATGTTCAAGTTATCTTCTACAACAAACTTCACACACATACAAATAAAGAATAGACTTACTATCCACCAAATCACAGATTCATTAGTACTCAAAGATAACCAAACAATTAAGTACTACACAACACCACTAATCAAATACTATGATAGCCTGGCATGTCTTGTGCATGTCTCTTCTGGGCATCCTGAGATAGAGCAGTATTATATTAATCTTCGGTGAGACATTTCATTTGGTTAATATTTACAAAGGTAATAATAGTTTGGCATCTAGTGGCTAACAAATCTAGATATGTAACCATAGAGGTTCCTCCCTTGAAGATAAGCTTCCATTCTGAGTGACCAAGATGAGTAATTATCTCAATCGCCATTTGTGGACCAATTCCATATGGAAGGAGGGTGATACCATTAGAACTTACAGGGAGTAGTTCTCGCAAAGTCTTTTACTTGCTTGCATGCTTCAAGATGTTCATAAGGATACCTTGCAAAGGAAGTATGAAGATGGTTTGGAGATGGGGATCAAAGCCAAGCTTCACACACTCTATCCTATAACATTTTACAAAGATATGTATTTTTCTCATGATGTAGAGAAGGAGTTTTAATCGATTAGCAAGTTGATCCATTTGCAACAACCGCATCAACAAACACCTTTCATTAAGCCTCAGTTCCCTTTGAAGCACAATTTTAGTACCTCTTGTTATCCCAATTTTCCATGAGATCCTCAATTCAACTATTCAATAGCATGTATAGTCTCATCCCTCCAACCTACTAAGCCTCCTACCCATCAAATTGCAATGGTTGATGCTCAACAGAAGCAAACATGTATCACTTATTCGAATTGTGGTAAACATGGACATACAAAAGCAAAATGTAGATTGCGACATGTTCACATGAAACCTTTTATAGCCCAAATGCACAACATGGAGGTAGTGATGAAGAGTTTTGTTCTATTTCGATGGAGAAAGCATTGGAAAAAGATTAAGGACCTCCTGCAACAAAATTTTCATTCATTCTTTACTTTACATGCAAGGTACTATTAATAAAAAACAATATTTTACATTATGATGGTAGTTTTGATGATTTTATTTCATATTTTTTAGTGCAAGAAATGAAATTAAGATGTTTAGCTCCTTATATAAAGTGAAGGTTGCATTTCAAGGATATCAATATAATGTAACAAGAGAAGTGCATCATGTTAAGATTTGTATATGCTCATATGTAGATGCATGAACATTTTTAATTGCCCCTTTGCAATCTTAGGATGTTATACTTGGTATGACTTTTCATCATCATTATAAAACACATATTGAATATCATATGCATACCTTTAATTTGGAATTTAAATGTCAATTCATTTCTTTGGTTGCAAGGCATGATTTCCAGCAATTTCCATTGTTTATTCATACTCAAGTAAAATGTGCATTTATGAAAGGTTACAATTCATGCATTGTTTTTGCAACTATCATAATTGACTATACTAATACGCTTTTTGATGTGCATAAACCTTCTATGACTTCTTATAAGGATTGTTTATGTTTGCTTATCCTTTTAAATTATCACCATCTCGAGGATCCTTTGACCATTGTATAGATGTCATTACTCATAGTTCTCCTCCTCATAAAGCACATTATAGACGTGGACCTCTTCTCCAAAAAGAAATAGAAAACCAAGGTAAGGATTTACTCCACAAAGGAATTATAAGGACTAGTTCTTCCCCATTTGGAGCACCTCTTCTCTTGCTAGAGAAAAAGAATGAAACTTATAAGATGTGCATTGATTATAGAGCCCTCAACAACATCACAAATAATGATAGCTACCCTATTCCTTGGATAGATGAATTGCAAGATAAACTATTGAAGGAGATGGTGGACACCTTTTGGAGATGAGATGGTGCTGCAAATTCCTACTTCACACCTACCAAAACTAAGTTGAGAAGTGCAAAGTGGATCTCTTCAGCTTTCCAAGAAGCACAAATAGTCACCCAAGTACTTTGGAAGATGATCCTCAAATCATTGGATCAAAACAGATAAGTTGGAGTTTTATTGTGAACCAAAAACTTGCTATTTTGGTCACTACACCCACTCTGGAAATTGAACAGTTCTCTTTCTCTACTAACAATTGAAAAAACACCTTTTGAAGATATCTAACTAGCTATGGTAGCTAACTTTCACAAGTTATTTCACTTGATATGATCAACTACGCACTGAGAATGAAGCCTAGCAAGTCAGAGAGGCATCCCGACATTTTTGAGAGTTAATAATATGGAGACCAGAGATATATGTTTTGCACATAACTCGAGATTGGCTGAGCCAATTGAATGGAAACTTTGTAGCAAAAAAATTAGAGAGTCTAACAAATCTATACCAACCTCAATCTCTGCAAATGATCAACTACATACTGAGAAATGGATGTGAGAAGTTAATTGCTTTGATTGATACATGATAGACTAGAAGACATGAGATATGAGAAAACTATATGTATGAATGCACATAAATTACATTGACATTGGGAATGAATAATTGCACAATGTGAGGTCAATAGTAGAGCTAGAATGTGAGCTCAATATTCCACACAAATGCCCCTGATATCTCTAGTTCATTTGGCTGCATTCCACGAGACTAGTTGATCCTCTTTTTATAGCCTTTTTGTTGGAGCCAAGATTCAAATTTGAATTTGAATCCTTACCTGAAAGTGTTCCAGAGTTTTAGGAATTGATTTGCCATAAATCCTCACCAAATTATTCGTGGAAGGATTCTCCTAGGAACTCGTGATTTGAAGTGATTCCATATTTCACTTTTACAAGGAGTAAAAAATCAATCTTTTACAAGAGATTATTCATGTGCAAATACATGAATGAAGATATGATATTTAGCAAATCTACATGTCCTATATTTCCATAATCTGAGACTATAACTGATTTCTTAGTAGATAAATTATTACTTAAGGTACAACTTTACACAAGTAGAGAAATCATCGTTTGCCCCTTTTGACTCAAGTGATGTGGATATGCAATGCAATGCAAAGGCTGAAAGGAAACATGCATGAAGTGAAATTGCGAACAAGCAAGAATGGAAAAAAAGTGGAATGAACTTGAAAAAAAACAAAGCAACATGAAGTTGAAAAAGTAATGATATTTTTATTTATATATATATATTTTTACTATTTTATTTTTTTCTTTTTTTTCATGGATACTCGTGTTTATGAATCAGCCTCATTGTTGTCATCCTCTTCAATCTCCTCATCCAAAATGTACTCATCATTATCATGTTTCTTGAATATCTTTATCCTTTTACCTGCAATCAAAGTTTTTAGTGCAACACCATTTAATTTAGAAAGAGCATACGTACAATTGTTGTTGACTTTTTATACAGTGTATGGCCCAAACCACCATTGAGTGAGCTTTTTGCATGCATCATATTGAGAATCAAATGTACTATCATACATGAGCACCCAATCTCCTACTTCAATTTGTTTAGGATGCAATAGATGAGTTTTATCAAAATAATGCTTGTTCTTCATTCTAGATTCTCTTAATTCTTCAACAAAATCATCAAGTCTTAATTTAACTTGTTCTAACTGTCTAATGCGCAAACTCAAAAAATCTTTAATAGACATGTTTTCAGACCAAGGCAAATTTGACCATGCAGAAATATGAGAGTGAATTGGAAACAATGGTTTTTGACAGTACATGAGTTCAGCAGGCATATACTCAGTAGTACGTGTGCACGTCATTCTATCTGCCCAAAGTGCAAAAGGTAAGAACCTAGGCCATTTTTTGATGTCACCGTTACATGCTTTAGATATGGCTTTCACAATAGGTGGATGCCCTCTCTCTATTTTACCATTGGCCTCTCGATTATATGTAGTAGTGAGAGAGAAATGAATACCGTGATGTTCAAAGAACTATTTAGCTTCTCTCGCATTTAACTCTCCACAATCGGCAACTACTTTCTCTATGTACCCAAAGCGACTTATGACATCTTCAAACAAGAATTTGCAAACATTGTAAGTGTTCTTAGATTATAGTGCATGTCCCTCTACATGATTAGTTAACTCTTCTCTTGCAAGTACAATGTAACGCATTTTGTCAATACCTTTAGGCCTAATTACAAGATTTACTACCCACTTGTAATGAATATAGGGTGGATAAGTAGGATGCAATGGATCTCTATGTTTGACTGACCAATGAAGTTGACAAGTAGAACATGTAGAAACATAGCTACTAATGTCAACATACATCCTAGGCCAATAATAGGTACTTCTAATTTTTTCATATGTTCCAAAAAATCCTTTATGGCCCACCCATAATTTCTCATGCATTTCCTTCATTACTTGCAATTGAAGACCTCGTTTTCCCAGGACTCGTTGTGGATTTTTAACCTTACCCTTAGCATGTCTCCAAAGATGACCGTTATGTAGGAAAAAATTATAAGCTCGTTTCCTAATGTTATGGAATCTATTCATAGTCCAACTAGGTAATGCTTGTAGTGTACTTAGATACTTTCCAATGTCTCTCCATTCATCTTCATACTCAGACTCATGAAATTGCTCATACTCATATATATGTGGAACATGGTCAATGAAGTTCACATTCTTTATTAGATCACTTTCAAGATCATCATCAAATCTAGCTCTTGATAACATATCAGCAACTGAATTTGAATTACCTAAAATATGAACTAACTCAGGATTTATGAACTTAATATATGAGATCCATCTAAGCATGGCTATATTAGGAGATGAAAAATTGGCTATCATTCCAATGAGAGGCAAACAATCAGTCTCAACTTTGACATTTGCACCTATGAAATATTCTTTGTCTACTTTCAAAGTTGTTACCATACCCCATAGTTCTAGTTTGATCTGCGGATAATTTCGTTGTGTTTCATGTAAAATTTTGGTGCCAAACCTGATTTCATATATATTCCCTTCACTATCATCTTGACCTATGGCCCAACCTATACCAATCGGACTAGTATTAGCAGTCACTATAATAGGTTTATTAACAGAATAGTCTACACGCTTAAGGATGGGAGCTTCAAGCAATAATTTCTTCAATTTATGCATAGGTTGTGTGTGTTTGTCAGTCCAAATAATTTTTTGTTTCTTCCTCAACAAGTCATAGAGACAATCAGCAACATGAGCAAAGTGTGGGATCCAAATAACGTAAAAGGTGTAAGCAGCAAGAATCTGTGTACCTCACTCACATTGTTACATGTTTCAAAAATCTTGCTAATTGTAGCTCAAGCGTAAGCACCACCTCCTTTACTTGTCAATCCGCGGAGACGTGAGGACCGGTATGAAGACCACGAGCAACTGAAGGCACAAGTGCGTGAGTGAAAGCACACAAACATGCACACACATACACACACACACGCACAAAGTAAGATCAAAGAGAGGAACAATGGAAAGCTTAGATTGCAAAAGAGTTCTCTTACAAAAGTTCTATTCTCTAACAAGCTAACCTCAAAAATGAGCTCTCTAGCTCTTTTTATAGTTTTTTGACTAGTTTTGGCCCTGTCCAGACCTAGTGTCCGGCCTAGTTAAAAATTAGGTTCCAGGGCTTATTTGAGGGCTCAAACGAAGTCTAAAAATTATGAAAATTGGTACGATGGTACTTCTAATACTCCTCAAGCTCGAGGACTCCTCGGCTTGAACAAAATGGAGTTACTAAAAATAGATAATGGTATTTACAATGGTTTTTAGTGATGAAAATCACTATTTTTGTAGGGGATTCTTCTGAAAATTTGACATACACTTCTTGGAGCTCCCTACTTGCTCCCTTTCCTTGTGTGTCCGCCTTTTGATGTGCTTCCATGCTTTGTCCTTGACTTTCAGCTTCAACACTCCCCCCCCTCTCGAGTCGGTCGTCCCTGACAGACCCTTGTTGGAAGGGCTGTTCCATGTAGTGCTTTGAGAGATGGTGTCCATCCGTTGTATGAGCTGGTTCCTTGGATTCCAGCAAGAATGTGTCGTTGTGAGCGTTCAAAACTGCAAGTTTCTCAAAAGAGGTTGTCAAGAGTGATTTGGAGCAACTACTGGCTTCAATTTGCTTCCAAGATTTGGATGTTGTTCCCAAGATGTCCGCTAGCTCTTCCAAAGATGATGTTGAGAGCAGTCATGCCAACTACTCATAACCCATAATGAATGATGGGTAAGTGTGTTCGTGCCTGGGTTGAAAAAAGTATGTGCCTTGTGCACGGCCTTGTAATGTAGCCCTACGCATGCTTACTTGGAAAATGCATTGGAAGAAGTATGGTGCAAGAATTGCGGGTCTTGAGCTAAGTGCTCAAGGGTATGCTGACGAAGAGGTTTCCTAAACTATCATGGTTATGGTGTTTCTAGAGTAAAGATACTTACCATGGAGAAGGTTGATGGATGTTTGTCTCTTCGTGTTGTACACTCGGCCTTTGGGATGGAACCTTGTTGATGAATGTCCATGTTGATTGTCCACTGATGAGATCTTTTGAGTGGTGGATCCCCTCTCCTCTTTTCAAAGCAACCTTTGTCAGTAACAATGTGCATTTCTGAGCTTGGGCTCATGCATGTTCACTTCCCTATATTGACACTCAGAGGAATATTGGACACGTGCCGGTTTCTAAGAGATTACCATGCTGATTGACATAGACCATTCACCAGTGCTACTGTTCCATACTGGTTCAGGAAATACTGAGAATTGAATTGCTTTATATTCCTTGGCAAGCAACATCGGGAAACTACACCAAGCTGAGTTTCACATATTCTCTTTAGCTCACCATATGCAGGAGTCTTCTCCTCTAGAACTACCCTTTGCAGATATCTCCTTAGATGTTCTGGTACATGAAGTAGTCAAGCATTACTCAAGTTGCGGACCTTCAAGTTCTTCATTCCTACCATGGTAAGAGAAAATCATAGTTGTAGATGCCATGTTCATGCCAAATGCTTGTCATCTACCAGATAAGGCAGCAATAATCTCACTGCTGGCCGAGACACACTTCTATCCAAATTGATAAATGCCTAGTAATCAACAGTTCCACCTTCAACTAAGCATGACTCATTCATGTTTCATAAGCCAAACCTGGGAACAAGCTCTCTCCCGCTTTCTTTCTCCCTCTCTTTTTTTTTTTTTTTTTTTTTTTTTAAGGAACAGGATATCACAAAACAAGAACACAAAAGTTACCACAATAGAAATATTTGACATATGTCACTGTGCTCTTGTGCGTGGGATTCTCAAGTGTGTCTATGCACGGCCATGTAATGTGGCCCTATATTAATGCATACTTTGGAAATGCATGACCTGAATGGTGCAAAAGACAGGGTTGTGCAAGGAGCACATGGTTGTTGCTCGTTCGAGGCTTTCGGTGTTATTTGTGGAGGTTGATGCCGACCTTGGTGGAGGTATCCATTGAGTCTCGAACTAATGTAATCCTCCTTATTGGAGTCCATTTTAGAACATCATTTGGCACTGTAGAGGTCACTTCAGGCGTCTTTCTCTTTGGATGCTTTCTGAACTGTGGTATCCAGTGTGGTTGACGCTTTGGTTCGGTGGAGGCTACTTGCACTTTTGGCTTCCAAACCCATATCCTTTTTGCATGTCTTCCTACTAATGTTGAAGAGCTGATTTGATCTTCCTTTGGTCTCTGTACGTGTGTCACTCTAGCACAATGGTGAGTACCAACGTGAGTAGATACACCTCATAAATGTCAATCCGTGGAGACGTGAGGACCGGTATGAAGACCGTGAGCAAGTGATGGCACAAGTGCGTGAGTGAAAGCACACAAGCATGCACACACATACACACACACGCGCACAAGGTAAGAGCAAAGAGTGGAACAATGGAAAGCTTAGATTGCAACAAAGTTCTCTTACAAAAGTCCTATTCTCTAACAAGCTAACCCCAAAAATGAGCTCTCTAGCTCTTTTTATAGTTTTTTGACTAGTTTTGGCCCTGTCCAGACCTAGTGTCCGGCCTAGTTAAAAATTAGGTTCCAGGGCTTATTTGAGGGCTCAAACGAAGTCTAAAAATTATGAGAATTGGTACGATGGTACTTCTAATACTCCTCAAGCTCGAGGACTCCTCGGCTTGAACAAAATGGAGTTACTAAAAATAGATAATGGTATTTACAATGGTTTTTAGTGATGGAAATCACTATTTTTGTAGGGGATTCTTCTGAAAATTTGACATACACTTCTTGGAGCTCCCTACTTGCTCTCTTTCCTTGTGTGTCCACCTTTTGATGTGCTTCCATGCTTTGTCCTTGACTTTGAGCTTCAACACTCCCCCCCCTCTCGAGTCTGTCGTCCCTGACAGACCCTTGTTGGAAGGGCTGTTCCATGTAGTGCTTTGAGAGGTGGTGTCCATCCGTTGTATGAGCTGGTTCCTTGGATTCCAGCAAGAATGTGTTGTTGTGAGCTTTCAAAACTGTAAGTTGCTCAAAAGAGGTTGTCGAGAGTGATTTGGAGCAACTACTGGCTTCAATTTGCTTCCGAGATATGGATGTTGTTCCCAAGATGTCCGCTAGCTCTTCCAAAGATGATGTTGAGAGCAGTCATGCCAACTACTCATAACCCATAATGAATGATGGGTAAGTGTGTTCGTGCTTGGGTTGAAAAAAGTATGTGCCTTGTGCACGGCCTTGTAATGTAGCCCTACGCATGCTTACTTGGAAAATGCATTGGAAGAAGTATGGTGCAAGAATTGCGGGTCTTGAGCTAAGTGCTCAAGGGTATGCTGACGAAGAGGTTTCCTAAACTATCATGGTTATGGTGTTTCCAGAGTAAAGATACTTACCAAGGAGAAGGTTGATGGATGTTTGTCTCTTCGTGTTGTACACTCGGCCTTTGGGATGGAACCTTGTTGATGAATGTCCATGTTAATTGTCCACTCATGAGATCTTTTGAGTGGTGGATCCCCTCTCCTCTTTTCAAAGCAACCTTTGTCAGTAACAATGTGCATTTTTGAGCTTGGGCTCATGCACGTTCACTTCCCTATATTGACACTCAGAGGAATATTGGACACGTGCCGGTTTCTAAGAGATAACCATGCTGATTGACATAGACCATTCACCAGTGCTACTGTTCCATACTGGTTCAGGAAATACAGAGAATTGAATTGCTTTATATTCCTTGGCAAGCAACATCGGGAAACTACACCAAGCTGAGTTTCACATATTCTCTTTAGCTCACCATATGCAGGAGTCTTCTTCTCTAGAACTACCCTTTGCAGATATCTCCTTGGATGTTTTGGTACATGAAGTAGTTAAGCATCACTCAAGTTGTGGACCTTCAAGCTCTTCATTCCTACCATGGTAAGAGAAAACCATAGTTGTAGATGCCATGTTCATGCCAAATGCTTCTCATCTGCCAGATAAGGCAGCAATAATCTCACTGCTGGTCGAGACACACTTCTATCCAAATTACTAAATGCCCAGTAATCAACAACTCTACCTTCAACTAAGCATGACTCATTCATGTTTCATAAGCCAAACCTGGGAACAAGCTCTCTCCAGTTTTTTTTTTTTTTTTTTTTTTTTTTGTTTGCAAAAGAATATCACAAAACAAGAACACAAAAGTTAGTATCAATAGAAATATTTGACATATGTCACCGTGTTCTTGTGCGTGGGATTCTCAAGTGTGTCTATGCACGGCCGTGTAATGTGGCCCTATATTAATGCATACTTTGGAAATGCATGACCGGAATGGTGCAAAAGACAGGGTTGTGCAAGGAGCACATGGTTGTTGCTTGTTCGAGGCTTTCGATGTTACTTGTGAAGGTTGATGCCGACCTTGGTGGAGGTATCCATTGAGTCTCGAACTGCTGTAATCCTCCTTATTGGAGTCCATTTTAGAACAGCATTTGGGACTATAGAGGTCACTTCAGGCGTCTTTGTCTTTGGATGTTTTCTGAACTGTGGTGTCCAGTGTGGTTGACGTTTTGGTTCGGTGGAGGCTACTTGCACTTTTGGCTTCCAAACCCATATCCTTTTTGCATGTCTCCCTATTAATGTTGAATAGCTGATCTGATGTTCCTTTGGTCTCTGTACGTGGTTCTTACCCTTTTCTCTTTGTGGCTTCTTTGTTGAAACCTTTTGCCTGTGGGAGAACAAAGGTTGTTGTGGATGTAGGAGCTTCTTAGGTACCCACATCTGTAGTTGCCCTTGTTGAGCTGCAGCTAATTTCTTAGGCACCCAAACTTGTTGGATACCTTGTGATTGAGTTTGTCTGAGCTGCTTCCTTCGTCTTCTGGCCTGGTTGGTTTGCATGGATGGAATTTGTGGGGGCAAGGTTGGTGGTTGCTCTCCTTTGCGTACCCATATCTGTTTCATGCTCGGAACTGCTTTTTTATCGAATGGTGTCTTGCTATTTGATGTAGCAGTCGTCGTGAACGGTTGTGTTTGCTTGTATGGTGGACTCACTACTGTGGCTACTTGTTTCTTTGGAGAAGAAGAAAGATGCACCCGCCTTCGAACCTGGTCTTCCACGATTGACTCCTTCTGCATCATAGAGCTTTCGACACATACAACATCTTCTTCCATATGATTAGTCTTGGAAGAACTAAGGGAGTGTGTGGTGCCATGATTTTGGAGCATGCAGTTCTCTAATTCTAATGTAATGCATTGTTCATGTACCCAAACTTGAAGAATTTGACTTCTTAGGTTTACATTAACTGCATGGTCATAGATCCAATCTTGACCCAAGACAAGTGGTTCTGTAAGGTGCTCATCTTGACATACTAGCGCTTTGACTTTCATTGGAACATCTTGAAGGTAGATGGGAAGTTCCACCTCGCCCAAACAAGGGGTTTCCACACCTCCCAATCCTATGAGATAAGCTTCTATGGGATTGATTTTCAACTGCGAGTCTTGGCAGTAGGAAAGTCTAACTGCACTGCTTGCTGCACCTGAGTCAATCAATGCTTTCACCGTCCTTGCACCCTTCCCTTGTCCCATCTCTATGGTCACAAAGGGACGTCGGTCAACTATTCGAGAAGTAGATTGGCACATGTCCATATGATATTTGGGAGCTTTTGTGTTGATATCTAGGCCTAGTCGTCGTAACTTATTTCTTCTGATGCGCTCTCTAGCCTCTGCTTGTGCTTCTTCTCTAACCCTTAACTCCTCTTCTTTTCGCTTCTTAGCAGTGTTGAGTCTCATGAGCATTTCCTCTGTAAGAGGTTCTTGATATAACTTGACTCGACAACCACTTATATAGTTTGGTAAGATATCACCTTCTAAAGTGGCCAATTGAACTGCACCACTAGTGGAGAGTCTATTAATGATCATGGGTCCATATCCTCGTTTCTCCAGCTTGCGGGCATGTTGCTTTAGCGTATAAACCAACACTAGATCTCCTTCCTTCAATCCTTTATCCTTTACATGGGCATCAAAGTATGCCTTTTGCCTTTTCTTTGCAGCGTAAATGCCTGCTGCTGCCCGTAGCCTCGTCTCACCTAAGCGTTCTAGATCAAAGATCCTGGAAGACAACTCATGTCCATTCCACTCATGCTCTTGTGCTACTCTCAAGGCAGGGATTAGGAAGTCTAATGGTAGCACAGCATTCTGTCCAAAGACCATCTGAAATGGGGTAGAATTGAGTACCGTTTTGTAGGCCACTCGGTATGCCCAAACAGCATGATGAAGTTGTTTGTCCCAATCAGAGCGTTTATTATTTACCAGTTTTGTCAATACGTTACAGAGGATCTTATTGGTACTCTCGGCTTGTCCGTTGGCTTGTGGGTGATAGGGGGCTGATTTCTTATGTATCACCAAGAATTCTTGGAGAAGATTTTCAATGACTTCATTCAAGAAGTGCGTACCTCTATCACTAACCAACTCTATTGGTAACCCATATCTAGTGAACACATTTTCGAATAAGAACTTAGCCGTCGTTTGAGCATCATTCTTTGTCGTGGCTTTTACTTCCACCCACTTTGTAAGGTAATCTGTGGCTACAATGATGTATTCTGCATGGGAGTTTCTAGCTGGGGGGTTGATGGGACCTACAAAGTCTATACCCCACTTTGAAAATGCACGTCCTCCCATCATTGGCCTCAAAGGCATCTCATCTTTTCTTATCGGATATTGGGCACGTTGGCATGTGTCACATTTCTTCACATAAGTATGTGCATCCATATGAAGAGTGGGCCACCAAAGTCCTGAGAATAGAATGGTCTTAATTACTCTGTCAGGCCCAAAGTGTCCACCTGCAACACCGCTGTGTGCAGCTTCTAAGACTTTCAAATAGTCTGATTCATGAACGCACAGTCTTAGGTAACCATCCTTGCCTCTTCGATATAGGTTGTCTCCTACTAAGGCATAGTCTTGAGCCTCTTGCTCCATGCTCCGTTTTCTTGCAAGACTAGCCTGATTGGGTAATGTTTCCGATCTCATGAACTCAACCAATGGAGCACTCCAATCTGGGATTAATGACACATGATAAAGAGTGGCATGCTCCACTGGGGGTCTCTTGTGGCACACTGGACAATTCTGGATCCACTCCTGTATTTCTTTGTCCATGCTAGGCCAATACACTCCTAAACGTTTTAGATTCTGCAATGTTCGTTGTTTAGGGTAGTGATTTCCTAGCAGTCCCTCATGGGCTTGTTGCAACCAACTAATATGTTCATCATCCTTGACACAACAAGCTAATATGCCCTCAGTATCTTGCTTGTACATACTTCCGGCCAATATTTGATATTTTTGTGATTTTACAATTTCTTCTTTGCTTGTTTTCACATTTTTATTTGCAGGCCCAAAGGTTAGGACGGGTACCAACTTATTTGCCCATTTAGGAGCAACTTCTAAATTGAACAGATAAGCATCGGGCAATTCATCAGACACTCCTTGCGGTGGCTCTCTTGAAGTGATGCGAGAAAGATGGTCTGCCCTAAGGTGGGTTCTGCCTTTCCTGACAACAACTTCAAAGTCGTATTCCATTAGTAAGAGGAACCATCTTACTAAGCGGCCTGTATTGCAAGGTTTATTCACCAAGTAGAGTAAAGCTTGATGATCAGTGAAAAACTTGAACTTATTGGCCAATAGATAGTGTCTAAACTTTTTCACAGCATATACCATGCCTAAGCCTTCTCTCTCCGTTGTGGTGTAATTTCGTTCAGCTGCATTTAATTGCCTACTAGCGTATGCTATCGGCAAGTCTAGGTTTCCTTCACCTGTGGGTTGTGCTAGCACACATCCTATTGCATGATTGGAGGCATCTACATGGACATGAAAGGGTTTGCTCCAATCCGGAGTAGTCAATATTGGTGCCGTGCACAAACGTCTTTTCAGCTCGTTGAAGGACTTCTCGCATTCCTCGTTCCACTCAAAATTTGTTAACAACCCATAAAGAGGTTTAGCTATGATGGCATACATGTGGATAAACCTACGGTAATATCCACAATGGCCCATAAGGGCTTGTACCTCTTTAACATTCCTCGGTCTTGGCAATTCTGCTATTGCTCTCACCTTGTCTTCATCTGTTGAGATTCCATTCTTAGAAACAATGTGACCTAAGATCTTACCTTGTCGTACCATGAACACACACTTCTCTGGGTTCAGACACACTCGATAATCTCTACACTTGTTGAAGATTTGTCTGAGCTCAGGGATGTGGTATCTTCTTTGTTGGGAATGAGCACATAAGTCATCCACATATACTTCTAAGTTCTTTCGCAAGAACTCTTTGAAGACATGACACATGAGCCTCTGGAATGTTGCAGGTGCATTGGTGAGCCCAAATGGCATCACACGAAACGCAAAGATTCCCCATTCTGTGGCAAATGCCGTTTTGTGCTGATCTTCGGGGGCAATGGCTACTTGGTTGTAACCTGAAAATCCATCAAGGAAGCTATAAACTTCCTTGCCTGCAACGCGCTCCAATAGATGTTCGGTGATTGGAAGTGGATAACTATCTCTGATTGTAGCGGCATTAACTTTTTTAAGGTTAATGCACACTCGCAATTTCCCATTCTTCTTGGGCACCACCACAATGGGGGACACCCATTCAGTGTGCTCAATCTCATAGATGAATCCAGCTTCAATCAGCCTGTCAATTTCCTCCTTTATTTTGGCTGCGTAATTGTCATTATATGTGTAGGGCTTTTGTTTGGTGGGCTTGGCATCAGCGGTCATCGGAATCGTATGAGAGCAAATCTTTGGATCTACTCCTTTCAAGTCTCTATAGTGCCATGCGAACACATCCCTATATTCCCTTAATAGAGCTACAAGCTCTGCTTCTTCTTTTGCACTTAGGTCGTCTCCTATGTACGTACATCGCTCTTCGTTCCCTTCAATGGTCACTACAATTTTTTTGGTCTTTTCTTTATTGTCATATGCTTCTCCTATAATGGCCTCTCTCTTAGGCATTCGTACCAAAATTTTACGGTCTTCCACTTCATATTTCTTGAAATTTTCTGGTACTTCAAACAATGATTCTTCCTCTTCTTGTTTCACTACTTTTCTTTTCTTTTTCTTTTGACCTCCTTCACTTTTTTCCTTTGAATTTATCGTTTTAATACTCGTGAGGGGTTCTTCTTCTTTTTGGGTTAACACTCCTATGTCTTCTAAATAGTGTTCCTCCGAGTCAAAGTAAGTATCCATCACAATGGATTCTAGATCATCGTCATTCTCTTCTTCTTCTATGAACTCACTAGGATCACACTCTTCCAACAAGGGCTGACACATGAACACTGAAATATCATAACCCTCCTCATCGCAATGAGGTGTCCATTGTTCTTCATTGACTGCAATGTCCATGGTAGCTAAGATTTCTGCCCAACCATGAGGCTCAAATTCCTCATCTGGAAATATCATCGGTGTATAGGCTGGGTCTTTTATTGGTCTATCTCCTGGGGGAGTTCCTTCTTCTCTCGCTTTTAGGCGCTTTTCCTCTTCCTCTGCGACCTTGCACATCCACAAGTGAGTATCTTCATGCAGCCATGATGGATCAGGTGAACTTCCAGAATGCACGGAGATAGAGTCTTCTTTCGCTTTGTGGATAGGATTCCACTGTAGGGGTGGTACATCTCTGAAGGTGTAATCCTTCAAATTGACCTTGGTGGTGACCCCTAAGTGTTGTAAGTACAGGGAGTTAGTTCCCCAATCCTGTACTATTTGTAATTGTCGTAGGAAGGGTCTTCCTAGGATCATCTCATAGACATTATTTTTCTCAAAGTCACATATAGCAAATGTGTGCTCAAACTCTACACCACAAGTGGTTAGAGTGATCCCTTCTAGCAATCCTAGAGGTCTTTCAAAATGACCATCAGCCATTTGAAGCTTCATTCTAGTTGGTCTTAATGTGGGCTTGCCCCATTGCTTCCACAAGGAGGTGGTCGCAATAGCAACACCAGCACCTGAATCTATGATTGCTTTGGTTGTGTAACCTTGATAGGTGATTGGAAGATAAGTATTACCTTCTTCACCTTCACTCACGTCCCCGATTTTGTCTAGAGGTATCTCTGGTACTTTCTGTTTAGAGCCTACTTTTGGCATATTGGAATCGAGTTCTGGAACCTGGTCCTTCACATGATTCCAGAGCTTAGGTTTTGCTTTGAGCAGCTCTTCCACCGTGAGATGACATTGAACCTTAGTGTTCTTCACGACATCAGTGTTTCTTGGAATCACTGAGTCTTCATTTCTTACCAATATTGTGGGAGCTCTGATCTGGATAGATTCAGATTCCCATGGGCCTGGAAATTGAGGCAGTTCTTCTAGGGTATTAGATTCAAAATCTAATCTTTCATCTTCTTGTTGTTCTGCTTCATCTCCATAAATAGATGGAATGTCTTGGGGAAATTGATCATGAAGATCATCAATCTCAGGAATAGGAGGGGAATTACCCTTCTCCTTGGCCCATTTCTCTTCTTGTATTTCCCGCAAGAACTCTTGAGAATACTGTTGAATTGAAGGAGTTATTCCAGCATCCGTGGAATTAGGAAC
Source organism: Ceratopteris richardii (assembly GCA_020310875.1). NCBI lineage: Eukaryota > Viridiplantae > Streptophyta > Polypodiopsida > Polypodiales > Pteridaceae > Ceratopteris > Ceratopteris richardii. The sequence goes on along the minus strand of CM035421.1, from coordinate 153,556,703 downwards.
ATAAGCTCCCATTGGTGGTGAGCTTCCTCTCTCCATAACTTGTTGAGCCTGTGGAGGTAAAGAAACTTGTGGTTTGTTTACCAACTGCTCTAATTTTTCTAGTAAGCCTTGAAAATGCAAATCTGACTTGACAGAGTTTGTCTGATTGAACTTCGGACTAGTCTCAAGTATAGCTTGAGCTTGTTCTACCATTTTCATGCACATTTTCATCCGTTCAATCTCTAAATCTGCTCTAGGGTAACTCTTATCTAGGTTTGCAGCTGTTGGCCCTTCTTGAAGACGAGCCTCGTAGGCCTTGAACATCATGTCCAAGCCTTCTGGGGTTGGATCTGCAAGAACAGACCCTGGTTGTGGGTTATTTACAATGGGTGGTGGGGTGGAATGAGGTGGAGTGGATGGAGCTTCGGTATGTGAGGGGCTTTGAGATGCAATGTCTTCTATTTTTGTTTTGGTATCCCTTAGGCTTTCTTCTAGCTCGGATAGCTTTTTGTTCCACTTGCGATTAGCCTTCTCTCTGGTATCCTTCCATGTTCTTGGTTTCCTCTTACTAGGCTCTCCTGCCTCACTAGACTCAGATTGCTCGGATGGTTTTGCTTGTTGTGCAGCCTGTGCCCTAGTAACTGCCTGTACAGGAGCCACATTACTGCTACTTGAACTTGAATCTGCCACTAAGCCTACCACGTTGATGGGTGTGACCTTGGGTGCACTAGAGGGATTCCTGGGACACTCTCTAGGAAGATGTTCCTTGCCGCACTCAGGACAAAAGCCTTGTATCGTAATGTTTTGCCCTTGTCCCAGAGCTGGTTGGTGGGGACATTCACGAATGAAATGATCGCCTTGACATCTAAAGCATGGTCCTCTAGGGGCTTGTGGTCTTACTTGTCTCAATTGGGGCCTAGGATTTGGATTCGTATACATAACATTGGAGTATTCTGGCTCCCAATTTTGTTCCATAGGTGGTGTCTCATATTGACATTGAGAAGTCTCGCTTTGCTCAGGTGACTCTATATAATAAGCGTGTGGACTATCTTCATGGAAGTAGTCTGAACCATGAGCGTGAGAATCATTTCCTGAGACCAATGGGGTTAGTGGCACCAATGCTCTATTAGGGTTCTCCTCCGCCATCGTATATTTAACTGGGATCACATTGGCAGGAGCTGGTGGTTGGTTTCCTAGGACTGGTTGTGGCCTATATGGTGCCTGATATTGCTGCTGGTATTGGGGTTGATATTGTTGTGGCCTATAATATGGCTGTTGGTACTGATTCTGATATCTACCCTGCTGGTAAGGTTGTTGATAATTTTGTCTAACAGCCTGCCTGTTATAGGGACAATCTTGGGTCGTATGATTTGTATATTTTCTCTCAATGGTGCAATACAGAGCATTAGGGTTTCCTTGGGGTTGAGTCGTCAATGGGCAAACATTAGCCATGTGATCTCCTCCACATGTATAACATCGCTTCACTGAAGTGACCCTTGGCATTTGTCTATTTTGAACTCCTAGCTTTTTGGCCACTTGCTCAGCTATCTCATCTATCTCAGTGGAGGTTTTAGAGGTATGACTTGTAGAACTATCAGAGTCCTTATAGAGTTTGGATAGTCCTAACTCCTCACCCAAGTTGTCTTCTATGTCAATGCATATCCGTATACACTCTTCTATGGATCTAGGCTCTTTCAAGTATACATATGACCTTAATTTTGTGCTCAATAGGCCATCTAAAAACAGTGCCACCTGTTTGGCTGATGTGGGTAATTTTGGTACAGGGCATCTTTCCAAGTACTGTCTAAACCTTCTTCCTGCAAGTCGCACTGTTTCTTGGGGTGTCTGCTTGAAGCTGTGGATCAAGGATGATGTGTTATGCCTGATACCACTTTTGGAAAATTCCACAATGAATTCTTCTAGCAGCTGACCTATCTCTCTATAGTTGCGACTGTTTAGAGGTTGAAACCAAGCTAAGGCAGTACCCTTAAGAGTCAAACCAAATGCTTCGAACTGAGTGAATAAGTCTTCAACCTGTTCAGCTCTCAGCACTTGTTTGAACTCCGCCACATGATCATAAGGATCTCCAAATCCCTCAAAGTAGTTCTTCATTGTCTTAACCACTTGAGAGGGTCTAAGGGTTCTTGAGTGCTCTCGTGGTCTAGGCAATGGGAAATCATGATCATCTCTTTGATGCCTATAAACTCTATGTCTCTCCCTTTCAGGTCTTTCCGTTCCATATCCTGATCTGTCTCTGCCTACAGTGTCTGCAAAGCTTACCTCCGGTCTCTCTCTAGTTCTTTCCCTCTGGGTTTCATGAGCCTTGGATGATCCGGCTCCTTGGAGGCCCTGGGAGACATTAGATCTTGGTGGAGGGAAAATTGATTCGCCTTGCCAAGTGTAAGCATGCCTGTCATGATCTGATACCAAGAATAATTTCTGAGATGTGTGATCTAGATAGACAGCTTTCCCTGGTGTCTCTGGGTCCTTGAATTCATAGATGGCGACTATTGGGATGGGTTGATCTGGCCTAAATCTCCAAAAGGCTTCCTCCGTTTCTCTATTCACGAATAGTTCTATGCCTTTGTTATCTTGAGGAATCCATTCAGGAGTGATCACTCTAGTCAAGATTGACTTACCTCTAGGGGTCTTGGGTTCTCCTCCTAGGTCCCCTTTCTCTAGGTCTCCTATATCATTCTCAGGAATGATATTTCCAAACTCATCTGTCCTATCTGGTAAGTTGGTAACCACATACATGGTTCCTTCCTTATCAATGTAAGCACCCTCTTCAAACTTGACCACTGGGTGTTCAAGCCCAAAGGGTTGGTCAGGATTTTTGAGTTGAACCACTGATCGTCTTAGACCATCCTCATAGATGCGAGCACCTAATTGGTTGGTCCTGATAAACTCCAATTGGGTCTTATAGGGACCTTCTAGTGTCTGTAAATAGGCAGTGCCTGTGCTACGTGTGGGTCTTTCCATGCTAAAGGACATTTCTGAGTCACTGGTTTCTGAACTTCGTGCGTACGGATAACCACTAAGCTGTTGACCCCAAGACTTGGCTGTGTGGTTGACACTAGTTTCAGAAGATCTGAGGCTTTGACTGTCTCGGCCCAAGTGTCTGCCTGATCTAAGGTTCATATGCCTGATTTATCTACCCCCTTGAACCTAAGCACACTCTCGTTGCAGGTTAATTTGCACCAATCACTTTGTTCTTTTTGAGTATGTTTATGGTCTTGTCTGAAATCGCGTTGTCAGGAGTACTTAAGTGATTTTCCGCACTTGATGAGTGATCGATTCCAGTTTACCTTTTGTTCCTTAGAGTTTTCGCACTTAAGACCTACTTAATTCTTGCACTTGGTTGATTAATACTCTTGGACTTGATTCTTGCCTAACGTTGCCCTAATTAATTACCACGCCTAAGTCGTACTTAGCCTAGGCTAGGAATTGACAAAGGAGGGTTGAGAGATCTTCCAACCTCAATTAGCTGGTTGACCAAACTGCTGCACAAGCGAACGAAGTCTTCTCCCAAGCTTGGTACTCACCCTTGCTAGCTTGCTTTGGATTACCTTTGATTGTCCTTACTAGACCTGGAAGAATCCAATATTAGACCAATTCACAGTTGGATGATCAAGCACTTGAGTATATACACCTTTTGAGTCCCTTTCCTTTTGCCCAATTTTTCAATGCTTGCCCCCTGGCTTCCTAGTCCCAAACTAGGTCAACCTCAAAATAGCTTATCTAAAAATAGACGTATCCTTTAAGAAAAAAACAGTTGAGATCACGTAGTACTCGTCAAGAGCTTTCTAATGAGCTATTAAGCTCAAAAAACGGACTTCGGATGAAAAAGTTATGACCGTTCAGGCCCTGGGGGGGTAAAAACTGACAATCAGGTTCTCCTTCCAATATGAGCTAAGGGGTCTCCTATGAGTCTAATGGTCCAAAAATTTCTCAAAAATACCCCCAAAATTGGTCAAAAAATGGAACCCTAAATTTGCGATGGGGGTGCACAATCGCGATGGTCCGAGACCGTCGCGATGGTCCAAGCGAACCGTCGCGATGGCGTGGAGTTTGGACAGTCGCGATGGTGCGAAAAGGTGAACCGTCGCGATGGCCCGAAGTGAACAATCGCGATGGCGTGAGGTCGAACCGTCGCGATGGCGTGATATCGAACCGTCGCGATGGCGTGAGATCGAACCGTCGCGATGGCGTGATATCGAACCGTCGCGATGGCGTGATCAGGCGGACAATCGCGATGGCGTGGGTCAACGGTCAAAGGTGGACAATCGCGATGGTCCGAAGTGAACCGTCGCGATGGTCACAAGTGCGATGGCGTGAGCCAATCGCGATGATCGGATTGTGGGCTGTCGCGATGGTCCAAAAAATGAACCGTCGCGATGGTCTATCTTGACACGTGGCACCGTCGTGGCGATGGCATGGGCCAATCGCGATGGCGTGGGGTCAGCTGAACAATCGCGATGGTCCAAGTGGACCGTCGCGATGGCTCAAGTGAACCGTCGCGATGGTCCGAAAAATGAACCGTCGCGATGGTCCGGCCGATCCGTCGCGATGGCGTGAGCCTATCGCGATGGTGCGACACAATCGCGATGGTCTGAGCCAATCGCGATGGTCCACCAAAATGTGATTTTTTGCAATGCAAGTATGGATTCCTAGTGGCGCAAGTGTGCTCTACACGCTGGTGTGGTCGCCTTCTCCAAATTCCGAACTTTGCAGACCATCGCGATGGTCCGACACAGTCGGAAATTTCTGACAGAAACTGAAAATTTTGCCTTTTCCAAGCTTTCCTGATGCACTGGAGATGAAGATGATGAAGAAGATGAAGAAGAAGGAAAATTCAAAAACGGAACTGAAAATGATGATTTTTTTACCTTCCAACGTCGCTACTCTACGTCTTACCGTCACACGCTCGTCCTCCAAGCTCTCTCCCCGGCAACGGCGCCAAATTTGGTGTCACTCTAGCACAATGGTGAGTACCAACGTGAGGAGATACACCTCATAAATGTCAATCCGTGGAGACGTGAGGACCGGTATGAAGACCGTGAGCAAGTGATGGCACAAGTGCGTGAGTGAAAGCACACAAGCATGCACACACATACACACACACGCGCACAAGGTAAGAGCAAAGAGTGGAACAATGGAAAGCTTAGATTGCAACAAAGTTCTCTTACAAAAGTCCTATTCTCTAACAAGCTAACCCCAAAAATGAGCTCTCTAGCTCTTTTTATAGTTTTTTGACTAGTTTTGGCCCTGTCCAGACCTAGTGTCCGGCCTAGTTAAAAATTAGGTTCCAGGGCTTATTTGAGGGCTCAAACGAAGTCTAAAAATTATGAGAATTGGTACAATGGTACTTCTAATACTCCTCAAGCTCGAGGACTCCTCGGCTTGAACAAAATGGAGTTACTAAAAATAGATAATGGTATTTACAATGGTTTTTAGTGATGGAAATCACTATTTTTGTAGGGGATTCTTCTGAAAATTTGACATACACTTCTTGGAGCTCCCTACTTGCTCTCTTTCCTTGTGTGTCCACCTTTTGATGTGCTTCCATGCTTTGTCCTTGACTTTGAGCTTCAACAACGTGGTTCTTACCCTTTTCTCTTTTTGGCTTCTTTGTTGAAACCTTTTGCATGTGGGAGAACAAAGGTTGTTGTGGATGTAGGAGCTTCTTAGGTACCCACATCTGTAATTGCCCTTGTTGAGCTGCAGCTAACTTCTTAGGCACCCAAACTTGTTGGATACCTTGTGATTGAGCTTGTCTGAGCTGCTTCCTTCGTCTTCTGGCCTGGTTGGTTTGCATGGATGGAATTTGTGGGGGCAAGGTTGGTGGTTGCTCTCCTCTGCGTACCCATATCTGCTTCATGCTCGGACTTGCTTTTTTATCAAATGGTGTCTTTCTATTTGATGTAGCAGTTGTCGTGAACGGTTGCGTTTGCTTGTGTGGTGGACGCGCTACTGTGGCTACTTGATTCTTTGGAGAAGAAGAGAGATCCACCCACCTTCGAACCTGGTCTTCCACGATTGACTCCTTCTGTATCATAGAGCTTCTGACACATACAACATCTTCTTTCATATGATTAGTCTTGGAAGAACTAAGAGAGTGTCTGGTGCCATGATTTAGGAGCATGCAGTTCTCTAATTCTAATGTAATGCATTGTTCATGTACCCAAACTTGAAGAATCTGACTTCTTAGGTTTAAGTTAACTGCATGGTCATAGATCCAATCTTGACCCAAGACAAGTGGTTCTGTAAGGTTCTCATCTTGACATACTAGCGCTTTGACTTTCATTGGAACATCTTGAAGGTAGATGGGAAGTTCCACCTCACCCAAACAAGGGGTTTCCACACCTCCCAATCCTATGAGATAAGCTTCTATGGGATTGATGTTCAACTGCAAGTCTTGGCAGTAGGAAAGTCTAACTGCACTACTTGCTGCACCTGAGTCAATCAATGCTTTCACCGTCCTTGCACCCTTCCCTTGTCCTATCTCTATGGTCACAAAGGGTCGTCGGTCAATGACCTGAGAAGTTGCTATACCTGACTTCTGACACATACCCATGTGATATTTTGTGGCTTTTGAGTTGACATCTAGGCCTAATCGCCTTAACTTATTTCGCCTAATACGCTCTCTGGCCTCTACCTGTGCTTCTTCTCTCACTCTTAACTCTTCATCTTTTCGCTTCTTAGCAGTGTTGAGTCTCATTAGCATATCCTCAGTAAGAGGTTCTTGATATAGCTTGACTCTACAGCCACTAATATAGTTTGGCAAGATATCTCCTTCTAGCGTGGCCAACTGAACTGCACCACTAGTGGAAATTCTATTAATGATCATGGGTCTGTATCCTCTTTTTTCCAACTTACGGGCATGTTGTTTTAGTGTGTATATCAACACTAGATCTCCCTCTTTTAATCCCTTATCCTTGATGTGTGCATCAAAGTAAGCCTTTTGCCTCTTCTTTGCAGCGTAGATGCCTGCTGCCGCTCGTAGCCTTGTCTCACCCAAGCGTTCGAGATCAAAGATCCTAGAGGACAATTCATGCCCATTCCACTCATACTTTTGTGCTACTTTTAAGGCAGGGATTAAGAAATCTAATGGTAGCACAGCGTTTTGTCCGAAGACCATCTGAAATGGGGTGGCGTTGAGTACCGTTTTGTAGGCAACTCGATAAGCCCAAACAGCATGATGAAGTTGTTTGTCCCAATCAGAGCGTTTATTATTTACCAGTTTTGTCAATACGTTACAAAGAATCTTATTGGTACTCTCGGCTTGTCCGTTGGCTTGTGGGTGATAGGGGGCAGATTTCTTATGTATCACCAAGAATTCTTGGAGAAGATTTTCAATGACTTCATTCAAGAAGTGTGTGCCTCTATCGCTCACCAACTCTATTGGTAGTCCGTATCTCGTGAACACATTCTCGAATAAGAACTTAGCCGTAGTCTGAGCATCATTCTTTGTCGTGGCTTTGACTTCTACCCACTTTGTAAGGTAATCTGTGGCTACAATGATGTACTCTGCATGGGAGTTTCTAGCTGGGGGGTTAATAGGACCTATGAAGTCTATGCCCCACTTCGAAAATGCACGTCCTCCCATCATTGGCCTCAAGGGCATCTCGTCTTTTCTCACTGGATATTGTGCACGTTGGCATGTGTCACATTTCTTCACATAGGTATGTGCGTCCATATGAAGAGTGGGCCACCAAAGTCCTGAGAATAGAATGGTCTTGATCACTCAGTCAGGACCAAAATGTCCACCTGCAACACCGCTGTGTGCAGTCTCTAAGACCTTTAAATAGTCTGATTCATGAACGCATAGTCTTAAGTAACCATCTTTGCCTCTTCGGTATAGGTTGTCCCCTACTAAGGCGTAGCCTTGAGCCTCTTGCTCCATGCTTCGTCTTCTTGCTAGACTAGCCTCTTTGGGTAATCTTCCCGATCTCATAAACTCTACCAATGGAGCACTCCAATCTGGAATTAATGACACTTGATAAAGGGTCGCATGCTCCACATGGGGTCTCTCTCTGCACCTTGGACAATTCTTAATCCACTCATGTATTTCTTTGTCCATGCTAGGCCAATACACTCCTAAACGCTTTAGATTCTGCAATGTTCGTTGTTTAGAATAGTGATTTCCTAGCATTCCTTCATGGGCCTGTTGCAACCAACTACTATGTTCATCATCCTCCACACAACAAGCTAATACACCCTCAGTATCTTGTTTGTACATGCTTCCTGCTAATATGTGATATTTTTGTGATTTTACAATTTCTTCTTGTGATGTTTTCACATTCTTATTTGCAGGGCCAAAGGTTAGGACTGGTACCAACTTATTTGCCCATTTAGGAACAACTTCTAAATTGAACAGATAAGCATCGGGTAATTCGTCAAACACTCCTTGCGGTGACTCTCCTGAAGTGATGCGAGAAAGGTGATCTGCCCGAAGGTGGGTTCTACCTTTCCTGACAACAACTTCAAAGTCATATTCCATTAGTAAGAGGAACCATCTTACTAAGCGTCCAGTATTGCAAGGTTTATTGACCAAATATAACAAAGCTTGATGATCAGTGAAAAACTTGAACTTGTTGGCCAATAAATAGTGTCTAAACTTCTTCACAGCATATATCATGCCTAAGCCCTCTCGCTCAGTTGTGGTATAGTTCCGTTCAGCTGCAGTGAGCTGTCTACTAGCATATGCTATGGGAAAATCTAAGTTTCCTTCACTTGTGGGTTGTGCTAGCACACATCCTATGGCATGATTGGATGCATCCACATGGACATGGAAGGATTTATTCCAATCAGGAGTGGTGAGTATTGGTGCCGTGCACAAACGTTTCTTCAGTTCGTTGAAAGAATTCTCGCATTCGTCGTTCCACGCAAAATTAGACAACAAGGCATAAAGGGGTCTAGCTATGATCGCGTACATGTGGATAAACCTACGGTAGTATCCACAATGGCCCATAAAGGCTTGTACCTCTTTAATATTCCTTGGCCTTGGTAGCTCCTCTATGGCTCGTACCTTATCTTCATCTGTTGAGATTCCATTCTTAGAAACAATATGACCTAAGATTTTACCTTGACGCACCATAAACACACACTTTTCTGGGTTCAAACACACCCGATATTCTCTACACTTGTTGAAGATTTGTCTGAGCTCAGGGATGTGAAACCTTCTTTCTTGGGAATGAGCACATAAATCATCCACATACACTTCCAAGCTCTTTCGCAAGAACTCTTTGAAGACATGACACATGAGCCTTTGGAATGTTGCAGGTGCATTGGTGAGCCCAAATGGCATCACACGAAATGCAAAGATTCCCCACTCTGTAGCAAAAGCTGTTTTGTGTTGATCTTCTGGGGCAATGGCTACTTGATTGTAACCTGAAAATCCATCAAGGAAGCTATAAACTTCCTTGCCTGCAACACGCTCCAAAAGGTGTTCTGTGATTGGAAGTGGATAACTATCTCTAATCGTAGTGGCATTAACTTTTTTAAGGTTAATACACACTCGCAACTTCTCGTTCTTCTTGGGTACTACAACAATGGGGGACACCCATTCGGTATGCTCAATCTCATAGATGAATCCAGCTTCAATCAACCTATCAATTTCTTCTTTTATTTTGGCAGCATAGGTATCATTATATGTGTAGGGCTTCTGTTTGGTGGGCTTAGCATCAGCAGTCATGGGGATAGTATGAGAGCAAATTCTTGGATCTACCCCTTTCAAGTCTCTATAGTGCCACGCAAACACATCCCTATATTCCCTTAATAGAGCGACAAGCTCCATTTCTTCTCTTGCACTTAGGTCATCTCCTATATATGTGCATCTCTCTTCATTCTCTTCGATGGTCACTACAATCTTCTTGGTCTTTTCTTTATTATCATATGATTCTCCTATGATGGCCTCTCTCTTAGGCATTCGTACCAAAATTTTGCGGTCGTCAACTTCATATTTCTTGAAGTTTTCTGGTACTTCAAACAATGATTCCTCCTCTTCTTGTTTCACTGCTTTTCTTTTCTTTTTCTTTTGACTACTCTCACTTCCATCCTTTGAGCTTACTGTTTTAATACTTGTGAGAGGTTCTTCTTCTTTCTGGGTGAACACTCCTATATCTTCTAGATAGTGCTACTCTCAGTTAAAGCAACTATCCATCACAATAGACTCCAGATCATCGTCATTCTCTTCTTCTTCTATGATATCACTAGGGTCACATTCTTCTAGCAAGGGTTGACACATGAACACTGAGATATCATAACCCTCCTCATCACAATGAGGTGTCCACTGTTCCTCATTGACAGCAATGTCCATGGTGGCTAAGATTTCTGGCCAGCCATGAGGCTCAAACTCCTCATCTGGAAAGATCATCGGTGTGTAGGCTGGGTCTCTAACTGGTCTATCTCCTAGCGAAGTTCCTTCTTCTCTTGCCTTTAAACGTTTTTCCTCTTCCTTTGCGACCTTGCACATCCACAAATGAGTATCTTCATGCAACCATGATGGATCAGGTGAACTTTCAGATTGCACAGAGATGGAATCTTTTTTCGCTTTGTGGATAGAATTCCACTGTAGGGGTGGTACATCTCTGAAGGTGTAATCCTTCAAATTGACCTTGGTGGTGACCCCTAAGTGTTGTAAGTACAAGGAGTTAGTTCCCCAATCCTGTACTATTTGCAATTGTCGTAGGAAGGGTCTTCCTAGGATCATCTCATAGACATTATTTTTCTCAAAGTCACATATAGCAAATGTGTGCTCAAACTCTACACCACAAGTGGTTGGAGTGATCCCTTCTAGCAATCCTAGAGGTCTTTCAAAATGACCATCAGCCATTTGAAGCTTCATTCTAGTTGGTCTTAATGTGGGCTTGCCCCATTGCTTCCACAAGGAGGTGGTCGCAATAGCAACACCAGCACCTGAATCTATGATTGCTTTGGTTGTGTACCCTTGGTAGGTGATTGGAAGATAAGTATTACCTTCTTCACCCTCACACATGTCCCCTATTTTGTCTAGAGGTATCTCTGGTACCCTTTGCTTGGAGCCTGCTTTTGGCATGTTGGAATCAAGTTCTGGAACCTGATCCTTCACATGATTCCAAAGCTCAGGTTTTGCTTTGAGCAGCTCTTCTACAGTGAGATGACACTGAACTTTAGTGTTCTTCACGACATCCGTGTTCCTTGGAACCACTGAGTCTTCATTTCTTACTAGTATTGTGGGAGCTCTAATCTGGAGAGATTCAGATTCCCATGGGCCTGGAAATTGAGGCAGTTCTTCTAAGGTATTAGATTCAAAATCTAACCTTTCGTCTTCTTGTTGTTCTGCTTCATCCCCGTAAATAGATGGAATGTCTTGGGGAAATTGATCATGAAGATCATCAATCTCAGGAATAGGAGGGGAATTACCCTTCTCCTTGCCCCATTTCTCTTCTTGTATTTCCCGCAAGAATTCTTGAGAGTATTGTTGAATTGAAGGAGGTATTCTTGGATCTGTGGAATTAGGAACATAAGCTCCCATTGGTGGTGAGCTTCCTCTTTCAATAACTGGTTGAGCCTATGGAGGTAAAGAAACTTGTGGTTTGTTTACCAACTGCTCTAATCGTTCTAGTAAGCCTTGGAAGTGCAATTCCCCTTTGACAGAGTTTGTCTGATTGAACTTTTGACTAGTCTCAAGTATAGCTTGAGCTTGTTCTACCATTTTCATGCACATTTTCATCCGTTCAATCTCTAAGTCTGCTCTAGGGTAACTCTTGTCTAGGTTTGCAGCTGTAGGCCCTTCTTGAAGTCGAGCCTGGTAGGCCTTGAACATCATGTCCAAGCCTTCTGGGGTTGGATCTGCAAGAACAGACCCTGGTTGTGGTCTATTTACAATGGGTGGTGGGGTGGGATGAGGTGGAGTGGATGGAGTTTCGGCATGCGAGGTGCTTTGAGATGCAATGTCTTCTATTTTTGTTTTTGCTTCTTTTAAGCTTTCTTCTAGTTCCGATAACTTTTTATTCCACTTGCGATTGGCCTTCTCTCTGGTATCCTTCCATGTTCTTGTTTTCCTCTTACTAGGCTCTCCCGATTCACTCGACTCTGATTGTTCTACTGGTTTATCCTGTTTTAAGGCTTGTGCTCTAGTGACAGCTTGTATAGGAGCCACATTGCTACTACTTGAACTTGAATCTGCCACTAAGCCTACCACATTAATGGGTGTAATCTTGGGTGCACTGGAGAGGTTTCTTGGACAATCTCTGGGGAGATGGTCTTTGCCGCAATCAGGACAAAAAGCCTGTATTGTGATAGCCTGTCCTTGACTCGGAGATGGTGGGTGGGGACAGTCACGAATGAAATGATCACCTTGACATCTAAAACAAGATCCTCTAGGGGCTTGTGGTCTCATTTGTCTCAATTGGGGCCTAGGGTTAGGATTTGTGTACATGACATTGGAGTATTCTGGCCCCCAATTTTGCTCCATAGGTGGTACCTCATATTGATACTAGTAAATCTCACTATGTTCAGGTGACTCTGTGTAATAAGCATGTGGACTACCTTCATGGGAGTAGTCTGAACAATGAGCATGAGAGTCATTATCTGGTATCAATGGGGTTAGTGGCACCAATGCTCTATTTGGATTTTCTTCTCCCCCAGCATATTTGACTGGAATCACGTTGGCTGGAGCTGGTGGTTGGTTTCCCAAGAGAGGTTGTGGCCTATATGGTACCTGATATTGCTGTTGTGGTCTATAATATGGCTGTTGGTATTGGTTCTGATACCTACCTTGTGGGTAAGGTTGCTGATAATTCTGTCTAACAGCCTGCCTATTGTAGGGACAATCTTGAGCCGTGTGGTTTGTGTATTTCCTCTCAATAGTGCAATATGGAGCATTCCTTTCTCTAATGTTTTGGTTTTGCATTGGGCATACATTAGCCATGTGGTCGCCCCCACAAGTATAACACCGATTCACTGGAGTGACTCTCTGTGTTTGTTTATTTTGGACTCCCAGCTTCTTGGCAACCTGCTCAACTATCTCTTCTATTTCTGTGGAGATCTTTGAAGTATGACTAGTAGAACTATCCGAATCTTTGTAGAGTTTGGACAATCCTAACTCCTCACCCAAGTTATCTTCTATGTCAATGCATGTCCGCACGCACTCTTCTATGGATCTAGGCTCTTTCAAATATACATATGATCTTAACTTTGTGCTCAGTAAGCCATCTAAGAACAAAGCCACTTGTTTGGCTGGTGTGGGTAACTCGGGAGCAGGGCATCGTTCTAAGTACTGTCTGAACCTTCTACCTGCTAGTCGCACTGTTTCTTGGGGTGTCTGCTTGAAACTGTGGATCAAGGATGATGTGTTATGCCTGATACCACTCTTGGAAAATTCTACAATGAATTCGTCTAGCAGTTGACCTATATCGCGATAGTTGCGACTACTCAATGGTTGAAACCAAGCCAAGGCGGTGCCCTTAAGAGTCAAACCAAATGCCTCGTATTGAGTGAATAAATCCTCAACCTGTTCAGCTCTTAACACTTGTTTGAACTCGGCCACATGATCATAAGGATCTCTTGACCCGTCAAAATAATTCTTCATTACCTTGATCACTTGAGTGGGTCTAAGGGTTCTTGGGTGCTCTCGGGGTCTAGGCAATGGAAAATCATGTTCATCTCTTTTTTGCCTATGTGCTTGATATCTCTCTCTTTCAGGTCTTTCATTTTCAAATCCTGATCTATTCCTGCCCACGGTGTGTGCAAAACTTACCTCAGGTCTCTCTCTAGTTCTTTCTCTCTGGGCTTCATGAGCGTGGGAAGATCCTACACCTTGGAGGCCACGGGAAACATTGGATCTTGGTGGGGGGAAAATCAATTCATTCTTCCAAGTATATGCATGTCTATCATGTTCTGTTACCAAGAAAATTTTCTCAGATGTGTTATCCAGGTAAACAACTTTGCCTAGCATCTCTGGATCCTTGAACTCGTAGATGATGACTATGCCCAATTGGCTAGGTTGATCTGGCTTGAATCTCCAAAAGGCTTCTTCTGTTTCTCTATTCAAAAATAGTTCTATGCTTTTGTTGTCTTGAGGGATCCAGTCCGGAGTGATCACTCGGGTCAAAACTGACTTACCTCTAGGAGTCTGGGGTCCTTGTCCTACATTTCCTTGTTCTAGGTCTCCTATTTCAATCTCAGGAATGACATTTCCAAACTCATCAGTCCTATCTGGTAGGTTGGTGACCACATACATGGTTCCTTCCTTATCAATGTATGAACCTTCTTCGAACTTGACCACCGGGTGTTCAAGTCCAAAGGATTGATCTGGATTTTTGAGTTGGACCACTGATCGCCTCAGACCATCCTCATAGATGCGAGCACCTAATTGGTTGGTCCGAATATATTCCAACTGTGTCTTATAGGGACCTTCTAGTGTTTGTAGATGGGCAGTCCCTGCGCCACCTGCAGGTTTTCCCATACTAAAAGACATTTCTGAATCACTTCTGTCTGAACTTAGTAAAAGATGACCACTTAGTTGTTGTGCCCAAGACGTGGATGTATGGTTGACACTAGCCTCAGAAGATCTAATGCTTTGTTTATCCTTGCCTAAGTGTCTACCAGATCTCAGGTTCATAAGCTTTAGTCAAGAGTCCAAATTTTCCCCTTGGTATGGTTCAAAATTCTTTGGAGTCCCCTTGGTTCCCTAGTCCCACTTGAGGGTCAACTTCAAATTATCCTATCTCAAAATCAACGCGTTATTCTTGAAAAAAACAGTTGAGGTCGTGTAGGATTTGAAACGAGCTTTCCAACGAGCTATAGAGCTCAAAAAATGGACTTTGGATGAAAAAGTTATGCCAATTCAGGTTCCTGGGGGTCAAAACAGGCAAACAGGACCTTTGGAGAAAATCGCGATTTTGTGAACTTTCAGAGAATCGCGATTTTGTGAACTTTCAGAGAATCGCGATTTTGTGAACTTTCAGAGAATCGCGATTTTGTGAACTTTCAAAGAATCGCGATTTTGTGAACTCAGAAAATCGCGATGTTGAGCACAAAATCGTGTTTCTGAAAATCGCGATGTTGAGCACAAAATCGGGTTTTTGAAAATCGCGATTTTGACTCAGAGAATCGTGATTTACAAAATCGTGTTTTTTTCACAAAATCGTGTTTTCTCAGAATCGTGTTTTTGGCATGAAAATCGCGATGTTGAGCACAGAATCGTGTTTTAGAGAATCATGTTTTTTGACATGAAAATCGCGATTTTGAGCACAGAATCGTATTTTTTGAAAATCACGATTTTGACTCAGAGAATCGTGATTCACAAAATCGTGTTTTTTTCACAAAATCGTGTTTTCTCAGAATCGTGTTTTTGGCATGAAAATCGCGATATTGAGCACAGAATCGTGTTTTAGAGAATCGTGTTTTTTTGACATGAAAATCGCGATTTTGAGCACAGAATCGTATTTTTTGAAAATCGCAATTTTGACTCAGAGAATCGTGATTCACAAAATCGTGTTTTTTGCTGAAAATCGTGATTTGTGAGAATCGCGATTTTGAGTCCGCTGAAAATCGTATTTTCTCAGAATCGTGTTTTTGGCATGAAAATCGCGATGTTGAGCACAAAATCGTGTTTTTGAAAATCGCGATTTTGAGCAAAAATTCGTGTTTTCACAGAATCGCCTTTTTTTTTTCACAAAATCGTGTTTTTGCAGAATCGTATTTTTGGCATGAAAATCGCGATTTTGAGCACAGAATCGTGTTTTTTTTTTAAATCGCAATTTTGAGCAGAGAATCGTGTTTTTATAGAATCGCTTTTTTCCCAAAATCGTGTTTTTACTGAAAATCGTGATTTTTTGAGAATCGCGATTTTGAGTAGGGAATCGTGTTTTCTCAAAATCGTGTTTTTTTGCTGAAAATCGTGATTTGTGAAAATCGCGATTTTGAGCACAATCACAGAATCGCGATTCTGAGAATGACCACAGAATCGTGATTTTTCAGTCAACTTTTAGGCGGGACAACTGAAAATCGTGATTTTTCAAAAAATTTTGAATTTTCACAGAATCGCGATTTTCATCACAGAATCGCGTTTTTTGGCGGGAAATTCCAATTTCTGAGCGCCGGCTATGGCGAGCTCCGTATGAGCAGAAAATCATGAAAAAAACACAGCGCTTGCTCTCCCTTGCTTCTCCTAACTCCTTCCCACACAATAATGCATGAAAAATGGTATGAAGATGGTGAAAATGCACTAAAAAACAAGAATTTTCTATGAAGAAGAAGATGGAAGAAGGTGGAGATGATGATGATGATGAAGAAGAAGAGGAAAAAACAGAAAAGGAACTGAAATGACAGTTTTTTTACCTTCCAACGTCGCAAATCTACGATCTTACCATCACAACGCTCGTCCTCGAAGCTCTCTCCCCGGCAACGGCGCCAAAATTTGGTGTAGCTCAAGCGTAAGCACCACCTCCTTTACTTGTCAATCCGCGGAGACGTGAGGACCGGTATGAAGACCACGAGCAAGTGAAGGCACAAGTGCGTGAGTGAAAGCACACAAACATGCACACACATACACACACACACGCACAAAGTAAGATCAAAGAGAGGAACAATGGAAAGCTTAGATTGCAAAAGAGTTCTCTTACAAAAGTTCTATTCTCTAACAAGCTAACCTCAAAAATGAGCTCTCTAGCTCTTTTTATAGTTTTTTGACTAGTTTTGGCCCTGTCCAGACCTAGTGTCCGGCCTAGTTGAAAATTAGGTTCCAGGGCTTATTTGAGGGCTCAAACGAAGTCTAAAAATTATGAAAATTGGTACGATGGTACTTCTAATACTCCTCAAGCTCGAGGACTCCTCGGCTTGAACAAAATGGAGTTACTAAAAATAGATAATGGTATTTACAATGGTTTTTAGTGATGAAAATCACTATTTTTGTAGGGGATTCTTCTGAAAATTTGACATACACTTCTTGGAGCTCCCTACTTGCTCCCTTTCCTTGTGTGTCCGCCTTTTGATGTGCTTCCATGCTTTGTCCTTGACTTTGAGCTTCAACACTAATGGCATCAACTTTTTGTGGGTAAGGCTTTCGACCATAATGACCACATAAATTTCCAACAATAAGAACCTTGTTGACACCAAAAAAAAAATTCTATGGAAAATGTGAGACCTACCTCTTCAAATCGTTGAAATATCCGTTCACAATCAGAGATATGGTCGAGAAAAAATTTACGACATCCAGATGAATCTAAAGTAATGTCCTTTACACATTCCTCACTCCCTTTAATTGGAATGTCATCAATGAATGGCATGGTTATATGAGGGATAAAATCATGTAAGACCATATTCATAGCACTCATCATATGATCCACAGAATTAGTTGCTCCTTGGAATTGGTCATATCCCAAATATAAATCACCCATTGAATAGATAGAATGTCTTGAAAATGATTCAGCAAACTCATCTACAATGGGTCATGTTCCTACATTCCTTATGGTGACTTTATTGACAAGTTGGAGATCATGAATAAAACATAGTTTTGCATCCTTTTTAGGCACATTGAACAATCTATTTGAGTGAGTGCAAAAGATGGCTCTAAAATTCTCATGTTTATCTTCTCCTTAAGTAGTTTCATTAGCTCAGGTAAGTGGGGTGTTGGAACTGTTATAGGCCGAAGATTCCATGGAATATGTGGAATAGTAAAGATTATCATGGGTGCAACTAGCTTAGGATCTGCGCAACCAATCTGATGAGGATATATCGTAAAGTCTTGGCCATGTCTATGTATGACTCGCAAATTTTTCTCTCTGTGTTCGCAAAAGAAAGTCATCATTTCTACCAATTTTCACCTGTTTGATTGTCTCATCTATGAATGTATATCCTATGTTTTTCTTATCCCAAAGAATTGGATCATTTTTCACATCAATAATTTTTTTGTTACTTCCTTAGGGTAATGGTTGAGCTATGGGTTTGGTTTTCTTTTCTACAATTTTGTACTTTGTTTCAACTAAGGCATCATGTGTTTGGTTAAATTTTGAGCACTTGTCAATATTGAGAGCATACTCTTGGATTAGAGCATACTCATCAAGGGAAGAAAGAAGAATAATGTGGGAGTTAGAATTTTGTTGAAGACATGACTCTAGTTCCTCGAGAGTAGAGAAACAATGAGATGTCTCAATCACATGCTCAATGTTCTCCTCATGTTCCATGCTTTTGTTCGTTTTATAAATTTTTTGGGTTTTTTGGATAAAAGACTTAGACAATTGACTTTTATGAAGAAAATCTAATCTAGAATGTGGAAAACAAAGTGACAAACTATTGTACACATTGGTTGGTTGTGCGATCTCAAACCAATATCCACTGTTTTCCCCCTCAACAATGGATTCTATCCAAAATTTTGATCATATGTAGCTCCAAACATGAATCTAGGTGCACAATCCCTACAAGCATGCTCATGACCCTAAATAACAATAGGTCTCTTTCTAATTGACAATCGATTCCTAGGATGATTCACTCCTACCGTCATGACTTGAAGTGATTGCATTCCATCTTTAGACTTAATTCTAGCATAGGTAGACCCATCATCCATGGATTTAGTTTCCATACGAATCTCACAAATAAAGGGCTGATCTAAGAGAACTTCATAGGAGCAGTTATCTTGAATAAAAAAGTGAAATTCTTCTGTGGTTCCTCCTATGGATATGGGCACACTAGCACAAGCTCCATACAGGAAACCTACACCATTATCTGTAGTTCTCATATGCAATCCACAGTCTTTATCTATGGGCCATCGAAACTTATCATATACTTCTCTTGAAATCACATTGATTTTGGAGCCAAAATCTACTAATGCATTTATAGTGATAGCTTTCTTATCATTTCCTATTTTAACATGCATCTCTGATGTACCTCTAGACCAAAATTTTCTTTTAAAGTGACTTTCAGGATTGTTTTCATGACTTTCATGGTCAAATTGAATAGGTACTAAAAAAAATTGTTATTGACATTAACTTCATCATCTTCAAGGTCCTCTTCATAAGATTCATCAAAGTCTAAGGCTTCATTCATAGCTTGATCTTGATCTAGAGAATCTTGCATCTCAGTATCTAGAATAAGCGGAAACCTCTTCCTTTTAATTAGGCTGATAAAGTTATCTTTAAAAACAGGCTTTGCAATAGAGAAAACTTGTTCTAAAGACATAGTCACTTGACTCTTAAGCAAAATGTCATCTAAAATCTCCATAGGATCTATTTTTCTCTAAATTTCTAAAATCAAGATGGCTTTAGGTTTTCTTTTTGGTTTCTTTTGTTTTTGCTCAGGATCTTGTTTTTGTTCATGTTCTTGTGTTTGGTCTTCACTTTGTTTTGATTATTCTTGTTTATCTAAAGGCTTTCGTTCTGTTTTTCTTTGCTTTGTCTTCTTCCCTTTTTGTTTCTCCTCTTGTTTTTGTTCATTAGGTTGTGTTTTTTATCTTTGGGTTGTGATGTTTCCCCTTGCTCTATGATGATTTCTATTCCCTCTGAGGTTTGTTTTCGAGTCACTCTTCTTTCACTAGGCTCACTTTCATCTCTTTTTTGTTTTTCTTCTACATTGGATATGTGAGAAATAAGAGATTGATCTTCTATTGGTGACTCCCAAGCCGTTATGCTCCTAATCTCATCTCGTGCTCTTACTAAAGCCTCTACTAAAAAGTCAACTTTCTTTATGGTTTACTTGATTCTACTTCTTGTTCATCAAGCACGTCTAGTTTCACCCCTCTAGTTCCTACATCCGTTATGGTTATATTTTCATAGTGTTTTATCATTCCTCCCTTACCATAATTTCCTTGCAAAGGTAGCCTAGATTGATAGTCACAGATTTTCTTCTCTATGTCTATTACTAGTCATTGCTCCTTAGCAGCCTTCAATAGTTCACAATCTCTCAAAAAGTGCTCTAATGAATCACATCAAGGACACCTACGAGGACCACACACAAAACGATTTTGATTTTCAGGATTTTTATTAACTTGTGGTGGGAAATTTTGAAATTGAGGATTTTGTTGATAAGGAATTGCTTGAATAGGATAATTAGGATTTTGGTAGGGTAATTGATGTATTTGAGGAGCTTGGGGAGCAGCATGTGGTACTTGAGGTGCAAGAGGAGCTTCCATAGTATACGGTTGATGATTGAAAAGTTGTTTGAGAAGCTTTAGGATACATGTTTTGATACATTTTAGGATTTTTCATATGAGGATGAGGATCTTGCATTGAAGGATTATGCATTGGAGGAACTTGATATGCTTGAGTAGGAGCTACTTGTGGATTTTGATTGGGAGCTATAACATGTTGATTAGGATCTTGAAAAGACATTGGGTTCATTGGATTTTGGAAAGTTTTGATGTAATTAGATTGTAAAGCATCTATGGTCTTGGCCAAATTGGATTGTGTAGCAATAAGACTTTCCATCTGCTTAGTGAGAATTTCCACTTGAGATTGTTCAACTACACTTTTATTTGGCTCTACTTTAAAACCTTGACTAGGTTTCATCATTTGAAGAATAGGAGTAGATTCAAAAAGCATAGCATGGGATTGTTCTCTAACTTGCTCCTTAGTTTTTGGAAGGCTAGCTTGAGGAACACTAGTTTGCTCATAAAGCATGGATTGTCTTTGATGTCTATGGGCTATAGCCTCTACTATTTTATGTACTTTTTGCCAATTGTTAGTAAGACTATAGCGCTTATCTCGCTCTTCTAATCACTGTTCAACTTCCCTACGAGTTTCAGGATGAAGAAACTTAAGAAAATTGATCACAAGATCAGGTTCCAAAGCAATCTTATCCTCATTAGGAAGTTGTTCATAGCGTCGAATATACTCATTTTGTAAGTGAGTAATAGAGCTACTAGGCTTTGGGGAATCGACCCATCAGAAGAATCTATCCCAATTATGTTGGCTATAATTCTCAAGATAGAATTCTTTGATCATTTCCTTTCTGAAATCACTCCAAGGAAGAGTATGATATTGAGTGACATGGTTTATGATAGAGCTATGAACAATTCGTTCAAAGAATGTTATCAAAAGATCTTCGGGAAGACCAAAAATCATAGCTTGCTCTTCAAACAAATCTAAGTAGCTTGTAATGTTGATGCCATTGAATTTTCCCTTCTCTCTCAACATAGAAGAGACTATTCTTAGGCCTTGCTTCTCTACAATAAGGGATTTGAATCCTTCCTCCATCTTATGTGAATAAGCAAGTGATGCACGATGTTCTTGATGTCTCATAAATGCATTTATTTCATGACGAGGATGTGCATGATATTGTGAGAAATCCAGTGCAATACTCAAGAATGATGATGATGATATGATGAGGATGAAAAATGAAACAAAGGTTATGGATCACAACCTCCCAACAAGATCAGAAGCAAATGCCACGAAGCGTTTCACATCGGGTTCAAATGTGGAGGTGATCACAATCCGGGTGGATCAGGTCTCATTGTGGCACACGCAGAGTGTATGAAGCTAGTGAGTGTTGGAAGGTCTTTGTGATAAAAATATGAAGGTGAAGATGAAGTTGCGTATCGAGAGGAGAGATGTCATTATTTAATTATGAAAGGGGAACATATGGATGTATGCATGATAAGAACAAAAAGAAAACCACACACATGAATCAACTTTTGAAAGGAAGAATGGTCCACGAATGGAGCTTCTTATACACTTTCAAAAATCGAATCATAAGCATGGGTTCTTGTGGATGTATGCATGATGAGAACAAAAAGAACACACACACATGAATCAATTTTTGAAATGAAGAATGTTCCAAGAATGGATCTTCTTATACACTTTCAAAACCAAATCATATGCATGGGTTTTTGTGGGTGGTATGAATGCATGTGGTTCATGATGTAAGAATGGATAGAAACTTTTTCTCTCAACCTCAATGGTTCATCCTCACTAGTTCAACGCATGACTCTGGAGCCTTCTCACACATAGAAAAAGATAGAACGAGACATGTAAAAACATATAAGAGACTAAGAGACAAGAGTCATGAATTAGAAGATATTGTTATGACATACATATACATGAATGTTGTGAAACGTCAAGCTAAGCATTCTACTGGTCAAAGGTGGTCCGCACGACCCTCTCACCAAGACAACTCAACCAAATGTCACACGTAAGAGGATAGGTTCCACTTCATTGACCCTATGTCTTTCTAGGATCATAATGAGTTTCTAAAGAAGTCTAAGACTCATAAAACTAGCTCTAACTCACTCATACGCTCCACTGAGGGTGAGCAAAGAAAGAGAAACTGAGTTTATGAGCCTATCCTAGAGTGGAAGTCTAAATTAAAATTGAATCCAGGAACTATGCTCTTACTAGCCCACCTTGGATCCTTAGACGCTCAACTGAGGGTGATCATCTCAAGGAAACCATGTGCTAGAAAGGGCCGTATGGATGCCTAACAATGATGTTCTAGGAGTTTGGAGAGAGGTATATATAGTTTTTTGAATGAATTTGGACCCTTGGATCTAGAGAATTCAACTCTCAACCCTAAGATCAACTGCTTTTCATTACAACCATTGGATTTATCAAATGGATGTCTAAGATTGGATCTTTACATGATATCTAGGAGAAAGGAGGGAAAATAGGCATATTCATTCTCCACCATTGGATCTAGGGCTGATTTGGACTGTCGCATCAGTGTTGACATCAATTTGGATAAGATAAGCTACTATTTTTAGAGAAACTATTTTTAGTGCATCTCCACCCTTGAATGTGAGCTCATCGTGATTGTACAACATGCTTCAATCATTGTTTCAAATGTGGCAACCCTTCAAGCCTTCAATTTTCTTATTCTAGGAAATTGTGGTGACCTTGAAAATTGGATTTTGTGTTGTTTGAGCCTTCAAATGTCTGTTGATGAAGATGAAAATTTGTAGGGCTATGTTTTGAAATTTCTCCCTTAGGAATATGCAAAAAAACTCCCATCCGAATCTCCCTTATACAAGTTTGACAACATTTGGAAGTTTTCAAGGTGGCATTAAGGTGTCCAGGAAGCTCTGATAGCCTTGAAAATTTGTACAAATATTTAGCCACATATGATCTTCATATATCTCAAACCATATGGCTAACAAAAGTTCATATACAACATTTTATAGGGTCTAAGTGAAAAAATTACATTTTTTACAAAATGCACATGGCATATCAATGGGCTAGAAAATCCATTTTCATGTGAAATTCAAGCTATAGACTGTCTTTGATAGGCTTTACAAGTGTATGAATTTTCATGTGATTTGGATACATTGAAATTTTTACCCTAATTTCCAAATTTTGACCAGCTTTGACCGCTACCCTAGATTTGCTTGATTTCTTCCAAAGACATCCTTGATGCATATTGGACTTCTCTGGGAATTCACGCTACCTTCATTGAATGTGTTTCCTGTAGGCCTTCATGAATGAGAGAGGAGAGAAGATCTCGACGACAGTGGCATGTATCCAGTAGCCCTTGTGCATGTCATCCTATCTACCCATAGGGCAAAGGAAATATATTTTAGCCAAATCTTGATTTTTCCTTCATAGGCTTTAGCCAGGGCTTTAATAACTAGAGGATATCCACGTTCAATTATCCCATTGGCTTCAGAATTGTATGGAGTGGTGAGTGATAGCCAAATTCCATATTTTTTGAAGAAATCCTTCGCTTTCTCAGCATCTAGCTCACCTCTATCAGCAACTACCTTTTCAACATAGCCAAATCTACTCAATACATCTTCTAGTAGAAACTTACATACATTAATTGTAGTTTTTATTCTCCAAGCTCTCCCCTCAACATGGATTGTCAAATATTCTCTTGCGAGTACAATATATCGCATCTGTTGTATCCCTAAAGGCAATGAACAATTCAACATCCCATTTATAATGAATGTTTAAAGGATACATTGGATGCAATTCATCTCTATGTTTTACTTTTGAGAACAACTAGCAAATCTTACATGTGGCCATATAATCCTTGACATCTACATACATTCCAGGCCATCAATACCTTTCTTTAATCTTTTCGTAAGTTCTTTAAAATTCTTTGTGCCTCGCCCATAGCAAACTATGCATCTCGCACATAATTTTATCTTTTGCTTCATTAAAACCTATAACCCGCTGAGGAATTTTTCTCATTCCAAGCTTTCCTTTCCCACTCAAACGTCTTTCAAGAAATAGTTATTTGATTTTCTTTGAATGTTCTTGAACTTCTCTTTACTCCAATTTGGATCATGACACATAGTACTTAATTATTTCTAGATCTCTTTCCATTCATCTTCATATTCATTCTCATTAAATCTCTTTGTTATTCCCATTTGAACCTCATAAATTTTCCCATTTCTCTTCTTATTTTCTTTCCTGCTTCCTAAGCTCTTTTGAGATCTTCTTCTTGAGGATACGATATTAGCATCTGACTTCTCAAATTTATGAGTCAACTCATTTTTATTCGGTCCTACACATGCTTTTTCAAGACTAGAGGTATGCACATGTGAATCATGAAAGTCTAAACCTATATCTTCATGATTTGAGATCATCAATATTTGTCTTCATATATAGCTCGTGAGAACATATCAGCCACTACATTATTTCTTCCAACTATATGGAAAAACTCATGGTTTAGTGACTTGATATATGCTATCCATCTTTGCATAGCAATGTCTACAATGGAATAGTTAAAGATCATTCCCAATAACGGCAAGTAGTTTGTTATCACCACTACATTCAGCCCCAATAATGTACTCTTTGTCACTTTTCAATGCAGTCACTATTCCTAGAGTTCATGTTTGATCTTAGGGTAGCCTCTTTGACGAACATTTAGCACCTTGTCTCCAAATCGAATTGCATATGTTTTTCCCTCATCATCATCTTGGCCAATAGCCCAGCCTATGCCCGTCGGACTTATATCTATGGTAATGTAAATTTGTGAGTTTGACTTGTTAGCACTCAAGGTCAGGAACTAGGCATCAGAACATGTCAAAGAAGTGGACACACAAGAAGAAGGAGCAAGTAGGGAGCTACAAGAAGTACATGTCAATTTTTCAGAAGGAATCCCTAAAAAAATAGTGATTTTCATCACTAAAAGCCGTTGTAAATACCATTTCATATTTTTGTAACTCCATTTTGTTCAATCCGAGGAGTCCATGAGCTTAAGGAGTATTAGAAGTATCATCCCAATTTTCACAATTTTCAAACTCTGTTTGAGCCCTCAAATAAGCCCTCGAACCTAATTTTTAAGTACACTAGACATTAGGTCTGGATAGGGCCAAAAATAGTCCAAAAACTATAAAACGAGCTAGAGAGCTCATTTTTGGGGTTAGATTTTTAGTAGTTCATTGAGGTTGGCTTGTTAGAGAGTGAGCTTCTTAGTACTTTGTGAGAGCTTTGAGCTTTTCTAAGAGAGTTCCTTTGCAATAGAAGACTTTCCATTGTTCCTCGCTTTGATCTTGCCTTGTGTGCATGTGTGTATATTTGCGTGCATGCTTGTGTGCTTTCACTCATGCACTTGTGCCTTCACTTGCTCATGGTCTTCATAATTGTCCTCACGTCTCCGCATATTGACAAGTAAAGGAGGTGGTGCTTACCCTTGAGCTATACAAAATTTTGGTGCCATTCTTGGGGATTGAGCTTTGAGGTTGAGCATTGTGATGGCAAGATCGTGGATTTTTGACATCGGAAGGTAAAAAATAGTCATTTTCTATTATTGTTTTGATTTTTCTTCTCCATCTTCATCATCACCAGCTTAATCTTCATTGACTTTTTTCGTTTTTGAGTGCATTTTCACATCATTTATCATGTGTGGGAGTGCAAGGAAGAGCTAGGAAGTGCTTGGGAGAATTCAATAATATAAAATATAAAAAGGAAATGAAATGGAAATGGAGTGTCCCCTAGATACAAAATGGTGGTGCATTCTCATACTCTCAACACTAACCTCTTCTTCTTCATGTCTTTCAAGCTCTTATAATTGATATGTCCATACCTCTCATGCCAAAGATTGAATTCTTGCACATTTCTACTTCCATATGTGAAGTAGGTTGTGTGGTTGAAGTTTCTTTTCACATCCAATGTGAATAGCCTTCCATCCTTCCTCTTTTTACCCAGGAATATGCATCTCTCCTTAGGGTTTTCTATAAAGCATCCTTTCTCATTAAATTCGACCTGCAATACTCTCTCAATCACTTGACCCAAGAAAAAAGAATCTTGGTAATGTGAGAATAGAATCTTTCAAACACAACCTTATAATGAGAACCATCAAACATAAGATTCTCCCTATGTGTAATGACATGGGGGTATCATGTCTGCCCATGATCTTTGTTTGACGTAACAACATTTTTCAGAAGAAGCCCTTGTTGCACAACATGTGTTTGTTGCATCCACTATCAATATACCGTATGTTTGATCCTTTTGTCTTCTCATCACTCATCTGCATTAGGGAAAACGTTCTTTCATTATCATTTGAAATAGAAGCATAGTTACCCTTCCCTCTATATGATGTGTTATTCTATCTCTTTGATAACAATCACTTGCATAGTGGCCATAATTGTCCTTCTGAGTTGTTGTTGTTTTGAGCTTCTTTTTAACTTCCTCCTCTTCCTCTATACTTGCGCCTTCCTCTTGATGATGAAAAATTTCTTCTTGCTCTTGATTAGAGTCTCCATTTGAACCTCTTCATTGTCGTCCTTCCACATTACCTTGATTTCTCCTTTGCCTCTTCATTTATTTGCATACAATGCTTGGGTTTCATTGCCCTTTGATTTTTGCCTTCAATGTTCATCTCTTCAATAACATAAAAGCCACTAATTACTAAAGTCAAGAAGATTGTCTCTGACATAAACAAAAGTGGTGATAACCTTCCACTTCTCATCATCCCTAAGTCCATTCCATGTGTATGTAGCTAGTTCATCATCATCTATGTGACAAACTATGAACCCCAATGGATCAATCACCTTCTTGATCCTCAAAATGTAACATTGAGGTTGCTACTAGGTGTCTTCTTGAGATTATTAAGTTCATTTTTCAATTTGATCTTTGTAGCCTTAGTTGAAGTAGATTATAATCTCTCTAGGGTTTCCCACACCTTCATTGAAGTGTATAAGTCTTGAATATGTCCTATGATTTCATTTCTAATATACTGAGATAGGATGAAGATAAACTTCTTGTCTCTCTTGGAGTTTGGTTATCCCCCAATCTAATGTATGATTGGCATCTACAACATTAACAAGTCCCCATAAGCCCTTCCCCATGAGAATGTAGATTTGTAAACATTCTTTGTTGATAGTTGTTCTTATCTACATTTTCAATCTCGATTCTATATTCTTAAGTGGAGTACTCTAATGTACTCTTTGAGGCTTCTTTGATGTAAGAATAGTGATGTGGATTGAAAGCTTTACCTCCATACTCCAAACGTATCAAATGAAATGTGATAGATGACTTGATTCTTCACTAGGAGAACTTCCTTTGGTTGAAGGTGTGTTTTTGAACTTGAACGAGTAGCTCCTCTTCTTCAAAATACTTCAATAGCTTCATCTAGTATTGTTTTGTGCCTCTGCATATTGAAGTCATTATCATATCAATTATGGGAGATTGTACAACTTTCCTATGCAACTTGAAGCATGAACAGCATCACAGGTACACTTAGAGATACTTATGTTCTCTAAAATCAATGTTCCTCTGAGATCCTATGCAATAAACCCAAGATACTTTGTTCACTCCAATTTGACTATAATACTTTAATAATTTAATTTATCTCATTTATAATAGTTGCCTCTACTTTGAGAACCAATGCCTCCAAGAGAGAACACTCAGTACCTCCACTAAACACAGTCACATACAAACCACTATTCACTCTAGACATGGTTTTTCTCTGAATATGAACAATTAAGACGAGAGCTTTCGAAGAATATATTAACTTATAAGAAGACAAAGACTAGAACAACTAGATAACATATGAGGAGGAAACTCTGCTCTACACTCAAAGCTATCTAGCTCCTTGATAGTCAAAATAGAGTGTGGTCTATGGATACTTAACTGAAGAATAAGTATCGAATAAAGTAGAGGGCTTGCTTCAGAAGGGGCCTACTAGATCATTCAAACTCCAAAAGTGATAACATACATAGGATCTTACAAATTCAAAGTACTTGCTTTGTATGTTGAGTTTGTAAAAGATTCCTTGGAAGATAGAAGTGTATTTTCCTAGATAATAGGATTCATCACACCTAAGCATGATAGCTGATTCATTGAGGGATATGAGGGGGATTCAAATTCAAATTTCATTTATGAGTTCTCATTCTTGGTTCCTTGCTTCATAATGATCAAAGTTTCCACAAAGGATGAGATTCATATACTCCCAAGGCTGGATCTTGATTTCTAGTAGGTAGATCTCCAAGATATTCATGTGTGTAATTTAAAAATAAGATACCTCCCAACATGTTAAAAATGGGCCTTTGAAATGGTTTGACAATTTTTTTCTAAGGGTAGAATCAGAAGGTGTTCATTTCACATCTGACAAAACTACTTCACCTGTGATGAGTTATGATACTTTAAGCACTTCTTCTTATCTAAAGAGCCCACACCATGAGTTATCAGATGGAAGTGGTTGGAGCATGGTTTGCAGGATGAAATCTTCATCAACAAGCAAACCACTTGCCTAAAACTCTTAGAGAACTAAATTGACAATACTTGTGTACAAGGGTCTATTATAGATAAGAGATGTGAAAGGGTGGGGGTGTTGGTAAATGTAGCCATGAAATAATGGGCAAGACAAGCACACGTTGTTGTTGAAGAATTTCAAGTACTTAAAAGGGCCCCAAAAACTTTTCATGTCACTCATGTAATGTCCAAATAGTGATTTTGATCACTAATTTTGTATTAAGAGAGCTTCATGAAATGTCAAATTTTATGTTTTCGAGCTTCATTTTAGCAAATTGAGAAGCGCATCATATTTGAAGCATTAAAAGAGGCTATGTATTTTTTTTCATGACTTTTGGAGCTTTTGGGACCCCTAAATTGGCTTTAGGATCTAATTTCTAAGTACACAAATCATTAGATGTGAGCCCCACAAAAGCTACTAGAAAATCTATGAAAAGAGCTTCTAGGATCATTCTATGTGTTATGAAGTTGGAGAAGGAAAGATCTCGACACAGTTTTGTGATCTTTATGCTGAATTAAGTGAAGCCTCCAATGTTCCACTCTCATTTCTCTTCCCTGTGTGTGTATGTGTGTGTGCACTCGTTGCATGGCTATGCTTGTAGTGCATAAACTTTCACAATTAACTTTCCATTGTATCCACTGTTGATAATCTAAGGCAAGGGTTCTCTTATCAACATTGGTATATTCATATTCAAAGTCCACAAGAGCATTCCATCTCTATACAACCTTGTTCATTAAGAAATTGCACATGGGGAAGCAACAATGTCTTAAAATAAGCTTCAAATGTTTACATTTTGAACTAGAGGAAATAGAAAATATATCAAGTTAGTGCCAGAATATTGAAATATACCTATTCTTGTTTTGGAAAAAGATGTTGGTGTCATCAGACAACAATCTTAGAACCATCTAGGTTTGATGTTGTAGAGGAGAGGGGCACCTAATTTGTCTTAAGTGCATGATATCCAAAATCTGCATCATTGTTCATATTCAAAGTCCACAAGAGCATCTCATCTCTATACAACCTTGTTCACTAAGAAATTGCACACGGGGTGGCCAAAATGTCTTACAAGCAGTCTTCAAATGGTTACATTTTGACGTAGAGGAAATGCAAAGTATGTCCAAGTAGTGCCAAAATATTGACATACATTAATTCTTGTTTGTCAAAAGAAATTGGTGTCACTAGAAAACAAACTTAGAACCATCTAAGTTTGGTTTTGTAGAAGAGAGTGGCACCTAATTTGGCTTTAGTGCATGACATCCCAAATTCGCATCATTGTTCATATTCAAAGTCAACAAGAGCATCCCATATCTATACCACCTTGGTTACTAAGAAATTACACATGGTGTATCAATAGTGTGTGGTTACATTCTGACCTAGAGGAAGCGCAAAATATGTCAAAGTACTCCCAAAATATTGACATACACTGAGTCTTGTTTTGAAAAAAGATGTTGGTGTCACTAGACAACAGGCTTATAACCATATAAGTTTTGTGTTGCAGAAGAGAGAGGTGCAAGCTTATAAACATCTAAGTTTTGTGTTGCAGAAGAGGTGCCTAATTTGTATTAAGTGCATGACATCCAAAATTCGCATCATTGTTCATATTCAAAGTCCACAAGAGTATCCCATTGTTGAGATATCAAGCTCAACATGTGATGATCCAGGATGACACGTACCAGTTTTTCGTTTCTCTGACATGTATAGTGGTCATGTCGGTATTGTTAGGGACACTTCATTGAGCTTTATTAGATTTATCTACCGAGAGTGCTGGCACATTTGTTTCTTGCCAGCTCACTCATTCGCGGACATTAGGTTTTTCCTTATGTACTGGTCTTTATATATTGCACTAGTTGTATTCTTGTTTTTAGGTCATTCTTGTACATTCCCTTTATGTAATAGAAGAAGAAGAACAAGAAGAAGATCATTCTTCCTTGCCTCAATCTGTGTGTGTGCTTCTCCTTGAGAGTGAGAGTGTGTGTGTGAGCTCTCTTCCTTATCTCCTTCCTCGTGACATGGTATCAGAGCCAGCGTGGCTGTAGAGAGCTCGTGGAGAAGGCGACAGTGAAGACTACGCGGCAAGGCATGGAGAAAACACGATTTCACAAACGGCCTCCGTTTGCTATGAAAATTGCCCGTTTCGAGCCCGCAAGGTGGGGCCCACAGAAAAACCAGGTCAGTTTCAGAAACTGTAACTTGCGTTGGCTATCTATCAGCATACAGGATAGCATGATTGGACACATACAGGATGCCAAGACTCCAAAAGAGGCTTGGAACAGTTTGGTCACTTTGTACGAGACCAATACAAAGGCACAAAAATTGCAACTTAAGAACGAGCTGCATACAGTGGAGAAAAAGAGCATGTCGGTAAGTGACTACACTCTAAAAATCAAAAGCATATGTGAGTCACTTGCATCTATTGGCGTGAATGTAGATGATAATGATGATAAGGTGGAAGTGTGCCTTCGTGGTTTAGGAGCTGCATATAAGCAGTTCAGAACTTCTATACAGACCAGGGAAAATATTCCGAATTTTGCTGATTTGGTCTCTATGCTGATTATTGAAGAAAAGAATCTTGGTGAGGATTCAAACTCCCAAGGAAAGCCTAGTTCTGAGCAGGTATTCTACTCTGGCAGAGGAAGAGGCAGAGGTAGAGGTTTTGGAAGTGGAAGAGGAAACAATAACCAAGACCAAGGTCAACAACAGAATCATGCAGGAGGAAGAGGACAGTTTCGAGGCAAGGGGAGCCAAAGAGGTCGCAGAAATTTCCAAAGAAATGATTCAGGTAATGATAGTAAAGGATGCTGGAATTGTGGTAAACCTGGACACTTTGAACGTGATTGCAGGTTAAAGAATCAAAATAACAGAAGGCAGCAAAACAACTATGCATCCACAAGTGCAGATGATTCTGAGAAGCTGTTTATGGTTCAACATCACATGATGAATACGATGTCTGCTGGTGTTTCAAAATCGAATGATAATGTCTGGTATGTTGATTCAGGTGCTTCAAATCACATGAACAGTCATGCAGAATGGTTTAGTAGTTTGTAGAAAATGCTAGTTCCTGGATATGTTGAAACAGGTGATGACACATCGCATCCTATTGAGCATACAGGAAACATAGCATTGTTTATGGAGGACGGAAAGGTAAAACATCTCATTGATGTGCTGCATGTTCCAAATATAACGAAGAATCTGGTTTCTGTTGGACAAATGGTTGACCAGGGATTACAAGTCAGGTTCAATGCTGATGGATTATATGTAGAAGAGTACAAGCAGGATGGACGATTGGTTGCCAAAGGAAACAAAGTGGGTAGGATGTTCACCTTAAATGTGAAGATTCCTGAAATGAATGCAGCCATGTTTGCAAAAGGTGCAGGAGTAATTGCAGATATAGAGATATGGCACAAACGGATTGGACATGCAAACTTGCAAAGGCTGAAACTGATGCAGTCAAAGGAGATTGTCCATGGACTACCAAATTTCAAAGTTGCAGAAATGCAAAAGGTATGTGCAGCATGTCAATTTGGTAAACAATCAAGAGCATCATTTCCACATGACAAGCATGTTAGTGAGAATGTACTAGAAGTAGTACATACAGATGTTTGGGGTCCAGCAAAGACCACATCTATGGGCGGTTGCAGGTTTTATGTTACTTTCATTGATGACCATACACGCAAAGTATGGGTATATTTCATGAAAGTGAAGAGCGAGGTGTTTCCTTACTTCCAGAATTTTAAAGTTATGGTGGAAAAGCAGACAGGGAAGTACATTCAAACATTTAGATCTGATGGAGGAGGTGAATACATGTCAAATGAGTTCAGCAGTTTTCTAAAAAGTCATGGAATTTGGTGTCAGTTTTCATGCAGGTACACACCACAATAGAATGGTGTTGCTGAACGCAAAAATAGACATATTGCAGAAATAGCAAGAGCCTTGATGGCTGAGAAGAATATGCCTCATTGTTATTGGGCAGAAGCTGTGCATACTGCTGTATACATCATGAACAGAACTCCGACTGCTGTTGTACATCAAGTTACACCTGAAGAGAAGTTTACAGGTAAAAAGCCAAACTTATCACATCTGAAAGTTTTTTGTTGTATTGCATATGTACATGTTCCAGATGAGTTGAGGACGAAGCTTGATCCGAAAGTAGAAAAATGTGTCTTCATTGGATATTCCCTTGAGCAAAAGGGGTACAAATGTTATAACCCACTCACACGATAGGTGAAGGTGAGCAGAGATGTGGTATTTGATGAAATGTCAAGCTTCTATGCAGATGCCAAAGAAGGACTGAATCTTGAACCAAATGACAAAGAAAATGCTGAAAAATCTAGTGGAGAATCTCAAGTTTTGAGTGGACCGGATGCATCACCAAGCAATAGTTCCAACTCAAATCCATGGAGTGGAAGATTGCATGGAAATTTCAGTCCAGCAAATTCATCAAATACATCCAAGAAAGGTAAAGAAAAGATTTCTGCTGGTAGTAAAACAGGTGCAGGTTTTGAAGACCTTGATGGGGATTCAAGCGGTTCAAAAAAGAGTCTTGATGAGGAACTTGGATTGCCCTCTGTGAAGACTCCAGGAGTAAGAAGGGCACATGCAGATGATACAAGAAGAAGTGACCCAGGACTAAGAAGATCTGGGTGAGGATGCGTAATTCAGTGCAACGATTGACATATGATAGTTACATGGCTCGCCATTGTGCCTACATGACAAAGGTAATACAAGATGCTGAACCTTCTTGCTTTGAAGATGAAATTGGTAATGCAGATTGGGAAAAAGCTATGGATGAGGAGATGGCTGCACTTTATGGAAATGATACATGGAAGCTGGTTCCATTGCCGCAAGGAAAGAAATCCATAGGCTGCAAATGGGTTTACAAGGTAAAGCATAATGCTGATGGTAGCATAAGCAGGTATAAAGCACGATTGGTAGCTAAAGGTTATGCACAGACATATGGCATTGATTATGAGGAAACATTCAGCCCTGTAGCTAAAATGTCTACTGTCAGAACACTTTTTGCATTAGCTACAGCAAAAGGATGGACTTTGCATCAGATGGATGTGAAGAATGCTTTCCTACATGGTGAGTTACAGGAAGAAGTATATATGGACCAGCCACAAGGATATGAAGATTCAACGCATCCAGAATATGTTTGCAAGTTGCAAAAGGCTTTGTATGGGCTGAAGCAAGCCCCTCGTGCATGGCATGCAAGGATTGCTGATTACTTAACCAGCATTGGGTTCTTTATGTGTGATGTAGATCACTCACTATATGCAAGGAAGGCTGATGATGGCATCACTATTGTGGCTATTTATGTTGATGACCTGATTGTAGGTGGTGATAATGAAGAAAGCATCAAAGAGGTAAAGAAACTTCTTATGCAGGAATTCGACATGAAAGATCTTGGTGTGCTGCGCTATTTCTTGGGCATTGAGTTTATACATACAGAAACAGGTATATGGATGTTGCAAAGGCAATATGCCTTGAATATGCTGCAAAAGTATGGTATGGCTGATTGTAAGCGAATTTCTATGCCATTAGATCAGAATTTGAAATTGGATACTACATCAGGTGAAGCATTGGAAAATGCTTCTATGTACAGGAAAATTGTGGGAAGTCTTATATATCTCACAATTACAAGGCCTGATCTAAGTTATACTGTTGGACTTGAAAGTCAGTTTATGCAGGTTCCCAGGAAGCCACATTTGGATGCTCTAAGGTGCACTCTACGTTATGTGAGTGCTACTTTGGATTATGCATTGTTTTATGAAGCTAGTGTAGATTTGCAGGTTCATGGATACACCGATGCAGATTGGGCTGGTAGTACTCCAGATAGAAGATCTACTTGTGGCTTTCTTTTCTCACTTGGAGGTGCATCTATTACATGGAGCAGTAAGAAGCAACCCACTGTTGCTTTGTCGAGTACAGAGGCTGAGTATAGAGGTGCTGCAATGGCAGCATGTGAGGCATCATGGCTGGAGATGTTACTTGCAGATTTAGGTGTGGAAGTGCAAAAGCCTATCACTATCTATTGTGATAATCTTAGCAGCATACAGTTAGCACGGAACCCTGTTTTCCATGCTAGAACAAAGCATATCGAGGTACATTATCACTTCATCAGAGAGAATGTATTAGCAGGTGATATTGATCTTGTTTATGTGAGAACAGATGAGCAGGTTGCTGATATTTTCACCAAAGCACTTGGAGCTGAGAAGTTGAAGAAGTTTCGGAAGATGCTTGGATTACAGGATATGGCGTTGAGCTTGAGGGGGAGTGTTGGGATATCAAGCTCAACATGTGATGATCCAGGATGACACGTACCAGTTTTTCGTTTCTCTGACATGTATAGTGGTCACGCCGGTATATGTCAGGGATACTTCATTGAGCTTTATTAGATTTATCTACCGAGAGTGATGGCACATTTGTTTCTTGCCAGCTCACTCATTCACGGACATTAGGTTTTTCCTTATGTACTGGTCTTTATATATTTCACTGGTTGTATTCTTGTTTTTAGGTCATTCTTGTACATTCCTTTTATGTAATAGAAGAAGAAGAAGAAGATCATTCTTCCTTGCCTCAATCTCTGTGTGTGCTTCTCCTTGAGAGTGAGAGTGTGTGTGTGAGCTCTCTTCCTTATCTCCTTCCTCGTGACACCCATCTCTATACAGCCTTGGTCATTAAGAAAATGCACTTGGGGCAGCAACAATGTCTTAAAAGCAGTCTTCAAATGGTTACATTTTCACCAAGAGGAGATGCAAAATATGTCGAGATAGTGCCAAAATATTGACATACATCGAGTCTTGTTTTGGAAAAAGATGTTGGTTTCACTAGACAACAAACTTATAATAATCTAAGTTTGGTGTTGCAAAAGAGAGAGGTGACTAATTGGGGTTTAGTGCATGAAATTCCAAATTCTTATCATTGTTCATATTCAAAGGCCACAAGAGCATCCCATCTCTATACAAAATTGATCACTAAATTTGTAATGCCTAGACCCACACAATCTTTTTGGCTCATTTAGGTAGACCATTTAATTTTGGGAACCCCTCTTCTATTGTCGTCGCCTGTCCAAAGAAAGTTTTTGCAGAGTCTTTCCAAGTTACTAAGCTCTTGATCTTTTTGTCTCCAGCAAGAGAGAAAGTAAATGGTTGAGGAGAGGAGGAAGGTAATAATCACCATTGCACGACTCGCAAGGTTGATTTGTATGTCCTTCCAAAATGCTAACTTGGTGTCTAGTTTGGAAAGGATCTGTAATAAAGTAAGTCTACGATCCAAGGGTCTGGCTAGTTCAGACACATCTGAAATCGAACACCGTTTGGTCATCCAGTGTGTATGACCAAAGATCTCGAGTTTAGAATTACTAGGAGGTCTTGTGCTCTTGTGAACAAGTGATCCACTTAGCTTAGTGGTTAAGTCTCAAGGATGCGAAGGAGGAGATCCTGGGTTCAATCCCCATGGGGAACATGGAGAGAGTATTTTGCCCAAAGAGATCTAGAGCCTTCTAGAAGCATCCACTCGAGTTAACTCGAGTTAACTGGAACACTTGGTGCACATGTAGTTACATGGCCAACACATGGCTGGCTATAATCCACCTGCCCAAGAAGGCAGTCACCTAGAGACAGCTATATATATGGAGGCATTTGGTTGGGAGGAGAGTCATCTCTCTAGCAAGTGGTGGTCCTAATCCTTGTTCTCTTGCATTGGTATAAGAGCAAGCTTCCATGGTGACCTTGGTGGCTCATCATCTTTCTTAAGCTCTCATGGAGTTCTTGTAAGATTTATTATCATCTTCTTCCAAAGCTAGAGCTTCTATGGAAATCTTGACATTTAATCATCTTCTTCACAATTATGAGATGATGCCTTCATCATGTATCTTCAATTTCATGAATCACGTGTTCGCCCGAGAGCGTCTAGAGTTCATAGAGGCTATGGAGGCGGAATCGAAGCCGAGCCTACGTGTCTATGCAAAAGCTTCAAACCCAAAAGAGAAGCATGTTCATCATCCACTCGAGACTGGTATTAAACTCCCGACCTCATGATGGCGGGGACTTCATCTAGGCCAAGAAGAGAGGACGGTAACATGGCGAAAAGTCTGTAGAATTTTAAAAGAATCCTAATTTTCGCTCGCTGTAGGAGGATAAAAATTACTTCAAAATGTGAGGAACTGCAGAGGGCACACGGGGATCGAACCCAAGCGGCTGGACATGGAAGATAAGCGACTGGTCTAGACTAATTTGCCCATGCGCTCTATTGCCATTGAAGATGCATTATTCTTTATAACCAGATTACGCAGATAGCGTTAGACAGAAGCTCTTACGCACAAGCAAAAAGAGAGACTGAGCGGTGTAGGATTCGAACTCGCACGGGTTCACTTAATTTTTGATGCTGTAACTCATTTGCCGATGGCAGCAACCAATAGCTGCTCGCTCAT
This sequence comes from Ceratopteris richardii, assembly GCA_020310875.1. Classification (NCBI taxonomy): domain Eukaryota; kingdom Viridiplantae; phylum Streptophyta; class Polypodiopsida; order Polypodiales; family Pteridaceae; genus Ceratopteris; species Ceratopteris richardii. The sequence continues at coordinate 153,519,679 of CM035421.1, read as the reverse complement.
ATAGTTGATATAATATCCTATTAATCAACAACTTCTAGTTGCTTCGATTGGATCGACAATACGGTATTGGATCCTCCTGGCTCAACAAACATAGTTACCTCTTTGCACTCGACCATTTCCTAGTATTTCGATATGTTGTCAACGATTTGTGGATATCGAATCCAAGCCTTTTGGTATCGGTAATGACTACATGAAGCTACAATCTTGGAGAAGGACAAAATGTGGAATATCATATGAAAATAAGGGCTTCATTTCTTCAAGAAGCAGCCAAAAGGAAGCAATGGTCTTTCAGAAGGAGTACATAGTTTTTCTCATGGATTGAGAATGGCTCTTTTCGAGGATCAGAGGATGGATGAAGCTATGATCAAAGCTAAGTATTTTCCAGTTTCTACTTGGCCTTAATGCTTGATTTATCTTGTTTTCATTATTCTACACTTAATCCTAGATGCACATTGAAATAGCCAAGATTTCAATTGATTAAGTCTAAATAAGGATAATGAAACAATCCACTTCTCATTCCAAGCATTATTTTGCATTAAGGAAAGAATTGGTTTAAGAAAAGGATCCTTGTGCATCAAAGAATGTATTTTGGTAGTTTAATTCCACATTTCCTTTCCATTAAGCTTTTTATTGCACCACAAGGATATGTTTTTATATCATAGTGCTTTAGGACAAAGGAAAGGATATACATGCATCATGATATACATTCTTAGTACAAGGAAAAATCATGCATCAAGCTCATGCATGATTGTTGCATTATTATTTGGGCATGCAAAGAACATGCATGCATACGCATGTGAGAATATGGATTTGCATGTAGGCACATGCATTTGCATGACAGAACACGATGATGTTTGCAAGTACATATGAAAATGTACTCTCTTAGTATTTATCTTACTTTATAAAGCTCACGGTTTGACATTAGGGAAGATAGAGAACTAGTAGACATGCAAGTTCTAGTTTGTAGCTCAAGTAATTAGTCGATCCCTTCCCAAGTTGATACTCCACTATCAAAGACAAATACTTAATGATTATTAAGTATGTTTGATGTCTTACTAGGTATAAGTATGCACTAGGAGAAATTTAAGTATTAAGTGTTCTTGGTCATTTGTGATGTATGATGACTCTAAGTCCCGGATGTACTTAGGGAGTCATGAAGATAAGCTTATAACGATTACTCTAAGTATAAGCGATATTTAGAAAGTCATGCGGATAAGCTTTAGTTGATTAGTTACATAATTTATGTAACTTCTCAACCATCCCAAGATTGGATGATAACTTTAGCTATATTTCCAAGTTCCATGAGCACTCTTTGATTCCATGAAACTCAACAACCAAATCGATGAACTTAAATACAAATTAAACTTTGAACTTCAATAGATTTGTGTTTCGTTCATATTTTGCATCTCTGGTAATGATGCATAGGGCCATGACAACATGAAAACTTTGGAAGCATTCTTCTATTTAGAAGATTTTAAAAGTTCTAAGAAGTTTCTTTGTGGTTTCAAGATTTGTATCTCACGATGATACCTCGATAAGTGACTTTTAGGAATTGAGATATTTCTTAAAAGAGAAACACTAAAATGAAATAGTCAAGCCTTCTATTCCACGTGAGATCATTCTCCTACCATGTTCGAAATGAATTTATTTTTTGGGAAGGCAGACGTTCCAAGTAGAGGATCTTAATTGATTCATCAAGTCTTCCCAAAATACACATAAATTCATACTAAATGATAGGACCAAGGAATGATGATATGAAGGTGCCAAGAAAAACTATGAAGCTTTTATAAGTTTTCATTTGATTTCATCCCAAGAAGTGATGGCAATCAAAGATTGAACCTCAACATCAATTGATCTTTGACGTCAATAAAAGGATGTTAGGTTCTATAGTTGCATCTCTGGTAAAATGATGCAACTAGCTAAGCAATCTTTAGGAAATAAGATAAGTTCCTAATGACTTTAAGCAAGTGTGAACTTTTCATTTAGGAATAGAAAGTTCCAAGAAATGGATCTCCAATCCATGAACTTTTCGTAAACAAGCTAAAAAGATCAAAGTTATGTGTTCATAGTAGTATTACTATTGGATCAATCATCAATAGATGCTTGAACTTTAAACATAATTTTGATTGGTGAAATATGTTTAAAGGACCCTAGTAACATCTAAAGATTGACCAATAATAATGAATCTTGTACCAAACTCAAGAATAGGATTCAATATCACATAAATGAAAGTTCAACTTAAACTTTCATAGTGGCATGGGAAACCATATCCAAAAGGTGATATTTAGTCTCTAGTTTGATACTCAGGAAATGAATACAATTGAATCAATAAAACTTTCTGGATATTGTTTGTAAGAATTTCTTTCAGATATCCTTCCAACATTGCAAAATATTCCAAGATGAATCATTTGCTCAAGATATTTGATTCCCTAGAAGGAATCTCAAGTCTTTGAAGAGTAACATTCTTCCAAGTATTGAGAATGAAGTTCTTCATACTCTTTAAACAATAAGTAGTTCCTTGGATGTCCCAAACCACCAGAAGTGGTACTTAAAGTCCAAATTGTGATATAGCCAAAAGGTATATTAAAGATTCTTAGCTTTGGAATCTGAGAGGCATTAGTGTATGCTTGGACTTGAGTAAGGGAAAGATCTCTAAAAATCTTGCAGGTAAGCAAAGAAGCTTTAGATAGTTCAAGAGATCTTAAAGATAAAGACTAAGTCCTTATTATAGTTGCAAGATCAACCAGACTTGATCAAAATTGGCCATGATTGTCTAAGAGTATGCGATTGGAACTACTCTATAGATTTCCCAAGTATTGGCAATAAAAAAATTCCTTTTGGGATATATTCATTCAAGTTCCATTTATCCAATGGAAAAATGTGAAAAGAGTAAGCTATTCCAAGTTTGAACTGTAGTCTGCAACCGCGAAAATGGTACTTAAGTCTGTGGAAGGTAAAACATAATGTTTGCCTATCCTTAAAGGGATTTTGGTACAAATCCAGAAAGCATGAGTGGATGCTTAAGACTTAGGCAGTAGAGAGATTCCTATATAAAGTTCTCAGGGTAGGTACCTAAAGCATTAGTAAAGAATGGAATCTAAAGATAAGAAGTGAAAAACTCTTGTCACTACAAATTGGTCCAGAATATAACCAATTGAACTTGAATCTATGAAAATTCAAGTACTTGAAATTTTGATTGGTTTTCATTTGAAAACCCTAGTAAAGAAGGATGGATGCTCCATAGAAAGGTTTTTTTAATTCCTCAAGGAAAGCACAAGATCGTGACAGGATCATGTGAAGGGATCAAAAACCTAGAAAATCTAGTTAGAGGTAATGCCTGAAACTTCAAAAGTCTTGTAAAGAATTGAAGCAAGAAGGTACTCTATCAAGAGATGTTTTAGACTTTAGGATAAAATTCACTCACTCATCAATGTAAGTATAAAATAGGGTGGTATGGGACACCAGATTTTATACTCAGATTGATGTAGGAAAGATGGTATGGGACATCGGACCGTGAGATGATGATTATCTTTTAGTCAATCAGATCTTGAAGTTAGATTTGATCCTCAACGAAATTAAAACTTCAAAGAAGGAGTTTAATTTAAGAAGGATGAAAGTAGTATCTCAAGATACTTCAAGATAACTTCAAGTTCAAGGAAATTGAAGATATGAAGTAAGTAACTTCTAAGATCTTCTTAGAACACTTCAAGCTTAAGTGTTATCGATAAGAAATATTTGATAAATTTCTGAAAAAAAGTTGGACTTTGACTTTGAGTTGATCTTTTCAACCAAGGATTTGATTGACTAAGTCAAGCACCAAGTTCCTAGTGTAACTTGGTAAATTCACTCTTTTGATTCAAGAAAATGCACAAGAATTGCATTCCTAGTAAGGAGTCAGAAAGACTCAATATGATATGAACTTAGTCTCAAGTGAAGCATTATTTGAATACAAAACTCATCAATAGAACTTCAGTGGGTCAACACGATGATGTTAAAGACCACACTAATATCTTGTGGATTGGATGATGTTTTTGATTTTCTTTGAATCTTTTTAGAGAATCCAGATTATTTCTCTTAAAGATAGAAAAAAAATGCTTCAATACCCTATTGAAATAGATCTTTGAAAAATTAAATTCTTGAGTCATCTAGAGTTTGACTCATAGCAAGTTTACGTGTCTTCGAAGTATGAATTGGTTGTACAGAGTTTTAATCATTTCTTTCTACTTTCCAAATCTTTTGGAATTGGCTCAGATATGGTATCTGATTCCTTTGTAAAAGACCAGGGTTAGCCGGTTAGAACTAGATAACTAAATTAAACATCCTAGATAGATGTTCTGTACAAGAACCTTTTCAAAACATGGAAAGATGATAAGTTCAAGATTGACTTATTCATTTGAGTTTGCTTCAAGATTATAGCATAAAGGAATCCTAGAGTCTAGTATACTCTAGAATAGAGAAGTTAGGAACTGCTCAATAGATTGATAAATCCCAAGAACTTTTAGCTCAAGTCTTTGAGAAAAGTATCCTAAGTTGGATAAATGTTCATTATGAATTTGAATTGGTCAAGTTATAGTAGGGTGGACTAAAAAATGGTAAACTTTCTCCTACAGCTTACATAGGATTTTTAAACTCATTGGGGCAAAATAGTCCTCTAGTTGAGTAAAAAAAATCAAGTAAATGTTGGATAGGAGTAAACCATTGCTCAAACATCCATGTTAGATATTTGGGGATAACCAAAACTTCCAGTTCTCCAAACCTAATTCTAGTGAATCAAGAGTTCTCAAAGTCTTGCGAGGGATAAGAATCCCACATTCATTACTAAGTCCATGCACCAAAAATGCCCAGAAATGGACTCGTAATTTGAATCCACCTAATTCACATGTTTGTGCCTAGATCGCACATCGGGAAACTGTGAATTGGCCAGGGATGTTTTTTGATCCATCCTTATTATTCTTTCACTAGTTTGTACTTTGATCAATTCATCAAAGTGCAAAGTGAGATAGTGTTTTGAATCATTTGGACAAGGATGCCACCACAGAGATGAGACTTGTTCTTCCAGTTTTAGAACATGACCATGTTCTTCCAATTTTAGAACATGAGGCTCGGGCATTGCCTACAGTATGTATATAGCTCTATTTTTGAGAACGAAAATATTTTCTAAGGGGGGAACAATGTAATAAAGTAAGTCTACGATCCAAGGGTCTGGCCACTTCAGACAGATCTGAAATCGGACACGGTTTGTTCATCTGTGTGTATGACCAAAGATCTTGAGTTTAGACTTACTAGGAGGTCTTGTCCTCTTGTGAACAAGTGATCCACTTAGCTTAGTGGTTAAGTCTCAAGGATGTGAAGGAGGAGGTCTTGGGTTCAATCCCCATGGGGAACATGGGGAGAGCATTTTGCCCAAAGAGGTCTAGAGCCTCTAAAAGCATCCACTTGAGTTAACTCGAGTTAACTGGGACACTTGGTGCACATGCAGTTACATGGCAGACACATGGCTGGCTAGAATCCACTTGCCCAAGAAGGCAATCCCCTGGAGAGAGCTATATATAGAGGCATTTGGTTGGGAGGAGAGTCATCTCTCTAGCAAGTGGTGGTCGTAATCCTTGTTCTCTTGCAGGATCCAATTCCATCATTTCTCCATCGAGACACCAAAGCCTATCGGGATACCAAGTAGGCAGAAGACCTAACCCGAGGGGATAATTTGGCAACCATGGTCAACCAACAGTTGGGGTGGAGGTCCGATGATGGCTTGAAAAGTGGTTTTGGAGTGGTTAATTTTGGAACTCGATGCCTCGCAAAAAGTGTCAAGGCACCCGCAAAAGGCCTCAATGCTGCACAAATGCATTCATATCATCTGCAAATGGTGTCATGATCATCTAACCATGGTTCAGAGGTAGAGAGAGACCTTTAATATGGCCCAATTCCATGTGATGTTGCACGAGAGGCTTGAGCTCTTCCACGAAAATCCGGAAGAGCATAGGGGCCAATGGGCATGCTTGCCTAATAGATCGTTTTAATCTGATAGTCTTCGATAACTAGCCATTGATATTTATTTGTTTCGATGCATTCCCTAGCAATGTAACAATCATCTTAGTGAATTTCATAGTACATCCAAGATCTTTAAGAGATTGGAGAACAAAGTCCCATTCTAGCCTGTTGTAGGCTTTGTCGAAGTTGATTTTAAGGAATATTATGTGTTACTCAACTCTATAGCAAACTCTAGACCTTCCGAAATATGAATAATAGAGAAGGGAATTTTTTGTGATTTTTTTTTGGAAATGTGATGGATAGGTGAACCTCATGAAATCCATAGATTCCTTGTAAAACCAGCCTTCCCTTTTGAGCCATTCCAAAAGTGGGGACTAGATCTCATTAGTCCTATTCATGCCATATCTTCATATTTTGTGAAACTCTCTTTTGTAGATGCACAAATTATGTAACCTGAGGGGCAAAAGCATGGGCACTTAAGCATAATATGGGAGGAACACTACAACATATGAGGTGCATACCGATGCTGCCTATACCGACGCTCACTCTCGGTGTCAGTATAAACATTGGAAAAGTCTACTTAAAGATATCGACGATCAAGTGACCGTCGGTATGACTGTTTAAAACGGATCGTCGGTGCGTGTTGCGATGGCTAGTATAGCCGTTGGTATGGACATCTGTATAAGTGTCGGTAAATTACTGCAACTTATTGATGCCCAAACCGATGCCCATACTGACGTCCATATCGAGGCCAAGTTTTAAACATACCGGGAACCCGAGAGCAAAACTGAACATTTTTGCACGTGTTTGAGTACTGTTTGTCTTCTATCGAACTTGCATGTGTGAACCGAATTGCGACCTGCATTGTCTTGTGCACACACACACACACAGAGGTCTTTCTCTCTCCACACACACACACTCTCTTTCTGTTTAGATCTCACATCTTGGTAAGTGGTTGCGTACTCTCAGTCTTTGTCTTTCTCTATGCTTTAGGTATTATAATTTCTCTTCTCTTTGATTTTGTAGAAGTTCTTTGGCGTCAATTCTTTGGAATTTGACGATAGACGACATACATTACGCTTTGATGACAACGATCCAAAAGAGGGGCATACTTGTAAGTGATTGTTTTATTCTCTATTGATAGAGAGAGAAAGAGAGAGAGAAAGAGAGAGAGAGAGAAGAGAGAGAGAGAGAGAGAGAGAGAGAGAGAGAGAGAGAAAGAGAGAGAAAGAGAGAGAGAGAGAGATAGATATAGAGATATAGAGATATAAAGAGAGAGAAAGAGAGTGAAAGATAAAGAGAGATGAAAGAGTGGAAGATAGAGATAGGAAGATAGAGCATACATACACACACATACACACACACATCTACACATGCATACATATACACATACATGTACACACATGCATGCATACACACACATACAAATATACACATATGCATACATACACACACATGCATACACACATACATACACACACATATATACACATATGGATACATACACACATGCATACACACATACATACACACACATATACACACATTTATACACACACATATACACACATGCATGCATACATACACACACATATACACACATGCATGCATACACACATATACACATATACACACATGCATACATACACACATACATACACAGACACATATACACATATGCATTCACACATATATACACACATATACACATGCATGCATACATACGCACACATACAAATATACACACATGCATGCATACAAACACACACATACACATATACACACATGCATACATACACACACACATGTACACACATGCATACATACACACACATATGTACACACATGCATACATACACACACATATGTACACACATGCATACATACACACACATGCATTCATACATACACACACATACACATATACACACATGCATACATACACACACACACACATACACATATACACACATGCATACATACACACACACATGTACACACATGCATACATACACACACATATGTACACACATGCATACATGCACACACACATGTACAAACATGCATACATACACACACACATGTACACACATGCATACATACACACACATATGTACACACATGCATACATACACACATATACACACATGCATGCATACATACACACACATATACACACATGCATGCATACCTCACATACACACACACATACATACACACATGCATGCACACACACACATGAATGCATACACACACATGCATATATACACACACATACGCATATACTCACACATGCATACATAGACACACATACACATATACACACATGCATACATTCACACACACACATACATACACACATGCACACATATACACACACACATACACATGCATACAGAAGTATACATATTTTAGGTCTAGATATTTAAGATTAGGGTTTTAGGGTTTAGGCATACATATAATTCAATTACATTTATATTAAGAAAAAATATAGAAAAAAATCTGAATATATAAATAAACATATATATAAAATAGGATTAGGGGTTTAGGTTTTTTTAGGTATTTAACTATTTAGGTTTTAGTATTTCAGGTTTAAGTGTTTAGGTTTTAGTAATTCAGGTTTAACTCTTTCTAATTAGGGTTTTAGGGTTTTAACACCTACATAACATATATACACACATACACATACACATAGAATACATATATACATGTATATACACATTCATACAGAAATATACATATTTTAGGTCTAGATATTTAAGATTAGGGTTTTAGGGTTTAGGCAGAAATATAATTCAATTACATGAATATTAAGAAAAAATCTAGAAAAAAATAAGAAAAAAATCTGAATATACAAATAAACATATATATAAAATAGGATTAGCGCTTTAGGATTAGGGGTTTAGGTTTTTTTAGGTGTTTAAGAAATTCAGGTTTAAGTCTTTAGGTTTTAGTATTTCAGGTTTAACTCTTTCTAATTAGGGTTTTAGGGTTTTAACACCTACATAACATATATACACACATACACATACACATACACATATAATACATATATACATGTATATACACATGCATACAGAAATATACATATTTTAGGTCTAGATCTTTAAGATTAGGGTTTTAGGGTTTTGGCATATAAAGAGAAAATATAGAAACAAATTAAGGAAAAATTTTAAATATATAAATAAATAAATAAATATATATATATATATATATATATATATATATATATATATATATATATATATATATATAGAAAAGGATAATTATATAGATAAATAAATATAAAAAGAAATAGTTTTTTAAATAATTAATTAAATATATATAATTAAATATATGTAATTAAATATATAAAAATAGGATTAATTAAGAAAAAAATTTGAATATATAAATAAATATATATATAAAATAGGATAATTATATAGATAAATAAATATGATAAGAACTAGTGATTTAAATAAATAAATTCAATATATGTGATTAAATATATAAAAATAGGTTTAATTTTAATCATTTTAATTAGAGTAAATATATATACACATACACATACACACATATACTTATACACCTATCTATATACACATGCATACACATCTATACATGTTTTAGGTCTAGGTCTTTTTTATTAGGGTTTTAAGGTTTTAACACCTACATAACATAAATAGACACATACACATACACATACACATATAATACATATATATATGTATATACACATGCATACAAAAATATACATATTTTAGGTCTAGATCTTTAATATTAGGGTTTTAGGGTTTAGGCATATAAAGAGAAAATATAGAAAAAAAATAAGGAAAAAATCTGAATATATAAATAAATATACCTATAGAATAGGATAATTATATAGATAAATAAATATAAAAAGAACTAGTGTTCTAAATAATTTAATTAAATATATATAATTAAATATATATAATTAAATATATATAATTAAATATATAAAAATAGGATTAATTAAGAACAAAATCTGAATATATAAATAAATATATATATATAATAGGTTTTAAGGTTTTAACACCTACATAACATAATATATACACACATACACATACACATATAATACATATATACATGTATATACACATGCATACAAAAATATACATATTGTAGGTCTAGATCTTTATGATTAGGGTTTTAGGGTTTAGGCATATATATAACTCAATTAAATTTATATAAAGAGAAAATATAGAAACAAAATAAGGAAAAAATATGAATATATAAATAAATAAATAAATATATATATATATATATATATATATATATATATATATATATATATATATAATAGGATAATTATATAGATAAATAAATATAAAAAGAACTAGTGTTTTAAATAATTTAATTATTTGTATATAATTAAATATATAAGAATGGTATTAATAAAGAATAGGATTAAATATATATAATTAAATGTATATAAAATAGGATTAGGGTTTTAGGTTTTTTTAGGTGTTTAAGTATTAAGGTTTTAGTATTTCAAGTTTAAATCTTTAGGAGTCTGATTTTTAGGTTTAATAAAAAAAACAAATGTTCTAAAATGTCCATATTGTATCAGATGGCTAGTTTGGATCCGGAGGAGAGAATAGCATGTCATTGCACTCAGTGCAAGTATCAAATTTATCAGAAACGAGGGATTTTTACTACACATGTTAGAGAGTATGGATCCTTTGACAAAAGTCGACTAGAAAATCTACGCTACCATTCGCATGGTCCCCTAGGTGAGTAGATAGACCCAAACGACATTGCACTGGTAACCTCTCATGGACAAAAGAGAACGAAAAAGGACTTAGACATACAAGCAAGTACTAATAGCATTACACAGAATGAACATATGGAATGCTTGAAGCATTTTATGAGACGGACGAAGATCATGATGGTGGAGAAGATGTCGAGCATTTCATGGACACAACAGAATTTTGACGATCAGAAGTCGATGAAGAATATGAAAACATATGAAGACTAGCTCGTTTACCACTTTACAATGGAGCAAAGATATTTGTACTACGTGCGTCACTCACGATGCTCAATCTGCAATCCATTTATGGATGGTCAGATAGTAGTGTCACTGAATTGTTCAGGAAAGTGGATTTGAAATAAACTTTCATGGTTGTATCAAAATAACTTTATTTACTAATATCGTTTTAATTGCTTATTGCAGGCTTCTTAAAGATCAATTTTTGCCAAAGGGCAATGACATGCCTCCAACACGTGGAGATGCAAAAAAAATTTTACAATCCATTGGAATGGATTATACTAAGATTCATGCTTGTCCCAATGATTGAATCCTCTTTCGGAATGAGTATGAGCATCTCCACATATGTCCAAAGTGTGGAGCAAATAGATTTAGTGAAGACCTTATAAGCGAAGCAATCCCCCCAAAGGTCCTTTGCCACTTTCCTATCATTCCATGAATTGAGAACATGTTTAGATGAAAATCTATAGCTGAGTTAATGTCATGGCATACAAACAGCAGGTCTACAGATGGTGTACTGCGAGTGCCTGCTAACTCTGATGCTTGGAAGCACATAGATACTAAGTGGCCAGAGTTCACTAGTGAGCCTTGGTCCATACGTTTAGGCCTAGCTATGGATGGAGTGAATCCATTTGGTTTACCCAGTTCTTCATGGAGCACATGGACTGTATGTTTGGTCAATTATAACATCCCACCATAGCTGGCCACAAAGAAAGGTCATTTATTATTAGCTCTTATTTTACCAGGTAAGTATAAGGTAAAAAACATGGATGTATATCTTGCACCACTTGTGGAAGAACTGTGCATTTTATGGGATGGGATTACTGTGTGTGACATGTCTCAACCTATAAGAAGATGAGAGGTGCGAGTGCAAGGCATACTTATGTGGACGATGCATGATTGGCCAGGTTATGGTGAATGGTCAGGTTTATCAATTTTGGGTTACCATGCTTGTCCCTTATGTGGACCACGACCTTGAAGCACGCTATTCCAAAGCACTATATAAGACTGCCTATGAAGGACACCATAGATATTTGCCTGATGGACATGTTTTACATGAAGGACAAATTGGTCGACAAGCGCAACGCCAAATGAAAGCTAGCGATTGGAAACAACCGTGGGATTCAGAAAATCCAATCGTTGGCATGAAACGGTTGTCCATTTTTTATGAATCCCTTATTGGAGTGAATTATTGATCAATCATTTGGTAGACCTGATGCATATTTTTAAGAATGTGTGAGAGATTCTTTGGAAGACTTTGATAAGAAAGAAAGAAAGCAAAGCACAAAGGGAGGACTTAGAAGAGCGAGGTTGTATGCAAGAGTTGTGCGCAATTACTAAGCCCAACGAAATAGTATCATTACCAAGAGCTCCTTGGGTGCTTCGCAGGATGGAAGAGCAACAAGTGAAGAAAACAATTTCAGAGTTTCGGACACCTAATGGATGCTAAAGACTCCTTTCACATGAAACGATGATCTTGGAGGGCTCAAGTCTCATGATTGGCACAAGTTTTTACAGTTTGTGCTCCCTGTAGCCCTAAAAGATTGTCTTTCGGAGGATGTATGAAGAACCATTTATAAAATTAGTTCTTTAGTACGGTGGATCTCTTCTAAAGAGATAAATAAAGATAGCATAGAGAGTGCGAAACGCAATGCTATCAAAGTTGTTTGTATGGTAGAGAAATGCTTTCCCACAAGTATTATCACTATTTAATTTCATTTACTAGTTCATGTGGTAGATGAAATTGCAATAGCAGGAACTGTCCATAGTCGATGGATGTTCTTCTTAGAGCGCTTTATGAAGACATTAAAAGGGTTTGTTCGATAGAGAGCACGTCCAGAGGGTAGCATGGTAGAGGGATGGCTTGTACAAGAGTCTCTTGTAATCATAACTGAGTTTCTACGTATGTCGGATCCCGAAATGCCTCGCTTATGGAGCGATGATGAAGATGTTGTCTCGTAGGTGATGAACCACAAGGTAAAGGATTGTAAAGAAAAATGGATGTAGCTTTCAGAGAGAAGGCAATGAATTTTTGCATAGTTAACTCTGAGCCTATGTAGAAGTGGTTAGAAAAGTATAAGCTTGCCAAGGAAACCAACGCAAAGGAAAGAGCTCAGCTTCAAAGAGATTGTTCCACTTGATTTTTGCCTCTTCTAGAAAGTCTTCGACCTCTTCCACCTTTTCCAACGAGTAGATGGCTAGATACAGTGGTTTCACAAGCAAAGGTAGCGGGTGAAGATATCTCTGAAGAAGAAGAAGAACTCGCAAAGGGATGTGATTGGGAGTATACTAAATATGGTGCACTATGGTCTCATGGATGACACTTTCGGATCGCACGAATCGATAAAAATAGGTCTACTTTTGGTAGTGGGGTGATGGTGAACTTTTTGCGACTCAGAGATTCATTCGTTTGTCGAAGAGGAAGAGATCATTTTTCGAGAAGAAGAGGTCATTGAAGAAGAGTTCATTGTTCAAGAAGACGAAGCAATGGACGATGATCAGGAAGAAACCAGCATAGCAAGCGATTTAGATGTCATCAATATAGAGATAGATATTCTCGGTGCATCGGATCTCCAAGAGGATGCTAGACTAGAGGATTTTTTAATCAAACACTTGTACATACTAATTTTTGTTTATTTTTTTTTCTAGGTTTCTTTTTACACTAGTATTTCTCTCTATTACCTTAATTATCACATGCTAATTATTTGAGTTCTTTTGTTACAGAGCACGATGGGAGACAAACCTCCAGTCACTCCACATTCCATGATAGAGGAGTAGTTTTTAGAGTTCATCTCTCAAGTACCTCCCGCGTATATGGCCACTACATCACAGTATTGGATCGCTCTTGGTTGCACTCCTCCCGGCCTCACTCCTGGTGGCCTCACTCCTACCCGCCTCACTCCTACCGGCCTCACTCCTGGTGGCCTCACTCCTGGTGGCCTCACTCCCACCGGTGTCACTCCTACCGGTGTCACTCCTATAGGTGGTGCTACTCCCACAGGAGGTATGTCTCCTAGCTTTATGACTCCACCATGACCATCTTTTCAGCCATCCCTCATTGGATCTAGTAGTAGACATGTGCGTTTGACACCTCAGTAGGATACAGGTTCTGGCCCGTCTCATAGGTCGAGGTCATGCTCTAGAGCAAGAGGTTCTAGGAGTGGATCTACAGGTAGATCTGGAGGAGGCGACTATTGTGGAGGCAGTGCAACAGATGTTGTGTCGCCTGCTTCTACTCCTAGGACGAGTATCTCAGATGTAGGTACACCACGTGGTACACCACGTGATACACCATGTGGAACAACCACGTACACCTTGGGGTGCTCATGACCATGATGACCCCAAGGTGTACACTATCCGAGATGGAGCTCCGGTGATGGATGCAGCTAGCAAAGCAGTGCGTGGATGTATACGACAACTTTGCTCCATATAGTTTGGACACTCTATCATGTTGAAATGGAGTGAACAACATAAAAATATGAAGAATTATATCACACACACGATTTATTAGGAGTTCCGACTAGCCGATGGATAGCCTCTTGTCAGTTCAAAGTGGATTCTGCACACCGCACGTGAAGTTATGTCCCATTGACGATCTGAGGCTCGTGATGCTTTCAGAGCAGGCTTACCAAAGCCTGTATGGTTAGATGCTGAGGAGTGGGATATGATTCGTGACGAGCAACTACAGACTCCTGATCGATATCGTCAGCGGCAAGATGCCGCAGCCACATGTTTAGATACGGTTGGACCGTCACATTTGGGCAGCGGCAGATATGACACGATGCGTCATGACTTTGTAAGTACCATTTGATTTATTGAATTTATTTGTGTTAAGTTTCTCATGTATGTTCCTCTAATGTTTTGTATATTTGTTGCAGGAGCTGGTAATGGGTCATCCTCCAACATGAATGGAGGAGGCTTATGGATATCATCATGGATTGATTGCACTATTGGAGGACTTGGAGGGATGCGATGCAGTCGTTTCATGGGAGCATTTGCGATGAGGTGATTAATTTATAAACTTGGTTTTTACTAGTTGTTTGTAAATTTCATGTGAATTTATCTAATTTCATTAATGTTCTTTGTTGCAGGATTGTTGATATGGAACGCTCTTTGCATGTGTATGGCAGTGGCATACCCAAATTTTGTATTTGATTTTTATATGGCAATGGAATGCTTTGCCACATTTTGTAAAAGTGTCATATATGACAGTGGTTTGCCACACTCTTGTAAATGCTTCATTTATGAAATATATAACTCTTTTTGTACATGGTTCATGATTCATTCTGATTATCTCTTTTGTGTCCAATAAAATTCTATTTTATGAAATCATATTTAGGTTGACATAAAAGTACACATCACATGAACTCAGTTTTTTTTGGGCAGAGTGTATTGTCTTTTGCTAAGCAACATCATGGTAATGTTGCTATAGCAAAAGACAACACACTCTGCCCAAAAAATTTTTTTGCAGATATGGTCATCGGTATAAGTGTCCATGTACCCAGTAATGTCATCGGAATGAGCATCGGTACACCCAGTGGGCGCCAATATACGTGACGGTGCACCCAACATAGGCGTCGGTATGGGTGTTGGTATGGGCGTTGGTATTTTTGATGCATATACCGACGCATATCTAACGCTCATACTGATGCTTATATCGACGCCCATACGGATGCTTTAATACTGACGCACATACCGACACCTACACTGACATTGGGCCAAAAAAATGCACGTTCATTTCCCTTAGTAAAAACCTTGGTATACGGCCGATCTGTTGTAGTGGAAGTGTAGGAGTGATTCCCTTTATTGGTTTATTTTTTCATTATGAACTTCCTTTGGAGATGGTATCTGATCATGGTACTCATTTTCTTGATGAGCTCATTAAACACATTATAAATTATTATTGTATTGAGCATCAAATTATTATTGTATTGAGCATAAGTTAGTTCTCCATATAATCCTTGAGTTAACAAGTTCGTGAGAGTACGAGAAAATTTGCATTGATGATGCTTCAAAAATTGTTTCATCAAACACTCGAAGAAATGGGAATAGTATTTATCTATTCCTTTATGGGTTGCACAACCTATGAGGTTGCAATGGGTTTTACCTCATAAAAAATTGGCTTACATATTAGAAGCTATTACTCCCATGGAAATTATGGTTCCCAATATATGCTTAGCAATTTGTGAAAAGCCCTTACCAAAGGAATCTTTTGAGTACCTAATGGGCAAATTATGATTTCCAGAGGAGGATCAATAGGAATCTTTTGAGTACCTAATGGGCAAATTACGATTTTTAGAGGAGGATCAATACGAGAGCTTTAAGCCACTAATTCAAGAAGTAAAACTTATAATCTTGGTCCCTTCATAAGACAGTTGCAAATAGTGCAAGTTTGGGGAACCAATTCTTTGTATTTGCAACAACTAGGAGTTACCACCAAAGTCAATCTCAAGGATTATTCCCATAGAGATGTCCCACCATTGCAATGGAACGCCATCCATAGAATAACTAAAAAGAAGGATTCAATGCAATCCCTTGCATCAAAACCTTCATGGTTGCATGAGGGCAGTCACTTGTGGATGTGTAAAGTATCAACAAACAAACAACAGAGATTAGAAGCTAGGGACTTAAGTAAGGAACAACACCTGAGAACCATCCAAGGCCTAGCCTATGCACTAGTAGTGTTCACAAACAAAGAGTTTGATCCCCATGGATGGGCAAAGATATTAGCCATCATGGACATAGCTATGAAAGTGAAACAATGGATGCCTCATTGTGATGAGGATGTTATGATATCTTAGTCTTCATGATAGAACCCCTATTGTTTGAGCCTATTATAGAGCAATATGATGGCACAACTAGAGTGCCAATAGGAGTAAGTGATTGGGAATCAGAGTACATCGTCATGCAGCCATTTTGCTCTTTAGAGCAGCAATCCCTATTCTTAATAGAAGCCAAAACCCCTCATCAAGTTGAGTCTAACAAAGAGAATCTGCTAACTCAAGTAGCTGATACCAATTTTGAAAAGAAGAAGGAACAAAGGAAGTCTCCCACACAAGATAAATTTAAATAATCACTATTTGAAGTGCCAAAAAATTTTAAGAAGTATGAAGTCAAGGACAGAAGAATCATGGTGAAAATGCCCCAAACAGAAGCTCTCATGGGAGAGGCTTATGATAACATAGAAAAGATGAAGAAGATTGTAGTTATCGTGGAAGAAGGAGATGAGAAATGTATTTACATAGGACATGACCTAAGTGAAGAGGAGGAGTAAGAATTGATTCACTACTAAGAGAGTATAGGCGTGTTTGCATGGAGATACAAAGATTTGAAATAATGTCTGAATTTCTTTATCACAAAGATCATGGCTAAGCTCTCTCTCGATCATAGTGTAACTTCTTTCAATAGTGTTTAACTTCCTACTTGTGTATGCAATAGGAAGATCTATGTTCCCCTCTCGAGGTGGTTGTGCTAACTCACATCTAACTGCATAGTTTGAGGCATCAACATGAACATGGACTTGCTTATTCCAGTTTGGCATGGTCAAAATTGGAGCTGAGCACAATTTCTATTTTATTTCATTGAATGAGGTTTCACATGCATCACTCCACTTAGAGTTACTTAAGAGGTTGTACAAAGGTTTGGCAATAACTATGCACATGTGGATAAAATGTCTGCCCTTGATGAATCCTTTTTGGTCCTCGCTAAGCCACCCCTTCAAGTGATAAGAAATTATGTTGGTGATTACTTTCGCAAGAATCTTGTACTGCATTTAAAGCATCATGATCGGGCACCAGTTCTCAATTCTTGTTATCTTTTTTATGGATAAGCTTGATGACATCATTCTTTAGGCATTCATGAAGGGCGGCGAAAGCTAATGCCTCTTGCCAAACTACTCGTAATAGGGTGGTCACAACCAGTTTGAAAGACTAGATGAATTCATTTGTGAGGCCATCCCGATCCAGGCTTTTCCCATTGGGGAGAGTATTGATAACTTCGAGAATCTCATTATCTATAATGGGTGTGCCAAGGAGAGCTTTCAGATTGTGTGGTATTCTTGAGGGAGAGACTCTCAAGATGGTTGCCATGTAATCCCTCCTGTGGGGAGAAAGAGGTGTTGAAACCCCCAGGAGATTAGTAAAATGGTCAACATTAATAACACTTTTTTCTTCTTTTGTTTTGCATTCGACCCCATTACTACCTATCAAGAAGGGGATAGAGTTTCTTGTTTGCTTCCTACGAGGATGTTCACTAAGAACTTACACATGGGGCACCGACAATCTCTTAAAAGCAGTCTTCAAATGGTTACAGTTTCATCTAGAGGAGATGCAAAATATGTCAAGGTATTGCCAAAATATGAACATACACTAAGTCTTGTTTTGGAAGAAGATGGTGTCACTAGACAACAAGCGTAGAACCTTCTAATTTTGGTGTTGCACAAGAGAGAGGCGCCTAATTTGGCTTTACTGCATGATATTCAAAATTGGCATATCCCATTTTTTACCTTTGGACTCTTGAACTATAAACAATTATAAAAGGAAACACGCCTTTTCCAAAAAGACAACCTTTTTTTCTTTTATACGAGCCTTTCAAGAAACGAAAGAAATCCGATATTGTTATATGGTCTTACCTTTTCAAGAAGCATGCGCTCTGTGGAAGCTCGACATCTGTGCCATGCTCTTGCGCAGCAAATGTGTGTGTGCTTTCATGAACATCGGAACTTGCGCCTACACCGCTGTGTTATTCTTCTACTATGTCAGCCCAAGGATAATTCTTCACTCTACTCAAGAATATCATCGTCGCGAATGCGTAATCGGGCGTCCATTGTCTTTTTTTGTTCTTTTCTGACAGTACAATGAATTGAAAATATCCACTCATGTCCAAATCCGCATAGCTTAGTGGTTGATGCTCTGAATCTCAAGGAAGAAATCCTCAGTTCAAATCTTGGCTGGACATATCCATGAATTCCCAAAGATGAGTGACCATGAAGTTCCCCAAAATGGGTGTGTGCCTCTTTCCAATTCATTCCAATGTAGTAGGGTAGAGGCACCATCATGAGAATCTTATGAACATGTTCAGCTGAGACTTGAACTCAAGACTTCCTCCTACAGCTTCAAGACGTCAGCCACTAAGCTACGCGGGCTCGAACACGATTGACATGTTTCTCTCCAATGGTGTCAGGCTGAGAAAGTTACTCCTCTATCAAACTTATCATAGATATCGTTTTCCTTTTTTTAAATGGAGGTTCGGTCGAGGCCTACTCCCCCGGACTTTAACTTTGAAATTGCAACTGTACAAAGAAGTGCATAGTACCCATGGGACCCCCCTTATCCCACAAGAACAAGAGTTTACAAGACTGGGTTAAATGGCGGTCACAACTACCGCGGGGATGGTCAAACGGTGGCCAACAGCCACATACAACAATTTCCAGGATTCAAATGTCCCTACATGTTGGCCACATACAACAATTTCCAGGATTCAAATGTCCCTACATGTTGCTGCCAGGGGTTGAACCCTCGCCCCCGCCTCAAGAGACGAGAGGCCCAATCACCAGGCCAGCGAACCGGGACTATCATAGATATTGTTTTTTTTTTTTTTTAATAAAGGAAGTTCGGCCTTAGCCTAATCTCCCGGACTTTAATTATAATAAGGAGAAAAAGTTACAAGTGAATGGGACTAGTGCCCATGGGACCCCCCAAATCCCACAATGCAGGGGAGGAGTATGGCAAGCTACAGGGCATTACAAATGAGGTGGATAAAATTATCATCACCCTCATGTGGGACCCATTTGGGTTTCAACTTGTTGTTTTCGAGGAGATAAATACAGTGATGTCTAAACGGCGGCGATCTCTTGACTCGGGAGATTCTTTTACCAAGGAGAAACAAGGATTTCTCGATCGACCATTCCTTAGGGGTTTGGTCAAAATTGACAGCACAACGCTCCCTCCAAATCTTCCAGAGAGCCTCCCCTCTGATGGCATTCCACAGCCTCGATGAGCAACCGATCGCCTCACCCAACATCACCTGTTGCCAGTTGATTTGACTCGTGAGTCTCAGAACCCGGGTCACGTGGTGCCAGATAACGCGGGACTTGGGGCAGTCGAAGAACAGGTGAGCTAAGTCTTCGATGCACCGATGGCAACGTTTGCACCATGGCGGTACACCACGGATTTTGTTAGCCCTTGCATTGGTCCAGATACCTTTATGCAAGATCTGCCACATGAGAACGGACTTTTTGACCTCAATTAGGGGGTGCCAAATAGACATGAATTTTAGCGCCCACCGAAGTTTGGTCCAAGAAAGGCACCATCTCTTGTTAAGGGTGTGGTGAACATCCAAATCCTCTTTGAAGTTGGGCATTCTGGAAAGCTTCTTACCATTGCTCCATTTGAGGCCCTCCAAGCAAGGAAGATGCTGACCGCAGAGAAGGCGGGTAGTTGAGCGGTCCCAGGCTAAACACCTGCTTTGAAGAAGAGTCCATTCCTCAAAGGTAACTCTAAGTCTCGGGTCCAATTCTTCGAACCTAATCCACTGGCTGGTCTCTTGTTTCCAGAGTTGTTTCCACTGTTTGAACCCCTTGTTCCATAACCGCCTTGCAGTTTGGAGGTTCCAAGACTCCACCCCCCGAATGCCACTGATCGGGAACCAAATAGAATCATTTTGTCTTATGCCAGCTGCCCACTTCCACTCATCACTGATTCTGATGAATTGTTTGACCTTGTTCCAATTCTTCCATAAGGAACATACGAGGCTAGAGCCTTTAGGGAAGACCGGGTGGGGGGAGAACAAAAGCGTGAGAATCCCTAAGTCCTTCCAACTAGGGTGGCCAACAAAGGTAAGGTCTTCCGTGTTTCTGAAGATCAATTTGGCCCAAGAGGACTCCTTATTGCTCCAAGCCTTGATAAGCCACTTTGCAGCCAACTTGTCAGCCAACCCACCAATATCCAAAATTCCCAATCCCCCTGAGTCT
Organism: Ceratopteris richardii; assembly: GCA_020310875.1. Classification (NCBI taxonomy): domain Eukaryota; kingdom Viridiplantae; phylum Streptophyta; class Polypodiopsida; order Polypodiales; family Pteridaceae; genus Ceratopteris; species Ceratopteris richardii. The sequence continues at coordinate 153,498,728 of CM035421.1, read as the reverse complement.
TTAGGGCTAATGCAAGTTTCCCATTTGATTTTGGGAATCCCCCTTCTATTGGGGTCCCCAGTCCAAAGGAAGTTTCTGCAGATTCTTTCCACTTTGGCCAAGTCTTTCTCCTTAGGTCTCCAACACGAGATAAAGTAAATAATTGTAGAGAGCATAAATGTGTTAACAACCATAGCACGCCCTGCCAGGTTGACTTGCATACCTTTCCACTGATTCAACTTCCTATCCAGCTTGGATAGCACCCAGTTCCAACGTTGGTCCATTGAGATATCGAAACCCATCGGAATGCCAAGGAGATAGAAGACTTGACCGCTAGGGATAACTTGACACCCCTGATCCACCAACAATTGGGGAGTATGTCCGCTGATTGCTCTAAAAGCAGTTTTAGCATGGTTGATCTTTGAGCCTGATGCCACACAAAAGGTGTGGAGGCACCACCAAAACACCTCAATGCTGTTTATATCGTTATGCACAAAGGCATTCATGTCATCAGCAAAAAGTCTCACAATCATTTGGCCGTGATTTAGAGGTAAGGAAAGACCCTTGAGATTGCCAACGTCCATGTGATGCTTTAATAGGCAGCTGAGTCCATTCGAGGCGATGGCGAATAGTAATGGAGCTAGAGGGCAGCCTTGCCTAATTGATCTTTTTAAACGAATGGGCTCAGAGAGCTTACCGTTGATGTTTATTCTAGTTGAAGCATTTCCAAGAAGAGTGGAAACCATCTTCGTGAACTTTTGGCTGCATCCAAGGTCCTTCAATGATTGAAGAATAAAGTCCCATTCCAATCTGTCATACGCTTTGTCGAAGTCGATCTTAATGAAAACCAGATCTTGAGAAGACTCCTCAGCAAAAGCCAGGCCTTCCCAAATATCGATAATTGCTTCAAGTATAGATCTACCTTTGATAAAACCTTTCTGGTCCTCGCACAGCCATGACTTTAGATGACAAGAAATTCTGTTGGCGATAACTTTTGCAATTATCTTGTATCCAGTTTGGAGCATGGTAATCGGACGCCAGTTTTCAATTTTGTTCTTATCTCCCCGTTTGTGGATTAACTTGATGACGCCATTATTCAGGCACTCAGGGAGGGCGCCGAAAGAGAGAGCCTCTTGCCACACGAGGCGCAGCGGGGTGGCCACCTGATGTTTGAAGGACTTGAAATACTCATTGGTAAGGCCATCCGGACCCGGACTTTTCCCATTAGGAAGGGCATCAATAACCTCGATAATTTCATTCTCGGAGATGTTAGCATCCAGTAGAGCAATCAAGTTCTGTGGGATTCTCGTTTGAGCAACCCTTGAGATGGTTGCCATGGCTTCGCACCTGTGGGGGGAAAGAGGAGTCGAGACCCCGATAAGATTGTTAAAGTGTTCGACAATGATAGATCTATTCTCCATTTCCGTGCAACATTCAATTCCATTGTTATCGACCATTAGGGGCATGGATTCCCTAGCTTGTTTCCTTTTGAGGATGTTACACATCTCTTTCGTTGGTTTGTCGGCCTTCCCTGCCCACCAGTCTTTGAAGAAAATTTGAAGACTTTTCCTTTGAACCTCCTCCTCTAACCTTAGTCTTCCCCTGATTTTCAAAAGACCTTGTTGGCAGTGTAGCTTACCTTTGTTCACCTCTTCTTCAAGCCGTGAGAGCCTCCGGTACACTGTTTCTCTTCTTTTTTTTCGGATTTCTCTTATAGCCTTTTGAGTCCTGATTAAAATTTTTCGAGTCCTTTCTACTGCGCTTCTCCAACACTTAGCCGGTTCATTACAGTAAGCAAAGGCTTCCGTCCACACCTCAAAAATTTCTTGGTGGACAGAGGGGAGGGAAAATGATGTCTGACAAGCATGAAACCAAGGAGCTTTCTGGAGCATGGGAATCGGTTTGAAAGAAAGAGTAATCGGATAGTGGTCTGAGATAGTTAGGTCCATGTGTTGGGAAATCGAAGGCATACCCCACTGAAGGATGGTGTTCTGATCGATGTAGCATCTGTCAAGTCTTGCTTTCCTCAAAGAGTCCCCCGATTGGAGATTTGACCAGGAGAACCCCTTCATGTCTTTCACCTCAACCAGGTCGAGATGGAGCTTGATTTTATCCCATATCTCTTTCTCTTGACCGTCAATAATTTTTCCTTTGTTATTCCATCGGTCCTCAGGAAACTCAACCATGTTAAAGTCCCCACAAATCAGAACATTGTGTGAAAGGGAGTCGAGGGACGCCCAAGTATCCATTCTATCTGCTTCACCATTAGGGGCATAAATTGAGACCACAGTGAACTGGAAAGGGAACCCGAAAGAGGCAGCAATCCAACGATGATTCCGACCTTCAAAAGTCGAGGTCACATTGCCAGACACGGAGTGACTAATGCCGATAGAAGCACCCCCCGTCCCTCTAGGGTGAGAAGTGGAGAACCAAAGGTGGTTCGGAGAAATGCATTTAAGCCGTTTTTGTAACTCCTCTCCGTCAATTTTAGTCTCTTGTAAGCAAATAAAGTCCGGGGCGAAGCACTTGTCTTTGAACCACTGGCCAAGAATCGAAGCTCTTGACGGGTCAGACAGACCCCTGATGTTTAAAGATGTGAATTTCATTGATGATGGTTGCCCTCTTTGAGGGGAGGGACCCGATCTTTTTTCTTCTTGTGGTCTTCTTTTTTCCTCCCTACTTCTTGACTAAGGATCCTACTCTTGAGGGGGCTCTTCCAAGGCATGCCGGAAGGTTGTTTTCCTTTAAGCTTTGACTTTTGTTGCGGTAATCTTGGAAAGCATACCGGGAGGGTAGGACCTAGAGAGGAGCTTTCGTTGTCTGGGTTGTCTTCATTGCTGGTAGTGAAGCCTTCCTCTTTACTCGTGGTATAACCTTCTTGGTTGTCTTCTTTGCTGGTAGAGCACCCAAGGGTATTATCAGTGGGGTCTTCTTCAAAGTGGTTGTCCCCTGGGAAGTCGACCTCATTAATCTCTTTTTCTAGGTTACTGTATATGTTATTCGAGGGGGCAACTGTCGTAGTATTCCTTGCTGTTGATCTTCGAGGGCTAACTTTCCTCCTGCGTCTCACTTCAGTGAATCCTTCTGAATCTGTCTCAGCAACGCGGGTTCCCTCTTCTTCCTCCATTGCAGGGGGATGACCCCGAGTGTCATCTTGGGGGAGAGGGTGTAGGGTCCCATCTGGTTTAAGCTTGTTTTTATTGGAACTTTTCTTCAGGGGGCAGTCTTTGATCCTATGACCTTGCTGCCCGCACCGGAAGCACGCGTTTGGCAAATTCTTGTAAGTGACCTCTTGTGTCCAAGTCTTACCATCTCCACAGTTTATGGAGATCTTCGAGGGAAGGACCTGGTTCAAGTCTGTTTCAACGCAGATCTGTGGATGCCATCTTGCATTGAAAGAATGTTGAGCACCATCGTAGATGAACCCCCCAACATCCTGTCTTGCGGCCATCGGGCGACCGATCGGTGATACGATTTCATGAAGAAATCCATACAAGAAGAAAGGCAGATTGGGAAGCTCTACCCAAAGCGGGTAACGAAGAGGCTTTGATCTGTTCGGGACAAAGTCTGGGGTCCACTTAAATAGGCAAAGGGTGGATCGGCCCACTTGCCAGGAGCCGGCTTGCAGGGCTTGGAAGGCCATCTCTTCGTTCTCAAATACTAGAAGCAGGTGGTTCGCTGGCAGGAATTGACATTTGGACATAATTAGGCCACGCGGGAACCACTCCTTGCGAAGCCAAGATCTCACACTTTCAAGAGGGGGCCTGGGGCCAAACATTTGACCGATCAGGCAGGTTTTCTTCAGTTCTTCTTGCTTTGCGGCCACAGACTCCTTGCATAAAGAGACCTCTGGGGGCACGACGTCCACTGGGACGGACTCCATCTCGAGTGGGGACACGGACTGAGGGGGCGCCACATTGTTTAAGATTAACGAGGGAATAGAAGACGACATTTGAGAGAGAGGACGCGAGAAAACAAGAGTTGCAATCCACGGTCCAACGGGCCACTTTTAGGATTTTAATGAGAGGGCTCTTAAGAATCCTCTAGAACGAAGGCAAAGGGCTCAAGGAAATCCTCACGAATTGAACTTAAAGCTTCAACGAAGCAAGGAAGGGAACCAATCTTTTTTCTTTTACGAAAACACTCAAGCAACACCCACCCCAAAAAAGCCACTACTTTGGTTTCCTTGCACTGAAGCGACGCCCAATTTAACACTAAACTTTAAGAGTGATGTTTGGAAGCGAACGACCATCGCTTGGTAAAGAGAGCCGTCTGACGCGGGTCAAAAACTGAGACGGATTGATAAAAGAAAGTCACCACTATTAAGATTGATAAAAAAAGCTTTCTAGAATCTTCCTGAAAGAATGTGAAAGGCCGCCACGCGCAGATAAAGGAGTTTCTTTTAATAAATCCTTTAACCACAACAAGCAGGTATCGCCCCTTTGCGATTCCACTATCTATCGTGCACGGACTTCGAGGGCTCTCAAACTATCGCGACAAGGGCCTGCCTATCGCGACACGTCCAGCAGACTATCGCGACATCGGGCCAGCTGACTATCGCGACACTCCCAGCAGACTATCGCGACACCTCCATTGCAAGTTGTCTATCGCGACACTCCGAGCAGATTATCACGACACCTGCCGTACCTTCGTTGGATGGCACTACGCCGAGACGACAGCTGAACGTGCGTTCACAGTCTGGAGGCTGCAGCAACCGTTCAAATGCAGATTTTGCGGAGCTGTCGTAAGCTATGCAGTTCGAAGTACTGGCACTGAAATACTTTCAATGTCTAGAACGTAGAACTCCTCTGACGGAAAACGCGCAACCGTCCTGAACTGTTGTTGATGACAAGCCATCCTTAATCACTACCCGCCGCTACAGTGGACGCTTGTCGTTTCTGCTCATGCTTGCCTGTTTCCGAGGCGTGGCGATGGCGCAACACTGTGTCTTACAGAGGCATGTCACAAACACTTCTACTCACAAACACTTCTACTCACCACGATCTTCAAGGTTGACTCATTCCTCTGCTGCTGCCTTCGATTCAGGGATCAAACTACAATGATCTCCTTCTCTGATCACAGAGCCCGTAAAGTGGAACTAGAATGAGGGAGCTCTTGATCATCCTCTGTGATCTTTTTTTCTCTGGTTCTCTCTCCAAGGATGTTATCATAGATATTGTTGTCGCTCCTCCATCTCTATGACATGAAGATTCCTGAAATACTTTTCACACACGTCAGCTAATGTCGATAGGACTCTGCTAGGAATGTCGTTGTCGTCCTTTTATCTTGTTGTCGACACAGCAGGAAGCCTGCATTTGTACGTCATCAGCTCGGTTCCAGATATTATTGTGGCTCGTGTTTTTTTACGTCATCATCTCTGTTGCTCTTCTACCTCACAATTGCATCAGCGTACATTAGTACACCTGCAATGCTTTGCTTCAAAACATGGTCGTCATCGCTGCGTCTTTTTGGCGCCATTCCACGTAGCTGCTTGGACTTTTACGCCATCGCCGCTCTATATATGTTACTTCATCATATCGTCCTACATAGCTGGACCTACGCCTGCAGTTCTACGGCATCATCTCCGTTGCGTCTGCCTAAATTGACAGACCTTCATACTGACACCCACAATTTCCCGCCACCTCTTCGATTGCTCGGTTACATCTCCATTGCGTCAGCCTACATGTGTAGACATGCAATGCACTCAAGGACGTCGTTCTCTTCTCTGCATCCTCGTCACATCAAGCGACGTACCCATTCTTTCTTACTAAGTTGATTCATGGATACTCACAAGCTATTTAGTCTTAGAATTCTGCTATGGATATGTGATTGCTTTTAGATGACCTTCAGCTAAGTAAGTGAATTACTTTCCACAGTCCACATGTATACTGCATTTCACCATGCTTTTCAAGAGAGCACGGCATACTAAAATTTGAAAAGCAATGCGCTAGGGTTTGGTCGAGTCCTTCTCTGCGGTGTGAGCCCCTCAGAGCTCACCCTCTCCTGAAGCCACATGCCTTATTGCATCATTAGGGTATGAAGTTCTGTGTGACCCATCTTCTTGGGGTCTGGACCCCTCTTTCCCCGCACAGGCGTGACTACATGGCATCCATCTCTAGGGTTTCTCAACCTAGAATCCCTCCGAACATGATTTCTCTACTGGATGCTAACATTTCAGAGAACGAAATTATCGAGGTTATTGATGCTCTCCCCAATGGAAAAAGTCGAGGCCCTCATGGACTCACCAATGAGTATTTCAAGTCCTTCAAGCACGTGGTGGCCACCCCACTGCGTCTGGTGTGGAAAGAGGCCCTCTCCTTCGGTGCCCTCCCTAAGTGTCTTAGTAATGGTGTCATCAAGTTAATTCACAAAAGGGGAGATAAGAACAAAATTGAAAACTGGTGGCCGATTACCATGCTCCAAACTGGATACCAGATAATGGCCAAAGTTATCGCCAACAAAATCTCTTGTCATTTAAAGTCATGGCTTTGTGAGGACCAGAAAGGTTTTATTAAAGGTCGATCTATACTTGAAGCAATTGTCGATATTTGGGAAGGCCTTGCGTTTGTGGAGGAGTCTGCACAAGATCTGGTTTTCATTAAGATCGACTTCGACAAAGCATATGACAGATTGGAATGGGACTTTATTCGTCAATCACTGAAAGATCTTGGATGCAGCCAAAAGTTCACGAAGATGGTTTCCACTCTACTCGGAAATGCTTCAATGAGAATAAATATCAATGGTAAGCTCTCTGAACCCATACGTTTAAAAAGGTTTATAACGCAAGGCTGCCCACTGGCTCCACTACTCTTCGCTATCGCCTCCGATGGCCTCAATCGCCTATTTAAGCATCACTTGGATGCTGGAAATCTCAAGGATCTTTCCCTACCTCTTGATCACGACCAAATCATTGCTAGACTCTTTGCCGATGACATGAATGCCTTTGTTCTTAATGATCTCAACTGCATTGAGGTCGTTTGGACTTGCCTCGACACCTTTTGTGTGGTGTCAGGTTAAAAAATCAACCATTCTAAAACTGCTTTCAGAGAAATCCGTGGACCTCCACCCCAACTATTGATTGATCATGGGTGTCAAGTTATCCCTAATGGTCAAGTCTTCCGTCTCCTCGGTATTCTGATGGGCTTCAACATCTCGATGGACCAACGATGGAATTGGGTGCTATCCAAACTGGATAGCAAACTAAATCATTGGAAATGTATGCAAGCTAACTTGGCAGGGCGTGCAATGGTTGTCAACACATTTATGTTTTCTACGACTATTTACTTTATCTTGTGTTGGAGACCTAAGGAGAAAGAATTGGCCAAAGTGGAAAGGATCTATAGACACTTCCTATGGACTAGGGACCCCAATAGGAGGGGGATTCCCAAAATCAAATGGGAAACTTGTATTAGCTCGAAAGACTCGGGGGGGTTGGGTATTTTGGATATCACTGGGTTGGCTGACAAGTTGGCGGCAAAGTGGTTTATCAAGGCTTAGAGCAATAGAGAGTCCTCTTGGTCTAAATTGATCTTCAGAAATTTGAAAGACCTTACCCTAGTTGGTCTTCCCCATTGGAAGGACATTGGGATCCTCACGCTTTTGTTCTCCCACCATCAGGTGTCCCCTAAAGGCTCTAGCCTTGTGTGTTCCTTATGGAAGAGTTGGAACAAAGCCAAACAATTCATTAGAATCAGTGATGAGTGGAAATGGGCTACTGGGATAAGACAAAATGACTCTATCTGGTTCCCGATCATCGGCATAAGGGGGTGGAGTCTTGGAACCTCCAAACGGCTACGCGGCTATGGAACAAGGGGTTCAAAGAGTGCAAACAGCTCTGGAAACAAGAGACCGGGAGTGGATCAGGTTTGAAGACTTAGACCCGATGTGGGCGTGAAAGCGACGGTCGGTGGATCAAGCCAACCGCCCAAAAGTACGGCGCACGCGGGGTGCTTGAAGCAACCTCAGGTAATTGATGGAGACTCAAAAGATTATTAGTCGAGCAATTATAAAGTCATATTTCTCATCACGAGTATTGGAATTCAAACTGTCATGTTTAGTATTGGAATCTCGCCAAAATCTTTTGTTATCGCTAAAGTTAATGCAATATATAAAATTAAATTTAGCTCATCTTGCATGTTCATCACAACAAATAAGGAATTGGCATGTTGCAAATGATGAAGCGTTACACCTTAATTCAGATCAATCTAGTGATAACACCAAATTGAAGGACTGCTAACGACTATTTGAAACATGAATTCCCTCTTCCAAATGCATATAGCCAAAATGTCTTATAGAAGAAAGACAATCATTTAGGCATTGTTCAAGCTCTGCACATGCTAATAAAGGCGCTTTCCTAAGTCTCTATTATTAACGAGGAATCCAAGCTATGCAAAGAGATTCACATAATAGGAGATCGACATCATCAAATAAATGAATTCATTTCTTCTGGTCACAACTTCTAGTACGAAAATTACCTGTTAAGCTCAATTGTTCTCAGTTTCGTTTAGAATCAATAGTGTAGGCATCGATAGAATGGAAATCGAATGTAAAGAGATAAAACAAAGAGATGTCAAAGGTACAATGCATAGATGTATGTGCGCAAAATTGCATTCAAAGCTAAGACATATAGGAACAGAGCATCCATAGGTGAATCAAAGTATTGAGAATTGAAACATCGAGAAAGTTTGTCATGATAGAGAGCAGATTAATTTTATCAAATGTTTCACGTAGCATTCTTGGAGTATAAATAAAAGAGCGATATGATCAGAGCTCTCTAATACTGTCTCCAAGTTTCGAATGATCAAAACCTCAATGACTAAGTGGTCTCAATCTCAGACTCTTCAAATCTTCCTTGGCCTATTGCTTGTCAAAACCATAACCGATTTGTGCATAGTCACGGATGATGGTTGTGACTTGTAAAACTAAGCATCAAAGTATGAGGATGTCTTCGTGTTATTCTCTATCACACGAGTAGGTATGTCAGTACGCGATCAGAGAGCAGAGAGAATCATTAGTTCTCTTCGTGATCAGCAATAGAATGTAATTCGGATACAATTGCCAGATCATAAATGTTGATCTTTAGCGCAATTAGCAAACACTTCTCCGCATCTGTCGGAAAAACATAAATCAGTCGCCATATAGTTTTGCTTATGAATTAAAGTAAACTTCATACGTCGAAGAAACATCAAGTAAAGTGAAGTTCATGATGTAAAGACTTGATAACCACGCAAAACGAGGGCTAACAGTTAACATACAAGGAAAAGTTATAGCAGATGTGCAAACTAGTAAAAGTTTTTGTTTTTTACTGTGCCAATTTTTTTGCCGCCGTACTCGCAGAATTCGGATAGTAAACAAAATTAGTCAGGGAGGCAACATCTTATGCTTAGCATCCTTAATTGTCATGTAAGTAACGTACAACTAAAATCAACGATTTCTGCTTCATAAGCTTTTGAGCGACCTAATGTGTGACATCCACAAGGCATCAATTGCGCTAATAGCAAATGAAAACATTCGTTCCAGTAGAAGAAAGATTAAACATTCAGAAGATAGCATATAGCATACCTTTTGTTAGCTCAGAAAATAACTAAGGGAAATAGATGTGCACCTCTCGCTCATGTATCCGCAATTTAAAAGTGTAGTCGCAGGCGTACATTCATCATCTTAACATCATAAACTGGCGATGAACCGATCATGGTATAGGACTACCTCCGTGCTGCATAAAGCCTAAACATGGATGAAACTGCAAAGACAATCTCAAACGTAGTACAACAGTTCGATGTGAGAGGACTAATGGATGCAATTCAGAGCAGAGCAAAAGTTAATGTCCAGGTAGAGACAAAGTGAATTCGAGATAAAAAACAAAATTCAATGATTATGTCAACTGGAATAATCTAATCTAAACAGCATGGAGAAATATCAAACCAGAAGAAAGTGCCAAGCATAGACTGTACGCAAAAAGTAAATCAAACATGTAAAGTACAGAGTAACCCAAAACAAACGCCTTTTATCGATTGAATATCAGGACTCTTCTCCAGGGTGCCAATTGCAGCATCAGATCAAATCCGTTCATCCATAGTCGCCACAGCACTAATACACCAAATTCCGTCAGAACTCCGTAGTTAAGCCTGTTTTTCCAAAACAGTAATGACCTTTACTATGATCTTGCGTGGACGCTTTTCAATCCTCCTCTCTTCTATCTGACGGCGTAGACTGTGAAGTCTCCTCATGAGCAGCCGAGCAATCCCCCTCCACTCATCGTGCGTGCCCCCTTGTACGTTCATGCATACCCTTTTGCATGATTGCCACCACCGCAAGCTCACTATCGATGACAACCTTCCTTTTGCCAACCGTGTGGCTCTTTTTATTTGCATAGTTAATAGTTTGCATATATTTATCAATAAAAACATGAAGCCTTTTACATGAGAAAGTGATATACGAAAAAGTGATATTCTTGGCAGTATCATGACTGCGAGCTGCTCTGACCTTGCATATGAACAACTTTGTTCATACTTTTCATTTGCACAATCAAAATTCCACTCCTAATCGGAGATCTTTCCTGGACTTAGTCAATCCCGAAAAATCCAAACAGATAAATGAGAGATGCTATTACATCAATCAATGCCACCATATTTGAAAGGCTCAGCACATATAAAGGAGTAGAAGTAAAAATGATGCGTTTAACTTCTCATATACATTTCTATCAAACTATTGCCTGCCAAATGCTTCTTCATCAAGTTGAGGAGAGAGAATTCTCTCCGACATTCGCCCCCACCAATCCTGTGCATCCTCCGGATGCGCCAACCTGAGAACCTGCTTTCTGCTTAATAATAAAATCAATTCCATAGCAGAATATGTGCATGGGTTTTAAAGTCAAAGTGCCTTATGCACGGCTGCGTAATTAGCCCTATTTATATGCACACTTTGAAAATGCATGTATAAAAATAATGGTGCAATCAATAAGAAAAATAGCTTCTGAAGACGAGGTTGGTGCACTCGCTCACATACATAGCAATGTGATTATACATTCATCCTTACAGTCACTCGTATGTGCATGGGTATAGATCAAATCGTGCCGAGATGCATGGTCTTGTAGTGTGACCCTAAAACATGCATACTTTATGTGCATTTGCAAAATTATGGTGCATAAGAGGTAAGAGCTTTTGATGAAGAGGTTTTCTATCTCCTATACTTAGAACTTTTTCACAGATTTCATAATGCATTTTTACAATTTGCTAATGGTGCAAATGAACGTGCACCTAAGGGCAAAACTCAATATGTGTTCATACATAATTTAATGCATACTTGAAATGCACGCTTAAATAAATGGTGCAAAACTGGAAGTAAAAGGTTTTCATATTCTACTCGTGAAGAAAATCTTGGTTGTCCATAAATTCCCATTCTTCATCTTGAACCTGAAAAATATCTTGAAAACAAACTCGTGAAAAAAACATAAGTATTAGCACATTTAAACCAAATTTTTCAATTCAAAACATCTAGATAATTCATCTGTAAACCCCCCAAAGTAACATTAAGCCAAATTTTGTAGCTTCCTTCAATTTGTCTTTTCTTGCTTGACCTGCATTAACCACTCAAAACATTGATTAGAAAAGCAATATTTAAAACATTAATGAAATTCATAATTTTAAATTTTATAAACAATTCCGATATAAATACCTTTTTGATAAGGAAGTAGGTTATAGCTCCCATATACATACCTTTTTGATGAGGAAGTAGGTTGTAACTCCCATATAAATATTCTTCATGGATAGAAAACATTCACAAAATTTCATAAACTGTTATTCATCATAATTATAAAAAAGAATGTGGACTATTTCTCGGTTTGAACGTGTCATCTGTATGCAATAATAATTTTATAAAAAATTTGTCATCAGATTCCTTTTTCATAAGAAAACCAAAACAATTTGATTCATCTTTTCTTATCAATTATATTAATCATTTCTTAGTGTAATCATTTCTTTATTTCTTCTATTTTTTTCAATGGTACATTCTTAGTTTTCTTGTTAAGTTTTAAGGGTTTTGATTGTTTTGAATTTAGATTCATTTTTGTTTCGATTTGTTTAATTATATGATCAAGAAGTTGCTTGTCTATTTCATTTGTTTGTTTGTTTTGATTCATAATACTTTGTTTGGTCTCTTCTTGTTTAATTCCTTCTTCTTTAAATTGATTATATTCATGTTTGTGAAATTGAGTTTGAAGTTGTTTAAGCTTGACTTGATCAAAGAAATTCTCATTAGAAAGGAGCATTGGATCAAGTGAAATCTGTACATTATTAAGTTTTCTTGCTCCTACTTGTATTTCATGCTCAAAATCACCTAGATCAATTTCCAATTGCTCTTCTATAATCGATTTTTGATCTTCTTCCTTTAGTTTTATCATTTTGATTTCTTCTTTTAACTCTTGTTTTTGGTTTGATGTCCTCTCTCTTATTTCTTCTTTTGTTTGAATGTTCATATGTATGATAGGCTTCCATACTTTTTTACTTTCACATGGATTAGGTTTAGTTTGAATCTCCTTAAATAGTTCTTTCATTCCACCCCTTCCTAGATTTAATTTTAAAGGTGATCGATCTTGATAATTACAAATTTTCCTTTCAAATTCAACCACTAGTTTCCGTTTTCGTGCATCTTCATACGACCTGCAATTCCAAAATAAATGGCCATATTGATCGCACCAAAAACACTGCAAAGGTCTCATTCGAGTCCTATTTGATGGTCTTAATGACTGTCTACAACTAGATTTTCTACAATCATGAGCATGTGTTATAGATGAAGGATCTATAAACAAACTTTGGCTCATTCCCTCCTTTTCATGCTCACATTTAGCTAGCTCTAAATCTTGTATTCGTTTAGATAATATTTCATACTTCTGGTTCATTTCTTGAAACTCAGCATTCATTTCCTCTTTCCAAGTTCTAAGACTAGTTCTTAATACTTGTAAAGTCTCTGGCATAGCTTTAAGCGTATCATTTAAAGTCACAATCATTCTAAATGTCTTTTGTAGAGCTTCATTGGCCTTGTTTTCCCTTTCTATGAATTTATTTTCCCATTTTCTCAAATGTTGATCTATCAATGCGTTCACATATGCTTCATCAATACCAATACTCGTTGACTTATACTCTTGTAAATTAGTTTCAGAAGATTCTTTATATTGATGTATATTTTTCATGTTTGTACGCTGCTTTTTGCCCATAACTCACACTTGAATATCAAAGAAGCACCACATAAACGAAAAACAAGCTATGAGTTTATACATACATCAAACATACATTACGTGACATTAATTTGAGAAGAAAGCCCAGAAACATGTACCTGAGCTGCAAGGCCGTTTGTTCACGTCGGGTTCACCAGTGTGGGCGTGAAAGCGACGGTCGGTGGATCAAGCCAACCGCCCAAAAGTACGGCGCACGCGGGGTGCTTGAAGCAACCTCAGGTAATTGATGGAGACTCAAAAGATTATTAGTCGAGCAATTATAAAGTCATATTTCTCATCACGAGTATTGGAATTCAAACTGTCATGTTTAGTATTGGAATCTCGCCAAAATCTTTTGTTATCGCTAAAGTTAATGCAATATATAAAATTAAATTTAGCTCATCTTGCATGTTCATCACAACAAATAAGGAATTGGCATGTTGCAAATGATGAAGCGTTACACCTTAATTCAGATCAATCTAGTGATAACACCAAATTGAAGGACTGCTAACGACTATTTGAAACATGAATTCCCTCTTCCAAATGCATATAGCCAAAATGTCTTATAGAAGAAAGACAATCATTTAGGTATTGTTCAAGCTCTGCACATGCTAATAAAGGCGCTTTCCTAAGTCTCTATTATTAACGAGGAATCCAAGCTATGCAAAGAGATTCACATAATAGGAGATCGACATCATCAAATAAATGAATTCATTTCTTCTGGTCACAACTTCTAGTACGAAAATTACCTGTTAAGCTCAATTGTTCTCAGTTTCGTTTAGAATCAATAGTGTAGGCATCGATAGAATGGAAATCGAATGTAAAGAGATAAAACAAAGAGATGTCAAAGGTACAATGCATAGATGTATGTGCGCAAAATTGCATTCAAAGCTAAGACATATAGGAACAGAGCATCCATAGGTGAATCAAAGTATTGAGAATTGAAACATCGAGAAAGTTTGTCATGATAGAGAGCAGATTAATTTTATCAAATGTTTCACGTAGCATTCTTGGAGTATAAATAAAAGAGCGATATGATCAGAGCTCTCTAATACTGTCTCCAAGTTTCGAATGATCAAAACCTCAATGACTAAGTGGTCTCAATCTCAGACTCTTCAAATCTTCCTTGGCCTATTGCTTGTCAAAACCATAACCGATTTGTGCATAGTCACGGATGATGGTTGTGACTTGTAAAACTAAGCATCAAAGTATGAGGATGTCTTCGTGTTATTCTCTATCAGACGAGTAGGTATGTCAGTACGCGATCAGAGAGCAGAGAGAATCATTAGTTCTCTTCGTGATCAGCAATAGAATGTAATTCGGATACAATTGCCAGATCATAAATGTTGATCTTTAGCGCAATTAGCTGCAAAACACTTCTCCGCATCTGTCGGAAAAACATAAATCAGTCGCCATACAGTTTTGCTTATGAATTAAAGTAAACTTCATATGTCGAAGAAACATCAAGTAAAGTGAAGTTCATTATGTAAAGACTTGATAACCACGCAAAACGAGGGCTAACAGTTAACATACAAGGAAAAGTTATAGCAGATGTGCAAACTAGTAAAAGTTTTTGTTTTTTACTGTGCCAAATTTTTTGCCGCCGTACTCGCAGAATTCGGATAGTAAACAAAATTAGTCAGGGAGGCAACATCTTATGCTTAGCATCCTTAATTGTCATGTAAGTAACGTACAACTAAAATCAACGATTTCTGCTTCATAAGCTTTTGAGCGACCTAATGTGTGACATCCACAAGGCATCAATTGCGCTAATAGCAAATGAAAACATTCGTTCCAGTAGAAGAAAGATTAAATATTCAGAAGATAGCATATAGCATACCTTTTGTTAGCTCAGAAAATAACTAAGGGAAATAGATGTGCACCTTTGGCTCATGTATCCGCAATTTAAAAGTGTAGTCGTAGGCGTACATTCATCATCTTAACATCATAAACTGGCGATGAACCGATCATGGTATAGGACTACCTCCGTGCTGCATAAATCCTAAACATGGATGAAACTGCAAAGACAATCTCAAACGTAGTACAACAATTCGATGTGAGAGGACTAATGGATGCAATTCAGAGCAGAGCAAAAGTTAATGTCCAGGTAGAGACAAAGTGAATTCGAGATAAAAAACAAAATTCAATGATTATGTCAACTGGAATAATCTAATCTAAACAGCATGGAGAAATATCAAACCAGAAGAAAGTGCCAAGCATAGACTGTACGCAAAAAGTAAATCAAACATGTAAAGTACAGAGTAACCCAAAACAAACGCCTTTTATCGATTGAATATCAGGACTCTTCTCCAGGGTGCCAATTGCAGCATCAGATCAAATCCGTTCATCCATAGTCGCCACAGCACTAATACACCAAATTCCGTCAGAACTCCGTAGTTAAGCCTGTTTTTCCAAAACAGTAATGACCTTTATTATGATCTTGCGTGGACGCTTTTCAATCCTCCTCTCTTCTGTCTGACGGCGCAGACTGTGAAGTCTCCTCATGAGCAGCCGAGCAATCCCCCTCCACTCATCGTGCGTGCCCCCTTGTACGTTCATGCATACCCTTTTGCATGATTGCCACCACCGCAAGCTCACTATCGATGACAACCTTCCTTTTGCCAACCGTGTGGCTCTTTTTATTTGCATAGTTAATAGTTTGCATATATTTATCAATAAAAACATGAAGCCTTTTACATGAGAAAGTGATATACGAAAAAGTGATATTCTTGGCAGTATCATGACTGCGAGCTGCTCTGACCTTGCATATGAACAACTTTGTTCATACTTTTCATTTGCACAATCAAAATTCCACTCCTAATCGGAGATCTTTCCTGGACTTAGTCAATCCCGAAAAATCCAAACAGATAAATGAGAGATGCTATTACATCAATCAATGCCACCATATCTGAAAGGCTCAGCACATATAAAGGAGTAGAAGTAAAAATGATGCGTTTAACTTCTCATATACATTTCTATCAAACTATTGCCTGCCAAATGCTTCTTCATCAAGTTGAGGAGAGAGAATTCTCTCCGACACCGAGACATAGAGTTTCCCTCGAGGAATGGAATCTTCTTCAAAACAGGTGTTTGGCGTGGGGCCACTCAATTACCCGCCTTCTCTACGGACATGATCTTCCTTGTGGAGAGGGCCTCAAATGGAGCAATGGTAAGAAACTATCCAGAATTCCCAGCTTCAAAGAAAACGTAGATGGTCATCACACTCTTAACAAGGTGTGGTCCCTTTCATGGACCAAACTTCTATGGGATCTTAAGTTCATGTCTATTTGGCACTCCCTTATTGAGATCAAGAAGTCTGTTCTCATGTGGCAAATCTTGCATAAGGGTAATCTAGTACAATGCAAGGGCCAACAAAATTTTGCGGTGTGCCTCCATGGTGCAAGCGGTGCCATCGATGCATGGAAGACCTTGTTCACCTTTTCTTTGATTGCCCCAAGTCCCGTGTCATTTGGCATCATGTGACAGGGGTTTTGAGACTCTCGAACCAAATTAATTGGCAACAGGCGCTGTTGGGTGAGGCGGTTGGCTGCTCATCGAGGTTGTGGAATGCCATCAGGGGCAAGACTCTTTGGAAGATTTGGAGGGAGCGATGTGCTGTCAACTTTGGCCAAACCCCAAAGGAATGGTCAATTGAGAAATCCTTCTGTCTTCTAGGTAAAAGAATCTCTTTTGATAAGAGATCTCCACCATTTAGGCACCATTGTATTTATCTCCTCGTTGATAACAAGCTGAAACCCAAATGGGTCCCGCATGAGGGAGATGATAGATTTGTACGCCTCATTTGTAATGCCTTCTAGCTTACCAAACTTGTCCCCTGTATTGTGGGATTTGGGGGGTCGCATGGGCACTCATCCCATTCACGTGTAACTTTTCTTCTTTATTTTAATTAAAGTCCGGGAGAATAGGCCAAGGCCGAACTTCCTTTTATAAAAAGAAAACTTTACAACAAAAACGTACACGCTACCCTCATTTCCATGGCACTGCACAAGGCCATCAGGGACAGTTATAATATAACTCAGGCTCACTTCATGGGAGGTAACAATGGCCCTACTATCGGGCTAACTCATACAGGAGGCTACACAATTTTTGAGCATGTCAGAACCAGGAAGGAGCATGAAGTTCACTCACCCTCCCCGAATAGAACTTTTTCCCAAGCCACCAAGGAAGGCACATAGGTTTGGGATACTTAATTTCAAGTTGCAGCTTCTCTAAGTGAGGTCGATAACCCTAAAATTAACTTGCATAAAGGTAAAGAAAAACTACAATATGAGAATCCACATCATCGTGAGGTGGATGCGATAATTTTTTATGGTGAAGATGATGCTTTAGTCATAGATACAAATAGCTTTCAAGCTTTGCAGGACGTGCTAGTTGAAAGAGTTGTGATTGGATTGTGTCATGGACCAAGACCTACAAAGGATATAATGAAATAGTAGATTACGATAACTAGGAGATAATAGATGTATTCATGAAACACATACAATTTTGGCCAACTAAATTTCTTGTGTTTTTTTTTCAGTGATTCTAATAGTTTTTTTCAAGTGATTTTAGAAGGAAATTTGCTAATTAAGAACATTCCAATCTCCTTTTTTAAGTGGTACATTGGTTTTAACCCAAAAGGAAACAAGATTACTAAAGTGCCCATCTAGGTGGACTTTCGTGACCTCCAAGAAGAGTTGTACCCTTGGGTAGAAAGACTTGGGGGTATTTCAGGGAAGGTGCTAGGCCAGAAGTCAAGGCATGGCTGCATAAGTACAAAATGAGACCCCCAAATCCTTGTGGAAATTGACCTCACTAAGCCTATCAGAACGAGGGTTGTAGTAAAGGACTATGATGGTAGGAAATGGCATGAAGAAAAAATTATGTATAGGAACTTGCCTAACCATTGTTATAAGTGTTACAAACCAAGTCACCTAATCAAGGATTGTCCGATCTTGAAAAACAATACTCTTAATAATAATAATTCTAAGGAGCATGTAAATCAGATTAGAGCATAGAGAAATTAGGAGACACCCCAAGCATTTAGATATCAACCAAAGAAAGCCAATTTGAAGGGTAAATAGAAACCACATTGTCGGAGAGATTTCCAGATCCAAAGTAACATTCAAAAAAATAAAAATATTTTGTTTTCAAGATGGTTAATTTTTATCTCTCTCAAACCTTTTTGATTAAAATCCTTTGACTTGACTAATCTCTCTTTAGTACCTACACGCAACAATTCCATGAAGAGCTGGACTAAGAAAAAATGTCATTATCTAAAATCCTTAAGTTTATGAAGTCTTCTTATGTAGATGAATACAATCAAGTCTTATGAATAAGTATATTTTAGAAGCATGCTTATGTGTGTGTGATGCATGGGTATGTGCCATATGTTTTGCATGTGCATTGATGTTGGATGCATGGGTAAGAATGTATTTTGATGTTTATGGGTGTTTATGCTTGTGTTTATGCATGTGTGATTACATGTGGATGTGAACATATGTATATCTCTATGTGTGTCTAATTAAATTCCTACTCTTATATGCCTATGCTTATCTACTCAAACGTTTTTCATGTTGTTAAATATATATGTGCAGTTGAGTTTATGTATGTGTCTATGTGAATGGATAAGTATGTCTGTTTATGTGATATCTCTGAGTTCAACCCTAAGTGTTTGCATATATATAATTGTAGGAACCCCTAGTGTATGTGTGAATTAAATCGTATGTATGTACCTACTATTATGAGTATACCTCTATAAGTTAAGTAAAATCATCTAAACTTATGTAATTACTCTCCTTAGAATATAACCTTAAAAGAATACTTTATCCTAAGTACTTATATATAACCATATGTATTTGTGTATTAGTCAATACATTACTAAATATTTCACCTACATTAAAAACAAATATATATATACCTAATGTTTAATTTGGATTATCAATTAAAATACATAATGTTTAATTTTATAAATATTAAAAATACCTAATGTTTAATTTAATATATTAAATAAAATATTATAATGTAAAATATATTATGATGTAAAATATTATAATGTGTGTATATATTCTACATGCGTACGTGTTCTACGTGTGCATGAGAAGTGTTAGTTGATTATTAGTTTGCATGATGTGTGTTTGTGTGTGTTAACTAAGTGAGTGAATGACTAATTGTATTAGTTAACTATTAGAATTTATGCATGTATGAATTTGTATGAATGTATATATATAGGAATTGCCTAGTATGATTTTTTCCTAATGCGTTTATCTGCAGGTATGTCCATGAGAGAGAGAGAGAGAGAGAGAGAGAGAGAGAGAGAGAGAGAGAGAGAGAGCAAGGAACCCCCCTCGGGCTACTGTAAGAGTGATCCCTTGCACGGAGACAGAAGAAGAGAGATATGAGATCGAACATAGAGATGGTGACCCTTTTGCAGAGAGAGAGAGAGAGAGAGAGAGAGAGAGAGAGAGAGAGAGAGAGAGAGAGAGAGAGAGAGAGAGAGAGAGAGAGAGAGAGAGATGATCAGAGTTTTTTATCTCCCCCCCTTTTCCAGGTTGCTACAGATACAAACGAACGGAGAGAGATATCTTAGACTACTATGGATGAATCTAGGGCATCGAGAGAGAGAGAGAGAGAGAGAGAGAGAGAGAGAGAGAGAGAGAGAGAGAGAGAGAGAGAGAGAGAGAGAGAGAGAGAGAGGCTTTGATGTTGCAACAAATGCACAGGGGAGCGAGAGAAGAATTAACTCCTAATTCTGCTATTTAATCACCATTCATAGTTGAACACAGAGCTCCACATCAGGGAAAACAACATCAAGGACTAAGTCTATGCTTTTTCTTAGATGCATCATTGATCTCCATGGGAATCAAAGGCAGTTACTCACTACTTAGCAGTACCAATCGATGGTAGATGCACATCCAAAGAGAGAACCTAGAGTGCTATTGCATGATCCGATAGTAGAGAAAGAGACAAGGCTGCTTGCGTGCCACAGGAGACAAACAGAGAGCAACAGAGATTCGGGCCGACGTGCAGCTGTAGGGAGATAGAGATACAGTGTTCTGAGAGAGAGATCGCACTGGTGGAGGTTTTTGTGTATTGCATCTAGTGCATCCCTTCCTGTCGATACTGGAGAGAGAGAGAGAGAGAGAGAGAGAGAGAGAGAGAGAGAGAGAGAGAGAGAGAGAGAGAGAGAGAGAGAGAGAGAGAGAGAGAGAGAGAGAGAGAGAGAGAGAGAGAGAGAGAGAGAGAGAGAGAGAGAGAGAGAGAGAGAGAGAGAGAGAGAGAGAGAGAGAGAGAGAGAGAGAGAGAGAGAGAGAGAGAGAGAGAGAGAGAGAGAGAGAGAGAGAGCACATGTGCAGCTCAGTTTCTAGATCTCGAGTATGGACAGATGCATGGATAATGCCTAGAGAGCTTACTCACATTTTGATTCAGACTTTACTCAGCGACCATGTCATCTTCATATATGTAGTCCACATTTATTATACTGATTACGTTGGTAGTATGGCCATAGAAAAGCTTTGATATACTGACACATGGAGAGTTGTTCACAAATGAATCGTACTATTTTAGTGATTATGAATCACATCCTTATGCGTAGTGTGCAGGAAGAGAGATAGGATTCTCTATGGAGTTTGAGAGAGATGTATGGTTCATTCTAGCTATGGCTTTACATTCAGTAACGATAACATCCTTTTCATATATGCAGTGTACATCTCAATAGCTATGGTGACATCTTTCTCATATATGTAGACGACATCACAGGGACGGGGTGGTAGTATAGTTCTGAAGAACTTTGTCGTATTGACGAAGCAATAGTTCTTCACAAATCAAGTGTGTTATTTGAGCAATTTTGCATCCCATTCTCTTATGCTTATTGTGAAGTATAAAGAGAGATTCCGTATGCAGCTGGAGAGAGATGCATGGGTTATATATATTGTCAGGATCCTTGTGAAACATGAAGATTACTTTAAGAACACTTTGCATCTTGATTCTGAACGATTTCTTCCTCTGATGCTAAGGGTGACTAATCAGCCTTTTTACATGCCATGCTTTAGCTGGTTTCATTACTTGTGCCCTCATAAACATGGTCAACCCTTTGTACTTAAGTATACAAATGGTTTATTTAAATAGCAATCACAATGATAATAATGGTTGAGGAAGTAGATGAAAAAACTATGCACAAGGATGTTAGAAGATTATGAAAGTCAATTGTAGAATTTTCAATTATTATATCTAATAGAAGTTTGTGTGAGGGCTGCCTTGAGATATAAATGTCTATGGTCAAATACTTTCAATGCGATCGAATCATTATGGTCGGTGAATCATTGGTCAAAATACATGCGAGAAAGGGAGATTAAGAAACATAGGATACTTGATAAGTGTTAAGCAAGCTTGATTGAATGTCCTTTTGTTTGGAGTGGCGTTCATTGGATCTATATTCTCAATGGAAGTATTGGAGGCTAGATTTATTGAAGGATAAGAATGATGAGAGTATGCTTGTGTGCATGAATGCATGTGTATAAGCATGTTCTTACATTTGCATAAATGCATGATAGGCATGAATGTAAGTGTATTGAAAGTATGTGAGCATATTAGAGCTAATGTTTGTGTGCATGCATATGAAATTGGTGTATGTGTATGAGTATGAATGTGAGTGTGTAGTAGCATATGTATAAGAGAGTTAGTTAGCATGTGTTAGCATAAGTTAGCATGCATGAAAGTGTATGTTAGCATGAATAAATGAATGAGTGTTAGCATAAGCTCGCATATGTTGGCATGCATGAAAGTGTATGTTAGCATGAATAAATGAATGAGTGTTAGCATAAGTTAGTATGTGTTAGCATGTATGACAATATACGTAAGCATGAACATATGGATAAGTATTAGCATAGTTGAGAGTGTGAATGCATATGTAGATATGTTAGATGCATGACTAATGTATGAATGCATGTATGTATATGTATGTGCATATGCAAGTTATGTGTATATGCCTATGCATGATTATTACATGCATAAGTAAATGAATTTATACATGAGTGATGGAGTTTGCATGTGTAAACCTATCTATGAGTATAAAGAATGTATGAGAATGTATGAGCGTGTTATATATATGTGTGTTTTATGATTTATAAAGAGTACTTATGTTTTTTTTTTTCTAATGCATTTTTGTGCAAAACATTGATGAAGATTGACAAGAAGTGACGAATTGATGCAACCTATGAGCTTTTGACTAGGAGTTTGGAGCTGCATTTATGCTGCTTGTCTTATTTCTCCTATATCACATTTGAAACTTAAAATCTTGTATTAGGTTTTTTATCAAAGTATTTTTATTAGGATTTTCATCAAAGCATTTGTATAGGATTTACTTTGGTTCTGAGGTCTTAGCATTATTATGAAAACACTTCATTTATCAATTGAAACTTTACATTACACTTTATTTCTGATGTCAACAAGCCATGTGTCTTCAAATGAATTTATGGATGAACATAACATGCCTACATCTTTTATTCTAGAAACTTTATTACCTCCACCTATTGTTAATACTTCTACCCAATCTAAAGAAAATGAAACTAATGAAGAAATAGAAGTAGAAGAATTAATTAAGGATTGTATTGTTGATGAATCTTTAATCTCCCTAGGATATGATTATTGATTATCTACATTTTTAGCTTTGTTTTCAATTGCATCACCTAAACTGAGAATATTGAGAATCTATTTCCTCCACTTATAAAAAGAAATACCCAACCTAAGCAGACTGAACACGACACTGACGAAATTATTAAAGATCGTATAACTAATGAATCATTAATCTTGCATTCATATGAATACGCTCTTTCTAGGTATAGAGCTGCACAACCTTATGGACAATAGATTCATAGGTCAATCTTAAATAGTGTATTAAACTATAGTTAATCACTCCTCACATACTGAAAAAACATCATACATCCTAGATTACGCGATGAAACACCTTGCGTGTAGTCACATAGTGAGGCTATCGCAAGTTAGTTTTGAACTTTGTTTGTCTCCTTTCACACCCCTCGACAACGTAAGCTTCATAACTCCTTGATGTGATGCTAGAAGAAGTGTATAATCCTTTTGATGAAAATCAAGATGACTCTGATAAGGATGAGATAAGAAACAAGAAGAACTAAAATCCAAACCAAGAAAACACCCCTATGTAGGACTTTATTGAGAACCATAGCAACCGACATCAAGATAATACAACCCAAGACCAGCTAAGTTGTGTTGGTGCAAATTACAAGCCTACACTTTTGGCTTGAAGGTTACAAAGAAATGAGGTTTCATCTGAACCATAGCTAGAGGATTCTTATCTCTTTACCTCTTTGTAAAAGTTAAATCTTCATTGATTTGAGAGAATATGTGTAACCACCTACCCAAGGGAGTCGTGGACTTTATTAGTTGTAAAGCATCAATCAATTTGATAGAATATCTCCTAGGATGTAGGAACATGATTATAGAGAGCCAAAGTTTGAATTCAAACTCAAACTTTAGACTCAATCTCTATAAAAAGGGGATCATCAAAAAGTCATGTGAGATTAGTCTCTTTCCGAGATCTTCATCTTCATCTCTGTATGTGTGTAAGGCCTCCACTGTTGCCTACACATTACCACATCATTTGGCTATGGTTTCCAAGCCAATGATTTTGTACACAAGTGTTCATTAATACATATATCTACAATTGTTCATCTCTGAGTTCTCTGTCATAGTCTGTGTCAGTGAGTCAACTTGTGGAGATCATATCTCACTCATTTCGCCACCACATTCAAAGTTCTATATGTTCTTGGAACTAGCTCAACGTCTACTACATGCTGTCAAAATTTGAAGGATTTCTATTCAGCCATTTCAGAGAAACGTCCATCGAGGTGATCACTGGTCGAAGTCTGCAATGGTCCTAAAAAATCGGGGGTAAAGGTTCACTTGCTAAATTAATTTCTCTAAGCATAGTTAATCTTTTTAAGTGATTCCACTTGAAATAGTTAGCTTGCTAAGCTAATTAGATACCCCTAAAAGGAAGTTTTCCAATTCCTACTGTGCTGGTTATACTGAGCAAAAGATACAGCAGGTGTATGGTAAAAAATAGAAGGTTTTGTTGAAGACTTGAAGTTCAAAGTTTTCTATTTTGATTCAATCTTTTCATACATCATTTCCAAAGTACATAGGCCATTTTATGGTGTTATTGGAAAGCTAAGAAGGTCTTCTTATGAACTCTGAAGCATCAAAGGGCTGGTACAAAGCAGGATTTGGAAGTACCTACTCATCATCTTGAAGTGTCCATCCATCATTCCCAACAGTGGTATCACAGCAAAGTCAAGGTAAAATAGGAGATGGTTTTCCTTCATTTATTGATAAATTGGACAGGAACAACTATCAAGCATGGTCTCTAAGGATGAATACATACCTACAAGGAAGGAGTCTTTATGGATACATCTCAGGAGATAAGGAATTGCCCACATTCAAAACTAGAGGACTACCAAAAAAGGAAGAACATGAAAAGCTCAACACATGGTGTGCGAAGGATGCATTAGCAAGGTCTTACTTACTCAAATCCATCTCTGATTTTCTTTTGCCACTGTAAGACATCCCAAGAGACTTGGGAAACCTTGTCATCCTATTTCTCTTCCAACACAAGGGCCAGAAAAAACCAATTGTGGATTGAATTCACCACACTAAGGAAACAACCTAAGCAGGCTATTTCAGAGTATGTGACTAAGATTAAAGATGTAGCAGATCAGTTAGCAAGCATAGGAGAAGAGATTGAAGAAGAGTAGATAGTAAGGCAAGTGATCAATGGGATTAAAGCTGATGACAAACGGGAAAGCTTCACCACTGCCATGGACCTATACATGGACATGCAAATTCCAGATCTTACCACTCTCATGGGGCAATTGTTCACTCATGAAGCCAAGCTCAACAAGAATGGAGACTCATCAAAAGGTAATAGCTCTTATGCCCTATACACTAATAAAAGTAAGTCTAAAGATAAAGGCAAGAACAAGAAAGGAGAGGATGAAGGCACTACCTCCCAAGACAACTATGCAAGGAGAGGTACATCATCAAGAGGAAGGAGCAGAGGAGGTAAGCAGGGTAGGGGGAGATCCTATAACTCCTCATCATGCAACATTTGTGGTTTATCAGATCATACTACAGATGAGTGTTTCAAGAACTACAAGAATCAGAGAGGAAGAGGATATCAAAGAGGTGGATACTCACAATCAAGAGGTAGATTCGACGATCATCAAGGATACAACAACAACTACAATAACAACTACAACAACAACTATAATGGCAACTACCGAGGAGGATTTAAATCCAGAAAGTATTACAACAACTATACAGAAGAGCAAGATGATTCTCTTCTGATTATGAACATGACTTCAAAACCAGGTACAAATGATGACCATCTCTTCTACATTGACTCATGATGCTCAAATCATGTGGCTGGCAATGTAGCTCTACTCTCTGACCTTGAAGAACCAAGAGGTAAGCATCAAGTACAAACAGGTGATGACACCAAGCACTCAATAGTTAAAGTTGGAAATGTTAAGACTTGTGATTGAAATCAGAACTTGTTGAGTAGGGTACTATATGTACCAACCATTACAAAAAACTTGATGAGTGTTGGAAAATTTGTGGAAAAAGGTTTGCAGGTTACATTCAACCAATTTGGAGCATTTGTGGAGGATCCCAAGCATGGGTTCAAAAGAATTGCTAAAGGAGACAAGATAGGTAGACTTTTTACTTTTGAGCTAGAAGATACAAAGAATATTGCACTCTACAATTATAAAGATCAAACACTTTCAGAGCTTGAGATTTGGCATAAAAGATTAGGGCATGTAGGAGAAAGAACCTTGAAACAAATATGCAGGGATCAATGTGTAATTGGAATACCTAATGTTTCCAAACAACACATGATTTATAAATGTGGTGCTTGTCAGTTTGGGAAGTCTCACAGGTTACCCTTCTCAAGGAAAGGCTACATGCATGAGGACTACCTAGAACTTGTCCATACAGATGTATGGGGACCAAGCAAAGACCCCTCAATCTCAAGATCAAGGTACTATGTATCTTTTATTGATGATTATAGCAGGTGGATTGTATTGTACTTTATGAAGCACAAAGATGAAGTGTTCAATTGTTTTTAAAAGTATCTTGAACTTGTTGAGAATCAGACAGGGAAGAATCTAAAGAGGCTAAGGTCAGATGGAGGAGGTGAGTACTTCTCAAATGAGTTTGAAGCATACTTGTAGGACAGAGGAATCAAGAGAGAAATCACCACAAGGTATACTCCTGAAAAAAATGGGGTAGCTGAGAGATGAAATAGATTGATTGTTGAAACAACCAGGTCAATGTTGAATGAAAAAAAGTTACCTAACTATTTATGGGCAGAGAGTGTATCTACTGCCACTTATCTTATAAATAGGTTACCATCCAAATCCCTTGATGGGATGACTCCTTATGAAGCATGGCATGGGAAGAGACCCTCACTTGATCATTGTAGGATATTTGGATGTGTAGCATATGTACACATTCCTTCTCAGATAAGAGATAAGCTAGACCCTAAAGCTGAGAAATGTATCTTTATTGGATATGATCTGAATTAGAAAGGGTACAGGTTCTACAACCCTTCAAATAAGGGATTCATGGTTAGTAGAGATGTTGTCTTTGATGAAAATGATTCTTGGTATGGGAATGAATGCAGGAAGATTAAACTACCCTATAAATTGGAGGAGGAGTTTCCAAGTCTTGCTAAGGAGGAACCTACTCAAAATGAAGACACCAATTCAGATGATGAAGACATTATCAATCTTGAAGAATTCAAGGCATGGAAGTCCAAAGGAAAAATCAAGATGAAGAAACTTGAAGACATACCTGAATCCTCTAACCAAGCAATCAGAAGATCACAGAGGGAGAGTAAGAAACCAATCAAATATGGGTATGACACCTCTCTTGTTACTAAACACTCTGTTTATCTTGCTAAAGATTTATCAATTGAAGAACTAGCAACATTTGAAGAAGTAAAAATTAAGATGGAATGGAAGGAAGCTATGGATGAGGAGATTGAAGCACTCAAAGAAAGTGATACATGGGAAGTAGTACCAAAGAAAGACTCCATGAAGGTAATTGGATCTAGATGGATCTATAAAATCAAAAGAAATTCTAATGGGTCAATAAATTGGTACAAAGCCAAATTGGTGGCCACGGGTTTTGCACAAACCCAAGGCATTGACTATGAAGAAACATTCTCAACTATGGCCAAGATGCCAACCATCAGGGTATTGGTAAGTGTGGCTGTAGCAAAAAATTGGAACATGTATCAATTGGATGTAAAAAATGCATTTCTTAATGGATGGATTTCAGAGGAGGTATATATGTCACAACCTCCTGGCTATGAGGATCCTAACAAGGTAACACATGTATGCAAATTAAAAAAGGCTCTTTATGGATTGAAGCAGGCACCTAGGGCATGGAATCATAGGTTGACCATATACCTTCAAGACCAAGATTTTATCATGAGCAAGGCAGAAACTCCTCTATTCATCAAGAGAAGTAATTCAGATGTAATATACCTATGTGTATATGTTGATGATATCATACTTACAGGTAATGATGTCAATGGAATCAGACAAATCAAGAATCAAATGATGAAGGATTTCAAGATCAGTGATCTTGGTTTACTAAAGTATTTTCTTGGACTTGAGTTAGTTTATACTAACTCTAGAATCTATATTACTCAGAAAAAATACATACACGATATGTTGAAGAAGTTTCATTTGCAGGATGCCAAACTTGCAAGTACTCCAATGGAGGTAAACCTAAAACTAAGTGCCCATGAAGGTGATGAAATTGATGATATTACAGGTTACCAAAGCATAGTGCGAAGCTTGAACTATGGTACCTTCACAAGGATAGATATTGCATATGGAGTTAGTGTGCTAAGTGAGTTCATGCACAAGCCAAGGGTACCTCACTTAGAAGCTGCCAAAAGAATTCTAAAGTATCTCAAAGGCACTCACCATCATGGTTTGTATTTTCCTTACACATCAGACCTGGACATTACGATCTATTCAGATGCAGATTGGGCAGGATGTAAGGATGATAGGAGGAGCACTTCTGGATACATTTCATTTGCAGGTGATAAACCAATATCATGGTCTTCAAAGAAGCAACCTACTATTGTCTTATCTTCTACTGAGGCAGAATATAGAGGATTGGCTAATGCTACCCAAGAAGCCATATGGATCAAGTTATTGTATATAGAATTGGGTTTGTATACTACTTCACCATTGATATTTGGAGATAATACAAGCTCACTTCAGCTTGCAGCTAATCCTATTTATCATGCCAAGACCAAGCATATAGAGGTCCATTACCATTATGTGAGAGAGAAGCTATTAAGCAAGGACATTCAACTAACATATGTATCAACCAACATGCAGTGTGCAGATTTGTTAACTAAAGCATTGGATGGAACCAAACTTTGCATGTTCAAATCAATGATTGGATTGCAGGATATACATGAAGACTTAAGATGAAGACCAAGCCAAAATGTTTGGCTTGAGGGGGAGTTGTTGGTGCAAATTACAAGCCTACA
This sequence comes from Ceratopteris richardii, assembly GCA_020310875.1. Classification (NCBI taxonomy): domain Eukaryota; kingdom Viridiplantae; phylum Streptophyta; class Polypodiopsida; order Polypodiales; family Pteridaceae; genus Ceratopteris; species Ceratopteris richardii. The sequence continues at coordinate 153,469,929 of CM035421.1, read as the reverse complement.
CTTTTGGCTTGAAGGTTACAAAGAAATGAGGTTTCATGTGAACCATAGCTAGAGGATTCTTATCTCTTTACCTCTTTGTAAAAGTTAAATCTTCATTGATTTGAAAGAATATGTGTAACCACCTACCCAAGGGAGTCGTGGACTTTATGATTTGTAAAGCATCAATCAATTTGAGATAATATCTCTTAGGATGTAGGAACAGGATTATAGAGAGCCAAAGTTTGAATTCAAATTCAATCTTTAGACTCAACCTCTATAAAAAGAGGATCATCAAAAAGTCGTGTGAGATTAGTCACTCTCCGAGATCTTCATCTTCATCTATGTATGTGTGTAAGGCCTACACTGTTGCCTACACATTACCACATCATTGGGCTATGGTTTCCAAGCCAATGATTTTTTACACAAGTGTTCATTAATACATATATTTACAATTGTTCATCTCTGAGTTCTCTATCATAGTCTCTGTCAGTCAGTCAACTTGGGGAGATCGTATCTCACTCATTTCTTGACCCCATTCAAAGATCAATAGCTTGTTCGAACCAGATCAAAGTCATCTACGTGCTTTTAAAATTTGAAGGATTTTTATTCAGCCATTTCAGAGAAAAGTCCATCAAGGTGATCACTGGTCGAAGGCTGCAAAAGTCCTAAAAAATCGGGGGTAAAGGTTTACTGGCTAAATTAATTTCTCTGAGCATAGTTAATCCTTTTAAGTGATTCCACTTGAAATAGTTAGCTTGCTAAGCTAATTAGATACACCTTAAAGGAATTTTTCCAATTCCTATTGTGTTGGTTATACTAAGCAAAAGATACAATAGGTGTATGGTGAACAATAGAAGGTTTTCTTGAAGACTTGAAGTTCAAAGTTGTCTGTTTTGATTCAATCTTTTCATACATCATTTCCAAAGTACAAAGACCATTTTATGGTGTTATTGGAAAGCTAAGAAGGTCTACGTATCAACTCTAAAGCATCAAAGGGCTAGTACAAAGCAGGATTTGGCAGTACCTACTCATCATCTTGAAGTGTCCATCCATCATTCCCAACAGGTTAGACAAGAGTCACCAACAGAAGAGTATATAGATAGCAGATGGTCATGAATCTCAAAAGGTGTTCTTTGGAGGTAATAATGAGAGACAATTCATAGAAGAGGTTAATGCTAATGACAAATAAAACATCAACAAGATGGAACTAGAAGACTTTTATCACGATGTTCTTATCTCTAAGAGTTTTGATAACAAGGTACGTAGTGATTGCATCACGATTAGCTTGAATCAGTCCATTCTAGCCTACACGCATAGAGATTCATTCTTAGTGATACCACCTTGCCATGTCCCAGCTTGCATACCATGCATATCTAAGAATACACTATTCCTCAAGTCTTCTACCTTCCCATAAGGAAAACTCTACCATCATACGCCATGTGGCATTTCAAGTCAAAGCTCTGTGCAAGGGAATGTTCACACACCCTATGTGACTATGTGACATCTCCTTCCCCTTAAAAACATTTTTATCCTCGAAAATGTAGGTGAAATGTCCATCATGGTAGAAGAAGGTGCTAGGATTCCCCTCAACCCCATGTACTCTATGTACATGGTCATCTCTCTGTGTGTTGTTTCCCATATCCTTCCCCTGAAGAAGCCTCATATGAGATCATCTCAAAGGTGGGAAACCATCTAAGTGGTAACGACTATCTCCCATGTAGACTCAACTTCCACACTATGACTCCCATGACATATAAAATCATCAACATTACCTAAGTCCATGTGATGTATACTCTATGGAGTAATAGTATGAAAAGCAAGTGTAAAGTGCCAAGCTCATAAACTTGACCATATCATAATCAAGATAATAAACCATAGAATCTTGTGAAATATAGAACAAAGTCCCATAAAATTGAGACCAAACCCATCTAGGACTAAATGATAGATTTGCCCTCATACCACTCTAGGTCTTCCTAACTTTGTGTGTAATCACAAGTAATATTTTAATCTAAACTACCTTGTGAACTATGCAATTCCATCATCTAGCTCATATATTAGCGACACCAAACCCATCTAGGACTAAACAATAGATTTTCCCTCATACCACTCTAGGTCTTCCTAACTTTATGTGTAATCACAAGTAATATATTAATCTAAACTACTTTGTGAACTATGCAATCTCTACATTCCACCAACCAAGAAGTCTTTGGTTTGTTATCGAGTACCTTGGACTTAGTTCTATTGGAAGATCATCTATTGGAACTAGTGCAAACTTTAAAATTTTTTCTTCCCTTTAGTTTTCCATATGAATGCAAAAGCATTCCCTTTGAGATTTAGATAATCCCTAAGTACCAAATTTCCTAATTGATGCTCAGACATCATCCTCACCATGAAGCATCAACTAAGATTTTAGTACTCCAATAGGTTAGATTTCTCCCTATCTCCTAGAAACCTTAAAGGGAAGAGTCATAACTCTAGTCCCAATCTCACTAATGTCAATAGCTAGATTATCTCATGTAGTCAAGAACCATCACTAGAAATAAACAAAACTACTTCTCTCTTGAGTCTCCATTTGAGACTCAATCTAACCATCATGATTATATAATCCCCCTCTTGTCTTTGATAGAAAAGTGCCACTCCTATCTAGAGAATCTAAACATGAGAAAGTGAAAGTCTCTCTCTCTCTTTCTAATCTGATATAAGGAAAAGAGCTTTGGTAGTGGAATCTATTCCACTTTCCCTTAATTCAGTTGCTCTACTCATCCATAATTGAGAACATGCACATAAGTTCTCCATATTGTTTCCTTCCAAAATAATTTAGAATCAAACTCCCATGTGAAGGAAAATCATACTGAAAAGTAGAATAAACGAATTCCATCTAAAATAGAGACTAAGAGATGTTTTCTAGACACCTATTCTCTTAAAGGCAAACATAGTCTATTCTTCTTTAGTGAAGAAATCATATTTGTTTCCTTTTCCTCTTCAAGGAAGAGGAGCTAAAGTGGGATCTCTAGGCTAGAGTGAGATCACTCCTAGATTCTAAGCTAATTCCCTCTTTCTCCTTTCCTTAAAAAAGAAACTTGTGAAATCATTTAGTTCTCTCTTCCGTAACTGATACATAACCCTCATTACATACATTCCTATGAAGATGGAGAACAAATCTCCTCTAACTTATGAAGGTGTTTGTAGTGAAGAGTGGAGAAAATAAATTCCTTATAAGGATCAAAGCCCTCTACTAAAATGGTCCACAATGATATGATGTGATACCATAAAGACATGTGTATCCATACTAAAGAACTATCTCTCCCAGCCATACTTTGTTCATGGATCTATATGATCGAATCAAATTAATGCAATAATCCTTCCTAAACACCAGAAACTGAGTATCTGATACCAATGGTGATAAAATCACCTATCACATTCTCTACTGGAAGAATAAATCTTCCCTAAAATATGAAGGATAACTCCGAATTCTAAGGAGATGTCTACGAAGAGCTCTCCTCTCATCTAGTTAGATATGATGCCATGAATGATGAGTCCGTTTCTCCCTGTCCATAGAAGAAAAGTACTCAAAGGGAAGTTGTTTCCACCATCCCATACCAGTGGAACCTTCTTCCAATCCATGGTGTCATACCTACACTAAACTGAATATGTATTCCATATATATGCAATGGAATATGTAGGTGGAATCTAAGGAATCCCATATCCCCAACTCATATCCATAGACTCAAATGAGTCCCGTTTCCTTGAACTAGTTAGTTTGTGTTGCAGAGCAAAAAAGAGTAGAGATGCTTAGAAAATGAAGGGCCCAAAAAGTTTTCCCATTTGGACACTTTATTTTTGTATCATAAAGTGTCTTTGTAATATATTTTTCGATGTAAATGTACTAGAGTAGTCCTCTAGATGCATATCCCTAGATATCTGTATCATTTCTCTTGTAAAATAGTAGGAAGTTAGTCTTTTAGTTAATAAAGTGCCGGTCTCTTGTGTGGAAGGACCACTTTTAGGGCACTTGTATATAAGTCATTTTGTGACTCTTTGTAGAGACTTTTTGGCCATTGTGAGAATCAAGAGCACAAAATTTCGAATTTGTATCTTCTCCTCTATGTATATTCTTCCCTGTCAGCTTGCATGCATGTAGGTGGCTTAAAAAGAGTGCTTTGAAGTGTTGTCTATCCATGGTAGTGCTTGTTTGCTATTGGTAATGTGTGTGTGAAGTGTAGGAAGTGATGACGTGCAAGTAGGTCATTCCTATGGCTTAGTATTTTGCTCATTTCTTGAAGGAAAATTGTTAGAATCACGTGAAAATAAAAGCATTGGACGCGTCTTCTCGAGAGCTTCGAAAGGAACCCGCAATTTGCTATATTCGGAGTTTGGAGTTGAAAGAAAAGCTCAATTTACTGTTGGCTATTGCTCTAGGTGTTGGGACACCATAGCCAACCATGAAAGCGTTGAATGTGATTGTTTACACTTGTTTGCACCTTTGTTAGTTCACATTTGCATTGACCGTCATTTGAATGCATGTCCTCATACATTCGGCTAGGTTATGATACTTCTTAGATTGATAATTAAAGCATGAATCCCCACTATGTGCACTTGTAGGGGATTGAGGTATAGTCTCTTTCTCCTTAATTCCCTAAGTCCATATTTAGGTACACACGTTTTTCAGCACCGTTGCCAGGGAGTGTCGAATCAAAGCAAGGCGTTTGTATGATGGTGAAAGCTCTTAGCATTGAAGTGAGTAGAGGAGTTGTGAATTTCTCTTCTTTGGTAAGTCACTTTCAACCGCACTTACTACATATCACTTTTGGAGTGTGTGTAGTGAGTTGTTAGTTTAGGGAAGTGAGCTAGAGAGGGAAGTTAGAGTAGGTAGTAGTAAGGAAGAGAGTTAGGATAGGTAGGTAGGTTCGATTCCCAAGTATCTTTTCCTTTTAGCATCTTTCAGCCTTTGTACATTTCAGAGGCTTAAAAACCAAAAAGAAACCACTTTTGAGATCACTTGTTTCTTAGCACGCGTCACGAGAGCGTAGATGGCAGGTATCACGAGAGAGAGATCAAGGCTTTTGGAGCTAGATAGAGCAAGTGTTGGTTGAAGAGAGCTTAGTGAAGGTGACTTGACCAATTTATTGCTCTAAAAGTGCATTATGAAGTAGGAGAAAACATGAGACGACCTGCGACAGATGTCATGAGGGAAATATCATGGGTTACAGTGAGAGTTTTTGTAATACAGGCACTTAGTGAAAGGGAGACAGGCACTAAGAACACATACATTAACGTGGTTTGATAAAATAATTGCTTAAGTGTGAGAAAATTCAAGTGTCGTGACCTCCCAAGGTCGAGTGTCACGACATCCAAGTGTCGTGACCTCCGAAGGTTGAGTGTCGTGACATCCAAGTGTCGTGACCTCCTAAGGTCGAGTGTCATGACATCCAAATATCATGTGACATTGGGCCAAGTTTCATGATATCTAAGTGTTACGATATCCAAGTATCACGATATCCAAGTGTCGTGATATTCGAGTGTCGCGATATTCCTCAGGTGTCGTGTGACCAGGCAGGTGTCGTGTGTCAAGTGTCACAATATTCAAGTGTCGTGTGTCATGACCAATCAGGTGTCGAGTGTCGTAACTAATCAAGTGTCATGTGTCGTGACCAGGCAGGTGTCATGTGTCAAGTATCGCGATATTCCAGTGCCGTGTGTCAAGTGTCACGATATTCAGGTTTCGTGTGTCGTGACCAGGTAAGTGCTGTGTGTTAACACTCATCCAAGTATCTAGTGTTGTTAGCTCTAGGTGTCGTGTGGAGCCAAGTATCATGTGTCTTGGAAGCCAGATATAGTGGGAAGCTAGGTATCGAGTGTCGTTTGAAGAGCAAGTATCGTGTGTCGTGCAAGTGAATTTAAGTGATACTTCATCAAAGAGACTCCAAATTAAGAGAAAATACATTTATATCTATGAATTTTGAGGAGAGTTTTGGATCCAAGGTTTATCTAGAGTCAAATGGAGCCATTAGTGAATGAACTTGAGATCGACAAGAGTCCTAGGAAGCCGAAGGAGTTTGGTATCATGTGTAGGAAGTGTAAGCGAGCCTAGTATTCATTCACATTATTCCAAGACCTCAAGCGAGTCTGAACAAGAAGCCATTATGACCTCAGAAGACATGCATAGCTCTATACCCATAGCAAGTCTAATGTCTATCATTGAGGGATAGTAGAAAACTTCCTTAGAATATGTGAACACCAATCAACATGACCTACCCATCTACATAGATGGATTGAATAGATCAGTCGCAAGGTTGAAGCCAGGGATGCTCACATAGTGCCTAGACCAACAGTCAAGTACGTGGGAGGATTCTATATGGATAAAAAAGGGATTATGTATGTTGTCATGGAGCATCCAGAAAGCATGAATGAGCAAAGGGAAGAAAATAATACCCAAAACCCTAATGAAGAGGGACTAGAAGAACAGGTCTTAACCCCTAGAGGAAAGTCCATCATAATTAGGGTTTGAGAGGAGACTTAATTCCCTAGGACGACTCCTTAATGGATCTCTACATGGTGAATGGAATGGATCATTTACTTAAAACCATGTCTTCATTATGGGAAGAAGTGACAAATCCATCCACCATCTATGAGTTACAAGATCCTCAAGACCCCTCTCACATTACTTACTTAGACAAGAATCAGAGAAGATAATGGCCAATGACTGAATTAGAGAGAGCTAGGCTATGATATCAAAACATATATATATTCCCGCCTAGGGATCAAACCACTACTTCTCAAAATCCCCAAGGAACTTACCAAAATTCATCTTATCATTATTCAGGCCAGACACAACGACATAGCATTCCTATTCGACCCCAAGTCCAGTTTTCTACACCTAGTGTTAATCCCAACTATCGACCTCCTGCAAATGCAGAACCAAGGAGTAGGATTCCTGTTCCTAAAAGACCACCAGTAGGAAGAGATGCAGGTATACCAATAGGATGTCCAATTTTCCCTGTAATGCCAAGACCACCTGAGCAAGGAAGACATCCAAGTTGCCAAATGCATGAGAAGCCACTATGATGGTCCTGGTGAGCCTTACAATCACATCGCTGAATTCAAGCAAGTGGTGAGAGCGGAACAAGTAGAAGATTTCATGGTCCAATATGAATCATTTGGCCTAACCCTCAGAGACACTATCTTAGCATGGTTCGAGCTCTTAGATCCTAATAATTTTCAAAAGATGGAACAAGTATATCAGGAACTGATTAAGGAATTCACTAAGACTTGAACAAAAAACAACTCTTCATCATTAATCCATAGTTTCAAGTAGTCGCCTACGGAATCAGTGAGGTTACCAGTGAGAAGATTCAAGCAATATGTAGATAGATGTCCTCCAGAAGAGAGACCCACCAAAAATAAAATGGTCTCATTATTCTTGGAAGGATTGGTGAATGGGTCATTGAGATCATTAGTATATGTGAAGAGATTCCAAAGTTTACAAGAATGCATGAAGGAGTGTATCGATCTAGAAGCCAATTTGGCGGAAGACTCAAAGATACCTCAAGGAAGTGTTAAGAGTGAGGATAGTGCTAGCAGTACTTCAAATCCCAAGAAAAATGTAGAAGAGATAGCCGATTTAGTGGCTAAGAAGCTAAATGTCCAAGGACAAAGGAATTATCCCAACCCTCCCATGAGAGAAACGATGCTCAGGAGATGTGCTCACTGTGGAGGTGACCACCCTTCTCATTTGTGCAACAAGGGAGTAGTCCCACCACCTCCATATGCCTATAACAGACCACCAGCCTACGTTCCAACTTATTACTGTAGCATAGAGAAAAGGTACACAAATCATAGTACGGAGAGTTTGTTGATATATTTAGGTAGTGATGTGTGTGAACACACTAGGACCGCCGAGGCACTTTTTTCCCTCTTTAGAAGGTTTTTTTCCCTCGGCTTGTATATATGCCTATTGCCCTAATGGGGTACTTATCTTTGTACATTCTCTAGTAATACATTCAGTATTGTGTGTTGTACTCCAAGCTTCTTCTTCTTCCTTGTGATGTTCACGTGCTTCCGCAGATGTCTAACTCTAACAATTGGTATCAGAGTAGGTCGTCGCTTCATCTAGGGTGCCATCCACACTCCTCCGGTTGCACTCTCAGAATCGCACAAATTTTGGTGAGCATACTCAACTTGTTTTTGAGATCAAAACAACTTCGCTATGTGGTGCCAAAATCATGATCTGAGCTCATTTTGGCCTTCGAACACACTATTGCAGTGCTTGCACATGCTATTTTGTCTTTTTCTGCCAAAGATATATACCAGTTTCTGTTCGCCATTATAAGCGCCTCAAAGTTTGCTACAGGTCTAGCAGAATTTGTCTGGGCAGTTCTATTCAACTTTTTGAGATACAATCAATTTTCTACATCAAGGTATTTTAGTCATCGGCCATGGCTGAAAGCAGTTATGTATTCTGTATGTTGGCTGTTGAGGATAAGTTGGATGGTATCAACTACCCGTTATGGGCTTATATGATGTGACATGTTTTGGTTGAAAAAGGACTATGGAACAATCTGGAGGGTGTCGAAAAACGTCCTATTACACCTGTAATTGTTACAACTGTAGGTACTAAAGCTGATGTAGAAGGTGTCAAAGATGATGATATTCTGCATATTCCTGTTCGTGCTGCGGTTTCTGTTGCACCTACTGTAGAGCAGATTCACTAGGATGGCAGAGATGCCCAGGCACATGCATTGATAGCTTTGTCTGATAAACGTGCCATTATTCCTCACATTCACTCTTGCAGAACAGCTAAGGATGCTTGGGATACACTTACCACATTGTACCAAGCTAGGAATGAGGCTCCTATTGCTTACCTCCGAAAATAGTTGGAGAGAGTGAGCACATGAATGAAGGTGATTCTATGGATAGTTTCCTAACGAAGATCAAAGACTTGAAGGAACGGTTGATTTTTGTTGATAAGGTTATACCAGATAGCTCACTTGTGTAGACCGTTTTGAATAGTCTTCCTGATTCATATCAAAGTTTTTCTTCTACTCTTCGGTTGATGATGAAAGGAAATCCAAATGCCTTATCGTTTGAGGAGTTAGTCTTTGTTCTTTTGCAGGAAGATCAATTCAGGCAGAACATGTCCATTATGCGAGTTGCAGATCAAGCTTTCTTGGCTAGTCAGAAGGGCAAAGTAAAATGGAGATCTTCAACTAGTAAGTAGAAATCTGTTAATTCTGCATATTTGAAGAAGGAAGATAAAGATGAGAAGAAATTAGAAAAGCAGAAATTGTTTTGTAAGTACTATAAAGGGAATGATCATATCATAAACAACTGTCTAAAACTGGCTGCTAAAGAGGCAAAGAAGAAAGAGGTTGGAATGGTTGTTGCAGAGGCCTCTACACCAAAAACAGAGTCTGCTAATCTTGTGCAAGAAGAAGAATGAGCATTTACTATTGTCTGCACTTTTGACCCATCTTCTCATGAGCAGTGCATGTGTGTAGTAGACTCAGATGTTTATTTTGACAGTGGGGTGACCAAACATATTACCTTGCAGCGTAGTTTCTTCTCTTCAATTGAGCCTGCCCCTACAGGGAATACTTTTACATGCGCCAAAAAATCCTCTTATCCCGTTATGGGAGTTGGTGAGATCATTTTGACTACTGTTGATGGTAGTTCTTTCACTTTGTCAGATGCCTTATTTGTGCCAGGGATCAAGAATAACTTGTTATCAATTTCTGCATTAGCCAAGATTGGCTTGGTTGTGAAATTTGTTGATGACAGGTGTACAGTTCATGATCTATCAAATGGCGATGTGATTATTGTTGGAGTTAGACGTCTGCGGAAGCACGCGAACAGCACAAGGAAGAAGAAGAAGCTTGGAGCACAACACACAAGACTGAATGTATTACTAGAGAATGTACAAAGATAAGTAGCCCATTAGGGCAATAGGCGTATATACAAGCCGGGGGAAAAAAACCTCCTAAAGAGGGAAAAAAGTGCCCCGGCGGTCCTAGAGTGTTCACACACATCACTACCTAAATATATCAACAAATCCGCCCTGGGAGTGATGCGGTGAACAAGGAGCTGGCACTCATGTATAAGGAAGTGCCGAGCTATGTGGAAATCACTCCACAAAAGGAAGTAAGCCCAAAGCTTTGCGAAAAGCTTCAAACTTCTCCCTAGGCAAAGCCTTCGTGAAAAGGTCTGCAATGTTCTCCTGCGTGGGCACATATGCCAAGCTGATCTCCCCAGCAGAGAACCTCTCCCTGACATAGTGATAATGCACCTCAATGTGCTTAGTGCAAGCATGGAACACAGGGTTCCTCGCAACTGCCAATGCGCTCTGGCTGTCAGTGAAGATGGTGGTGGCAGAAGACTGGCCAACACCCAAATCAGCCATAAGGCGTCTGAGCCACACACACTCAACAGTCGCTGTGAAAGCTGCCCTATACTCAGCCTCACAACTGGAAGTGGCCACAGTAGGCTGCTTCTTGCTCAACCAAGATATACATGAGCTACCAAGCATGAAGCAAAAACCACTGGTGGACACACGAGTGTCATAGCAACCAGCCCAATCTGAGTCAGAAAAAGCATGCAAATATGGCGGTAGTGATCCCCCCTTGGGATAAAACAACCCAAGTAGCCGAGTACCACTCAAGTAGCGAAAGATGCGCTTAACCGCTTTCCAATGCGTGACTCTTGGGCAATGCATAAACCTGCTCATCTGTGAGACAGCAAACTGAATATCTGGCCGAGTAATGCATAAGTAAATCAAGCATCCAACAGCCTGCTGATAGAGAACAGCATCAAATGCATCTCCAGCATCATGAAGACTCAATCGTAAACCTGTCTCCATAGGAGTGGCAATAGGCTTACAGTCTTCAAGGCCAAAACGCTGCAATAATGTGTAAATATATTTCGTTTGACACAAAGCCATTCCACCATCAACTTGCATAAACTGAATGCCCAAATAGTGATGCAAATGCCCCAAATCAGACATGTCAAATGAGGCATGCAAATCAGCCTTGAAATCAGCAATATGCTTCTCAAGAGGACCAGTGAGCAGCATGTCGTCTACATAGACAACAATGATCAGAAGCACATCATTAGCACGCTTAACATATAAGGTGCTTTCAGTTGGACTGTTCTCAAAACCATGTGCAATTAGATAGGCATGTATTTTCTCATACCAAGCACGTGGTGCTTGCTTTAAACCATATAACGCCTTCTTTAACCTGCACACCTGGTTTTCATGCCCTTTCTGCACAAAGCCACGGGGCTGAAAAACATACACTTCTTCATGCAAGTCACCATTCAGAAATGCTGTTTTAATGTCCAACTGATGTACATTCCAACCATGATGGGCTGCAAGTGCACAAATGCTCCGAACAGTAGTCATACGGCATGTAGGTGCAAAGGTCTCATCAAAATCAATGCCTCTTTCCTGCGCATAACCCTTTGCAACAAGCCTAGCCTTATACCTGTCAACTGTACCATCAGGTTTACGCTTCACCTTGTATACCCACTTAGTGCCAATGGCCTTCTTGCCAGGAGGCAAGTCACATAAATACCATGTACCATTCTTCATTATAGCATCATATTCAGATTGCATAGCAGCCATCCAATTTTCTGAATTTTGTGCTTCATCAAAAGAAACAGGCTCATTCTCATCACAGAGACTAGATGCAGCCATAGCATAGCAATCTGATGCAAAGGAGGTACTATGAGAGCCTGAACGAGTACGATATGACAAAGGTGCATCTAATTTGCTGTCACGCAAAGTCTGCATCAGCCATTTTGGCATAGTTTTTGCCTGTTCAATATCAGCTCTCTCATCAACAAGTGCATCATGTAAATCTGCATCAGAAATGGAATGATCTGCATCATCATATGAAACCTGCAAAGGCTGAGAAGTTGCCTCATTAGGACCAGCGTTAGCCTGTCCACTTGTAAAAAGAGGCATCAAAGTATCATACATGTCTTTGGAGCTAACAGATGTCTCCTTAGTACATGAAAGCAATGGCTGAATAGCATCTTCCACAAAGACAACATCACGGCTAACCAGAATGCGTTTAGTCTGTGGATGATACAGACGATAGCCTTTACTTTCAGAACTGTACCCAACAAAAATACATTTTATTGCCTTATCATCCAATTTTCTGCGATGTTGTTCAGGCACTAATGCATATGCCAAACAACAAAAAACACGCAGATGAGCAACAGATGGCTTGCGGTCATGCCAAGCCTCATATGGAGTGAGAGACTGCAACGCTTTGGTGGGACACCTGTTCAGTACATATGCTGCACACATGACAGCCTCAAGCCAGAAACTATGTGGTAAAGCCTGACTTTTGACCATGCACCTCGCCATCTCCATGAGTGACCTGTTCTTTCGTTCAGCAACTCCATTCTGTTGAGGTGTATACGGCACTGTACACTGGTGTTTTATCCCACGTTCAGCCAGAAATGCATTAAAATCTGAAGACATATATTCCCCCCCTCGATCAGAACGGAGGGTGCCCATTTTACATGCTGACAGATTTTCAGCCAAAACCAAAAATTGTTTGAAGCACATGAACACTTCGGACTTTGCTTTGAGTGGATATACCCATGCATGCCTGGAAAAATCATCAATGAAAGTCACGAAGTAAAGGTAATTTCCAAAAGAGGGTGTCTGCATAGGACCACAGACATCACTATGTACAAGCTGCAATTTCTGCATAGCCCGAACTGAACCATCTTTTGGAAAGGAAGAACGCTGCATTTTGCCCAAAATACAGCCTTCACAAACATGTTTTCCAGGTGCCTCAAGTTTGGGCAAAGAGGACACCATTTCAGATTTCTGCAGGCGTAACAAACTAGCAAAATTCAGATGACCAAAGCGTGCATGCCAAAGCTTTGCATCTGACATAACCTGAGAATCATGAACTGCACATGCCGAATCATTCACAGATCTTTCATAGTCTATGAGCTTATACAGCCCATGACATAAAATGCCAGAAGCAATAATCACATCGCCATTTGAGAGATCATGGACTATACACCTGTCATCAACGAATTTCACAACCAAGCCAATCTTGGCTAATGCAGAAACTGATAACAGGTTCTTTTTGATCCCTGGCACAAATAAAGCATCTGACAAAGTGAAAGAACTACCATCAGCAGTAGTCAGAATGATCTTACCAACTCCCATAACAGGATAAGAGGAGTTATTGGCGCATGTGACAGTATTCCCTGTATGGGCAGGCTCGAGTGAAGAAAAGAAACTGCGCTGCGAGGTAATATGTTTGGTCGCCCCACTGTCAAAGTACCAAACATCTGAGTCTACTGCAGACATGCACTGATCATGAGAAGATGGGTCAAAAGTGCAGACAGTAGTAAACGCCCATTCTTCTTCCTGCACAAGATTTGCAGACTCTGTTTTTGGTGTAGAGGCCTCTGCAACAACCATTCCAGCCTCTTTCTTCTTTGCCTCTTTAGCAGCCAGTTTTGGACAATTCTTTATAATATGATCATTTCCTTTACAATACTTGTAGAACAATTTCTGCTTTTCTGATTTCTTCTCATCTTTATCCTGGTTCTTTGATTGTGCAGCATTTGCAGATTTCTGCTTACTAGTAGAAGAGCTCCATTTTCCTTTGCCCTTCTGACTAGCCAGGAAAGCTTGATCTGCAACACGCATAATGGACCTGTTCTGCCTGGACTGATCTTCCTGCAACAGAACAGAGACTAATTCCTCAAATGACAAGGCATTCGGATTGCCTTTCATCATCAATCGAAGAGTAGAGGCAAAACTCTGATATGAATCAGGAAGGCCATTCAGAACGGTCTGCACAAGTGAGCTATCTGGTATAACCTCATCAGCAGAAATCAATTGTTCCTTCAGGTCTTTGATCTTTGTAAGAAAACTGTCCATCGAATCACCTTCATTCATGTGCTCACTCTCCAACTGTTTTCGGAGGTAAGCAACACGAGCCTCATTCCTAGCCTGGTACAAAGTGGTAAGTGTATCCCAAGCATCCTTTGCTGTTCTGCAAGAGCGAATGTGAGGAATAATGGCACGTTTGACAGACAAAGCTATCAATGCATGTGCCTGGGCATCTCTGCCATCCCAACGAATCTGCTCTGTAGTAGGTGCAACAGAAACAGCAGCACGAACAGGAATCTGCGGAATATCATCTTCGACACCATCTTCATAAGCTCCAACACCTGTATTTGCAGTACCTGTCGTTACAGGTGTAACAGGACGTCTTTCAACACCCTGCACAATGTTCCACAATCCTTTTGCAACCATTACATGTCGCATCATATAAGCCCATAATGGGTAGTTGGTACCATCCAACTTATCCTCAACAGCCAACATACGGAATACATCACTGCTTTCAGCCATGGCCGGTGACTAAAATACCTTGATGCAGAAAATTGACTGTATCTCAAAAAGTTGAACAGAACTGCCCAGACGAGTTTTGCTAGACCTGTAGCAGACTTCGAGACACTTAAACTGGCGAACAGAAACTGGTATATACCTTTGGCACAAAAGGACAAAATAGCCTGCACAAGCACTGCGATAGTGCGTTCGGAGGCCGAAACGAGCTCAGATCGCGATTTCGGCACCACACAGCAAAGCTGTTTTGATCTCGGAAACACCCTGAGTATGCTCACCAAATTTTGTGCGAATCTGAGACTGCAAACGGAGGAGTGTCGACGGCGCCCTAGAAGAAGCAACGACCTGCTTTGATACCAATTGTTGGAGTTAGACGTCTGCGGAAGCACGCGAACAGCACGAGGAAGAAGAAGAAGCTTGGAGCACAACACACAAGACTGAATGTATTACTAGAGAATGTACAAAGATAAGTAGCCCATTAGGGCAATAGGCGTATATACAAGCCGGGGGAAAAAAACCTCCTAAAGAGGGAAAAAAGTGCCCCGGCGGTCCTAGAGTGTTCACACACATCACTACCTAAATATATCAACAATTATTGCTTCTGAAATTTTATGTCGTGGGCTGTATAAGCTCATAGAATGTGAAAGATCTGTAAATGATTTCGCATGTGTAGTAAATGATTCTCATGCTATGTCAGATGCAAAGCTTTGGCATGCACGCTTTGATCATCTGAATTTTGCTAGTTTGCTATGCTTGCAGAAATCTGAAATGGTGTCCTCTTTGCCCAAACTTGAGGCACCTGGAAAACATGTTTGTGAAGGCTGTATTTTGGGCAAAATGCAGCATTCTTCCTTTCCAAAAGATGGTTCAGTTCAAGCTACTCAAAAATTGTAGCTTGAACATAGTGATGTCCGTGGTCCTATGCAGACAAATTCTTTTGGGAATTATCTTTTCTTCGTGACTTTCATCGATGATTTTTCCAGGCATGCATGGGTATATCCATTGAAGGCAAAGTCGAAAGTGTTCATGTGCTTCAAACATTTTTTGGTTTTGGCTAAAAATCTATCAGCATGTAAAATGGGCACCCTCCATTCTGATCGAGGGGGGCAATATATGTCTTCTGATTTTAATGCATTTCTGGCTGAACCTGGGATAAAACACCAGTGTACAATGCCATATAAACCTCAACAGAATGGAGTTGCTAAATGAAAGAACAGGTCACTCATGGAGATGTTGAGGTGTATGGTCAAGAGTCAGGCTTTACCACATAGTTTCTGGCTTGAGGCTGTCATGTGTGCAACATATGTACTGAACAGGTGTCCCACTAAAGCGCTGCAGTCTATCACTCCATATGAGGCTTGGCATGACTGCAAGCCATCTGTTGCTCATCTTTGTGTTTTTGGTTGTTTGGCATATGCATTAGTGCCTGAACAACATCGCAGAAAATTGGATGATAAAGCAGTAAAATGTATTTTTGTTGGGTGCAATTCTGAAAGTATAGGCTATCGTCTGTATCATCCATAGACTAAACACATTCTGGTTAGCCGTGATGTTGTTTTTGTGGAAGATGCTATTCAGCCATTGCTTTCATGTACTAAGGAGACATCTGTTAGCTCCAAAGACATGTATGACACTGTTGCCTCTTTTTACAGGTGGAGAGTCTAGTGCTGGTCCTAATGAGGCAACTTCTCAGCCTTTGTAGGTTTCATGTGATGATGCAGATAATTCCATTTTTGATGCAGATGTACATGATGCACTTATTGATGAGAGAGCTGATATTGAGCAGGCAAGAACTATGCCAAAATGGCTGGTGCAGACCTTGCGTGACAGCAAATTAGATTCACCTCTGTCATATCATACTCGTTCAAGCTCTCATAGTTCCTCTTTTGCATCAGATTGCTATGCTATGGCTACATCTAGTCTCCGTGATGAGAATGATCCTGTTTCGTTTGATGAAGCACAAAACTCAAAAAATTGGATGGCTGCTATGCAATCTGAATATGATGCTATAATGAAGAATGGTACTTGGTCTTTATGTGACTTGCCTCATGGCAAGAAGGCCATTGGCACTAAGTGGGTATACAAGCTGAAGCGTAAACCGGATGGTACAGTTGACTGGTATAAGGCTAGGCTTGTTGCAAAGGGTTATGCACTGGAAAGAGGCATTGATTTTGATGAGACCTTTGCACCTACATGCTGTATGACTACTGTTCGGAGCATCTGTGCACTTGTAGCTCATCATGGCTGGAATGTGCATCAGTTGGACATTAAAACAGAATTTCTGAATGGTGACTTGTAGGAAGAAGTGTATGTTTTTTAGCCCCATGGCTTTGTGCAAAAAGGGCATGAAAACCACGTGTGCAGGCTAAAGAAGGCATTATATGGTTTAAAGCAAGCACCACATGCTTGGTATGAGAAGATACATGCCTACCTGATTGCACATGGTTTTGAGAACAGTCCAACTGAAAGCATCTTATATGTTAAGCGTGCTAATGATGTGCTTCTGATCATTGTTGTCTATGTTGATGACATGTTGCTCACTGGTCTCTATTGAGAAGCATATTGCTTATTTTAAGGCTGATTTGGATGCATCATTTGAGATGTCTGATTTGGGGCATTTGCATCACTATTTATGCATTCAGTTTATGCAAGTTGATGGTGGAATGGCTTTGTGTCAAACGAAATATATTGACACATTATTGCAACGTTTTGGCCTTGAAGACTGTAAGCCTATTGCCACTCCTATGGAGACAGGTTTACGATTGAGTCTTCATGATGCTGGAGATGCATTTGATGTTGTTCTCTATCAATAGACTATTGGATGCTTGATTTACTTATGCATTACTTGGCCAGATATTCAGTTTGTTGTCTCACAGATGAGCAGGTTTATGCATTGCCCAGGAGTCAAGCATTGGCAAGTAGTTAAGTGCATCTTTCGCTATTTGAGTGGTACTAAGCTACTTGGGTTGTTTTATCCCAAGGGGGGATCACTACCGCCAGATTTGCATGCTTTTTCTAACTCTGATTGGGTTGGTTGCTATGACACTCGTGTGTCCACCAGTGGCTTTTGCTTCATGCTTGGTAGCTCATGTATATCTTGGTTGAGCAAGAAGCAGCCTATTGTGGCCACTTCCAGTTGTGAGGCTGAGTATAGGGCAACTTTCACAGCGATTGTTGAGTGTGTGTGGCTCAGATGCCTTATGGTTGATTTGGGTGTTGGTCAAACTTCTGCCACCACCATCTTCAGTGACAGTCAGAGCGCATTGGCAGTTGCGAGGAACCCCGTGTTCCATGCTCGCACTAAGCACATTGAGGTGCATTATCACTATGTCAGGGAAAGGTTCTCTATTGGGGAGATCAGCTTGGCATATGTGCCCACACAGGAGAACATTGGAGACCTTTTCACGAAGGCTTTGCCTAGGGAGAAGTTTGAAGCTTTCCGCAAAGCTTTGGGCTTACTTCCTTTTGTGGAGTGATTTCCACATAGCTTGGCACTTCCTTATACATGAGTGCCAGCTCCTTGTTCACCGCATCACTCCCAGGGGGATTTGTTGATATATTTAGGTAGTGATGTGTGCGAACACACTAGGACCGCCGAGGCACTTTTTTCCTTTTTAGGAGGTTTTTTTCCATTGGCTTGTATATATGCCTATTGCCCTAATGGGTACTTATCTTTATACATTCTCTAGTAATACATTCAATATTGTGTGTTGTGCTCCAAGCTTCTTCTTCTTCCTTGTGCTGTTCGCGTGCATCCACAGACTTCTAACTCCAACAGAATTGTCCTTACAATCCACAATCTAGACCTACACAACCACCACCATTTATGCATTATGGATACCCTCCAAGAGATCAAGGAGGAGAAGCCTATAGATACCCACCTTTCTAGTAGCAAGCATCTGCACCATGGCCATATGCATATCAAGGATACAACCAACCTGAACCAGTGCTAGGACAAGAACCACCTCACCCTCAAAATGTTTTCTTAGTGAAAATTGCTCAAATTGAAGAGAATCATGAAAGAGCAGTAGTACCAGCTACCCCATTGACTAGTATTGAGACTTATGATCAACCTTATGACCTTAGTCAGGGAAGCTATTCCACCTATGAAAATACTATGGTTGATTATGGAAAATCCTATGAGCCATATACATATGGAGCTCATGGTTATAATAGTTCCTACGGATATGATCAATTTTATGTGTCATTAATGTACAATGCTCCTAGAGCTCCAGTACCACCACGGCCAATGAGTAGACCACCTGCCCCTAGAGGACCATGTTATAGATGCGGAGGCGATCACTTTATCAGAGAGTGTACATTGCCTAACCCACCACCACCTCAGAGAGTTTGGGAAGGCTACTGCAGTGATTGTGGCAAGGAACACCTTTTTAGGGATTGCCCTAAAAATCCCAATAAAATCAATCCCACTGCACAAATAAATGTTATAGAAGTGGTAGAGTCATCAAGGAGTGATAAGGAATACACTATGTCGTTGAAAGCCATAATTAGGGAAAAAGTAAGAGAGATCCCTATGAAATCCAAAGAAAATGATAACCCAAACAAAGAGTTGAACACCCCAACACCACAAGTGGTTGCAGATTCGGAAGAGTGTGAGAAAAGTGCTAAGTCTAAACAAACCCAAAGATGGAAGATTCGTAGGGAAAAGATAAAACACAAGAGATCACAACAAAAGTTAGAGGATGAGAATAACAAGCAGAGCCAAGATAAGGAACAAGAGCCTAAAGGAAAACTTAACAAAGAAACAAAGAAACAAAGAAACATCAAAGAAAAGAGGCAGGATCAGTTGTAGCCGATCCAATGCCAGAAGATTTAGGCATGTGGACTAAAGAATATGAAGCACGAATAAAGGCAGGCCCACCCATTGAGCAACACGAAAGAGAATACCCAAGGGGCAACTTAGAGACAGAGAGATTGGAAATATGTGAGAAGTTAATTAAAGTGGCTTAAGTCATTACCCAGCACAAGGATTCCCGAAAAGGAAGAAGGAGAAGAGAGATGCACCTTCATAGGACAAGATGTCTCGTCGGAGGAAGAACAAGAACTAATACAATGGATAAGGGAGTATCAAGATGTCTTTGCATGGACATATAAGGATTTAAAAGGTGTAGATCCTTCTATTTGTGCTCATAGAATCCCTATGACAATAGAAGCCAAGCCCTTTAAACAAAGACCATACACCTATAATGATGTTTATTCGGAAAAGATTAAGAAGGAGATAGATAAATTCTTGGATGCGGGCTTCATTTATGAAATTGAACACACGGAATGGGTATCACCTTTACTGGTAGTACTAAAAAAGAATGGAAAATTAAGGGTGTGCATTAACCTTAAAAAGGTGAATGCCACCACCATACGTGATAGTTACCCATTACCCATCACACACCATCTATTGAAGACCAACATAACGCAGCCTTTGCAACTGAATGGGGAGTCTATGCTTTTAGGGTGATGCCATTTGGTTTTACTAATGCCGGAGCCACTTTCCAAAGACTAATGTGCCATGTGTTCAAGGAACTTTTGAGAAAGATTATGGAAGTATACATGGATGATTTATGTACCTATTCAGCTAGAAGACCAGATCACATCCCAGAACTAAGAAAAATATTTGCCAAATGTTGTTTGTATAGAGTGTGCCTTAATTCGGAAAAATGTGACTTCATGGTGCGACAAGGAAAGATCCTAGGACACATTGTCTCTAAGAATGGAATTTTCATTGATGAAGACAAAATCAAAGTAATTCTGGATTTTCCAAGACCAAAGACTGCTAAAGAAGTGCAAGCATTTATGGGACATTATGGATATTATCATAGATTCATTCACATGTACGCAATAATTGCAAGGCCTCTTTATGGATTGCTGACTCAGTTTAACTGGACAGAGGAATGTGAAAAGGCGTTCAACAAATTAAAGAGTTGTTGAGTTCAACACCAATTTTGAAAGTACCAGATTGGAATAAAACCGTTTCATATTCATGTGGATGCCTCCAAGTTTGCCATTGGTTGCATCTTAGCACAGCTAGCAGATATAGGAAAGTTAGACCACCCTATAGCCTATGCTAGTAGACAATTAAACCAAGTAGAGCATAATTATACCACTATGGAACGAGAAGGCTAAGGAATGGGATATGTAGTGAAGAAACATTGGATGACTAATACGATGGTTTCTATTGTTAATGGAATTTGATTTTGAAGTAGTAGTAAAAAAAGGAAATAGACACATCGGTGCTGATCACCTATAAACAATGACACATGGAGAACCTCCTATAGCAGTGCCACATGATTTTCCAGATACTTATCTTTTCAACTTGGAAGTATGTCCACAATGGACCGAAAATTTGAATTCCATACTCATTCATGGACCTCAACATAGGATCAATTTCAACAAGATCCAGGAGTTATGGAAAAGTAAAAATCTCCATATCATAGCTTGAAGCTTATATCACCAAGAGTCAAGTTGATTACTTTTGAGATGTGTGGAAGAAGATGAGAAAGAAATGAGGCTTCAAAAAGCACACATGAATCAATGGAAAACTCATCGAAGTGTTGATGGAACTTGGCAACAGCTTAAAATATTAGGAGTATATTGGCCAACCATGTAGAGAGATACACATAACTATGTCTCTACATGCCTCACTTTTCTGGAAAGAGCACATGAAGAGAATTCTACTCTGCATTACTCTACAATAGCGCCTAGATGGAGTATGCCTCTAGTGAGATTCTTGAAAACACAAGAGTACCCAGAAGGGGCTAGTTTGGCAAGACAAGGTGCCTTTCAGGAACAAAGCAAAGATTATGTATTCATAGGCAAACAACTTTTCAAGAGAAGAAGGGACAACCAATTAAGAAAGTGCATCCATGAAGATGAGTATATTCAAGTTTCTGAAAATGGCTCATATGGGAGCCGCAGGTGGACATTTTTCTGCACATAAAACTACAAAAATGATTCTCTTTGCTGGAATGTGGTGGCCAACGCTATATCAAGATGCAGCCACATATGTCCAAAGATGTGATACTTGTCAACAAACAAAGTATCCTGTTAGAAGAGATGAAATGCCATTATGACCTATGATAAGTGCTAGAGCATTTACCAAATGGGGAATTGATTTTGTAGGACCTATTAGCCCACCAACGAAAGGTTCTCATGCCGAGTATATAATTGTAGCAATGGACTATTTAACCAAATGGGTAGAAGCCAAGGCAACTAAGAAGAACGATGCAAGGACCATGGCTAAGTTTCTCTTTGAGAACATATTCACTAGATTTGGATTGCCGATAAAAATTGTGAGTGATAGAGCCACACACTTCATCAATGAAGTAATAGAAGCATTGATGAATGAATTCCTAGTGATTCACAAGAAATCAACTCCCTATCACCCACAAGCCAATGGACAGGCTGAAAGTTCAAACAAGATCTTGTGTACAGTTCTTATGAAGATTGTTATAATGGAAGATCTGATTGGGACAAGTAGTTACATCATGCTTTATGGGCATTCAGAGTAGCATACAAGACAACTATAGGAACTACTCCTTTTAATCTAGTGTATGTCTAGAATGCCATCTTACCAATTGATTTCCTAGTTCCTACTCTTAGAGTAGCATCGACCATGAATGGACTAGACATGAGTTATCCAATCAATTGGATCAAATTGAGAAGCTACATGAAACTAGATTACAAGCGGTAGCAGGCATTTATGCTGCAAAAAGGCAACAAAAAGCATACTTTGATGCTCATATCAAAGATAAAGGTTTGAAAGAAGGAGATTTAGTCCTAGTATATACATTAAAGCAACATGCTAAGAAACTGCAAAAAAGAGGATATGGTCCCTTGGTGATCAATCGCATATCAACTAGGAGAGCCATCAATCTAGCAACCCTAGATGGAGAAGTCTTACCAAGCTACATAAGTGGTTGTCGAGTGAAGAAGTATTTAGAGCCATTAATAGAGATGTTGTCAAGACTTCTCGCAGCAAGGAATAGACGAGAAGAAGATGAAAAAATACGCAAGAAAGCACGATAGGAAGCCCTAGAAGGAATAAGAAAACGAAAAGAGTGGATGAAAGAAAGGGATGAGAGATACCTCCAAAGTGAAGAGCCCATCCCAATGGCTAATTTTAGAGCGTCATAAACCCTAGGACATCAAGTGAGGCAACCATATTTGAACTTAGGAGTAGGAACATAGGAGTACCACTTGGTAGATGCCCTCATTGACATAGAGCAGTTATTAGCTGCATCAGATCCTCTTTGACTCCTCAGCTTAAAGCTCAATTACATCCAACTAAAGCACATCTAATTGGGATAGGAGGCAATGTTACTGAATGCCTAGGCGAGATTACCTTATCATTGCACCTAGGAAATAACACGAGGCAACAAAAACTATTGGTGTGCCACGATCAAGATCTATTAGAAGAACTTGTGTTAGGTCAAAATTGGATATACAAATATGAGGTAACCATCCAACTAGCCTTAGGCTACATCTCAGCCAAGATAGGACATCGAGAAGTGTTTAGTTTATTGGATGAAAGACCAGTCAAATCAACTTGTCTAGCTCTGAGAGAGAAATTAAGCATGCATGAAGATGATTGTGCATCTACCCCTATTATGGAACCCTCACCTAAAAGTGCTTCACCTGTGTTTACACTAGTTATTTATCTCACACCTTCTCAACATCCTTTGTACCTTTCAACTAACATCATTACCATTGAGAGTCCTAGTGAGGAATTGAGCCCAAGGGTGACTAGTCAGAGTAATCAACCCAAAACTCCCCACAATAGAATATATCCCATTCAAGGAACTAGATAGGCATGGATTCAGAAAGATCAAGTAGCAGCATATTATCAACAACAAAGCCATCCCCTACAAAGGAACCAACAACAAGCCAAGACTACAATCCAAGTTGGATCATTAGGTCTACATAAGATTGCTCAATTATGGATCCCGAAGAAACTGATTGCCGCTCAACCCTTAACAATGCAAATATGGATTCCAAAATCAACGATGCCTACGAAGAGAACTAAACTAAAGACACCAGTAAAAAGGAAGGACCCATAAAAAATGAAGTCAAAGGAGCAAGAAAGACACAATAACCAGAAATGGCAAAAACAGGAGTACTCAAAGAAATCAACTCAAAGATATGTATGGCGAGCAAAGAAGAATCACAATACGACAGCTACACAAAGCACAAGAGGAGACAAAGTTGCAGTCAAGAACAACAAAATAAAGCTGATTTGGATACCCAAATCACAATCTTCATCTACAAACCCGCTAGCAACTTCTTCTTGCACACATCTTGAGTTCCATGCACCTCAAACGTGCATGATAGGGCCACATTACAAGGCCATGCATTCGGCACATAATTCTTCTTCTACTTATTATTAATTGACGTTTCCCTCCCAGGGAATAGGAGAGCACCTGTACAATAACCTCAGGAAAATTAATTAAAAATAAAATAAAAATTCGGCTATTCACTAGCATTTTTGTTTTCTATCTGCAAAAATAAGAAAAATATATGGAAAAAATCCCAAGTATTACCTTCCTTACAGCCACGGGGAAGGACGACACAAATCACTCGGAGAACTAATCGATCCATGGAGATTAAGTAGAGATAAGTCATGCAAACACTTTAACATTGATTATGGTGTGCTTTAAGTCAGAGGGCCACATCTAATTCAGAGACTACACATGAGGAAGAGGTTCCGGTTCTTCCTTTGGAGGCAATTACGAAAGCAAGGGGTCATTGGTTCTATGAAGACCAACCGGTGGCAGACCTTATTTTTTTGGCCACAATCAAGATTATGGACAGAGTCCATCAATTTTTATCGGTGTCGCAGAATTTCCAAACTCTACAACATGGATTACTGATCATTACGGAAGTATGGACAAGGGTAGGAATTGATGCATTTTTAGGACTTCCAATTTATCTACCAGACTTTCAACGATGTACCTAGGTGATGAACACCATGTAGGCAGCAATGGATATGCCCTCAGTACCAGAAGCTACAGTTCTTAACAAAAGTAGAGAATGGAAATATGTCAATTTAAGCATGAGCTCATCAACAAAGCTTTTGGATGGAATAACGATGGCCTAACAAATCTCAAAAACGAATGTGACGATGCTAAAAAGAAGACCTTTATGGAAATCAACAGGACAGATATTGAAGAGTCAGTTCATGTGGTGCATCAACATTTTTGTTTCCCAAGCATGAACAGATATACAACACCTCAAAAGATTGTAGTTCAATTTCTCTCTCATGCTATGAGGCAAATTGAGAACAAAGTCACTTTATGCCATACATACAGGAATGATTATTCGAAGCTAAGAAGAAATGGAACCATGAGAAGCTTTTGAATGGGAGCTCTGCCTTGACACTATTGATCTATGAAGCGCTAGAAATGAAGGAATTCTTACGATTAATGCCAACCCCTATTGAAATCGCAAGATACATGAAGTCTGCAATAATTCCAAAAAAAAAGAAAGCATCCATATCATGAGCAAAAGCTGGAACAAGTTCGAGAACTACGATGTGTGGAGCCAAGCACGTTAGAGAAGAAGAAGCATAGAAGACCCCCAATCTAAACAAATGCACCTACTACCACGGGTCTCGTTAACTCAACCTCCAATCATACAAAGGGACCTATCAGCCGCTTTAGAAGAAACACATACTTACATGCGTGGCCAGGTAAATCTTACTGCACAAGGACACCAATACAAGTAGTCCAAATGCTTACAGAAAAAGAGTCAAAAAGACCACAACCCATCACAAGCCACTAGATACAAGGAATTCGGGCTTGATGGTTCAAGTTCCAATGATGAATCTATTCATGAACAAGATACATTGGACACAGATATAAGAACATAGATGAATGATGAAGATTGGACAGAGATTCATCAAGTCCAAAACACCCCTGATGATCAAAGTCCACAAGCACTGAATCAGGAAGCACCATCTGAAGAAAGGCACATCATCTAGTTGAATAGACAGTCAAAGATTCGTACAAAAGAAGCATCTCCACCAAAAACAAATGTGGTACCACCCATCAAAGAAGAATTGCAAAGGAACCTAGAAAAAGAGGGATGATCACAAAAAACACCAATAACCAATGTGATTGAGATTCTAGATGATACATCACAAGGGAAGGGAGTAACTCAAGAGATTGAGCCAACGATACAACTCGATATTCGGTAGCCCTACCAAACAACACTACACGTGGCACAAGGAAAGGACATTACCACAGGCGAAGAACCTAGTATCCCCAAAATGTGGTTAAATGTGGATGTAGCCCAGTTAAAGCTGGTAGTGAAGCAAATGATACAATTGGCTATGGACACGCAACAACAAATGCTTGAAATGGATGCAAACTATGAGAAGGCTATGAGAGAGAGAAACCGATTCCAAGTGATGCATGAAAACTTGTTTGCACAACTAATTCAAGTTCAATAGGCACTCTCAACCAAGGATTCAAAAGTCAAAGAAGCCATGGAGCAATGCATTGTGCTAACATAGGAGAACCAAAAGCTCCAAGATCAATTCATAGAGCTCCAAAGAAAATATGAAGCTGATGAAGCGGAGAAGGAAAAAATGAGTGCCAAAAGTAATCTGCTTGAAACTCAAATCAAAGTATATATGGAGGAAGCAGACAATTTAAGAAATAGAAATAAAGAACATATGAATGCCATACTATGCAACCAAGCCATAGAAGCGCAAGTAGTGATCGCAAGTGACACAAAGGCATTAGAAGATCAAATTGCGAAGTATGAAGATCAACTGAAACAAGTGCAAGCCATCAGAGAAGAATGGGAAAGAAAGTATATGCATGACACTAATGAACTCACAAAGCACTGGAAATCGACTGAAGACAAACTCCTTGTGGTATATAATAAAGACGCTGACCAAATAGCCACCATCGGAAATGAACTTTTGACTGCCAAAGAAGCACTAACAAAGGCTAACAATGAAATCAAAGCAAAGGGGGAACTCCTTGCACAATTAGAAGTTTAAATAAAACAATAGGCAACAATTGGGACACCAATACAGC
Source organism: Ceratopteris richardii (assembly GCA_020310875.1). Taxonomy (NCBI): domain Eukaryota; kingdom Viridiplantae; phylum Streptophyta; class Polypodiopsida; order Polypodiales; family Pteridaceae; genus Ceratopteris; species Ceratopteris richardii. Next base: position 153,443,514 of record CM035421.1, on the reverse strand, counting down.
CACAAAAACGGAATCCTACTGACATAGTAGAGGTATGTCCTCTATCTCCCCCGATCTATCATTCACCAATAAGAGAGCAGGCGGCGGAACCTGATGATGATCATCCAATGCTGTATATTGCAAAATTAGGTCAGAAGGAATGGGCACTATTGGTGTCCCGGTTGATGGAAAATTTTGAAAATGAAGTAGTCAAAGTAATGAAAGAAGCAAAAATTAAAGGCAAAGACTTGGAACATGTAATAAAGCCATTCAACATACCTTATGGGCTATTGAAAGAGTAGATGCACCATTATATAAAGCATATTACACAAAAGATCTAGATGACAAGCTGAACTTCAAGTCAAACGCATTCACTTACACTCAAGAAGAATTTGAGGCGGCACAACCATTATGGAGAAGGAAGTTTTTGGAAAGGAATCCAACTTTATGGGTGCATTGGCAAGCAACACCATACTTATTACATGTGAATCCTTCTTTTTGCCCAACGTCATGTCGACGTGATTTACAAGAATTTTTGGATTTGAAAAGAAGTGGTAAGCTTAATAAGCAATGGTTCAATTACCCTTTACTTCCAAGTCCGCCTCACAACTATTTACCGAGTGAGGAATACATGGTGAGATCCATCGAGTTTTGGCTAAATGGTTATGTGACAGTTTCCGACCTCACAATAAAGATGACCAAAAAAATCCTCAGTATGATACTCATGATACTCAAAGTTTTAAAGCATAAAGGGATATAGGACGTACTCCCGTTAACATCCAAAGCTTGTCATGGACGAGAGTTCAGGAGGAGGGGTGGTGTTGAAGGAGAGTCAAGTAAAAAGAAAAGAAGAAGAACATCAAGAAAGAAGCTTCACTAAACATAATCAATTTGAAGAATCAACACCGTAGGAAGGCCCCTAGGGGCACACAAACTTCATCTCTGCACTGAGCACTGCAGGGGCACACAACAGTGAGGCACTTCAACCTCTTGATCTCTGAGAGGTCTAGATCGAAGGTTGAAAATCCAGACCTTCATACCTCCCGTATGGTTCTTGCACTGCAAATACAAAGAGGTTATTGGAGCACTAAACTAGAAATCTATTGTAGTCCATTTCCACTAGTTGCATGCGGTGGAAGGAAATGAACATGCTGGAGAAATGCATCAGGTCCCAGAGAATGTGAAGTCAGATTTAAAGACAAAACCTTTGAAGCATCAACCAAAAGATCAAAATTGATGCAAGGTCCACCAAGTGGTGCATGGAGTGGAAAGAAGTAAACAGGCTCTAGAAAATACAACAGGGTCAAATGTGTGAAGACAAAGTAATATGCAAAGACCAAAAGCTAGAAAGAGGTCGAGGCTGAAAAGTTGAAGTGGGTGACTAAGAATATCACATTCTTAGCCACTAATTGCATGCATGGTAGACCGACTTAACAGAGCAACCCAGATTTATGAATGTAAAGAATACCAAGGGGATTACGAAAGCAAACGACTTAGTTCAGATAAAGTAACAAATTGTCTGACAATCCTTATCGCTTCTTCGACCACTAGGTGCATGTACTAAGTAACAAATTGACTGACAATCCTTATCGCTTCTTCGACCATTGGGTGCATGTACTAACGAGCTATAAACAAGTTGTAGACAAAAAGCAAAGCCTATCAAGGGACGATAGGGACAAAGAGGGGGAGAGTGTTGCAGAGCAAAGATGCAGAGAAAAAGAAGGGATTTGAACACTTTATTTTTGTACAATAGTCACTTTATAATATATTTTCCGATGTAAATGCACTAGAGGAGTCCTCTAGATGCATATCCATAGATATCTAAAAGGCCAAGCATTAGGCACACTAAGTTTAACCCAGGCACAAAGAGGGCACATGTACATACATTGCAAAAAATTTCTTTTCATTTTTCTTTTTTCAGGTTGGTGGACAAAGGTATCATCCATTTCAAATGGTTGATGGAAAAGAAAAGGTTCTTGGAGTTGGACATTTGGGGAAATCCTCATCATCGCTTCACCCTTGAGCACTTTGTTCAAGATCCATCCATTTTTGCACCATTGTTTGTTGTATGCATTTTTTAGACTATGCATAAGATAAGGTCATATTACAAGTCTGTGCATAGGCACTTTTGTTTTTACCACCCATGCACCCTTAGTCTCCACTCATGCACACGGACTAAGAAGAGATGAATCTATTTCATCTATTTGTATCCATCATTTATATTTTTCCATTTCATACTCATACATCATCCATCCATTATTAAAAAAAAAAGGAAGAGCATTCTAGCATATTCTCCCCATCTACATGAGGCAAAAGACACAAGTTAAAAGACACTCGACTCCAAACAAACGTGCAAAAAACAAGATGAAGAAAAGCAACAAAGCAAAGTACTCCAACGACACAAGGATCATGGAATCAAAAGGAACTTCTACACGCTCTTCCACAAAAAGCTCCATACTTGCAAAAGCTTTGTCGAGGACGACAAAGTCATGGAGGGGGGGAGTGTTGACGAGACAACATATAATTCTTGGATCCACTTTTTTTCATAATCATTTGTACTTTTTTTTTACCTCTCATTGAATTGAATAAGCACTCTTGTATAGGTGTGTGTGAGTGCCACACTAAAGAATAAGTGGGATTCATTCTCCTTTTAGTTTAGAAATCCCACATAGCATGCTTTTTTGCCATTTTGTATATAAAGAGGCCTCCCCCTCTTCTTTTGGGAGGCTTTTTGGAGAAGCAATGAGATAATGCTAGTTTGTAGTTAGACTCTTGTTCTCTTCTCGTCATGATGTGCATGCGTACTTGTTCTCTTCTTGTCTAACGCTTGTGACACGTTGATGTGTGATTACGTCGTGATTATGCTTGTGATTGCGATTATGTGCATCATTAGCGATGCTTATGTCGTGTCTTCTTGTTAATTATGTTGTGAATCGTGCATTGACAAAGCGCCATCGTGTTTGTCGAATGCTTCCATGCACCATTTGGGTCTTGGATGATGCTTCCTAGTTTGACAAATATGAGTTGTGATGCTACAACCTCAATAGATATATTTTTATCCTCATTTTGATCGCTAGCTCTATCCCTCACCCTCTCAGATCTTTTCAAGAGCCACATTAAAGAGGACGCCCATGATGATCCCATACTCTCTCCTTTTGGGAAAACAAATAAATATGAAAGGGTGCTTCCCTATCCCTAGGTCCATTGCAATTCACTTCTCTGATAAAATAATTTAAATGATCCCTTGAGCATTATTGTGATTCTTGTGTGTAGAAGAAGATGGTAAGCATTGAGAGTAGGATTTGAACGGTGAATTGGAGAAGGTGGTTAAGTTAATGCTAATAAAATACCCCCCCTCCCCTCGTGGAGTAAGCGGCTTCTAAATGAAAGACATGACATTGGTGTCTTGTTCTTTGAGTTCCCTAATAGTCACTTGGCTTTCCCTCGAGATGCGATTGGCTGTTCATCCACATTGTGGAATGCCATTAGAGGGGAAGATCTTTGGAAGATTTGGAAAGAAACATCTCTGATAAGCTTCAATGATACTTCCAAACAATGGATTATTGAAAGTTCTCTTCTTTGTATAGAAAGAAGAACTGCCAATTACAAAAGCTCTCTCCATGTAGACACCATAGTATTTTCATCATGAAAAATAATAAGCTCTCTTGTGAATGGGGTGCTCGTGAGGGTGACAAACAACTGATCAAACTCCTCTATTATGCTCTCTAGGGCCATCATTCCATGGTGTTGTCTGATTATGATTCCACCTAGGTGTGTTTTGTTAATGGTTTTTCTTGGAAGCGAGTCACTTCTAGATATTATTACAAGATTCAATTCTCGAATGAAACTTGTATCTAATGAGGGAGTTCATTTTATGAATCAAGTAATTAAAATTTTGAAGGATATGCAAATGATTTTATAAGACAACACCACCATGTATTATCTGCAGACAAATGGAAAAGCAAAGTCAACAAAAAAAAGAAGTATTATACACACAAAAATAGATTCTCAAGATAATGCTAGTGGCCCATCCAAAGGGTTGGGATATGAAGTTGCATTCAGTTCTATGGGAATTCTATACTACATCAAAGGTTACTACAGGAACCACTTTATTTAATCTTATATATGGTTTTGAAACATTTGTATTAATGGATTTTATTGTTTGTAGCTCAAGGGTTGATAATAAGTACTATCACTATAGCTCAAGGGTTGGTAATAAGTGCTATCACTATGATGAGAAGTCAGTAATTGAAACAAAATTTGGTTTACTAGGCCTAAAAGATTATTTATTAAATGCATCTTCAATTTATAAAATGAGGGAGATAGAATTGAGTGGAGAAGAATTTTAAGTAGAAAATTTTTCAACCAGGGCATTGGGTTCGACTTTTTTATAGAAAGTTGGGAAAAAGAGGAAAGAAGTTATAATTATGTTATGTTTGTCTTCTCAAGATTGCATAGCGAATCAGACTAACTACCCTTTTTTTACTAGATCATGAAGTAAGAGTTTATTCCAAGATTCCTAATGAATGACTTTGACCTCCACACATGGCTGGTGAAAAAGGATTGGCCATATCCTAATACTATCAAGGTGCTCGAAAGTTTTCTTTGGATGGAAGGGTACTGTCAAAAGTTTATTCCAAATTATGCCAAGATAGTTGTGGCCATATTTGATTAGTGAAAAGGTAAGTATAGACTCCCATGATCTAGTATATAACAAGATGACAATATGGAGAATCTTAAACAAGTTGTTGCTTTTGGACCCAATTTTACAAATTGCGAATATAAATAAAGAGAGTAAAAAGATAAAAAAATCCAAGCAAAATTACTCTACCTATGAGCTTGAATTGTTCAAGACTATAAATGTGTTAAAGAAATGTCATCATTATCTTTTTTGTGCCAAAGATAAAATAGGTTTTGATCAAGAAATTATCAAATGGTGTTCATATGTATCTATCAAAAAATGAGATTGGGATGATTATCTACCACTTGAAGAATTTTCTCACAATAGTTCTAAGCATGTTGGAATCGAATTTAATCATCTCATGTTGATGTTTGGGTTCACCTAAATCTTTTCATGTAGCTTTTCTTCAACACAAGGAAATTTAGCTGTGTCATGAATGTTTAAAGCATATATATTTTTTATTCAAGTTTGCATAAGAAAACATAGGCACATGATTAAGCAAGAGCATATGAAAATCCCAATAAAATGGAAATTTCTTTGCATATATCGTGAGCAAGTGTATCTTTGAGTTTCAAAAAAATCTATGATCCTAAGAAGTAGGCCCTTCCCTAAGCTCTCTTCTAGGTTTTTGGGCACTTTCAAATAATTAGGAATGTCGATCAATAGCATATGGACTTCAACTCCCAATAGATTGTTGGGTTGCTCTCGTTTTTCATGCAAATTAAGAAAAAGTTGGATACTTTTTTATGACCTAGTCTCTTCTTTGTTGGTGAATGTGGAAAGCTTAAGTGATTGACCTTGTGCATTGGACTTCGTAAGATTTTTGTGTAAGACCATTATGTATACATATGCAGTATTTGAATGGTTCTAAGGTTAAAGTGAGATATTAATTTTACCAAAGTAAAAGGGTGACTAAGAGAGAATCTCGTGGATGCATAGATATCCAAATCCAAAAACAATGTGTGAGTTCACAATTCAAAAGTAAATACTAAAAGCATGGAAAAATATTAGGTAGACTCAACCAATAACCATTTTAAAAAGTGTAAATATACATTACTCACTTAGGCGTACGTAGTAGAGCAAAAGACCACAATCATTGAAGTGGATATCCTCAGATCTCTTGGAGTCCTTCAACACCTTGATGTATCATCACTTACTTAGCAATACAAAAACATTCAATTTTATAATCTACATTGTTCACTTTTCAATGTTGCCGTACATTGCTCTTAGTATGTAAACTTGTTTGAGTCATTGCAGCTTGTATATGGTCTAATTATCATGTTTCTTCAACTAGAGTATGAAGGTAGGACTCTTGTGAGTAGAAATACAAAGTTTATGGTCATTAGAGTTATGCGCATTGAGAAATGAGCACATATATGTCATTATATATGTGTATCTTCATCTTCCTAAAAAATTCAGGATCACCCCTTGACTGCTTGTACATATTACTCTCACAATTTTCCTTCAAAATTCATGAAATAACTTGTAATAGTTCATCGTGTACTTCATCCATAAATAGAAGCTATTGTTTACACAAGAACTAGTCAAAAGTTAGCTCTTTTGACATAGACTTTTGAGATTGGTGTTCCAAGGTAACATAGGGGTATTATTACAGATATTGGAGACTTAGAGAGTCTACTAAATATTCCAAGTGTCACTTTGGCTATTATAGAACAGGTTTTTGCTAGGACCCTCACTTTATTACATATTGGCCATCACTCCTCACAATGTTATTAGAGCATTGTCATAGTTTTGCCATTTTGGGTGATACATTCCCTTGGAACATTTGATTGAATAAACTACTCAACATGTTCTCTAAGGATATAGGCTTAGTTTCAAGGGAGAAACTTGTATGGAAATTTTCTAGGAGATGAGCTTAAGACTATAGATAGAACCAATATAGGACAACCAACTTAAGAGGAATAGAAAAACTTAAACACATGGTGTGCAAAGGACTCTTTGGCAAGGTCATATATTCTAAACATTGTCTGTGATTTCTCACTTCCTCATATTAAGAGTTTTAACACATGACAAGAAACATGGAATCCTTGGAAGCATTCTTCTCTTTAAACACAATGGTTAGGAAGAACCAACTATGGATGGAGTTCACATCACTCAATAAGTAGCTCAAGCAAAGCGTCATTGAATTTGTTTTGAGGATGAAGAAAATTGCAAATAAATTAGGAATCAATGGAGAGATCATAGATGAAGATTGGATTGTGAAGCAAGTGATTAGTGGAATCAAGGCTGATGAAAAGTGGGAAGCTTCCACCACTACCATGGACCTGCACATGGATATGGAGGTGTGAGACTTGAATACTCTCTTGGGGAAACGCTTTACTCATGAGGCAATACTCTTCCCTTTACAGATATAAATGAAAAATCAAATATAACAATGAGAAAGTAAAAAAGTATGACGACGAAAGAAGCACTTGGCAAGCTAACTTTGAAGGTAAAGGTAGAAGGTCAAGGGAAAGAGGTAAAGGATGTAGACAAGGCACCTCCCAAGAAAATGACTTTGGAGGTAGATGTAGAAATTCAAGGGAAAGAGGTAAAGGATTTAGACAAGGCACCTCCCAAGAAAAGGTAAATATAATAATAAAAAATGAAAAAACTTTGATGATGAAGGAAGCACCTTCGAAGGGAACTTTGTAGGTAAAGGTAGAAGGTCAAGGGGAAGAGGTATAGGAGGTCCACATATCACACAAGGTGAGAGGATTTCAAAGCTCCTAACCTTGTATGATATGTGGAGTATCGAACCACATCACATAACAATGTTTCAAGAACTGAAGAAACGAGATAGGAAGAGGATACAACAAAGGTGGATATGGAGCTCATAGAGGTAGGTATAATAGTTCATATGGATACAAAAACAACTACCAAGGAGGATATGAAGGAAGAAAATAATAAAAAAAACCTATACAAATATCATTTTGAAGAGAATTCACTCTTGCTCATGAATATGACAATGAACAAAGGTAAATCAGATGGATATGTATTATGTACTGACTCTGGATGCTCAAATCATGTGGAAGGAAATGAAGCACTACTATCGAAATTGGAAAAATCCAAAGAATAAGTATGAAGTCCAAACAAGTGATGACACAAGGAACTTAATGGAGAGTATAAGGAATGTGAAAACTTTCAATGGTAATGTGATTATATTGAGCAAAGTTCTCTATGTACCTAGTATTACTAAAAATATAAAAAGCGTAGGTAAGGTTGTGGAGAAAGGCTTGCAAGTGAGGTTCACAAAGCATGGAGCCTATTTAGAGGATCCATGTAAGGGTTTAAAAAGGGAAGCCATGGGGGAAAATAGGTATATTGTTCACCTTTCAACTATAAGACACTAAGAACGTAGAATTATTCAATTATGGCATCAAAATCCTATCAAAGTTAGAGGTTTTGCATACAATACTGGCTTCGAATAAAGAAAGTGCCCTCAGAAAAACTAGTAGAGATAAAAGTGTGCTTAGATTACCTAATATCACAAAGCAATATATGATTTACAAGTGCAAGACGTTTCAATTTAGGAAATCTTACAAGCACCATTCACAAAGAAGGGGTAGATAAATGGAGGCATTCTAGAGCTTGTAGACATAGATGTTTGGTGACCAATCAAAGTGCCATCCATCCAAGTGTTAAGGTATAAATATGGATCATTCTCTATCTTATGAAGCATAAAGATGAAGTGTTCTCATGTTTTAAGAAGTATCTAGCTCTTGTGGAAAATCAAACAAGAGAACCCTAAAAATACTAAGGTCTAATGGAGAGGGAGAATACTTCATACATGAAACTGATTCCTACTTGTGAGATAGGGGAATGAACAGAGATATAAGTACTAGATACACACTTTGTAAGAATGGAGTAGTAGAGAGAAGAAATAGGACCATTGTGGAAGCAGCAAGGTCCATGTTGAATGAAAAGAAACTACCTTATTATGTATGGGCAAAGGCAATATCCATTTCTATATACCTCATAAATAGGTTACCTTGAAAGTTTCTGGATGGTATGACTCCTTATGAAGCCTAAAATGGAAGGAGTCCAAGCTTGGATAAATGTAGGATATTTGGGTGCATTTCATATGCGTGCATATCATCTCAAATCTGATGTAAACTTGAGAATAATGTAAAGAAGTGTGCCTTTATAGGCTATGATATTAAACAAAAGGGTTATAGGCTACATAACCCTAATTCCAAGGGCTTCACAATTAGTTGAGATTTAGTGTTTGATCAAGAGAAGTGTTGTCTTGAAGATGATTGCAAGAAGAGCAGGTGACCATATGATTTGGATGAAGAATTTTGGACACTCTAAAGCAAGGCTACACATACACTTGAAGGCTCAAGTGATTTTGAAGATGATGAAAAGACTCCCACGAGGAAGATCAACTCATGGAACTCCAAAGTTAAAGACAAGGTACATGATTTGAGGGATATTTCAAAATCATCTCAAAAAACTATCAAGAGATCTAGAGGGGAAAAGAAGAAGCCAAAAATGTATGTTTATGATACATCATTGGCAACCAAAAACTCTATCAATATAGGGCAAGGCTTGAATTTTGAAGAGCTCTCATCTTATGAAGGGGCCTATAACGTATGCATGCAATGGAGAAGGGGTTGAAGCCTTGCAAGAACAAAACTTGGGATTTGGTGCACAAGACTGCTACCATTAAGGTCATTGGATCTAGAAGGATCTAAAAGGTAAATAAAAACTCTTATGGAACTATTAATATGTAAAAAATTAGATTTGTGGCCAAAAAATATGCTCAGACCCAAACTATTGGCTATGAGAAGAGCTTCCCTTCTCTCGAGAATACTCCAACAATCAGCATACTTATGAGTATTAAAGTTCCCAAAAATTGGAAGATCTATTAGATGGATGTCAAGAAGGCATTTCTCAGTGGATGGATATCAAAAGAGGTATTTTTGGCTCAACCCCTTGGGTTTGAATACTTACATTGGCTTGAACATCTATGCAGCTTAAGGAAAACCTTATATGGTCTAAAGCAAGATCCATGAGCTTATAACCATATGCTTGTGACTTGTTTGCAATACAAAGTGTTTGTGGAGACTAAAGCAAATCCTTCTCTCTTTATTAAAAAATCACATGGAGAAGTCACATACCTCTTCAAAAATGTAAATGGAATCATAATGATAGGTTATGATGCTAAAAGTATTCAAATGGTTAAGCTCAAAAAGGAGGAATTCAAGACCAATGACCTAGGGCAATTCACTTATTTCCTCCGATTGCAAGTTGTCTATAGAGAGAAGGGTATGTATCTTATTAAGAAGAAGTACATTAAAAATATGCTAACCAAGTTCAAAGTCAAGAATTCTAAGGTTTTAAATACACTTAGGGAGGTAAAATACAAGTTAAATTTGTATGAAGATGAATTAATTGAAGATGTTAGAAGCTATCAAAACTTGGTGGAAATTCTTAACTATGATACTCTCAGTATAGTAAATATATATTATGGTGTAAGTGTTTTCAGAGAATTTATGCATACACCTAGGGAGCCACACATGGAGGTAGGCAAATGGATTCCAAAATATCTAAGAGGTATAATGAATTAAGGCTTACTCTACTCATTCACATGTGATGTAGACATAAAGATATTCATTGATGTAAACTGAGCACGACCAAAGGATGACAAAAGGAGTACTTCAAGATATCTTTCATTCGTAAGTACAAAGCTAATATCTTGTTCATCAAAGAAGCAACCCATTGTTGCTATTTCATCTACAAAGGCTGATTATAGAGGTTTGGCAAATGCATCTCAGTAAGCTATGTGGTTTGGGAGTGGTTTCATCCACTCCTCATATTTTTGGAGCTAACATAAGCTCTTTCCATCTTAAAAAGGATCTTATTTATGATGCAAGGACCAAAAACATTGAGTTCCAATATCATCATGTTACGAAGAAGATTACACGCCAAGAAAATGAACTCTCATATGTATCTACTCAAGAACAATGTACATACATGATGAATAAAGCCTTTGATGGAGTGAAGCTAAGCAATTTCAAAGCCATGTATGGACTTCACAAAACCTCAAAGAATTAAATATTTAAGAATCTTCGTCTTGATGGGGTGCTTTTGAGTTAGACCATTATGTATACATATGCACGATTTGAATGGTATTAAGATTCAATTGAGATATTAATCTTTCCAAAATCAAAAAATATGACAACGAGAGAAACTCATGGATGTATAGAGATCCAAATCTCACAATCATGTTTAAACTCATAAAATCAAGGAAGAATATTAGGTAGGTTCAACTAATCATTTGAAAAGTTGTATATATAAACTACTCACTTAGTCACGTGCACCAGAGCTACAGATCACACTCATTTGAGTGGTTATTGTGCTTATCAAAAAGCTCTTGGACTAGTCCAACAGCTCTATGTATCATATCTTACTTACCAATACAATTACATTGATTTTTATCATCTATACTCCTCATTGTTCATAGTTGGAGCACAATGCTCTTAGACTCTTAACTTGTGTGAGTACTTGTAACTTGTATATTTTCCTATTATCATGTTTATTTATAGGAAATAGATTTTAGGAATCTTGTGATTACACCTAAAAAGGTTTATGGTCATTGTAGCTACGTGCATTGAGATATGAGGCGATCTATGTCACTATGTTTGTACATCTCCATCCTTCTCAAAAGCCAAGATCACCCCCTTGCCTTCTTATACATATTGCTCTTAGCATAGTCATTAAAAATATTGCTCTTAGAATAGTCCATAAATAAAATTTTTCTCTACATGAGAACTACTCAAAAGTTATTTATTTTGATGTTGACTTTTGAGATTCATGTTAGAACCATTGGGCTATCATTGCATATAATAAAATCTTAGGAGTCTACTAAAGATTCCAAGTGTTATTTAGAATGGTTTGGAGTATTTGTTTTCTAGGACCCCCTCATCTTTACATATTGGCCATCACTCCTCACATTCTGATACAAGAACTCAAGGGGGGAGGGATGTTATAAGGTTTCTTAGGTAAGATTGTAAATCAAGATAACATAAAAGATATTTGGAGTATTTGCCAAGGTATTGGCTAAGACTAGTGGTTAATTCATAAGAGTGTGATGAACTCAATCCTAGTAGGTGCACAAGGAAGAGTGCTTTTCCCAAGGGGTTATAGAGCTCCTCAATAAAGTTAACTAGATTTAACTCAAGTCAACCAAAACACATCATTCTTATCATGCAAACCACTTTAAATTTAAAGTATCATTCTAGTTTCTAAAGGAGTGTTGTAGGTTGGATGTTTAAAATATGGCTCTAACTAACTTGAGAAGATATTCCAAATCTAAAGGATATATAATAGACATTTGTTTGGTGAGTCATTGTTATATTCTTGTGCTCTTAGAGAGTCATGTAAGAAAATAATAGCACAACGTAATTGACCACTATACATAGTTGAGAGAAAAAACTCCGAAAAAGGTAGACACAGACTAGGAGATAGAGAACTCAAATTCTCATATTATGGAGCATAATGAAGTTACAATGATGGTGTTGTCCACCCATGTGCTCCCAATATGTAACTTACATGGCGATCTAGATAGACTCTAGATGAAGGGCTTACTAGTGTGCAATACTATGTGAGGTTCAACCCAAGCCATGCTTATATAGCTTTTACAAGGAAATTTGGTATAGATGAAGGCAGTCGAGAGATACAAAATAGTTTGTAAAATATACAATATGACAATATCTCCACGACCAGACGTCTTATCATCTCAGCCCTAGGGGCCATGGAGAAAGGCCTCTTGGGCCCCATAGAAGGGGGAAAGCCCCCCTCTGCACTCTCCCCATTAAGGTTCTATGGGGAAATCATGTAATGCCATAGGGCCTTTATTTTCACCTTGAATGGAAACCCAATGGCCTAGGAGTTTTTACCTTACCTAACCTGATGGCCAGGCTCACAAAGATAATCTGTAACCATCAAAATGTCAGACATAGACCTCATCTAATCTAGAAGTTAGAGTTCCATAATTGTTCGAGCTCTCACAATGGCTTCTGATCATACTGGGGGACTTACAACTAAGAGCACCATGGAGCATTTGTGGTCACTTGAGGGTGGAGTATTGAGCATACCTAACACCCCCCTCCATGTTGAGCTTGCGGTGAACTACCTCCTTCGTCCAATCCCAAGCTTTGGAAAGTGTCAAAGAAGTTTCTCTCTCCCAAGAGCCTTGGTGAAGATGTGTGCCCCATTTTCTGTAGTTGGTCAATAAGTTATCACCATGACCCCTTCGTCAATCAACGCATGCACATAGTGATATTGAATTTCTATGTGCTTGGTACATGCATGGAAAGTAGGATTCTTGGTGATGGCCATGCAACTTTGGTTTTCACACTTCAACATTGTTGCCTCCTATCCTTGTATTCCTATGTGTCATAGGATCCTCCTCAACCATAGTGCTTCATTTGCTACAACACATGCAACTTTGTACTCAGCTTTAGTAGAAGATAATGCTAGAGTCTATTACTTCTTACTAATCCAAGAGAAATCCTTGATCTCAAAGAAAAGAAATATCCAGAAACTAATTTTTGGTCTCAATATCTCCTACCCAATTTGAGTCGCAATGTCTCACTAGAGATAATCATTATAAATAATCCCATAATCAATGGTTCCTTTCACATACTTCAGTATTTGCATTCTTGCCTTCCAATGAGTTTGGCAAGGCTTATTAGAGAACTTGCTTACCACTGCAACAACATAAGAGATATCTGGTCTACTATTGCACAAGTAGATGCGATTTCCAACTAATTTCTTGTGTCTTCCAATATCCTATAGAGGTGAACTATCCTCAATAGATAATTTTATGTTGACCTCCATAGCTATAGAAATTTCCTTGCAATCCTCCACGTCAAATGCCTTCAATATCTGTCTTGCATACTTTTGTTGAGAGATGAAAATGTTCCCTCGTTCCTATCAATATTCAAGCCCTAAGAAATAATGCATTAAGCCCAAGTCTGTCATTTCAAATTTTAAACTCAGGGCATCTTTATGTTGCTGAGCTTGTGTATATGCTAGAGGGATTATCCGATGATGAGGAGGAAGCATTTTTAACTGCTAATTTGGGTTTTTTATCTTTGGGAACAATCCATTTATAGTAGGTGCTCAATAATTTGTCTCCGGTGACCTATATGGTACAACCACTCATGAAAGATGCTCCTAATGCAATGGTCAATTTTTTAGGTTCTCTGGATATGAAACACTTGTTTCCATACCCGGAAGATCTCGTCTACCCCGACAGTTCTATGTGCAAGAAGATCAGTTAGTTAATTGTAACTTAAGAGATGATGCTGATTCGTGCCCAGTAAAGATAAAAGCAGGACTAACTCCTGCATTCTAGGAGGATCTGCTTTCCCTAATCAAAGAATTTAATGACATCTTTGCTTGGGATTACCGTGATATGAAGGGCTTGGACCCTTGTATTTATTAGCATCACGTAGTTTTAAAATCAAATGTACATCCCATTAAACAACTGAGCTTTCGAATAAACCCACATTATGCCTAGCACGTGAAAGAGGAGTTGGATAGGTTATTGAAGGTTGGATTTATTGTCCCTATAGAGCATGCAGAATGGATTTTGCGTATAGTTATTGTCGCTAAAAAGAATAAATAGTTACACATATATGTTGATTATTGCAAGTTGAATTCTTCTACAATGTCAGATGCTTTTCCCTTACCTTTCCTTGATAGTATGCTTGATGACATAGCTTGGTACAAGATGTACTCTTTTGTTGATGGCTACAATGGATATAATGAGGTCTGCATCGCTAAAGCAGATATATGCATGTACTATGATGTGGTTTAGTTTACCAAATGCACCCAACACGTTTCAACATTGCATGCAAGAGATATTTGCACCATATCACATGAGCTTTATGCAAGTATACTTAGATGATTTCTCATTATCGAGTGGCACTACCGTACATTTACAACATCTCAAGTGTTGTTTTATGAAGTGCAGAGAGTATTGATTATGTTTAAACCCATATAAGTATATTTTTGTGGTGGGTTGTAGTAAAATTTGGGGCACATAATATCCAAAGAGGTATACAGGTCAATCTTGACAAAGTCCGAGTCATTTTAGTTGTGTTGTTGCCCATAACACCCAAGGACGTTATGCGCTTCCTCTGGCAGATTCACTAGCATGGCCGCCATCTCTGCTGGCTAGCCCATTTGACCATTCCTCTTATGCGCTTCACTACGGTACCATCGCGCCAATTGTGCTACAAAAATGAATATGAGCTCAGCTTTGATCATCTTAAAACTCTGCTTATGAAGGCATTGATTCTCTAACCCCCGAGTTGGCAACTACCGTTTCGTGTGTTCATGGATGCATCTGATATTGCTATCGGTAGTGTCCTTATGCAATAGCAGGGTAAATGGTATAGACCGATTTATTATGCAAGCCAACACCTTAGCTCAACCAAACATAATTATTCTATCACCGAACGGGAATGTTTAGGCTTAATATACTTCATAAACAAGTTCCAACACTATTTACTCTGCCACAAATTCACCTTCCACGTCGACCATGCAACTTAATTCTACCTTGTCCGACAACAACATTTGGATTGGGGATTGGCTTGTTGGATCTTACTACTCCCGGAGTTTGATTATGATGTCGTACACGGATCCGACACGACACATACGATTGGCGATTTTCTATCGCGATTAGATTTTGGATGAACCATCAGATGGGATTGATGACTCATCTCTTGCCATCTATGTAACCACTACTCCAACTATAACTAATAGTGCTTTACCCGTGGTTGATTCTTACTATGACACACTCATGATTATTTGACTATTGGTTGCTCACCAGGGATGATGTCTAACATAGCTCAACAAAAACTCGCCATTTATAGCCGACATTTTTGGATCATGTCGATCAATTATATTATGCGGATCATTATGGCATTTTACTCCATTGTATAGCTCCTCATGAAGTACCCTCTGTGATAGGTATGGCACATTCTATCCCCTTCGGTGGACTTTTTTTATGGATTTAACCCACTGAAAAATTCTACAGAGTGCCTTATGGTGGCCTACAATGCATTGTGATGTGTATAATTATGTTAAACACTGTGATTCATGTCAGCGGATGGGCCAACCTCTATAGCGACATTATTTTCCTCTTCAACCCATCCTACCACTAGAACCCTTCCAGAAATGGGGGCTCAATTTCATTGGACCTATTATGCCTCTAGCTATTTCCACTAATAACTGTTATATTCTAAGTTGTACTAATTATGCTACCGGATGGAACAAAGCCTGGGTAGTTCAGTCTGCTATAGCTCAGGTGGTGGCTAAGTGCCTGATGCAAGATGTTTTCCCTCGGTTTGGCTTATTGTTGGAAATTGTCTCTAATCAAGGGACCCACTTTGTTAACATTCTTATTCAAGCTTTGACTCATACATTTAATATTATTCATATGTTTATCACTCCTTACTACATGCATGCTAACGGATCGGCTGAAAGCACTAATAAAACTTTACTCATTATGTTGAAGAAACTTATTATGGACTGCCCTAAGCATTGGGATCAACTTTTACGTACTGTGTTGTGGGCTTATCGTACCACATATAAAGTCACTAATGGTTGTACATCGTTTAAATTGGCTTACAGATTGGAGGCCATTGCATCGATGGAACTATTCATACCTAGTTTACATGTGGCTTTGGAGAAGAAATTACTACTTGATGAATTGGTCCCCACTTGACTTGATACTCTATGCTCTCTTGATGAACAAGGCTAGAAAGTTTTCTACTCTTACAAGAAGATCCACTACGCCAAACTCAAAGTCATGATAATTTTCTTTAGACTCTGGTGTTTAAAGTTGGGAAATTGGTGTTATTCTATAATTCTAAAGCAAACCATGCAACAATTAAGTTTAAACTTTGATGGTTTGGACCCTATCATATTTCTGCCCAATTGGGTCCGACTACATTTCAGTTAGCCATAGTTACCGAAGTAGTTCTGCCTAACCCCGTTTATGGTTCTACACTAAGACCTTGTTGTCCACCATCCATGACTTTTTAAATCCGGCACCCACCGTAAACTCTTTAGACTATCTCCGGTTCTTTTTCGATTGACTATTTGATTGTACTTCCGTTCACCCTGGTCACTTCGCATTAACTATTGTATGTACCTTCCGAATCTACGTAGCCCTCCACCGTTTATGTTTTTATTGTAGTGCTATACCCTTGATGATTCATAAATGGGCAGGACTCGCTGTGTTGCTCACTTTTATGATTAATTGCATGCAGTCCGCCCACGCGGATTAGTTAAACCGTGATTTTTTGTACTCTTTTTCTATTATCTACGTGTGCTACATTCTTGTGCTCTGTGTGTGCTCTCTTGTTTGTGTTTGCTGTGTGTTGTGTGATTGCTTGTATTTATTGGGCCATGGAGGCTCTGTCCCATATTACTATGTTTAGCATGGGCATTCTAGACAAGCTCATGTAGTACCTTTGGGTACAAGGTTTGTTGCGGTTCACTGAATTTCCATGGCATAATGTGCCAACCCATCCGTTGTCATTTACCCTCTCCCGGGCTATTGTTGATTGTTTGTCTATGGCTACAACATGGCCGATTGTCTCCCCCTATGTCACCACTCATGTTAGTGTCTCCACCATTGTGGACTAGTTCCATCTCACCAATGAGGATAAAACTGATATTCCCCCACTTCCGCTCGCCACAATGAATCAATTATTTCCCTGCAAATCATCCAATGAGTATGCTACTATGTGTCACCCTGCTCTTGAGTGTCAAGACTATTCTATTCGGTTGTTGGTGCTGCCTCACATGAGTCGATCAATTGGGCACTACTATACTTCCGCCGCATTCACAAGGAATAATAGGCAGTTGTTAAGTAGGTTGCTAAGGGAGAGTTTCCATGCACTCGGCCCCCCCAACTATTTTCTTTTCTTGTCCCTATTGTGGTTGCATCTAATGTTCCCATACTCCCCCTTCTTCCTATAGAAACTTCCTTTCACATGGATGATGTGGAGGATGATGATGATGAAGTCCTGCTCTACTTCTCAAAGAAGTGGTGTCACATGGCTCTTACATCCTCTCCCACATCTAGTGCCTCTCCCATTTCGATTTCTTCTAGCATTCATCTTTCCCAGAAGGAGGGTGCCACTACTATTGTTGTGGCCACCGCCATTGTGGAGGCTGGTTCTATTCCTATTGTGGTTGTGGAAGGCATCAGCAGGGAAGTGGCTCAAGTTTTTACTACCCCTCCTTGTTTTCCATCCAAAACCCACCTTTCCTCTTTATCGACTCTGCTATCTGTGATAGCTCGTGAAGTCATCCTCTCGCTTATTCAGGAACTACTCTATTGTCTCACCTCCTTGCCAAATGACATGCAAGAAGTGGTTACTATACGCATTCCCCCCCTCTCCCCCTTCTTCATCCGTCCAACGTCAACCACTCGCCCTAACTGTATCCTCTACACTAATTACTTCTCCTCATCCTATGTCTTCCTTAGCTGCTTCTTCTACTGATTCCTTGTCCAAATCTCCTAACTATTCTCCATTGTAATCACTGAATTAGTGTGTTTTCCACTGGCCCTGGCAGTCATGGCCTCATCCTCTTTGGTACCATTGCCTTTTGTGCCTTCCATATAGCATTTCGCCACCATTGGTCACTATCTCGTCCAGACACTAGAAGCATTCCAATCTCAGATGCTTGGAGAAAATCAAGAACTTGCTCAAGAATTTTAGCATAAACTAGAAGTCCTGGGAGTTGATATTGTGCCACTCCAGGAGGAACTCCTTGGCCTTCGTGCTAGTGAAGCTCACCTACAGAGCAGGTATCTTCTTGAGAGGCTGAATTACTATGGTTACAGCAAGCCCTAGCAGATAAAGAGGCTCCTCTAGATAAGACGGGTAAAGCCTTGGAAGCTGCCAACACTCAAGTTGCTCACCTAGAGCAAACTTGCACCACCCTACATGCTAAAGCAGTTCAATGGGAATTAGAGTTAGCCACTACGAAGGAAAAGTTATTCCAGAAAGCACATGTGTTAAAAGATGAAATTTGTAGGAAGCTTCAAGTGTAGAAAGAGTTGGAAGCCACTCACAAAGAGTGTTCGGCTTATTTTAAAACAATTTAATTTCAATCTCAGCAGATGGATAGGATGGAGAAACAATTGGGCACTCAGAAGGATCAACTACAGAGATTAGATGCTACCTACTCTTGCTTTAGCTTCTACAGAGGCAGAGTATAGAGGATTCGCCAATGCTACTGAAGAGGCCATATGGATTAGACTCTTATATACAGATTTGGGTTTGCATACAACATCGCCAATAATTTTTGGAGATAATACAAGCTCACTACATCTTGCAGCAAATCCTATTTATCATGCTAGGACTAGGCATATAGAGGTCCACTATCATTATGTGAGAGAGAAGCTATTGAGCAAGGAAATTTAGTTGGCTTATGTATCAACTAATATGCAATGTGCAGACTTATTGACTAAAGTGTACAAAATACTGCAGGTTTAAGTCTATGATTGGATTGCAGCACATTCATGTAGATTAAAGAAGGAGGCCAAGCCAAAATGTTTGGCTTGAGGGGGCGCTTTTGGTGCAAATATCAAGCCTACACATTTGGCTAGAGTATATGTACAATTGAAGCTCCATGGAAACCATTGCTAGGAAGTTTCTATCCTTTACCATTTGTAAACGTTAATTTGACTTGGAAGAATATTTGTAACCACCACTAGACTCGTGGAGTTTTTTAGTTGGATAATTCATGACTCTACTTGAGAGAATATCTCCTAGATTGGAGGACCAATTTTAGTAAGAGCCAATGGAGAATTCAAATTCAAATTTTAAATGCATCATCTATAAAAGATGACTAAAAAACTCACGGTAAAAATGAGAGTCCATTTCCCGAGTTCTTCTTTGACCTCATTGTAAGAGAGTAAGGCTTACCCCATAGCCTATACTACTCATCATCATTAGGCTTTTATCATCATGCCTATGATCTTGTACAACATTGTGTTCTAATACAATAGATGAATACTTCTCATCTATGGTCTCTCTGTTATAGTCACTCATAACAGTCAACTTGTACTGCTCATATCTCAGTCATTTCTTTATCATTTTGAATGTTCTATAGCTTTTTGGAATCCGCTCCAAGGTCTCTACATGATCCGAAATTTTGAAGATAATCCATTCAGCCAATTTGGAGATAAGAACATCAAAGCTTTCACTGGTCAAACTGTATAGAGGTCCAAAAAAATCGAGGGTAATGATTTGATTGCTAAATTGATTGCTCTGTGTATAGTGCATCATTTTAAGTGAGTCTACTTGGAATCATTAGCTCATTAAGATAATTTGATATCTCCAAAAGGAATGTTTCTAATTCCTACTCTACTGGAAGCACTGAGCATAACAAGCAGTAGGTGTGTGAACAAAAATAGAAGGTTTTCATTGATCCCTCAAATTGGAAGTAGTCTGTTTTGGTTCAATCATTTTTCACATCATTTCCAAAGTACATAGGCACTTGTATAGTGTCATTGGAAAGCTAAGAGGGCCCACAACTCAACTTTGAAGCAAGAAGGGGCTGGTACAAAGCACGAATCGGCAGTACCTACTCATTTCTTGAAGTGTCCATCCATCTTTCCCAAGAGTGGTATCAGAGCAAACCTAAGGTAAAATGGGAGATGGTTTTCCTTCTTTCATTGATAAATTGGACAGGAACAACTATCAAGCATGGTCCTTGAGGATGAAGACATACTTGCAAGGAAGGATCCTCTATGGATACATCTCACGAGATGAGGAGATGCCCATATTTAGAAGCAAAGGACAACCTACAAGAGAGGAGCATGAAAGACTCAACACATGGTGTGCCAATGATGCATTAGCAAGGTCTTACTTACTTAACTCAATTTCTGATTTTCTTCTTGCACACATTAGGAAATATAAGACATCTCAAGAGACTTTGGAGACATTGTCTTCCTATTTCTCCTCCAACACAGGGGCTACAAAGAACCAATTGTGGATTGAGTTTACCACTCAAAGAAAGCAACCCAAGCAAGGCATCTCAGAGTATGTGACCAAAGTCAAAGATGTAGTTGATCAATTGGCAAGCATAGGAGAAGAAATTGAAGAGGAGCAGATTGTAAGACAATTAATCAATGGTATTAAAGCTGATGACAAATGGGAGAGCTTCACAGCTGCCATGGACTTGTAAATGGACATGCTGATTCCAGATGTTACCACACTCATGGGGCAACTCTTTACCCATGAAGCCAAGCTCAACAAGAATGGAGATTCATCAAGAGGTAATAGCTCGTCTGCCCTATACACTGATAAAAGTAAGTCCAAAGAGAAAGCGAAGAACAAGAAGGTTGAGGATGAAGGAGCTACCTCCCAAGACAACTATGTAGGGAGAGGTAGAACCTCAAGAGGAAGGGGCAGAGGAGGTAAGCAAGGTAGGGGGAGACCTTATAACTCCTCACCATGTAATATTTGTGGATTGTCAAATCATGCTATAGATGAGTGTTACAGGAACTTCAAGAATCATAGAGGTAGAGGTTATCAAAGAGGTGGATATACACAATCAAGAGGAAGATTCAATCATCATCAAGGATGCAATAACAACTACAACAACTACTACAATAGCAACTACCAAGGGGGTTAAAAATCAAGGAAAGACTACAACAACTACACAGAGGAGAAAGAGGATTCTCTTCTGATTATGAATATGACTTCAAATCCAGGTATAAATGATGACCATCTATTCTACATTGACTCAGGATGCTCAAACCATGTGGCAGGCAATGTAGCTCTTCTCTCTGACCTTGAGGAACCAAAGGGTAAGCACCAAGTACAAACAGGTGATGACACCAAGCACTCAGTAATTAAAGTAGGAAATGTTAAGACCTTTGATGGAAATAGAAATTTGTTGAGCAGGATTCTATATGTACCTACAATTACCAAGAATTTGATGAGTGTTGGATAGATTGTGGAAAAGGGTTTGCAGGTCAATTTCAACCAATATGGAGCATTTGTGGAGGATCCCCAACATGGATTCAAGAGAATTGTCAAAGGAGAAAAGACAGGTTGATTATTCACTTTTGAACTTGAAGATACAAGGAATACTACACTTTATAGCTACAAAGATCAAACACTATCAAAGCTTGAAATTTGGCATAAGAGATTAGGACATGTTGGTGAAAGAACTTTAAAACAAATATGTGATGATCAATGTGTGCTTGGGATACCTAATGTATCCAAGCAACACATGATCTATAAATGAGGTGCTTGTCAGTTTGAAAACTCTCACAGGTTACCCTTCACAAGGAAAGGCTACATGCATGAGGACTACCTAGATCTTGTCCATACAGATGTATGGGGACCAAGTAAGGATCCCTCAATTTCTGGATCAAGGTATTATGTATCTTTCATTGATGAACTCAGTAGGTGGAGTGTCTTATATTTTATGAAACACAAAGATGAGGTATTCAGTTGCTTTAAAAAGTATCTTGCACTTGTTGAGAACCAAATAGGAAGAAGTCTTAAGAGACTAAGGTGAGATGGAGGAGGTGAGTACTTCTCAAATGAGTTTGATGCATTCTTGCAGGATAGAGGAATCAAGAGAGAAATTACAACAAGGTATACCCCTAAGCAAAATGGGGTGGCAGAGAGGAGAAATAGACTAATTGTTGAAACGGCTAGCTCAATGTTAAATGAGAAAAAATTACCTAACTACCTATGGGCAGAGAGTGTATCCACTGCCACTTATCTTGTAAACAGGTTGCCATCCAAATCTCTTGATGGGATGACCCCATATGAAGCATGGCATGGTAGAAGACCTTCAGTTGATCATTGCAGGATCTTTGGATGTGTTGCTTATGTGCATATCCCTTCTCAAATAAGAGGTAAGCTAGAACCTAAGGCAGAGAAGTGCAGTTTCATAGGATATGACTTGAACCAAAAAGGATACAGGTTCTACAATCCTTCCAACCAAGGATTCATGGTCTGTAGAGATTTTTTCTTTGATGAAAATGGCTCGTGGTTTGAAAGTGAATGCAGGAAAGTAAAGCTACCTTATGACTTGGAAGAGGAGTTTCCAAGCCTCACTAAGGAAGAACCTAATCAGATTGAATACATCAACTCAGATAATGAGGACATCATCAACTTAGAAGAATACAAAGCATGGAAGTCCAAAGGCAAAGTCAAAATGAAGAAGCTAGAAGATATACCTGAATCATCCAGCCAAGCAATCAGAAGATCACAAAGGGAGAGCAAGAAGCCAATCAGATATGGGTATGCCACTAACTTAGTTAGTAAGCATTCTGTTTATCTTGCAAAAGACTTGTCATTTAAAGAGCCATCATCATATGAAGAGGCAAAGACCAAGGCAGAATGGAGAGAAGCTATGGATGAGGAAATTGAAGCACTCAAGGAGAATGATAATTGGGAGCTAGTACCAAAGAAGGAGTCTATGAAGGTAATTGGTTCTAGATGGATCTATAAGATCAAGAGGAATTCTGATGGATCAATAAGCAGGTACAAAGCTAGACTTGTGGCTAAGGGTTTTGCAAAAACCCAAGGAGTTGATTATGAAGAAACCCTCTCATTTGTGGCCAAAATGCCAACCATCAGAGTATTGGTGAGTGTGGCTACATCAAAGAATTGGAACATGTATCGATTGGATGTAAAAAATGCATTTCTGAATGGATGGATTTCAAAGGAGGTGTACATGTCTTAACCTTTTGGTTATGAGGACCCAAACAAGGTAACATATGTGTGTAAATTGAACAAAGCTCTTTGTGGATTGAAGCAGGCACCTAGGGCATGGAACCATAGGTTGACTACATACCTTCAGGATCAAGGATTCATCATGAGTAAAGGAGATACTTCTCTATTTGTTAAGAAAAGTGAATCAGAAGTAATATACCTATGCGTATATGTTGATGATATCATACTCACAGGTAATGAATCTGCTAATGGCATCAAGCAGATTAAAAATCAAATGATGCAAGAGTTCAAAAATAGTGATCTAGGATCACTAAAGTTTTTTCTTGGACTTTAGTTAGTCTATACTAACTCCAGAATTTATATTACTTAGAGAAAGTATATATGGGACATGTTAAAGAAGTTTCATTTGCAGGATGCCAAAGTTGCAAGTACTCCAATGGAGGTTAACCAAAAGTTAACTACTCATGAAGGTGATGTGCTTGAGAATATTGTAGGTTACCAAAGCATCACGGGAAGCTTGAACTATGCTACATTGACAAGGATTGATATTTCTTATGGTGTAAGATTCTTAAACCAATTTATGCACAAACCTAGGGCACCTCATTTGGACGCTGCCAAAAGGATTTTGAAGTACCTTAAGAGTACTCAAAATCAAGGATTATACTTTCCTTATATCTCAGACTTGGACATCAAGATATATTCAAATGCAGATTGGGCAGGTTGCAAAGATGATAGAAGAAGTACCTCAGGATACCTATCTTTTGTAGGTGATAAACCTATATCATGGTCTTCAAAGAAGCAACCTACTATTGCTTTATCTTCTACAAAGGCAGAGTATAGAGGATTGGCCAATGCTACTCAAGAGGCCATATGGATTAGACTGTTATATACAGATTTGGGTTTGCATACTACATCTCCAATAATTTTTGGAGATAATACAAGCTCACTACATCTTGCAGCAAATCCTATTTATCATGCTAGGACTAAGCATATAGAGGTCCACTATCATTATGTGAGAGAGAAGCTATTGAGCAAGGAAATTCAATGCTTATGTATCAACTAATATGCAATGTGCAAAATTATTGACTAAAGCATTAGATGGTACAAAACTTTGCAGGTTTAAGTCTATGGTTTGATTGCAAGACATTCATAAAGATTAAAGAAGGAGACCAAGCCAACATGTTTGGCTTGAGGGGGAGCTGTTGGTGCAAATATCAAGCCTGCACATTTGGCTAGAGTATATGTACAATTGAAGCTCCATTGAAACCATTGCTAGGAAGTTTTTATCCTTTACCATTTGTAAAAGTTAATTTGACTTGGAAGAATATTTTTAACCACCACTAAACTCATGGAGTTTGTTAGTTCGAAAAGTCACGACTCTAATTGAGGGAATATCTCCTAGATTGGAGGACTGCTTTTAGTGAGAGCCAATGGAGAATTCAAATTCAAATTTCAAATGCATCATCTATAAAAGATGACTTAAAAACTCGTGGTAAAAAGGAGAGTCCATTTCTCGAGTTCTTCTTTGACCTCATTGTAAGAGAGTAAGGCTTACCCCATAGCCTATACTACTCATAATCATTAGGCTTTGATTATCATGCCTATGATCTTGTACAACATTGTGTTCTAATACAATAGATCAATACTTCTCATCTATGGTCTCTCTCTTATAGTCACTCATAATAGTCAACTTGTATTGCTCATATCTCAGTTGATTGTTCATCATTTTCAATGTTTTATAGCTTGCTGGAATCAGTGCCACGTTCTCTACATGCTCACATTTTGAAGATAATCCATTCAGCCAATTTGGAGAAAAGCATGTCCAAGCATTCACTGGTGAAACTCTACAAATGCCCTAAAAAATCGTGGGTAATGATTTGATTGCTAAATTGATTGCTATGTGAATAGTGGATCATTTTAAGTGATTCTAATTGGAATCATTAGCTCATTAAGTAAATTGATGTCTCTAAAAGGATTTTTTCTAATTCTACTGTACTGGAAACACTAAGCATAATAAGCAGCAGGTGTGTGAACAAAATAGAAGGTTTTCATTGGTCCCTCAAATTGGAAGTGGTCCGTTTCAGTTCAATCATTTCTCACATCATTTCCAAAGTACATAGGCACTTATATAGTGTCATTGGAAAGCTAAGTGGGCCCAAAACTCAACTCTGAAGCAAGAAGGGGCTGGTACAAAGCAAGAATTGGTAGTACCTACTCATTTCTTGAAGTGTCCATCCATCTTTCCCAACACAATGACCTGCAATCGTATTCTTTATAATCTCTTATTGATGATTGAAAAATTCATGCCACCAAGATACATCTTGATCTCTAGCATATTTTTTTTGCAAGCTCAATATGTCTCTTCTTTTCAATAAGTACATGCATCCACCTTTTACTTTGATCAACCACATTTCCACATCTTTCCATATTTTTTTTATTGTGATATGGTGTTTGTTCTACACTATATAAAGACAAATTAGGCACTTGCAACAAGAATCTACATCCATCTGTAGGCTCCCACCTAGGAGCACATGAATACTGCTTTGCAAATAGAAGGGTTATGTCATCAACCTTCCTCATCAAGAATACATGGTTGAAACTAATATTGTGTAATGGAGCCAAAACCTTAGTACTCTTATCAAGGCCTATTGAGCAAAACTGCTTAAAGTCATAAATCTGTGTAAGGTGTTGAACTTCAGGTTTTGGAGTGTATGCTTTTGAAATCATCTCAAATAATATTGAAAGAGTAAAAGCATTATTACGTACCAACCTTTTAGAGAACATACTGAATATTTGATCAATGTGATCATGAGTGTGCCCAACCAAAAGGAAATTTACGTTAACCTTTTGAAACACTTGTCTATCAACAAGCATGCATAAATATCCAAAAATTGTAGAATTTTTACTCTCTCTTGCAGTATTATCAAGTTGCAAATATAGAGTTGGTGGCAAAAGACCCGTCCATGATTGCAAAACCCGATGAATGATAGTAACCGTAAGGTTTGGATCATTATGCACATTCGGATATGTGAAGAAAACCTTGGACTTTACTGTTCCTTTGTATACCAAAGCACCAACCAAATGCATTTTCACAAGGACTTCATCTCCAATGTCCTTAGGGATGTGATAAAAATGGGGCAAACATGTTTTTTTTATCCATACCATCAATCAACAAACACATATAATGCTCTGGATTTTCGAGTGCTTTACTTCGATGATGAAGTGCTTTCTTTCTTTCTAAAGCTTGACTCTCATGATGGTTCCTAAGAAGTTTTTTAAAATTATCTTTTTCTTGTGGTGTGGTAGCCCCCTTTGCCATGTTCTTCAAAGTGGCACAAAGTGAACACTCACCCATTCTAACTTTACGAGGAATAGTCACATTATTAAACTTCCATAAGCGAGTAAAGTGATGATACAAAACATAATTCTCATTTCTACTTTCCATATCTTCTTTATATACTTGAAATACTTCTCAACGAGTAAAGTTATCTGACAAGTGTAACCTTCCAGTTGTAGGCATAACCTCACAATGCAGACTAAAATAGTTCATCATCCAATTCATTGCATGAAGTCCAATAGATCCTTTGTTTCCTACATGATATGTATCCAAAATGATATTTCCATTCATAAGCCCCTATTGAACCTTTCGTATTCTAAAATTTCCCACACCCATTGCAATTTTAAATGTAGCCCTACAACAACGCATCCCTTGACTAAAGTAATATTCAAAAGCAACACGCCTTACTCACATTGTTAGTTCAAAATGATCAAGCCTACACATTTGGCTTAGAAGAAAATGTATGCAACTATCACTTGATGATACATGTGAACCTTGGCTTGTAACCATATGATCATTTACTATTGTAAAAGATTGAATCTTTGAAGAATCTTGTAAAAGCCTATATCTCATGGAGTTACGAAGAACATTAGCTATGAGTTCATTCGAGAGAATAACTCCTAAATCAATGGAGTCACTTTTAGTTGGAGAAAAGTTTTAATTCAAATTCAAACTTAGAAGAAAACTCTTATAAAAAGGTCCTTGTAAATCTCGAAGGGTGTGTGGCCTCATTGATACATATCAAGAGATGAGGACATGCCCATATTTAGAAGCAAAGATCAACCTACAAGAGAGGAACAAGAAAGATTCAACTCATGGTGTGCCAAAGACGCTTTAGCTAGGCCATATCTACTTAAATCTATTTCTGACTTCCTTCTTCCTCCAATACAAAGAGCTCAAAAAAACTTCCCAAGAGACTTCAGATACTCTATCTTCATATTTTTCCTCCAATACAAGAGCTCAGAAATTTCAATTGTGGAGGGAGTTTACTACTCAAAAGAAGCAACCTAAGCAGAATGTTTAAGATTTTGTGACTAAGGTGAAGGATTTAGCTGATCAATGGGCAAGCATAGGAGAGGAGATTGAAGAAGAGCAAATAGTGAGACAGATAATCAATGGCATCAAGGCAGATGATAAGTGGGAATCTTTACAACTGCAATGGATCTTTATATGGATATGCAAATCCTTGATCTAACCACTCTCATGGGGCAACTCTTCACCCATGAGGCCAAGCTCAACAAAAATGGTGAACCATCAAGAGCTAACAATTCTTCTGCCCCCTATACAGATAAAGGAAAGTCTAAGGATAAATTAAAGAGCAAGAAAATTGAAGACGAAGGTGCTACTTCTCAAGCTCACTATGCAAGAAGAGGTAGGAATTCAAGAGGAAGGGGCAGAGGAGGTAAGCAAGGTAGGGGGGAGATCTTTCAACTCTTCCCCATGCAATATATGTGGATTTTCTAATCACACAATAGATAGTGCTATAGGAATTTCAAGAACCAGAGAGGAAGAGGATTTCAAAGAGGTGGCTACTCACAATCAATAGGAAGATTCAATCATAATCAAGGTTACAACCATGGCTACAACAACAATTACAAGAAAAATTATCAAGGAGGATACAAATCAAGAAAAGACTTCAACAACTATACAAAGGCTCATCAAATATCTGAACATTTGATTTACCTTTCTTTTGATTCACAACTTCTTCATCACCTGCATTAATATTGATTGTACCTGCATACCAAGTGCCTTGCTCATCAAATGTAACATCCTTAGATACAAGGAATTGTTTTGTGGATGGACTCCAAAATCTATATCCCATCTGCTTATCATCATAACC
This sequence comes from Ceratopteris richardii, assembly GCA_020310875.1. NCBI lineage: Eukaryota > Viridiplantae > Streptophyta > Polypodiopsida > Polypodiales > Pteridaceae > Ceratopteris > Ceratopteris richardii. Next base: position 153,414,934 of record CM035421.1, on the reverse strand, counting down.
AATGAATACATACTTTTCAGCTTTAGGTTCCAATTTGTGCCTTAATTGTGATGGCACATATGCATATGCCAAACATCCAAATACTTTGCAATGATCCAAGGTAGGTCTCTTTCCCCACCAAGCTTCATAAGGTGTCATAACCTGCAAGGCTTTACGTGGTAACCTATTAACCAAATAAGTAGCTGTATTTACAGCCTCAGCCCACAAATAATTAGGGCAATTTTTCTCCTTCATCATGGATCTTGCAAACTCAACAAGAGTTCTATTTCTTCTCTCTGTTACACCATTTTGTTGAGGAGAGTACCTGCAAGTAATTTCCCTTTTTATACCTGCATTCCACAAGTAATCACTCAACTCATTAGAAAAATACTCTTCCCCTCCATCTGACCTTAGTCTCTTCAATTCTCTCTGCATACACATGATAGTGTTTGAAAGTATTGACTACTTCTGACTTATCTTTGATCACATAGATAGTGATCCATCTGGTAGCATCATCAACATAAATCACATAATACCTTGAACTATTGATACTAAAATCTTTTGATGGTCCCCACACATCTGTGTGTACCAATTCAAGCTTCTCTAAATGCATAAAACCATGCTTGGAATAATATTGCTTATGAGCCTTACCTAATTGACATGCCTCACATCTGTATGTCATATGTTGACCTGCAACATTAGGCAATGCAAGCACTGAACCATTGTTAACCATATCTTTGATACCTCTTTCATTGAAATGTCCAAGCCTCTTGTGCCAAAGATCTAACTCAGAGATCTTATGTCCTCCATAAGTGAACAAGGCATGACCAACATTACCTTGAATCTTCAATGTGAACAATCTTCCTTCTTTCTTCCCTGAAACAATCTGTTTATACCCATTGCTAGGGTCTTCCACAAACACTCCTTCATTAGTGAATCTAACTTCATAACCTTTTTCAACAATTTGTCCTATACTTATCAGATTCTTAAGAATTGTAGGAACATACAAGACCTTAATCAAGAGGGTGCTACCATCCTTGGCCTTCACTGATCCAATTGACTTCACATTGTGCTTTGTATTGTTACATGTTTGACAACATGATTTGTTATCTTATTCTCCAAATCAGTCATCAAGGCTATGTTGCCACTCAGATGATTGCTACAACCTGAGTTAATGTAGAAGACTCTTTGGTCTTCACTTTGCCTTTTACAAGTTGCATTCATTATCAATGTTGAATCCTCCTT
>CM035421.1:153391210-153401210 GCA_020310875.1 Ceratopteris richardii | reverse complement strand
TCTCTCTCTCTCTCTCTCTCTCTCTCTCTCTCTCTCTCTCTCTCTCTCTCTCTCTCTCTCTCTCTCTCCTCCCCGCCACCACCCCGCAGCCCTCCCCACAGATTCCCCCGCGCTCCCCGCCACCACCCCCGCCTTTCCCCCCCGCAGGCCCCCTCACTCCCACCGCCAACCCCGCCTTCCCCCCCTCCGCAGGCCCCCTCTCTCCCGTCGCCAACCCCGCCATCCCCCCCGCAGGCCCCTCACCCCCGCCCCCCGCTCACCCCCACCATTCCCCCCACTCCCCGCCACCTTCCCCGCAAGCCCCCCCCTTCACTTGCACCTGCCCTCACAGGCAACACACACATATGCAGCACATGCACATGCGCACATTCGCACACATACATGCACACATAATCACTCACACATACATACACATATACTCACTCTCACACACACACACATGCGCAACCACACATATACACACACATATCCGCACATACGTACTCACACACACACACACTCACACACACACATTCTCACACACACATGCACCACACCCCCACACAATCACACACACACCCATGCGACATACACACACCCCCCCCCCTCACACACACACACACATGGTGGACAATGTGGTAACCAGATAGGCCCGAAGTTTTGGGAAGTGATATGCGATGAGCATGGCATTGACCCCACGGAAGATATGGTGGCGATTTCGATCTGCAATTACAAAGAATCAATGTCGATTGCAATGAGGGTAGTGGTGGTTGCTATGTTCCACAAGCAGTCCTAATGGATCTGGAACCTGGGACCATGAATAGTGTCAGAAGTGGAGCTGGAAACAATTGGGTCAGGGCCACTATACGGGAGGGGCCGAGCTGATCGATTCCGTGCTTGATGTTGTAAGGAAGGAAGCTGAGAGCTGCAAATTGACTCCAAGGTTCGTGATGTCGTATCATACACTGTGCTCATTTTCAGATTGTGAATGTGGGTAAAGTGGCAAATCATTCAGTGCTATGATCCTATGAGAAGGGAGGGAATCTTTCGAGAGTCTGTTACCTACACCTGCATCTTGAAGGCCTGTGCTATTTTAAAGAGAACTGATAAGGAAAAGCAAATCCATGAAGGATTGAACAAGGGCATGAGGCCCTACTCTAGATACCTCAAGGTGTTAAAAGTGAAAGTGGATAAACAAATGTTGCCGCCAACCATTCACGGCGACTACCTATTTTTGTGGATCCAATTCCAATCAAAGGAATAATTGACCTACCCCCCCCCCCCCAATTTAGGGCAATCCATCAGCGCGTGATCCGTGGACGTGAAGCAAGGCCCTCTTGGCCTATTGGGGCCTATAAAAGCAATGGATTTATGCTCATTTGGACAATTTTAGAGATACATTGGTTCAGCTACACGTATGTGCACAAGACCTCTCTTGCACTTTGTGGTTTCAAGCCTATTTTAGGAGCTACTCTGTAGTGTGGATACAGAGGGTAGGCTTCTCAGTGGAGGGCTATGAGCACTATAGTGTAAGAGAGTGGCTTGGATTTTCTTTTCTGTGAGTCAGTGTTGCTGTTAAGCTCTATTCTCTTGAGAAAATTCTTACCATTTGTATTGTTCTGAGTTAGTCTGCATATCATTGCCCCTTATGCTGATGGGAAGAATCTGTTGTATTCGAGTTATTTACTTTTAGGGTGGCTTGTTAGCCCTAAGTTTGCACTTTTGAGCATCACTCTGCCCAACCTTGTAATCACCTGATTTGAATCAAGAAGTGTACGGTCTTCTTGGGTCATTTGTTGTCCATATTTTCCGAAGTATTTACCACTCTGTGCCATCGGTGATATCTACCTGCTCACAGAAATGTTAAAGGGTATACTTCCCTAAAGAGAACCCCCCTTGAGTAGGCGACGTACTGGAAGTGTTAATCTTTAATCTTTACTCTTGTTAAAAGCGGATACCCCAGTACCTCCTCTACAGTTTGGCACGCCTGGTGGGACCTTTGCATTTCTGTGAGAGGTGTTTTGCCATATTGCAATTGCGAATAGGTACATGACCCATACACGAGCAGATAAGGAGTCTCTTCGTGTTCGGAGGAGCCTTAACAAGTTAGCAATAACCACGGCTAGTGAGTCCACCTCCCCTCTGCCCTCCCTAAATTTATCAATTGATTTGGGTACGACACCATTGTCGAAAGAGGAGTATAGGAGAACTCTAGACTTCTCCTCAGATACGTCCGAAGAAACACCAGTACAAATGGAGGATCTCTCTCATTTACTCTCCAGATTAAATATCAAATTCCCTACCTTCAAGGGACAAGCCTATGAGGATGCTGATGATCATGTGAGGAGATTCATCTCTTTATGCCGTGGAAGAGGTCACAAAATAGAGAGGATGCAATGCTGGCACTTTTTCCATCCACATTGGAGGGTCTTGCAGATAAATGGTATAGTCAATATGCTGATGGCCATTTCACTACATGGGAGGCTCTGAAGGCGGCATTCTCACAGACATTCCGACCAAGTGATTCCTCGGAAAGAGCTCTAGATCAGCTAGAGAATTTGAAGCTAAGGCCAGGTGAATCTTTTCATGAACTTCACACTAGAACAAAAGCACTTGTTGCACGTCTGCCACATGCTCCAGGTGACTTTTTGGTTAAAAAGTGGATAGAGAAGGCTCTGCCAAGGTCATCTCTGCAGAGGCTTCGTGAATCTCTTAGATTGGATGCCACTCTCAATGATTTTGTTGGAGCGGCATCACGCATTGAAGAAGCAAGGCAACACTTTGAAGGGGATACACAACAAAAGTATGCTGCAGACCTGGATCCTATTGAGCTACTAAGGAGGGAACTGGAAGCATTGAAGATGCAACAAAATCAACAAGAAGAGAAGGTCTTGCCACCACTGCGTCGCACTGATGATGAAGTAGCCCAACTTCGCCGAGAGTTAGAAGATTTGAAGACCACTCAGGATATAAGGAGACAAATTTGGTGTACAATCTGTAACAACAATGGACATTCCAATGCTAATTGCCCTATTAAGGTAAGCTGTCAATTTTGTGGAAAAGATGGTCATGAAGCAAGGGATTGCTACTACCTCAAGGGTACACAGCAGAGAGGTAACCCTCAAAATTTGGATTCATATTATGCTAGTACATCAAATACTTCAAATAGAGAGGAGAATCGGCCTGCAAAGCCTAGATATAATAGACCTTTGATGTGCTATCGTTGTGGTGAGTATGGCCACATGCAAAATCGGTGTTCCCTCCCAGAAGATGCACCTCCTTGTCAACATTGTCCAGAGTCCAAGGATCATTATACTAAAGATTGCCCAAGAGGTCGTCCTGCTCCAATTCACATGATTGCAGTCTCTCCACATGAAGAAGCGAAAACCACTCAGACTTATGTTGTCTCATCCTCTACCATGCCCATAATGACTAGAGCTAGGCAAGCAACTGTAACCCAGAGAAATGAACAACCAGGATTTCAGGTTAAAGAGGAGGAAAAGAAGTCTGGATGGAAGGACCAAACAGAAATTGAAGGAGCTTATGAAAAGGTGGCTACTACTATAAGGGACCAATCAACAAGACTACAAGAAAACCCTCCAGAGGTAAACATTGAACAGATCTTGAAAGGTATTCATCACAAGGTTAGTCTATATGAACTTATAAGGATGGATTCAAAAATAAGAAGTGACTTATTGAAGATTATACACTCTGCTCACTTGGTCCAATCACCTAGTATAGATGGTTTCATGGTTGATTTCCCCCCTGCACCCTTAGCAGACTACCAAAGTTCAAGATTATCAGTTTGTATAAAGGATGAAGCTCTTACAGGTGCGATCATGGATGGAGGCTCTGGTATCAATTTGATGCCATATTTTACAATGAAGAAGCTAAATTTGAACCCCACCAAAATGGCACCATTTACAGTTACGCTAGCAGATCAACATCGGGTTGCGCCTCTTGGCATTATTGAAAAGGTACGGATGATAGTACAGGATTGCCACTTTGTGTTGGATTTTGTGGTCATTGCACTTCCACAGGAGACTTCCTATCCTTTGCTCCTGGGAAGACCTTGGCTGAGACAAGCAAAAGCTTTGCAAGATTGGGGGAAAAATAAATTATGGATTTCAACAAATACCAATAGCCAACTGCAACTACACTTGGAAGAAGGATTTGATTCAGGAAAAACCACTGGATATACTGTGGATACTCAGGTAATGCCCTCTCTACCCCAAGAAGATGATACATTGTTAAATTGGATGATGGGAAGTGCAGATTGTTGCACAGTGGAGATTAATGAAATTGAGGAAGAAGTTGCAGATAAGGTAATTACAGGAAAGGGCAATGAAGACCACAAGGTGTTGGAGAATGAGCAATTGCAAGAAAGCACAAGCATTGAGGAAGCAACCCAGATAAAAGTATCAGAGGTAGAAGATTTTGAACCTAAGGGCAGAGAAGATCTTCCTTTCTCAGATATACCTCAAGGATGGATGGAAGAACATGTTGCAGAATATAAATTAAACTCCACTCCTGCATATAGTGGAGATGATTTCTCAAGCAAGACCAGTCCTGAAACATTGGTTCAAGAAGTAAATTTAGGGGATGAAGAGAACCCTCAAATGGTCCATTTGGCATCCTGGTTGGGGCATTATCCTCTCTTGCTACAGAAGGTAACTTCTTTGCTTTTCACTTATAAAAGTGTCTTCGCATGGTCCTACAAAGATCTAACAGGGATACCAGAAGAGCTTGGGTTACATCGGATACCCTTAGTTGAGGGAGCCGCGCCTATAAGAAGTAGGCCATATCGACTCAATCCGAAGTATGCAGAAGCGGTAAAAGCGGAGATTACAAAACTAGAGGAAGCAGGTATAATTGTGCTAGTAGAACATTCCAGGTGGCTTTCTTCTATGGTTACTGTGCCCAAGAAAAATAGTGGAAAAATAAGAGTATGTGTTGATTTCCGTGCTTTGAATAAAGTAACTATTCAAGATGGATTTCCTCAGCCCTTCACAGAGCAAGTACTTGAAGAAGTAGCTGGTCACACTTTGTATAGTTTCTTGGATGGTTTTAGTGGCTACAATCAGATAGTGATCCATCCCGATGATAGGGACAAAATAGCCTTTGTTACTCCATGGGGCACTTATGTCTATACGCGCATGGCTTTTGGTTTGAAGAATGCACCAGCTTCATTTAATAGAACAATGTATCTGATATTGGGCAAGTGGTTAACAACCTTTCTACGCATTTTCATGGATGACTTTTCAGTATTTTCAGGTACAGATAGAAGGGAAGTAGTTCAAGATTTCCATGACCATTTGGAAAATCTAAAAGAAATCTTTGAGCAATGTCTCAAATCAGGTTTGAAATTGAATCCTGATAAATGTCACTTTTTGGTCACTAAGGGCACTCTTCTTGGTCACATAGTATCTGCTGAAGGCATAACTGTTGACCCTGCAAAGGTTACAGCTATTCTTTCCATGCAAATTCCACAAAGCCCAAAGGAAGTGCAAAGTTTCTTGGGCCATGCAGGTTATCACAGAAGATTCATTAGGATGTATTCAGAAATTGCTAAGCCCTTGTCAAGGCTTACCAGTAAAAAGATCCCTTTCTCATGGAGTGCTGAAGCTGACAAAGCATTTTGTGAACTAAAGTTGAGGCTATGTACTGCTCCACTTTTAAGTGTTCCTAATTGGTCATTAGAATTTCATGTGCATACAGATGCTAGTCTTCATGCTGTTGGTGCAGTTCTAGCTCAACCATCATCTCACAAAGTGGATAGACCTATCTCTTATGCAAGCAGACTACTCAACCAAGCTGAAAGAAATTACAGTACCACGGAAAGAGAAGGTTTGGCTATCGTATTTGCTCTTCAGAAGTTCCGACATTATCTCCTTGGTGTACATTTCATTGTTATTTCTGATCATCAGCCCTTGAAATATTTGATAAACAAGCCTAGAGTAGCTGGAAGGATTTGGAGATGGTTACTCCTATTTCAGGAATTTAATTTTGATATTCATATTAAGCCAGGAAAAGAGCACTACATGGCAGATCAAGTGTCCAGGATGGCAATGAGCGAAAAGGCAACAGGTATTAATGATGAATTGGTGGATAGCAATCTTTTTCTAGTAGCAATCCGGACTGGTTGGTATGATGAAATTCTCCATGTCCTGACTACTGGAAAGATCCCAGAACACTTGACACCTGTAGAAAAAAGAAGATTACTTTTGAAAACCAAAGCCTATTCTCTTATAAATGGAAATTTATATAAATACTGTCAGGACGATATTTTGAGAAGGTGTGTCTATCCAGAAGAGGTAAATCTTTTACTGGAGGCTGCACACAATGAAGGACACCTAAAGGGGGAAGAATCGGCTCATAGAATCATCCACAAAGGGTTATGGTGGCCTCATATTTTCAAGGATGCAATCAAGTTTTCTAAAGAATGCAACATCTGCCAGAGGTGTGCTCCCGCGCCAACCAGATTGAATTTCCAACCATTGGTCATATCTACAGGATGGCTCCCATTTGAACGATGGGGTCTTGATTTCATAGGGCCAATTAGCCCAACTGGGAAACCAGGAGGTAAAAAGTATATTTTGATGGCTACATGCTATGCCACTAAATGGATAGAGGCTAAAGCTACTGTGGATTGCACGGCTTTAACAGTAGCTAAATTTATGTATAAACGTATTTTCTCAAGATTTGGTTGCCCACTGGAAATTACTAGTGATAGGGGCACACATTTTGTAAATCAATTGCTCCAGTTTATATTTGACAGGTACAAGATCTTCCATAAAAAATCTTGTGCCTACTACCCCAGGGCAAATGGCCAAGCAGAGAGTTCCAATAAGATTTTGATTGGACTACTTCGCAAATTATCTTTTGATCATCAAAGCTCTTGGCCACTAGCACTAATTGGTGCAATTTGGGCCTTCAGAACCATGAAGAGGGGAACCACAGGCGAGACTCCTTTTCGCTTAGTTTATGGAAAAGAGGCATTGGCACCATTTGAGTTCATTATCAGAAAGGAAATAGGAATCAAAACCATTGGAATTGAACCCCCCATTCAAAGATTGGTGGCATTAGAAGAATACATAGAAGGAGCAATGCAAAAACTTCAAGTGACACAAGAAGAGCGCAAGAGATTGCATGACAAGTATCTGAGATCCAATGAAGTTCAGGAAGGGTCCATGGTTTTAGTGCATCAGGTCCCAGCAATTTCAACTAAATTGGCACCCAAATGGGCAGGACCTTATAAGATAATCAAAGTATTGCCACACGGCGCTGTGCATTTGGAAGATCTGCAGGGTAAAAGGATTCCCCTGGTTAACATCTCCAGGGTGAAGAAGTATTTGAACTAGGTCAAAGTGGAAGCATTCCTCCCCTTGTACATACAATATTTCTTTTCAGTAATTACAGAATAACTAGATCTCATTGAAATGAGTATAATGAGGAAGAAATTGCACCGGGGACGGTGCAAAAGCTTGATGTGGGGGTCTTTAGTACTCCTTCTATGATCCCTTTCTCTCTTTGGGGCATGAGGCCGTGGGCTCCAAGCGCAGGGGACAGAATCCACTAGTCCTGAGAAGATGGAAGAGAAAGAGACTGAGAGGAGAGCTCTCAGATGCTTTGGGCTGCAGCTTCGGGGAATGTCCGTTCCATTTCTTGGACATGCTTGTGTTTCGGGCAGCTGTTGCTTTCATTTTCATTACGACCTCAGTTGATTTGTTATATATCTCTCTCTTCTCTCTCTCTATCTCCCTCTTTCTTCCCTCTCTCTCTCTTTCCTCTCTCTCTCTCGGTCTCTCACTCTATCCCTTTCTCTCTCATCCCTCACTCTCTTTTTCTCACTCTCCCTCTCTCTTTCCCCCTCTCAGTCTCCTCCCTTTATCTCTCTCTCTCTCCCTCTCCCTACTTCCCGCAAGCCCCCTCACCTCCCACCACCTCCCCCCTCCTCACACCCCCGCAAGCGCCTCACCTCCCCCCTCCTCACACCACCGCAAGCCCCCTCACCTCCCACCACCTCCCCCCTCCTCACACCCCCGCAAGCCCCCTCACCTCCCACCGCCTCCCCCAAGCCCCCTCACCTCCCACCACCTCCCCCCTCCTCACACCCCCGCAACCCCCTCACCTCCCACCACCTCCCCCCTCCTCACACCCCCGCAAGCCCCCTCACCTCCCCCCTCCTCACATCCCCACGAGTGCCTCCCCTCCCCCCTCCTCACACCACCGCAAGCCCCCTCACCTCCCACCACCTCCCCCCTCCTCACACCCCCGCAAGCCCCCTCACCTCCCACCGCCTCCCCCAAGCCCCCTCACCTCCCACCACCTCCCCCCTCCTCACACCCCCGCAACCCCCTCACCTCCCACCACCTCCCCCCTCCTCACACTCCCGCAAGCGCCTCCCCTTCCCCCTCCTCACACCCCCGCAAACCCCCTCACCTCCCACCACCTCCCCCCTCCTCACACCCCCGCAAGCGCCTCCCCTCCCCCCTCCTCACACCCCCGCAAACCCCCTCACCTCCCACCACCCCCCCTCCTCACACCACCGCAAGCCCCCTCACCTCCCACCACCTCCCCCCTCCTCACACCCCCGCAAGCGCCTCCCCTCCTCCCTCCTCACACCCCCGCAAACCCCCTCACCTCCCACCACCTCCCCCCTCCTCACACCCCCGCAAGCCCCCTCACGTACCCTCTTTCTCTCTCTCTTTCTCTCTCTCTCTCTCTCTCTCTCTCTCTCTCTCTCTCTCTCTCTCTCTCTCTCTCTCTCTCTCTCTCTCTCTCTCTCTCTCTCCCTCTCTCTCTCCCGCATTCTCTCTCTCCCCGCCACCTTTCCTCCTTGTCACTTCTCTCTCTCTCTCTCTCTCTCTCTCTCTCTCTCTCTCTCTCTCTCTCTCTCTCTCTCTCTCTCTCTCTCTCTCTCTCTCTCTCTCTCTCTCTCTCTCTCTCTCTCTCTCTCTCTCTCTCTCCTCTCCGCCACCCCGCGTGAACCCCTCTCTCTCTCTCTCTCTCTCTCTCTCTCTCTCTCTCTCTCTCTCTCTCTCTCTCTCTCTCTCTCTCTCTCTCTCTCTCTCTCTCTCTCTCTCTCTCTCTCCTCCTCGCCACCACCCCGCAGCCCTCCCCACAGATTCCCCCGCGCTCCCCGCCACCACCCCCGCCTTTCCCCCCCGCAGGCCCCCTCACTCCCACCGCCAACCCCGCCTTCCCCCCCTCCGCAGGCCCCCTCACTCCCGCCACCAACCCCGCCATCCCCCCCCGCAGGCCCCTCACCCCCGCCCCCCGCTCACCCCCACCATTCCCCCCACTCCCCGCCACCTTCCCCGCAAGCCCCCCCCTTCACTTGCGCCTGCCCTCACAGGCAACACACACATATGCAGCACATGCACATGCGCACATTCGCACACATACATGCACACATAATCACTCACACATACATACACATATACTCACTCTCACACACACACACATGCGCAACCACACATATACACACACATATCCGCACATACGCACTCACACACACACACTCAGCCACACACATTCTCACACACACATGCACCACACCCCCACACAATCACACACACACCCATGCGACATACACACACCCCCCACCTCACACACACACACATGGTGGACAATGTGGTAACCAGATAGGCCCGAAGTTTTGGGAAGTGATATGCGATGAGCATGGCATTGACCCCATGGAAGATATGGTGGCGATTTCGATCTGCAATTAGAAAGAATCAATGTCGATTGTAATGAGGGTAGTGGTGGTTGCTATGTTCCACAAGCAGTCCTAATGGATCTGGAACCTGGGACCATGAATAGTGTCAGAAGTGGAGCTGGAACCAATTGGGTCAAGGCCACTATACGGGAGGGGCCGAGCTGATCGATCCCGTGCTTGATGTTGTAAGGAAGGAAGCTGAGAGCTGCAAATTGACTCCAAGGTTCGTGATGTCGTATCATACACTGTGCTCATTTTCAGATTGTGAATGTGGGTAAAGTGGCAAATCATTCAGTGCTA
>CM035421.1:153373710-153386210 GCA_020310875.1 Ceratopteris richardii | reverse complement strand
TTCACCCTCTTCCTTGCCTTATTTGCTTGTCCCTTTTTCACTACCTATTCCTTGTATGGAATGCTTGGGTTTCATTTCCCATCAGCTCTGAACCTCCAATATTCATCTCCTTAGTGACCATTAAAACGACTAATTTCTCAAATTTGTGAGGATTATGTCGGACATTCACATAAGTGGTGAAAATGTTCTACTTCTCATCATCTCTCAACCCATTCCACATATATGTAACTAAGTCATCATCATCTATGTCACAACCTATGGATCACAATGCATCACTTAATTCCTTGATCCTTGGAATATAATCCTTGATGTTTCTATTTGATGTCTTCCTCAAGCTATTGATTTCATTCTTCAATTGAATCTTCCTCCATTTGGTAACTAGAGTGTAGTCTCTCTAGGGTTTCCCACACTTTCATTGAAGTGTCTAGACCCTAAATATGCTTTATGATTTCATCCCACACTTATCTCTCTCATTCTCATTGTCTAAAGATCCTCAACTAATCATAGAGTTGAATTATCCCTCGATCAAGGCATGACATATGCTCTAGTAACAAGTCCTTATAAAACCTTGACCATGAGAAAGCTAGACATTCTAAACTTCCATGATTGATAGTATTTCTTATCTAAATTTTCAATTTGAATGTTAAATTCTGACATGATGTAATCCAATGAACTCTTATAAGAATCCTTGATGCAAGAAGAATGGTGATTATCAACATCTTGAACTTTGTACTTCAAAAGTACTAAAATAGATGGTGTAGGTACTTTGCTTCTTGATGATTAGAATTCCTTTAATTTAGTTTTGTGTTCTTGAAATCAAATCAACAATTCATGTTCTTCTGGGTCCATCAATGGCTCTTTCACATCCTCTTAGAGCTCCTTTGTCTACCAAAATTCCATGACACCACTCATGGGATAATGTAGAATTTTCCTATGCAACTTCAATCATTAACATCCTTAGATATATGTCAACAAATACCTCTTTTTACTTAGAAAAATGATACTCTAAGTTCTAACGGAATGAATTAGACATTTGCCACACCATGAGTAGACTATGAGTCCCTCGTAATGCAAGTTATTTTACTCAAAATACTTTCTCGTACTTTGAGAACCAATGTCTTCAAGATAGAATTATTGCCTTCACTAGGCATATAGACAAAGACCATAGTGGTTCACTCGAGACTTAATTTCACCAGAATGTATTATATTAGACTTGAGCTTCAAGAAGACTTTAGAGGACAATAGTATTTTTCCAAGAGAGCAAAGATTACAAGAAATTTATATAAAATGATCAAAGGATGTTGGTGCAAAACAAGCCTACACACATTGGCTTGGAAATTGGAACCTTGGAAGAACCAAAGTTTGAACCCTTGGAGGATATATTTACAAGAATCAAGAACCATAGGAACTTAGTCTTATTGATTCTTACCTTTTATCTCATGTAAAAGTCTATATGACTTTAACCACTCATGTAATCACACCTAACTGAGAAAGTCGTGGAAACTTTGATTGATTGAATAGGTGAATGATTGAGAGAATATCTCATTCACTTTTAGGTACAAGATTCTAGGAGATTGACATGATTTTGAAATTCAAAATCTCACTCAATCTCTATATAATCTACAAGGAAAAAGTCGCGGGTATCTTCACTTCTCCCGAGGCAATTCTGAGTCAATCCTTGAGTGTGTGAGAGCTACACCATAGCCTACACCTCTGAGTACCATTGAGCATCACATTACATGCCAATGGGAATGTACAATCATTAGATTTAATCAATATACTTACATTCATAATCTCTGTTTTCTCTGAGTGACTACCTTCAACTCTGTCAACTTCCAAGAGGCATATCTCAAGATTTACTGAACCAAATTGGATGATTCAAAGTGTATTGGATTCAGCTCATAGTCTACTACACACCTACAAAGTTTCAAGGCCATTGGATCAACTATCACAGAGAAATCTCAGTCGGGGTGCTCACTGGTCTGTGACTGTAAGTCTCCTAAAAAATCGGGGGTACATCTTACTTTGCTAAAGTGATTTCTCTAAGTGTGGTTTATCATTTCTCTTCATTTTACTTGCAAATGAAAGCTTGTTAAGCTAAAGGATTATATCCAAAAGCAATTAGTTCAATTTTAAGTGTGCTGGTCACACTGAGCATAACTCTGAGCAGGTGTCAATACCAAAATAGCAAGTTTTTCAGGATTTTGAAGTCACAAGTAGTCTGTCTTGATTTGATCATTACTCATAACATTTGCAAAGCATATATATGGTTTCTTGGTATCATTTGAAAGCTCAAGGAGTCTACTAAACATATCTGAAGTCAAAGGAGGGCAGGTGTGAAGCAGGTTTTGCAGCACCAACTGATCTTCTGAGTGCATCCAGCCATCACATCCAACAGTGGTATCAGAGCAAATAAGGTAATCATGGGTGATGGTTTCCCTTCCTTCATTGACAAATTGGACAGAAATAATTACCAGGCTTGGTCATTGAGAATGAAGACCTATCTACAAGGGAGAAGCTTGTATGGATACATATCAGGAGATGAGGAATTGCCCTCATTCAAAACCAGAGGCCTACCTACAAAGGATGAACATGAGAGGCTCAACCAATGGTGTGCAAAAGATGCCTTGGCAAGATCATATCTTCTAAACTCTATTTCTGATTTCCTTCTACCTCATGTAAGGAATTGCAAGACTTCCCAAGAGACTTGGGAAACCTTGTCAACCTATTTTTCATCAAGCACAAGAGCCAGAAAGAATCAGCTATGGATTGAGTTTACAACTCTTAGGAAGCAATCAAAACAATGTTTCTCAGATTTTGTCACCAAATTCAAAGACATTGCAGATCAACTTGCAAGTGTTGGAGAGGAAATTGAGGAAGAGCAAATAGTCAGACAAGTGATCAATGGACTAAAGGCGTATGACAAGTGGGAGAGCTTTACCACAACAATGGACTTATACATGGACATCCAAGCACCTGATCTAACAACTCTGATTGGACAACTCTTTACACATGAAGCAAAGATCACAAAGAATGGAGAGCAATCAAAAGGTAACAATCCCTCTGCCCTATATACTGATAAGAAGACTAAAGACAAGGGTAAAAACAAAAAGGTTGATGAAGAAGGCTCTACCTCCCAAGCAAACTATGCAGGGAGACGTAGATCATCTAGAGGTAGGGGCAGAGGAGGTAAGTCAGGTAGGGGGAGACCCTACAACCAATCTCCATGCAATATTTGTGGCTTGTCTAACCATACCACATATGAATGCTACAAAAACTACAAGAACCAAAGAGGAAAAGGTCACCAAAGAGGAGGATACTCTCAAGGCAGAGGCAGATTCAACCAATCTCAAGGCTACCATGGCTACAACAATAATTATAACAACAACTACAATCACAATGGCAACTATCAAGGTGGATACAGGAATAGGAAGGACTACAACAATTATGCAGAGGAGCAAGATGATTCCCTGTTGATCATGAACATGACATCTAAGTGAGGTATCAATGATGATCATTTGTTCTATATTGATTCAGGTTGCTCTAACCATGTAGCTAGAAATGTTGCCTTACTCTCTGATTTGGAAGAACCCAAAGGCAAGCACCAAGTGCAGACAGGTGATGACACTAAACATTCAGTTGTTAAAGTAGGCAATGTCAAAACAAATGATGGTAATCAGAATTTACTAAGCAGAGTGTTGTATGTTCCAACAATCACCAAGAATCTGATGAGTGTAGGTCAGATTGTGGAAAAAGGTCTGCAGGTCAGGTTCACTCAACATGGTGCATATGTGGAGGATCCAAGACATGGATTCAGAAGGATAGCCAAGGGAGAGAAATCAGGTAGATTGTTTACCTTTGAACTTGAAGACACTAAGAATATTGCTTTGTACAACTATAAGGACCAAACCCTATCAGAATTGGAGATTTGGCACAAGAGATTAGGTCACATTGGAGAGAGGACCATAAAACAAATGAGTAGGGATCAATGTGTGCTTGGGATACCTAATGTATCCAAGCAACACATGATATACAAGTGTGGGGCTTGTCAATTTGGTAAGTCACACAGATTGCCCTATACCAAGAAAGGTTTTATGCATGAAGATTATCTGGAATTGGTGCATACAGATGTTTGGGGACCTAGCAAGGAGCCATCCATATCTGGATCAAGGTACTATGTGTCCTTTATTGATGACTATAGCAGGTGGACTGTCTTATACTACATGAAACATAAAGATGAAGTATTTAATTGTTTCAAAAGGTATCTTGCATTAGTTGAAAATCAAACAGGTAGACATTTGAAGAAGCTAAGGTCAGATGGTGGTGGAGAATACTTCTCCAATGACTTTGAAGATTTCTTGCAGGAAAGAGGCATCAAGAGGGAGATTACTACAAGGTACTCACCTGAACAAAATGGGGTAGCTGAAAGAAGGAATAGACTCATTGTAGAGATAGCTAGATCTATGCTAAATGAAAAGAAATTGCCAAATTATCTTTGGGCAGAGAGTGTATCTACTGCCACATATTTAATTAACAGGTTGCCATCAAAGACACTTGATGGAATGACACCCTATGAGGCTTGGCATGGTAAGAGACCATCTCTGGATCATTGCAAAATTTTTGGTTGTGTTGCATATGTGCATATTCCCTCACAGGTAAGGGGAAAACTAGACCCTAAAGCTGAAAAATGTATCTTCATTGGTTATGATTTGAACCAAAAGGGATACAGATTCTACAACCCCTCAAACAAAGGCTTCAAGGTAAGCAGAGATGTCATATTTGATGAGAATGATTCATGGTATGAAAATGAGTGCAGGAAAGTTAGCCTACCTTATGACATGGAAGAAGACTTTCCAAAGCTTATCAGGCAAGAACCAATTCAGAAAGAGGACACAAGCTCAGATGATGAAGACACCATCAACATTGAAGAGTTCAAGGCTTGGAAATCCAAAGGGAAGATGAAGATGAAGCAACTAGAGGATAATCCAGAATCCTCAACACAAGCTATGAGGAGATCTCAGAGAGAAAAGAAAAAACCTATTAGGTATGGGTATGATACTTCACTTGTAACCAAGCACTCTGTGTATCTTGCAAAGGATCTCTTGAATGAAGAACCAGGTACATTTGAAGAAGCAATCACTAAACCAGAATGGAAGGAAGCAATGGATGAAGAAATGGAGGCTCTCAAGGAGAGTGATACTTGGGACTTGGTACCCAAGAAAGACTCCATGAAAGTGATAGGATCCAGATGGATCTACAAACTCAAAAGGAATTCAGATGGTACAATAAACAGGTATAAAGCTAGGTTGGTAGCCAAGGGTTTTGCACAAACCCAAGGCATTGATTATGAGGAGACATTTTCTCCTGTGGCCAAGATGCCAACTATCAGAGTTATGGTGAGTATAGCTGCATCCAAGAATTGGAACATGTACCAATTGGATGTGAAGAATGCATTCTTGAATGGATGGATATCTGAAGAAGTCTACATGTCACAACCACCTGGCTATGAAGATCCCAATAAGGTAAATCATGTTTGTAAATTGAAGAAGGCTTTATATGGATTGAAGCAGGCACCTAGAGCATGGAATTACAGGTTGACAACTTATCTCCTAGATCAAGGATTTGTGATGAGTAAAGCAGATACTTCATTATTTATCAAAAGGAACAATTAAGAGGTAATATACTTGTGTGTCTATGTTGATGACATCATTATTACAGGAAATGATGTTCAAGGAATTAGACACATCAAAGGATAGATGATGAAGGAATTCAAGATCAATGATCTTGGATTATTGAAGTACTTCCTAGGACTTGAATTAGTCTACACAAATTCAGGTATCTTTATTACTCAGAAGAAGTACATTCAGGACATGGTCAAGAAGTTTAATTTGCAGGAGGCTAAAGTCTCAAACCTTCCTATGGAGGTCAACCACAAACTCAGTGCACATGAAGGAGAAGAACTCAAAGATATTACAGGTTATCAAAGTTTGGTAGGTATTCTAAATTATGCTACCTTAACCAGGATTGATATATCTTATGGTGTTAGTGTACTTAGCCAATTTATGCACAAACCAAGAGTACCTCATTTGGAGGCAGCAAAGAAGATAGTAAAGTACCTAAAGGGAACACAAAACCATGGTTTGTACTTTCCATATTCATCAGACATTGATATTAAGGTATACTCAGATGCAGATTGGGCAGGTTGCAAGGATGACAGGAGAAGCACATCTGGTTACATATGCTTTGCAGGTGATAAACCAATTTCTTGGTCATCCAAGAAACAACCCATAGTAGCTTTGTCATCTACTGAGGCAGAATATAGAGGGCTAGCCAATGCCACTCAAGAAGCCATATGGTTGAAGCTATTATATTCAGAATTGGGCCTATACACAAGGCCACCAATCATATTTGGTGATAACACAAGTTCTCTTCACCTAGCAGCTAATCCAATTTATCATGCTAGGGCAAAACACATAGAGGTTCACTACCACTATGTGAGGGAGAAGTTACTTAGCAAAGAAATTCAATTATCATATGTGTCTACTAATATACAATGTGCAGATTTGCTTACTAAGGCTCTGGATGGAAGCAAACTATGCAGATTTAAATCCATGATTGGATTGCAGGAAATAATTGAAGACTAGAGATGAAGACTTGAGCCAAAGTGTTTGGCTTGAGGGGGAGCTGTTGGTGCAAAACAAGCCTACACACATTGGCTTGGAAATTGGAACCTTGGAAGAACCAAAGTTTGAACCCTTGGAGGATATATTTACAAGAATCAAGAACCATAGGAACTTAGTCTTATTGATTCTTACCTTTTATCTCATGTAAAAGTCTATATGACTTTAACCACTCATGTAATCACACCTAACTGAGAAAGTCGTGGAAACTTTGATTGATTGAATAGGTGAATGATTGAGAGAATATCTCATTCACTTTTAGGTACAAGATTCTAGGAGATTGACATGATTTTGAAATTCAAAATCTCACTCAATCTCTATATAATCTACAAGGAAAAAGTCGCGGGTATCTTCACTTCTTCCGAGGCAATTCTGAGTCAATCCTTGAGTGTGTGAGAGCTACACCATAGCCTACACCTCTGAGTACCGTTGAGCATCACATTACATGCCAATGGGAATGTACAATCATTAGATTTAATCAATATACTTACATTCATAATCTCTGTTTTCTCTGAGTGACTACCTTCAACTCTGTCAACTTCCAAGAGGCATATCTCAAGATTTACTGAACCAAATTGGATGATTCAAAGTGTATTGGATTCACTCATAGTCTACTACACACCTACAAAGTTTCAAGGCCATTGGATCAACTATCACAGAGAAATCTCAGTCGGGGTGCTCACTGGTCTGTGACTGTAAGTCTCCTAAAAAATCGGGGGTACACCTTACTTTGCTAAAGTGATTTCTCTAAGTGTGGTTTATCATTTCTCTTCATTTTACTTGCAAATGAAAGCTTGTTAAGCTAAAGGATTATGTCCAAAAGCAATTAGTTCAATTTTAAGTGTGGTGGTCACACTGAGCATAACTCTGAGCAGGTGTCAATACCAAAATAGCAAGTTTTTCAGGATTTTGAAGTCACAAGTAGTCTGTCTTGATTTGATCATTACTCATAACATTTGCAAAGCATATATATGGTTTCTTGGTATCATTTGAAAGCTCAAGGAGTCTACTAAACATATCTGAAGTCAAAGGAGGGCAGGTGTGAAGCAGGTTTTGCAGCACCAACTGATCTTCTGAGTGCATCCAGCCATCACATCCAACAAAGGACTCCTCTCATCACTCATCGATAATTACATCCAATAAAGAGAAATTTGAGTGTGAGATATGGCTACTAAGTATAAAGAAAATCCTCAAACATGCAAGGGGCTAGCTTATCAAGGGATCTACTAGCTTATTCAAATTCTCTAAGTGATAACACACATGGGATCTCACCAATTCAAGGTACAAACTATGGCTATATAACTTTCAAAAATATTCCCCAAACAATAGGGATCTCTATTCCTAGAGGGTAGGCTTTATCGCACCTAAGTGTGATAGATGATAGGGTTCAGAGTTATGAGGGAAATGCACATTTGAAAACTAAACATGAGTCCTCCTCCTTTGTTACTTGGTTCTCATTGATCCAAGTCACATCAATCCAAACGGTTGATATGCTCCTAAATTTGGAGTGTGATCTACAACATATATGTATGTATTTATGTATGTATGTATGTATGTATGTATGTATGTATGTATGCATGTGTGCATGTATGTATGTATGTGTGTATGTATGTATGTACGTATGTATGTATGTATGTATGTATGTGTGTGTATGTATGTATGTATGTATTTATGTGTGCATGCATGTATGTATATAGGTATTGATGTAAGAATGTATGTATGTAGATATGATCTAGATTTCAATATTATTCAAGCCAAATTAGATTTACGATTGGTTCCTAGGGCAAAAAATGGTGTAGGAAAAACAATTACTAGGAAGTCTAAATAATTGATGTAATGAGCATAATAGAAGAAAAATGATAAACATCAAGACCATGAGATACCGAACATAAAAATGTTTGAAATAAATGTAAAAAAATAGAATCTGCTTTGAAGGTAGAGTCTCTAAAGGGTTCCTACAAAAAATATTGATACTGTAGTTCAATCTATATTTTTTATGGAGACCCTAATGTAGGTAAAAATAAGGCTTAGATCATTGCATTTTGGAGTGACCATTCACGTATTGAAATTAAGCAATAATGAGCCGTTATAAAGGAAAAGTTGTTCATGTTCCCACAACTAAAATAAAATCATTTTCTTTCTTAATAAAGTTTAGTAAAAATCATTCCTAATGTTATAAACAATTAAAGAAAGCCGAGGTTCAAGGTAAAATTTCAAACTCTTTTAATTCAATTAGTAATTGTCCACACATTACCATTCAACTTCAGACCATCGATATACATCATATTCATCATATGATGTTGGACCATAAATAGCTTCTCACAATCATATGCACTTATGGATGCATAATTCTTGGCTGCCTTCTGTTATTTTGATTCCTCAACCTATAAGCACATTCAAAGTGCCCAGGTTTACCACAATTCCAACATCCTTTTAGAAAAGGTGCACAAGGGACATGTGTGAGTCACCAATCAATTTACTCCTATACTCGTCAAGATTTTCATATAAAGTCTTGATGTTCTCACAAGCGCATTAAACACTACATATTTTGGGCATGCATTCTTAAGGAGGATGATGGATGGATGTAGAATTTCTCAAAAGGCATACAAATTCTATGATCCTAAGATTCACCCCACTATAGCTAGTACGGACCTCACTTTTGATGAATACTTTGAGTGTTCATTCCTTTTGGACTCTTCTCAAGATCTAGATCCTCCCATTTCCCATTCACACAAGGATCATTGCACTACCATACAGTCACACTACATGGATCACGCTCTCTTTGTACATGGAATTTGAGATCATGGTATTGTTTTGAAGCATGAGGACTTAGGGATAGAGTCTTGGTTTGCACCTCAGATGGCTACACTTCTGAGCATACCATCAAAGCTTTTCATTTCCCCTTAAATCTAATTGGGTTTTACTCCAAGTTCAATGGCTCCTCATTTTCCATTAATCTCTTTGAGAATCTACTAAGCTTATTTATAGCGGCATTTTGTGCATACAATGTTCCATTCATGGAGTCATAGTGGAGAAGGAGATCATCTTCTTCATTTCTTTGGTTCTTGTGAAGTACAGAGGTAAAGTCTATTGTTATTGCTCACCTCTTTTGCATTAAGTAAATCTAGGGGATTACATTGGAATACACAATGTCAGATATAGCACCCAAAACAAGAAATTGCAAAAAAATAGTTATCAGCCATGGGGATTTAGAATATTTAGTTAGCTCATGGGAAAAGGATTATGGATCTCATTAATGACAGAAATGCTAGAGCTAGAAAGGGTGAAAATCCAACAACTAATGAGTTAAAGATCTATAGATATTGGAATAGAGAGCTAAGGTGTATAGAACTTCAACCAAAGCTAGAAAAATCCAATTGAAGAATGAACTCAACAACTAGAGGAAAACACATTCTAGCAATATAAATGACTGCATCTTGAGAATCAAATGTGTGTGATGCATTAGGATCCATAGGTTTTCATACAGATGATGATGACCTAGTTGCATACAATGTAAGTGGGCTAAAGGATGATCAGATTGCAAGGCTTTTACAAAATTTGTGTATCTTAGAGATACTCTTTGCAACTTTGAGTAGATGAGTAATGGAGGCGAAAAGGCAAAGGCAAAAGGATTCCAAGCATTTTATGCACGTAAAGGTAGAGGTAGATGAACGAACAAAAGAAGAGGAAGAGGAAGGCAAAAAACAACATCAAATGGTGATTGTGATCAAGATCAAGTAAGTAGATATTTTTTATCAAGAGAAAGAGGTAAGTTCAGAGGAAAAGGAGGAAGATACAACCAAAATAGGGACAACCTCAACTTAGAAGGTTGCTTCATTTGTGGCAAGCATTGCCACTATGCAAGGGATTCTTGTCAAAGGCAGAAGACAAATTTAACCTAAAAAGGACAAGATAATTATGCATTTTCTTCACATAAGAATGAATGTATGATAGCTATGATGTTGATGAGTGACTACAAGACACAAGGCTCAAGCAGATCGTACATTGATAGTGGATGTTGAAATCAGATGATTTGCAACAAGGATTTCTTCTCCAACATGTAGGTCCCATCAACCAAAGGGCATGTGGAAAGAGATGATGATACTAATCATGCTATCACACAAATAGCTTATGTTATGTTGAATGGATTTCACATGCCTAAGTTCTTGAAGGATATTCGTTAATTTCCCACAATCACAAAGAATATTGTTTATGTGGCTCAAATGGTTGACAAAGGATTGCACATCAAGCTCAATCAAAAGGTATGCTTTGTGGAAAATCCTAAAGATAGGTATAGATTGATAGCTAAGGGTAGGAATGAGGGAGGGCTATTCACTTTGGATGTGGAGCCTAATTTCAACCATAGAACCTACTCCACATATGGAAGCAAGAAGGTATCATGATGGGACCTATGACACAAAATTTATGGACATACCAATACTCACAAATTGAATGATATGAAAATGAAGAGGTTAGTCTAGGGTAACCAAATCTCTATAATAAAAGCCTTAAGAGTTTTTTTGAAGCTTGTGAATTGGGTAAGGAGACTAGGTTGTCCTTCAAGAATACAAACCATGTGAGCTATCAACCACTAGTCCTAATCCATATAGATGTTTGGGGACCAATAAAGGATAATTTGATTGGAGGTAATAGATATTTTATTAAGTGCATTGATGATTTCACAAGGATGAACTTGATTTATTATATGAATAATAAATCCAATGTCTTTTATTATTTTAAAAAGTTCAAAGCTATTTTAGAAAAAGAATATGGTAGGTATATAAAGTGCTTAAGGTGTGATGGAGGGGAAGAATACTTCCCCCATGGGTTCTCAAATTTCTTGGAGACTAATGGAATCAAGAGATAAATCACATGTAGACACACATCACAAAAAAATGGTCGTAGAGCAACAATAAGTACATTGCATAATGTGCTAGATCCATGATGAAGGAGATGGGGTTTCCTAATTGGTATTCTATTGATGCATGAACCACTACAATACAAATCATGAAAAGAGCTCCCAAGAAACTAAGGCTTTGGAGGAAAATCAAACTTGGACTCTAGCATCAAGGAAGAAGGATATGTAGGTAATTAAAAACTAGTGGTTTTATGAGGTAAAAAAGCATTTAGATGTTAGTATTCCTAGGTTTATGATGCTTGTTTGTTATGTATGCATGTTTAAATTTTTCAATTTATCGTAGGGAAAGTCATGATTGTAGCTTAAGTATATGGTGGATATTTCAAAATATTTTAATCTACCTTTAAATGATAAGCTCCGATTCATAGGCATTCAACATCATCAGTGCTCATGAGATCTCAACGAAGACCCTATATAGAAAAAATTAACGAATGGTTAGTGACTTCTTACTTATCTCTATTTGTTCTATTGAATTTCTTCTTTTTTCCCTAAAAGGTTTGTTAGGAAAAGTTTTAATTTAAGAATAAATGTTTTATAAAACTCTATTGGCACTTTAGTTCCCCTAAATGATAAACTTCCCTATTAAGACACCATCAGTCATGTTTTCTTACGATCAAACATTAAAATGGATCATGGTTACTAATGGGCTTGAGAATATGTATTTATGATTTTATTTTGGCATTTGTAAACCCCATACACACGTACATTCACTCATACATAGTGAGTTGTGTTAGTACACATGTGATATACAAATATATGTTGTAATTTAGTTGCGAGATGAATATCATGTGTCTAAGGTAGGTTTTCTTACATGAAACAATATGGTAAAGTTAGTTCTCTTGTACTTATATATAGTTTAATTTACTACTTAAAAGTTGAAAGAACGTCTGATATAGTATAAG
>CM035421.1:153009181-153336681 GCA_020310875.1 Ceratopteris richardii | reverse complement strand
GACGACGCTTCCCACCTCTTCATTGAGATACAGGATTCTCGTTCCGATCGTTCTCTGCCAAATCATATTCCCGAAGCAAGCATGGATATTTGAACTGAGAAAGCTAGTCTTTCTGGAGTTTGCGCCATGAAAACTGAACTCTTCTTGCTGCCCATTTGCTTCAGGAACGCGCCTACTTCATCATTCATCCCGCAAGGTGCGAGCAGCACACCTGCGCGACCGAAATTTGTGTCCTTATACATTGCTTTTTTGTATCGCTGCCTGTCATGTAGTAGTTGATAACTGGTGAAGCCTGCCATATGTACTGATTCTCCTTGCTGATCATGCTCTAGTTCTCACGATCATGCTCTAGTTTTCAAACATATAATGAGTGTGATCGTATTTGTGCGTGCACAACAGAGAAACATTTCTCGTAAGCCCCCCCCCCCCCCAAGACATGGGTGCCGTTCTTGCTTTCGCTGACGCGCCCTTTGCTGCTTCTCATGCAGGGTGCCTGTCCTCTGATCTAGCTGGCAGGTAGTGCGCTTGGATGTCAGTAGCTGATCGTCGATCTCAATTATTTACGTGCCTGCAAATGTACGTGCGTCTGAGAGAGAGAGAGAGAGAGAGAGAGAGAGAGAGAGAGAGAGAGAGAGAGAGCTTTCATGCGTAAGTTGTAACCCCGTTCTCCTAGATATGATAGGGTACGTACAAAGCTAGAACCTCCGTACGTTCTTTGTCACGCGACTAGATGTAGAGGCTCTTGCATCTATTTGAGTTTGCTGGTATCCGAAGCAGAATTCTCAAGAGTTGAAAGTCGCCGTTGTGGACGGTTGTGTGTGTGTGTGTGTGAGAGAGAGAGAGAGAGAGAGAGAGAGAGGAGAGAGAGAGAGAGAGAGAGACGTATGAGCTAAGAAAGATGCTATAAACGAGAAGTCTCATGTATATTGAGCGTATCTTAAACCAGTTATCTTGAACGATCACATTGTTAGGAGAACTGAGAGGCTCAAATTAAATATCAATTTGATCGTTCTTCTCGAACAACATGACTTTAAAGAGGGATTCGACAATGATATTAGGAAGTTATCTGTTGCGATGTACTCTTTGAATAGGTTGAGTTAATTGAAAGTAGAATGAAGAGTTCTTTTTTTATAATGGAGGTTCGATATGTCTCTACTGCCTTGGCATTGATTTTGAAAGAACAACTGTACAAGTGAATGAGCATAGTACCCATGGGATTCCTCGTATCTCACAAAGCAAGGGTTAGATTGGGTTACAATTGGATTACATTTGGTTTAAACTATCTAAAGCCTTACACTTCTAGCCCAAGGGTTGAACTTGGACAACTTAAAATAATCCAGAGTACCGATGTGATCCTATGAATCCCATGCAAGCATGGGAGAATGCTTATACCTAGTACAAATGAACAATATTCAAAGGCCCACTAAGAGTAGGAACACGATAAGGACAATAGTAAAGTCAAATGGCGAGATAGTTTGCACTGAAGTTGATGCACTGAAGTTGATGCTGCCACATGAGCATGGCCCATCCTACCACTTACATAGTCCAATGAGAGTGCGAGAAGCCCATTCATTTCTCATAAGGAGGTGGTATAGCTTCTTATCACAACATGAACATGTGAGAGTACCCTTTTAGTGCAACCGAGAGGATTGGAAGGCATGCCCTCTCCCAAAAGGAGACTAAGGGCTTAACTAGTTGAACTTGCATTCTTGCAAATGGATCGATAATTGGGCTGCAAACTATAATGAGAAGTATCGTTTCTTTACCGTGAATTATCTTCACCTTGGACAAATTGACACTGTGAAAATATGTTAGGGAGTGATACAACACGATTGTAAAAGGCCAAGAAGATTCTATGAAGGGAGACCGATCCGAGAGATAATCATTAACACCTAAGAACGGATGAATTCCACGAAATTTTGATTTATCTTTCATTGCTTTGGTAGTGTACGTTTGGAGATATTTCTCAAGCTCGTACAATATTGAATGCCTCTCACATTTGGCATTATTGTGATCTTACCAAGTTTTCCTCTTACAGCTCTCCCATATGACAAGAGTACACTTTGAAGGCAATAGTCATCCGAACTATACCACCTATGTTAAAGTATTACCCCTTCTTGTGATAGAAAATGCCTAGATTGCTCCAACCAAAGCTCATGGCCGAGAGTTGTGGTGATCAAGAGAAAGATTTTCGGATAGCTTGAGAAAAATTTATAGAGCTTTCTAGCTAACCATTTGCTCTCGGTAGTAAGAACATGAACTCTTGTGGTAGATCTTATACCTCTAAAAATTGTGTTGCAACAACTAATTCACCAAATGAGTGCCCTATCACTAGTGACCTCAAGTGGGAATCAAACTCATGAACAAACCTTTTTATACATGAACTAAGCCATACTCAATGTAGTGAAATCCAAAGTGGCACTAGATTATTAGCCATTTTGTTGAATAACACGTATCCATCAAAATATACCTTTTATTATAGGGTTGACTTATTTGACTGATGAGTCCAATGAAATTGAGACCACATAGCTCAAACGTTTTACATCTAGTTGATATCATAAATGGCTAAAAATTTAGCTTCATTGGACATGAAGCACACATCTTACAAATGTCACACTCTTTGGCATATTTGGTAGCATCCATGTAGAGATAGGGCCACCATAACCCTTTACGGAGGCTTTTGTGCACGAATTTCTCCTCCTTGAGATGTCCTTCACTATAAGCAACTTCAAACAATAGGCTTACTTCCTACAGATGAACATATTTTCATAGAATATCGGCCAACTACGAAATATTTGTATAAATGGCAATTTATGAGTGAAAATGATGCAGCGTTAAAGAGTAAACTCCTTTTCTCTAATGCAGAGATGCTCATAAATGAGCAATTTATAGGATCATCATCAATACCTATTGGTCTCCTTGAAACGCGGTCTCCCATGTTATGATGCCTATGTGGTTTGATGTGAATTTCAAAATCTTATTCCCAAAAAGTAGTAATCACCACAAGCCTATCAAATTACTCTTGGTTTATTGATTAATATTTTAATGATTGATGGTTTGAGATGACATTAAAATGTATGCCTAGACAATAGTGTCAGATTTGTTCAAGCGAAAAATAGAATATGAAAAACTTCATTTTTCATTGTATTATAGTATCTTTTTGCTTTGGAAGTAGTGTACATGCATAAGCAAGGGCGTGATCCACCTTGTGAGCTAATACTTGCACCAAAATCGCTCCAACTCCATGAAGAATTGCATCTATATGCATATGGAACTCAAGTGACTAATTAGGAACTATTAGAATTGGTACAATACATAACCTGAACTTTCGTTCACTGAATGCCTTATATGCTTAAGGACTCCATGAGAAAGGTATCTTTTTTCTTGTAAGCCTTATGGGCATAGATAAGATGGCAACTACCTTAGCTAGATCAATAGTTATTCATTTGACAAAAATTATGTGGCTAAGCACAATACCTTTAGTGATAAAAATTTGACATTTGGGAAGATTCAACTTCAAACATGGCTTGATGTAGTGGTCAAATATTTCCTTCAAATTTTGAGGTGTTGATAAAAACTTTTGGGACATGGAATCTTTTATTAGTAGCTTCAAATACTGAAAAATCAGCTATAAAAATTCGAAGACATGTTGTTAGCCATTTACCCAATATTAAATACATATCTTGGTAGAATGATCAAGGTGCATTTTTTAGGCCGAATGCCATGAAGATATAGGCAAATGTGCCCCATGGAGTGACAAAGGAAATCGTTTCTCTATGTGTGGGATGGATGAGAATTTGATTGTAGTTAATGAATCTATCTAGGAAAATTGTTCATAGTATGTCCAACTACTTCAAATACTTGCTTAGTGAAATGTTGTGGGAACCATCTTGAATAGTGAATTTATTGAGGGCACAAAAATCCACACACACTCTTATCTTTCCATTATTTTTCTTTGTTACAATAACCATAAATGAGAGCCATCTTGAGTGTTCAATAGCAACATTAGTATATTCCTCTCTAATTGAGTTAATTCTACCTGATTATTCTATGTATTTTGGGTTGAGTCAGTATGGACTACTCCATATGGGTGAAGCTCCCTCTATTAAGGAGATAGGATGAAGCTCAAGCCCTTATGGAATACCAACCACATCTTTGTATGAATACTTGGCTATCTTTGTAGGAGCACTTGAATATCTTTGGAATTGCGGAATACGTGATAACCTTTGTAGGAACATGAAGAGAAAGCTTTAAAGGTATAAACTGAAAGAAGTTGGAGAAGCTTGGAGAGGCTTAGAAAGTTGAGTTTTCAAGTGGTAAACTTGGTCCAACAAACTAGCATAGGAAAAGCCCTAGATCTTTGAATATGTAACATAGAACTTCTGGGCTTATGGTTATTACAATGAAATCCAATAGTTACTTTGAAATATCAACAAGAACAAGTTGATGCAAAACAGATAACTTGCAACTTGAGTAGCTCACAAAAGCCTTCTAAAAATGGATAGAATTTATGTGTTCGAACACTAAGAGTAGCCAAGACAACGACAATTTGAACCATTCCTCTTAAAGGAGTGTCATAAATAGTTTTGGCTTGCTAGAGTGCATAAAATCCCTAATCTATATCGATTAATGAAGGATCAATTACCTTAACACTGATTGGATGTCACCCCAATTTTTCAAGGATGTGGTGACAATGACCCCAAGTCTGAAAACTCTTATTTCTTTGAAATTACTCAACCAAAGGACTTGACAATTTGCAGACATAATTTAGAGATCATATCTTCTCAATGAATGCTTAAACACTTGATTTGGAGCTCTATAGAGAGAGTGGCAATCTCTACAAGGTGATTGAATATGAGGAAGGAGCAGAGAATGGAAGTGGAACAAAGAAATGATCAAAGAGTATATGTATTGCTTCAAATGAGCACTCAAAGTTTTGTACAAATGTTTTCCAGTACTTATATAGACTCTTGAGGATATTACCACACCTTTTCTTCATGAATTTAAATTCAAAATGAGGCGGCTTTGGTAGTTTCGATTGATTGGAATCTTTTCCTACAATCTAGAAAAATGAGATCTACTTCTTGAATGATTGATTGAGAATCAATCTCAACCACTTCTAATTTGTGGATTTAAAGCATTTTAATCTTTCCTTTTATAAAGGTAAATACCAAGGTAAATACATTGAAGCTTACAAGAAATGATCATAAGTGATCAACCAATTAATACAAAGTAATAATGTGGACATAAGTGCTATTCTTCAAGGTATGTATATGGCACATCCAAATGATTTGATGTAGAGCATATCCACCTCAATCATAATGCAAGATTTATATTCCAACAGGTCTCGATCAAGATAAAGTGTGCATGAGTCTTCATTTTCTGATATTTTGAATAATTGCCATAGCTTTGAATCTACAAAGCTTTATCCCATCAAGTGCCTTTGTCATCATGTCTACTATTTTCTTCTCAGTAGGAAAAAAATGAAAGGTCAATTTCCTTTTCCATAAGCTTCAGTCTTACAAAGTGGTAATGTACTTCTATGTGCTTTTTCCTTGCATGAAGAATTAGATTTGTAGCTAGATGCATGGAACTTATATTGTCTCTGAGTAAGTGAGGTTTGGAACTTACAAAGTCCCAAATCAAAGTACAACTCCTTGAGCCATATTGCTTCTTGAGTTGCAATAGTTGGACCTCTATATTCTAATTCAATTAAAGATAAAACAACCATTGGTCGCTTCTGGAAATCCATGATGCCAATTTTGAAGTGGCAAATGCTAAGTATCTAGAGGTATGTCTGCTATCATCCTTTGCTCTTGCTGAACCTGCATTTGAATAGATTTTGATATCCAAATATGAAGATTAAGGATAATAGATACCTTAATTAAGTGTCCCCTTTGAGGTTCTTGAGTACTTTCTTTGCACCATTCAGGTGTGGCCTTCTAGGTGATTCCATAATCTTACTAAGCACTCCCACACTATATGATATGTCTAGTCTTGTGTGAGTAGCATATATGAAGCTACCAACTAATCTTTGATACTCTTTAGGATCATCAATCTGCTCACCTTCATAAACACTTAGTTAAAGGTTCGATTCCAAAAGTGTACCTACAAGCTTTGTGTTCTCCAAATTGAACTTGAGAAGTAGTTCTTGAATGTATCTTCTATGAGTTAGATACATCCCTACATCTGTATAAATCACTTGCATACCTAGGAAATATATGAGCTCACCTAAGTCACTAATTTTGAACTCCTCTTGGATGTGTTTTTTGATCCTTTGAATGTCATTTAGATCATCACATGTCACAATAATATCATCTATATATACACATAGATAGATAACCTCATTCTTATCCCTTTTGATGAAAAAAGAAGGATCTAAGTTGTTAAGTTTGAACCCTTGATCTTGAAGATATGTAACCAACTTGTAACTCCAAGTTCTAGGAGCTTGTTTCAATCCATACAATGCTTTCTTAAGTTTGCAAACATAAGATGTATGATTACGGTTTTAAAAACCAAGTGGTTGTGACATGTATACCTCTTCACTTATCCAACCATTTAGGAATGCAATTTTCACATCAAGTTGAAGGAGTCTCCAATTTCTTGCAGTAGCTACAGTTATCAATGTTGTGATTGTAGTCCTCTTTGCAACTAGTGAGAATGTTTTGTCTTGGTATATACCATGAGTTTGTGAGCATCGTTTGGCAACTATTCTTGCCTTGTACTTGAAAATAGATTCATCTAAGTTTCTTTTGACTTTATATACCCATCTACAACGAATTACATTTTGAGTGGATAACATTGGAACCAAATCCCAAGTGTCCATCTCCTTCAATGCATCTATTTTCTCTTTCATGGCCTTTTCCCGATTAGGCTTTTCTTATGAAAGAAAAATTGATCAAAATTGACCATCACATTAGAAGGCTCCCATCATTCAAACAATGGAGGGAAGCAAAAATGAGAAGATTGGAGAATAATCAAGTGGAGTGCAAGCAATTTTACGACAAGGACTTGAGGGCAAATGAAGTGAAGGAAGGATCTTTGGTTTTGGTAAACTAGATCCCACTAGTATCCCCTAAATTGGCTTCCAAGTGGGTTGGACCTTATAAAGTGTTGAACATACTACCTAAAGGAAGAGTACAACTTGAAGACCTAAAAGGTGAGAAGATGTCCATTTTTAACACTTATATGGTGAAAAGCTACTTCAAGTGAAGTAATAGTGGTGAATGATTCATTCACTGTATATACCATTGGTTCATTTCTATTTTCTAGTTCATTTATGTCCAAATAAGGAATCTTTAATTGCACCATAAAAAGGAATCTTGCATTGGAATAATGCAAAGAGTTGATGCAAGGATATACATGACCTTGAATTTGGTATAACTAGAGATATGATGTCCTTTTGATGTCTAGCAGCACAATGTATCATTATCACCCTGGTTGTTTAAAAACAATCTTCTTACTTTCCTCTTCCTCTATCTTCACCCATGTGGGCTTTTTCAACCACCAAATCCCATTTTCCATATTTTTCTCTCCTCAATTTCCTATGTTTTTGAAAAATTATTCTAGGCTTTGTAAATCTATATTATCATGATCAAAATATATGAATACGGTGTGATAATCATAGGAAGCTATATATTCCACACAGATGCTTCACCACCTTCTCACGATGTTCTCTCTTCTCTTCGCTAGAGTTTTTCATCAATGCAAGAGTATTGGCCCTCTATGTGAATAGGAATCCAATTTCCTTAGTTTTACATTATTGCCCAATCACTCATCTTGATTACATGGAAGTCTACTCAACCTCTTTCACTTGGATCCCAAACTAAGGCACCAACTCTCTTAACTTTTTTGGCCTTATAAGAGGCACCCTTTTCCTCATTGCAAGCAATAAATGGCCCCCATTTTTCCTCATGGCATATCAAACATGGGGCAGCCCCAAGCTTGAGCTATCTCAATCCTTGCAATATAGAGATAAGGTTCACACTTGCCCTATGCATGAAGCCCAATCCAAGGCTACTTTGGCTAAAATGAGGCGTTCCCTTAAAAATAAGGTGACCCAATAGTGAGGGCCTACCACCAAAATTTCATTACATAAAATAGTGTGACTCAACACTCAAATCCATGTGACGTCCATAAGCATGGAAACTTAACACTCGAGTTGGGATACCTAAATGAAGAACACACAAATGAAGAGGGCAACTTAAGTTCCTCATGGCATAAGGCTACATCACCAACTAGGGAAACCCCAACACTATTAGAAATGTTCAAGCTCAAATCTGTGTCAACCAAGGCTTAACTGCAGTGCCACATCACTTCACTTTTTAGTAAATTCTACAAACACTTTTCCATGAGTTTTTGAGGTCAAGATTCAATCTACCTTGATTGAGAAAAGTGGGGGATTTAGATGCGTAATTTGAACTCAAATTCTACACCAACTTTTGGAGCATTATATCAGCAATAGCTTGGAAGAAAGTCATGGACATCCTCTTCATTCATTTGTGTACATTTAAGCTCTGATTGGGAGTTTATACCCTAGGTCTAAGCTACCCCCTAGCTAAGTTAGCCCCCTGCTAGCTGAAGTTTTAATGTAGGCTGAGATTTTTCTCTATTGTAAGCTTTCTTCTTATAATAATCTTATTCTCAATTGTTCATTATACTTGTGCATATTTGAGATTGAAAGATCTCTATTCTATCTATGCATATTCCTCAACATGTGTGTGAAGAGGTACACATAGGTATAAGCTATCTATTTGGGCAGTTTTTGGTCTATCTTGAACAAGAAGAGGGACCTAGGTCACATTCTCCAAATTGAGTGATCTATGGATTGTTTGATAGCTTATATATTCTACTTGCATTGTAAATAACTTCATAGGTTCAATCCTTAGTATAGAGAGCAATTCAACTTTTGGTGGCTTGTGGTAGTGGTGTTTGGTCCTTGGAAGGACCTATCATTCTTCTGCTGCAACTAGGAGTAGATATAATCCATTAGTGGTATTAGAGCTCAACATTGAGCATTACGGACATAAAGAGCAGGGATTGAAGTTTCCTGAGTGCTAAGGATTGAAGCAAAGACTAAGAAGATTTGAAGAAGCATTTGAAGCAAGAGGCAACTTCTATCAGCATCAAAGGTTCAAGACAAGTGGAGTCTCTTGTGGGAAGGTAACTTATCATTCTTTTTCACATCTATTGTAATCCAAGGAGGTATTAGGAGCCACCATATAGTCTCATACACAATGCGAGACTATAATACTTAGATTGAGAAGCTTGAAAAGAGAGTTCTTACTCATTCAAAAGGGTCTTTGGGGTTGATTAGTTGTACTTAGGTATATCGATACATAGTTCCACATACACCTACAAAGAATCAAAAGAGAGCCATTAGAGAGTGGGAAGAAAGGGATAGGAGAGCAATCTTCATTCTATCTCAACACATAAGCAACTCCATGATAGATCATATCGAAGACTTAGATACATCCAAGAAAGTTTGGGAGTCTTTAGAAAGTTTGTAATCTACCTGTAACTTCATACTCAAAGTAGAAGATATCTCTGATGGTCTTGGTTCAATAGGATGTTTCATAGATGATAATGACCTATTTGCCCACACATTTAATGGGCTTAGAGAAGATAATAAATGGAAGGCATTAACAAATGTATGTAAGGGATTCATTACTAAATTTTGAGCAAGTTACTTCTCTTCTGGTGACTGAGGAGCTCAACCATGGGGGAAACAAGTCAAAGGGTATCCAAAACCAACTCTTCCATGTAGGCAAAGGAGGAAGAGGCAACAACAATAGGTGGTCCAAGAGGAAGAGGTAGAAGAAACTACCAACATTGCAGTCAAAACTATCAAGGGAGTCAATCAAGCCAAGATGAAGGTCAATCATCAAGAGGAAGAGGAAGAGGAAGAGGTAGAGGAGGGAGATATGGAGGTAGAGGCTACTCCAACTCAAATTGATGCTTCAGTTGTGGGAAGCAAGGACACTATGCCAGAGGTTGTTTGCAAAAGCAAGGTGGGAACAATTACAAAGGGCAGGGTAATTATGCTAAATCCTCAACCAACTTAGAAAATGAGCATTTTTTTGCTATGAACCATAGTAGTGAAGGTCAACCAAATGATGAGGTGTGGTATATAAATAGTAGTTGTAGTAACCACATGTCACGTAAAGAGGAGTACTTCATCAATATTCAAGCACCCAAGAAAGGAGGCTTTGTTGAGAAAGGAGATAACACCAAGCATGAGATACAACAAATGTTCAAGGCAACCACAAAGCAAGAGGACTATTTGAAGTATTGCATGTTCCTAATATTACAAAGAACTTAGTCTTTGTTGGACAGATGGTTGAAAGGGGATAACAAGTAAAGTTCAACCACAAAGGATGCTTTATTGAAGACGCAAGAAATGGGTATGAGCTGATTGCAAAAGCAAAGAAGGAAGGGTGGATGTTCACACTTGACTTCGGCAAAGGAAAAAGAAGCAAGGCAATGTTCATCACCTATGGAGATGGCCTACTTTTGTAATGTTGGTGGAGTCATCACTTGTTCTTTAATTTTGTGTTATTTGAAGTTTCATGTAATTTGTGAAGTAGGATTGTCATTCTACATTCGGAGTCTATCACATTATTTGATGGCTAACTGCTTGTGGTGTCAATGAAAAGGGGGCTATGCAAGTAACAAGATTGAGTAGGTAACCTTAAGGATGGACAAATGGGAGCAAGGAACAAGTGTGGGATCAATCAGTTTTTATGTCTTGTTCCATGTTGTTGTACTCTTTAGTTCTCTATTAATCTATTGTAACAATTTTGGTTCATCACTATCTTGTGATTTCCTCATTCATGTACTTTCCATTTGTGAAGTGTCTCTTTGCACAGACATGTTACAAGGTATACCAACCTAAGCAAAACCCCTTTCGAGTAGAAGGTGTCCTAGGATGCACCTCTACTCCTCTTCTTAAAATAGGTATGGAGTCTCACTTGTACATATAGTGTTTTGGAGCTTGTGTCTTGTCCTCTTGTAATCTCATAGTAAAAGATCATCTCTAGTTATTTCTTGTATCTAGTTCACCTCCCTAAGGGGAGTTGTTGAGATTATGATATCTTGTTTCATACCAATAATCCTAGGTTGTAGGATCTCTTGTATTTTATCGAGTCCACTTATCCATGCCTATCATTCTCAAGTTGTGGGACTTTTTGTATCATTTACATATCCATGTATTATTTTTCCTCTATTGGAGATTTGTAATTATAGTGCATTTTTATAATTCTTTTTAAGTCTAGTGAGAGGGCACAATCATCAACTCCTAGCATAATGGATTTTGTATGCAAGGAGATTCAATCTACCATAAATGATTTGATACGACATGTCCAAGATTTGAAAAGATTATTATGGCAAGGTGATCGATTACTCTCGAAACATACATCAAATTTTAAGATATGATTTTTTGTATCTACATATAAAGAAGAATACCTAATTAATCAGTTTCATGTTATTTCAAAGTTGAAGTGAAATATCTTTGCTATCAATGCCTTAAGAGGATAGCTTGTATAACATTATCAATCATGTGGTTCAATATTAGACTATATTGATTAAAGAAATCCAAGGCCAAGAGCTAGAAGTATTGAATAACCAAGCCATTTTTCCTCCAGCATAGTTTGAAGGATCTGCCTTGTGAATAACCTATGCAATTGGATAGTATCAAGGTAAGAAGACCTACACCTAGAGAAAGAAAGCATCACAAGTCAAAACATTATGTTTTTATTGTGGAGATCATGATCATATGTTGTTCAAATGTCCAATGAAGAAGAAACAAGCCATAATTAGGACTTCTAAAATCATAATTCCATATCAAAAGTATCAGCATCAAAGTCAATATAAATAGATAACATCATCAAAATCATGTAGCTTATTTTGCACCTAGATATACTATGAACCGTGTTTCGAGTTCATCATTAATATCAATCATCATAGTGTTCAAGTAGCACATACCAGCAACCCTACAAGACCAAGATCTATGAACATTCAAGCTCTAAAACATCTTTAGATCACATGGGTGCTCCTCATCGAACCCTATATTTCATGTACTTTCTATATCTCATGATTGGTTATGAATTTATAGAACATAATGCTACCATTGCATCTGAAATGTGGAAACCCCTAAAATTCTCTATCTACTTGTGTGATCTTGGCATTCCAATATCTTATTTCATATTATTGATACAATTGATCACATCATCAATCCTAAATAAGGAGGGTGTGGCCATATATATTCTTGGTCTTACTAATGCCTAGCTTGGGATCTTACGGAGTCACAATCTCCAAGTAAGTACTTTCTAAGTTCTAGTTCAAGTGATGGTCTTGTTTCATAATCTAGCATTTTCTATTCTAGTATTCTAGACATCTTTTATTTTCCCCTTGTAATGTTGTAAACAGAGATTCTCTCTAGTTGTCTCTTGTATATAGTTCATCTATCTCAAGAGAGCTCGTGTAATTTTCATATCTTATTTCATATCTATGGTCCTAGGTTGTGGGATCTCTTGTATCACATCTAGTCCATTTATCCATGCCCATCTATCCTTAGTTGTGGGAGTTCTTGTATTAGTGATATATTCTTGTATTATTTCCCCTTTGTGTGTAATCCTATAATAAAAAACCATATTTTCAAAATCTTGCTCAATTCAAGGCACAATCTACTTTTTTCCTAAGACTAAGGCCAAGTAGGATGAGACTTGAGGTGGCATATGCACATATGGACAAACCCTTTACTTTAATCATGTGTGATGTAGAGTTTGAGCATGCTCTCCCCATTCGTGTCTTCCCAAAGCTAGTAACTATGAACTATTACTAGGAAGACCTTTCTTGTACAAACTAAAAATTATGCACGATAGGGATGGTAATATAGTGTATCAATGACACCAAGGAGCAATGACCAAAATAGTAGAAAACAAAAAAAAATAATGACAAGTGGAAAAGCATCTTGATGGACGTCTTTTAAATTTAATTTAAAATTCCATGTTGTAAAGGAAATTGAAAAGGAATTCCCTCTCTAGCCTCTTATAAGCTTTCTTAAAGTTTATAATAAAAAAGATACGGTTTGGCTTTCTCACTTTCGCGAATTCAAACCAATCTCAAACATCAATGATGTCCTCTACAATCCACCTCCTTTTGATGATTCATTTTGTTCTTCATGAACCCACTTTCAAAGATGATTCCATATGTGGTTAGCTAGAGGGCTTTGTCAATGAACATGTATCCTTCCTCATGGATGGTGATGGGTGTCTAATTTTAAAAATTATTCTTGTTTTCTCTCTTGTTTTATCTTAATAACATATTGGTCACATGTTTTTGAACAACACCAAAGTGGAAAGCCTCCCTCCAAACTAAGCAATGGGAACCAAAACAGAGTGGTTGAAGATTTTGAAAAATCTTTAAATGAGTTTGGTTTGGCCCTTAATTTTCCATTTTCTAAGACCCTTACCTCCTCGATCTCTCTATTTTTTAATGGGCTATAAAGCCGCGAAATACCTTTCAAACTATCCTTGGTTATAACCTAGAAGATGCAATTGTATTTTTAATTTAAAACTAGAGAAGATGACCTCAATGAGTCCATGAGTTAACTCAATTTAGGACCATCTCTATTCATTATTCTAGAGAAAAAAATTGACATTCATTTTCTCTAAAATCTTACATACATGCATGTATATTTTATCTGCCTTGCATTTGTCCCATTGTTTGAAGAAGA
This sequence comes from Ceratopteris richardii, assembly GCA_020310875.1. Classification (NCBI taxonomy): domain Eukaryota; kingdom Viridiplantae; phylum Streptophyta; class Polypodiopsida; order Polypodiales; family Pteridaceae; genus Ceratopteris; species Ceratopteris richardii. The sequence continues at coordinate 153,322,946 of CM035421.1, read as the reverse complement.
GAATGAGCTCCTTTCGTTTAATTTACTCATCATATGTGAGCTTACATGTGATCATGAGAGGGCCTTTTTGTAGATGCACATTTGTCTTATTAAATTCCATCTCTATTAATGAAAGCCTCTTAAAGAGATTTGCACCTCTCCCAAACCTTTAAATCTATCTTTTTGTTATATTTAGTATCAAGTAAGTGGCATTGATAGCACCTATCCAACATTTGTTCAATAAACTCTTATAGAGAAAAGTTTCGATTTTATTATGGATTTGATGATTCCCAAAATTTTGAGTTAGCCAACCCTTTAAGAATATAGTCCTAGCTCTAGAAATTTCATATACAATTCACTTTGATCGAGTTGAATGAAAGGTTGGTGCAAGTGTAATGATTGTTTTTCATGAATTTTACTTAGGAATTAAAACCTAGATGGAAATAGTAGTCCTACAATCACAAAGCAAGTTAGTAAATGTTGGTTAAAATTAAACCATCGTAGAGATATCTAAACTTTGATGGTTACATGATCCTTAAGTTATAGTTCATCTTCAAACAAAAAATACAAGTAAATTTTAAGAAATATGTCAACTTCTTCAAAATGTTAGAGAACCCATTCAGATTACCCAGTCCTAGTAATGTTCAATAGAGAATTACTATAGCTATTTGATTAGGTAGTCTTGCATCCATGCATTTCACATGTTAGTTGACAATAAAGTACATCGTGGAAATGATGAATCATATAAGGATGCTTTTGATGAATCATATAAGGATGCTTTTGTGGTCCAACTTTGTCATTTGATTATAGTTTTTTGAATAAATTGAGCAAGGATTAGACACAGATTTGGAACATGTAAGTTCTAATTAAGATAGATTCTCCTCTACTAATTTTCAATATGGTATAATCCCACCACACAAATCAATACATGCCCCATATCATGTGGATCATGGACCTTGGGGTATGCCTAGCTTTTTCAATATATGTATTCTCAATGATGAAAATATTGTTGAAGAATGTCATAAAATAAAGTAAGACTATGACATGAGGGTTTGGATGGTTCAAATATATATGAAATCAAGCAGCCTTTGGTGGATCTAATGTTAGCCGGTAGACTTGAAGTTGGACTAAATCATAATTTCTTATACTCCTCAAACAAAAAAAATGGCTTTTCCCAATAGTTAAGTATTTTGAGTCTCTAAAGGGACATCTATTTTGAATCCACCAACGAGGAGGGAGCACTAATTATATTTTACCGAAACCCAATCCCAAGCTTCTATAAAGCCTTAACTCTAGTTAACTGAGAGACTTGGAGCACATGTAGTTACATGCACAAGACATGGTTAGTATCAACTTGCCAAAGTAGGAAAAATCTTGGAGAGACCCCTATTCAAATGCGTAAAGTGGGAGGTACGTGGGGTTCATATCTTTCTAGTTCTTCACATCATTTTTAACATAATTCAGTTCTTTGGGATAATAAATTTTGACAAATCCTTCAAAATATTAAACTAGGCCAACATCATCCAATGGCTTAAGGATTTAGCCTTGGGTAATTAATTTCATGAAATAGTTTCAGTTCTTGGCATGAGTAAATGTGAGTGATAAGTTCCTCTTATCAGCTAAATTGCAAATATATATATATTCTTGGTGCAATTAAATCCAAGCCCACATACTTTTTTGATTAACTTATGCTTGATTTATTGACATAACCTATGCAAGACTACATATGAATAGTCTCTTGTAAAAATCCTTCATATTTATCCTTGTAAAGTGGGTTACACCCATGTGGAGTTAGGAAGCTCTAAAATCATTAATCACCTACACTTTAGGATCTATCCTTTTTGCATGATGAGAGAATCTATCCTACACTTTAGGACTCACCTTTTAGGTAGAAGTTTGAATTTGAACTCAAACCTTGGCTCCAAACATGATTATAAAAAGGGGATCTTAAGACCCACGTATTATCTCAAGCCCATGAGATGACCTTGAGTGAGTTTAATTGTGAATTGAGAGCTCATCCCATAGTTCATTCACCTTTCACACAATGAACAATGTATGTTTGCCAATTACATTGTATTTGTACATGTTTTAATACATATATGATCATTATATTCTCATTTTACTTCTCTGTTATTAACCCATCAAAATAGTGACTTTCTCATAGCTTTTTTTGAGTGTGTAGTTGATCATTTGCCATGATCTAAAGCATGCAAGAATCAGCATACTGTCTATTATAATCCTACAAAGTTTCATTACCATTGCTTCTTGGGATCATCGGATACTAGCATATGTTTGCTTACTTGTCTGATGACTGTTGCAACCTGTGAATGTCAGGATGGAGCTGTGACTTGCTAAACTCCTTTCTCTACATGTAGTCCATCATTTTTGATGAAATCACTCATGATTATTAGCTTAATAAGTTAATTAGAGTTCCCTAAAAGGAACTAAGCCAATTGATGTTGTGCTCAGAGAACTACTCAAAACACGAAACAGGCATAGGAACAAAAATAGCAAGTTTTTTACTCTTGGATCAACTCTTACGTATCTGTTTTGATTCATCTTTTTGGGAGTTATCTTTCAAGGTACCTAGGGTGTCTAATACATCGTTTGACAAGATAAAAGGGCCCATTACATATCTTTGGAGTTCATTTGGCTGGTGTAGTGCAATGTTTTTGCAGCACCACTTCATCTTTGCCAAATACAAAGCCATCCTCACAATTGTATCAGAGCAAGGTTGGACAATATGGCATATGGATTTCCTTCATCAATTGACAAATTGGATAGAGGTAACTACTCATCCAAGTCTTTAAGGATCGAAGATTATCTTCAAGGCACAAATCTATATGGTTATATAGCTAGAGATGAAGTTATGCCAGGTTTCAAGAATAAAGGTCAACCTACACAAGAAGAGCAAGAAAGATTGAGCACATGGTGCTCAAAGGATGCGATTGCAAGGTCTTATCTCCTCAACTCTATCTCAGATTTTTTGTCGCCTCACATTAAAAGCTATAAAACATCACAGGAAGTGTGGAACGCACTTGAGTGTGGTAAGATCTGGAATTTGCATGTCCATGTAAAGCTCCATAGTAGTTGTGAAAGCTTCCCACTTATCATCTACCTTGATGCCGTTTATTATCTATCTCACTATTTCCTCCTCTTCAATCTCCTCTCCTATGCTTGCCAATTGATCACCCACATCTTTTACTTTGGTAACATACTCTAAAACATTATGTTTAGGTTGCTTCCTTTGAGTAGTAAACTCAATCCACAATTGACTTTTTCTGGATCTTGTATTGAAAGAAAAATATGAAGATAATGTATCCCAAGTCTCTTGCGAAGTTTTACAATTCCTAATGTGAGGAAGGAGGAATTCAAGAATAGAGTTAAGTAGATATGACCTTGCTAAAGCATCTTTGGCATACCATGAGTTGAGTCTTTCTAGATCTTCTCTTGTAGCTTGACCTTTGCTTCTGAATATGGGCATCTCCTCATCTCCTGATATGTATCCATAGAGACTCCTTCCTTTTAGATAGGTCTTCATCCTCAAGGACCATGCTCGGTAATTATCCTTGTCCAATTTGTCAATAAAAGAAGGGAAACCATCTCCCATTTCACCTCAACTTGCTCTGATACCACTATTGGAAAAGATGGATGGATACCTCAAGGAAGTGAGGTAGCACTGTTAAAACCTGCTTTGTACCTGCCCTAAACGACTTTAGAGTTTGATAGTACCCCTTTTAGCTTGAAAATGACACCAAGAAGATACCTATGTACTTTGGAGTAGATGCTTGAAACAATTGAACCAAAATAGACTACTTCACAAATAGCTAGTCTCACAAAACTTGTTATTTTGATCTATACACCTACTAGTTCTTTTTCTCAGTGCTCATAGTACAGTAACAATTGATTAAATTCCTTTTGAGAGAATTTAATTAGCTTACACAGCTAGTGATTGCAAGTGTAATCATCTAAAATCATGAACTATACTTTGAGAAATGAATTTAGCAATCCAAGGCTTACCTGGGACTTTTTAGGGATTGAACAGTAGATGACCATTGAGTAGTTCGATGGTGATTTCTCTCAAACAGCTGAACTAAATTCTTTGAGACTTTGATAGCATAAACTAGACTTTAGGTAATTCCAACAAGCTATAGTTCATGCAAAATGGTTAAGAACACACTAAGATATGACCACACAAAGTTCACTATTCTGAGTAGTCATAGCAGAGAAGTAGATAGAGATGATCAATGATGTATATCTATTATAAAACATGATTGTACAATATCATTGGCATTATGATAGTCCTCAATGATTGTAGTCTAAGTGAGCTATGGTGTAAGTCACTTAGCTACTACAAAATATCAGAAAAGTACTATCAATGAGGCCACACACTACCTTGAGTTTTACAAAGGTCTTTATATAAGGAGTTTCTCCTAAGTTTGAATTTGAAATTCAAACTTGGCTCCAACTAAAAGTGATCCCTATGATTGATGAAGTATTCCCTCATTGAATCTTGTAGCAATTAGTTCTTCCTAACTCCACGCGACTTTTTTTACAAGATTCTCTCAATACTTTAACCTATTACAAATGGTAAATGATCAAAACGCTACAAGCTGGGATTCACATGATCCATCAAGTGCTTTCTCGTAAAGTTTCCCATGCCAAGCCAAATGTGAAGGCTTGTATATTTGCACCAACAGTGAGCTTATCCTTGATGAAGTGGTAATGAACCTCTATGTGTTTGTTTCTTGCATGGAAAATAGGGTCTACTAGATGCATGGAACTTATATTATCTCCAAATATGTGCAGTTTAGGAACTCACAAGTCCCAAATCTATTTACAATGCTTTTAACCATATTGCTACTGAGTTGCTATTCTCAATCCTCTATACTTTGCTTCAGTTGAGGATAAATCAATTGTTGGTTGCTCCTTGGAACTCCATGACATTATCTTTGATCCTCCAAATGCTAAGTAACCAAAGGTACTTCTTCTATCACCCTTACCTCCTGGCCAAACTTCATCTCAATAGATTTTGATATCCAAATATGAAGAGTAAGGATCTAAGATACCTTCATTTAATGTACCTTTGAGGTACTTAAGTACGCTCTTAGCGCCATCTGTCTATGGTTTCTTAGTGAGTGCATGAATTAGCTTAGCACTTCTACACTATATGAGATATCTACCCTTCTATGAGTAGCATATATCAAGCTACCTAGCAAGCTTTGATACTCTTTAATGTCTTGAATTTTCTCACCTTCATAAACACTAAGTTTATGATTCATCTTCAAAGCTGTACCTATAGGTTTAGTGTTCTCCATTTTGAACTTAAGAAGTACATTCTTTCATCTATGTATATGACCTACATACCTAGGAAGGATGTGAGGTCAACTAAAGCATAGATTTGAACTCCTATTGCATGTGTTTTGTGATATTTTGAATGCCATTCATATCATCAATTATGAAAATTATATAATCTACATATGCACATAGATAGATAACCTCATTGTGATCCTTTTGACCAATAGTGAAGGATCTGAACCCTTGATATTGAAGGTTTGTAACCAGAAAATAATTCCAAGCTCTAGGAGTTTCTTTCAATCCATACAATGCTTTCTTAACTCTACAAACATAAGATGCATGATTAGGGTTTTCAAAACCTAGAGGTTGTGATATGTATACATCTTCACTTATCCAACCATTTAGAAATGCATGTTTTACATTAAGTTGGAGGAGTCCTCAATTTCTCGCACCAACTACACTTATCAATGTTATGATTGAAGTCATCTTTGAAATTGGTGAGAATGTTTCTCATAGTATATTCCATGATTTTGTGAGCATCCATTGGCAACTAATCTTGCATTATACATGCAAATTGATCCATCTGATTTTCTTCCGAGTTTCTATATCCATCATCAACCAATTAACTTTTTATTGGGTGACACTAGAACCAAATCTTAAGTATCCATCTCCTTCAATGCATCTATTTCTTCTTTCATGGCCTTTTCCCAATTAGGGTTTCCCTTTTCCTTCTCATAGGTTGAGGGTTCTTATGAAATTGATTGTTTTTCCAAGTAGATAGAATGCTTTGTAAAAAATGTGGAATCATATCCATACCTTTCTGGTTGTTTCCTTTCCCTTTTTGATCTTCTAGGGACTTGCTTGGAGCATTCTTCACACTATTGCATATTTTCTTTGCCTCTTGAACGCCAGAGTTTGTAATCCTTTTCCCCTTCATCTTGGTAATCATCTATATCACTTCTTGGATCTTGGACCTTTGTATCATGCTCCGTTCCTAAATGATTAGAATCAGAATCAAGATCATATGGTAGAGTAACCTTTTGTTTTTCTTCATCATACCAAGACTTGTGTTCTTCAAATAAATCATCCCTAATTGTAGCGAATTGCTTGGTTGAAGGATTGTAGAACCTATTATAACCCATCTGAGTTGAGTCATACCCAATAAACAATGCTTTTGTTGCCCTTTCATCTAGCTTACCTCTTTTTTGTGATGGTACATGAACATAAGCTAAACAACCAAACACCTTGCAATGTCCAAGGCTAGGTTTTTTTCCATGCCATGCTTCATTAGGAGTCGTACCTTGAAGTGATTTGGATGGTCTTCTATTGACAAGGTATACAACAATTGAAATAGCCTCTACCCATAGATAATGTGGCAAGCTCTTCTCTTCAAGAATTGTTATAGCTGATCCAACGAATGTCTTGTTTCTCCTGTCTACAATTCCATTGAGTTGAGGAGAGTACCTGGTAGTCACTTTCCTTTTGATACCTTTATCCTGCAACAATATATCAAACTCTTTGGACAAGTATTCTCCCTCTCCATCAAATCTAAGCTACTATGGTCATCAATAAATGAGATATAATACCTTGATCCTACCAATGAAGGTCCTTGACTTGGCCCCCATACATCTATATGTAATAAGTCCAACTAGTTGTTGTGGATGTAGCCTTTGTGGTTGAATGGTTGTCTTTGTGCCTTCCCAATCTAACATGTTTCACATATGTTGATCATGTGTTGCTTTGATATGTTTAGTAGTCCGTTGGTCCCTGCATATATCCTTTAAGGTTCCTTCATTCACATGAGCAAGTCTCTTAAGCCACAGTTCAAGCTCACTTAGGGTTTGATACCCAAATTTGAATAAAGCTATTTTCTTGATTTCTCCTACTTCAAAAGTAAAGAGCCTTCCATTCTTCTCACCTCTAGCTATCTTCCTGAGGCCTTGACATGGATCTTCCACAAAAGATCCATGTTGCATGAACCTAACTTGCAAACTTTTTCAACTATTTGTCCTAGGCTTATTAGGTTTTTAGTGATTGTGGGTACATAGAGAACCTTACATAGAGAACCTTACTCATAATCTTTATCCTTCCATTGGAAGCTTTGATATTACAAATGTTCTCCACATTTGCTTAGTATATAGGGTTTGGACTTTCCAAGTCAGATAGAAGAGCAATGTTTCCTACACCATGGTTTAAACATCCTGAATCTATGTAGAATAAATGATCATCTTCTTTACCTTCGTTGTGGCTTAGATTCATTAGAAGCAATGAGTCTTCATGCGGTTGATCTTCTGACGAATTGCTGAAGTCACATGTATTGTGTCTTTTATTGTTGTTGTTGAAGTTGTTCTTATCATATATGGGACAAGGTTGAAAATTCTAGATTTTGGGTTTTGTCATGCTTTGGTCCTCTCTTCTTCCCTTTCCACTTGCTATTGCTTGTATAGTTGGCTTGGGAAATCTCCACTTCATCCTCTTGCTTCTTCTTGCCTTTCAGTTTCTTGTCCTTGTTATCTGCATATAGAGAAATAGTTGAATTGCCATGGTAGGAGTTACCTTTGTTTATGCTATGGTTGGCCTCTTTATTGAAGAGTTGTCCAAGAAAGATGTTGCAGTTTGGAGTTTGTACATCTATGATGAGATCATAAGTTGTAGTGAACGATTGCCATTGCTTATCACTTCTAATTCCATTTAGAATCTGCCTGAAGATGGCCTCTTCTTCAATCAACTCTCCAATGGATGCTTACTAATTTGCAACCTCCTTGACCTTGGTAACAAACTCTATGATAGTTCTTTTAGGAGTATTCTTCATTTAGTTGAACTCATTCCAAAGATGATTCTTTCTTGCTTTGGTACTAACTGAAACCAAAGTGTCTAAGGAATACCAAGTCTCTTGAGACTTATTGCATCCTCTAATATGTGGTAGTAGAAAATGAGTGATAGATTTCAGTAGGCATGACCTTGGTTGAGCACCCCTTGCACACCAAAGTGTAAGCTTATCTCTTTCCTCTCATTTAGGTTCTCCTTTGGATCTTGGAGTAGGCATAACTTGATCACCTGCTACAATTTCATAAAGATTTCCACCTTAAAAATAGGCCCCAATTTTGATTTCCCAAGGCACACAGTTGTGTGTATCAAGCTTTTTAATCATTGAGGGAAATCCATCACCCATCTTGATGTAGCTTGGAAACCACTCAGATAGCATGGAGAAGCTTTTAGAAGGTAGAAAAATGAGTTGCAAAGTGATGAAGTTGGGCGTAGACAACCTGCACAAGACTAGCCCTTGATCTTATGGAAACCCAAATAGACCTTATACACATGTGTTTCACTAGCTCAAAAAACAATTGTTATCTTTGGATAAAACAATCAACTTCAAATGCTCATAGCACCCATCATGATTACAATTGAATTAAATCCATCATGAGGAATGATACACATAGTTTGAGTGCATGGAATGCACAACAGTATAAACAATAAGCAAAATAAGCTTCTATAATGAACTTCACACTCAACCATGGTACCTCCTATTTTTTTGGGTTCCATAGACATAGACCCGAAGACAAAAAAACTAAGATTTCTCCTCATCTATTGAACCAAATACTTTGAAAATTTGTACAGATAAAGTAACCCCTAATGAATGCTCGTTCATCCAATTTGGATATTTGTAGAGAGAGCAAAAACATCTACAAGTTCATTGTTGTTGAAGAAGATGATTTACAGCAATGAAGGAGCAAGATTATGATGGCCAAAAGTGTATGGTATTGCTTCAATGTAATGTATAAGTAGTTTGAAGTCTTCATATAGACTCTTGAAGTGCTCCATGACTTCTACAAGTTTATTTTGAATTCAAATGAAGGCGGTATAGATTGTTGAAGAGAATTAATTCACTTTCCTACAATCTACAGAAACGTGAAGCTCTAATATGATCTACTTTTAGGCGATTGATTGATTGATTGATTAGCAAGCTTAACCACCTCAAATTCCTAGAATTTGAGCTCCCCTTTTCTCTTTTTACATTTGTAAAGTTTGAGGATTTTACATTGGTAACTTACCATAAAAGACTTTAGAAAAAATACAATAAATGCGCATAAATAAAAGAACTATTCAATGGATATTTATTGACATAATCTAAACAATAGCTTTTTGATGTAGATCAAATCAACCTCAATCATAGTGTAAGCTTGATGTTCCATTGAAGAAAACGTATGTTGGAGAAGGGTAAAGATGAGGAAAGATATGTGATATAAAGCTTAAAAATTTTTATAGTGTTGTCAAATCACTTGGCTTTTTTGTTTTTGAAACACGAGTCTATCCTTAGCTTCACATTCAATACGTTTTCTCTCTTATCATCCATTGATTAGAAACACATCTCAAAGATTTATTTTCGTGCATAACATTGAAGGACAATTGCCAAAGATTTGTGAATGGGAAGAAAAGGTCTGTAGCACCAAGTTAGGACTTTAACATCGATCGTAATGTGATAAGCAACACAAAAGATTACAAGTGTTTTCAAAGATCTTACAAAGATTTATAAATAAATGAACAAAAAGCACCCATTTAAAAAGTGCAATTCTTAGATGCAATTTTGTATATTAATATCATTTTTTCATTGTAATAATATTTATGCTTCTATGAAAGCAACTTCATTTATATAAGGATATAAATTCTATTTCTTATGACCATTAGATATTTACATGAATATTTTACAATCATACCTTTCAAGATAATTAGCAAAAGTTTATGTGTTAATTGAATGTTCAGGTTGTTACACACCTACAATGATTTGAAAAACAAAGAACTTATGGTTTCTACTTCCAACATTATCTATTAAGTAAAACAATCCAATGTACCTCTCATTAATTAAACTCTTGAAGATAGATTTGAATTTTTCTATAAAAGAAATCGACAAACCATGGTTGTGTTATCTCCTTAGTATATCCACAAGTTCTTGTGACATTATCTATGGTTTTGTGCCACATAGATAAAAAAGATAAACAATATTTTCTTAAAACATTTTTGTTTATGATTCATATTGATTTGTTGTGCTAGGACTAGAGCATAATGTTGAATTTATGAGTGATACTTGTAACATATGCACTCCATATGTATGTGCTATTGTAATTTCAGTTGAGAGCATTTGAAATTGCAAGATCAAAACTCAAATGTTGGGACTGGGAATTGTTTGAAAGTCTATCATCTAAAGTTGTTGCAAATTTTGTAAAAACTATTGTGCTAGCTTATTATCCTCTTGAAGTTATGTCCAAGTAGTTAAATATGTCTTTTAATGGGTGTATTCAAGCTGACTAGAAAGGCCATTTAGGTAATATGAATGTAAAAGGAATGGCACCATAGCCATGGAACTTCATTCACAAGATTTTAGAAGGACGTCCTATTTTAGAAAACGAGGATGTGATAGAGGAATATTGCTTCATCATTTGAAGCTTTTGAATAGTGCTTGTAGTTAGCATCAAGCTTCAATTTTCTTATTGAGAATCTCCTTATTCATGGATTAAATTGATTTTTTGTGTATATATTAAGGAAGATTGAGTGATTTCTCACGCCATCATATGATAGGAAAGGAAAAAAAGTTCTAAATGTGGTGACCTTGAATTCTACAAAATATATGGTTATTCCAAGGTATGTACAAAACATTTGGCTTAGCAGTAGTTCTACATATTGAAAAAGGAATAGGTTCCATGAATATTGAGTTTTTAAGAAAAAAACAATCTTGAATTTTCTTTGAAAATCTATAAGAAACTCAAATATCATTAATAACCTAGCATTTCACAATCACTCTAGGCACCCAACATGTGAGCCTAGAGCTTCTTGAGAGTGTTTTAAACTGACATGAAATGGTCGTTTGATTGTGTCTATGTGTGAACTATTTTGCTATTTCTTTGTGTTGAAGTGTCGTAATATTGAGAACATGATTATCTCAAAGCTTATAAAGACTAAGGGCACAATTGGTAGATATTGAAGTAGATTCATATAAGGAAACATGGAAGAGAAGATTCCATGATATTAGGACAACTTTCTGATATCCAATCATCATTTTGTGGCTTGGAAATGCATGTAGAAAGATGACCAATAACTTTAAGGAAGAGAGGGCCTCGAAGGTCATTGATTCAATAGAAAGAAACCCAAGGGAATTCAATGGAATGAATGTAACCTCTTACCTTAGATATTATGAGAAAATAGCGATGTAGTATGGGGTACCTGAAGATCATAAGAAGAATCTTTCATTCCAATCCCACATGACTTCACTAATGGACATATCCTTCTTAGCATAGTGATATCAAACATATCTTAGGCCGATTTCAAGAAACAACTACTTGTAGAGTTCTCTCATAGGAACTATAACAAGAATAATCAGGACACATTTCTAAGGTGGATAGATACATATAGGGTTGACATGGAAATCACTCATTTTTTGGATGAGTTTTAGGTCAATTCAATCAACTACTTGCTATGGATATAACGTCCTTAGATGCACACAAGTTTCAAAATTCTCTAAGCGTTATATATATATATATATATATATATATATATATATATATATATATATATATATATATATATATATATATATATATATATATATATATATATATATATATATATATATATATATATTATAAGAGTTAAAGCCGATGTTAGACAACAAGAAAACTATAAGTGCTTTCATTCAAGATTAAGAGATTTTCCCTAAAGCTTTTCATAGGATGGTAGAAACTCAAGTCTGAAATTTGAATCAAGAACCTAGAATCAATGGAAGAGGAACTTCACCAGATATGGAAATTTAGCATACTTTTGAAGGAAGAGCTGAGCAGAAAAGCATTTCTCAAAACTAAAGTCAATTCTTTGGAATAGCATATGGATATTTTAGTTACAGAAACAGCAACCCTAAAGATTATTCAATAGAATAAAGTGATTACTCAAGAGAAAGGACCAAGGTCTTAAGGCCAAGTGAGGAAACCTTAAATCAGCCTTGAAGGTGCATGAGGCGTGATGAATTTGACCATCCATGGTAGAGATGCAATTTTTTCAAGGTAGTAGACAGAGAAAATGGGTAACTCAAATAGATAGATGAATACGTGATTACATGACCATGTTATGAAAGAAGAAACTTTGGGAAACTAGGAGTGGAAAATTTCTATTAATCGTCAACAAGCCAGAAGACATTACCATTAAGACTTGATGGTGATGATGAAGTCAATGAGGTTTGGAATCATCACTATGATGTTGGTAGTAAAGGCAAGTTGATAGTTGAAACTCTATATGCTTCTAGTTCCAGACTCCATGCAAAGACCTATTGGAATGAGCCGTTTGATATTTTCTTAGTCTATGCTAATGAAACTTATATTGTCAAGAAAAAAAAAAGGGAAGATTAGAAATAGTGTCCAAAGAAGATAACTGAAAGGTCTAGGAAAGATGTAGAAAACATTAATTGTAGGAAATTTCCAGAGAAATTTAAATTTGGTGGTATGGGACATCAAACTTTGTATTCTACCTAGGTGTAGGACAGATGGTATGAGAGAGAAGTCTCTGAGATGGTATTTTTTATATGATTTGGAATTCATTCGGATGATCTTCTTATTATTAGACAACAAAGTGGCAGTTGAGACAGTCACTCTGTATGTGATCGCAAACAAGGCAAGTCTATAGGCAAGTAGCGTAGAAGCGTAAAGGCAAGGTTTGCACATAAGAACTATGAATAGGCAATTGCATTGAGAAGAAATTCATAGAGTACATGCTACTTTATTTGATATGCGTGAGGATAGGCCATTGTTCATACATAGTGTGTATCAAGTGAGCTAGATGCTTAGCCTAGTGGGCTATAAGTGTGCACACATCTACTTACCATTTTTTTAGTGTATTTGGTGGACTCGTATTATGGTCCTCATTATATCTGTGAGTGCCAGATTATGACAGTAGTTACTTGAGACACCTCATTCCTAGTTAGGAATAATTTGATCATAGTGATGATCAGATGGCGGTCATGGCTAAAGAAACTTTCATCCACTTGGAACAACTTGCATGTTATTTTTGAGAAGGTGGTGGTAATTCCACTGGTTGCTATACTTTCTTAGCACATCTTCACTTGGCATGCTGGACTTTATTCCATAGAGTGGATTGGGATTTATTATTTTCTTATGGGAGATATTTTGATCCATAGTTTGGATTATTATATATGATAGATTGAGATTTTGATCCATAGTTTGGATGTGACAGATTGAAATCTTGGTCCATAGTAGTTTGGATCATTCATAGATTGACATCTTGGTCCATAGTCTAGATCATTGACAAAATGTCATCTTAGATTCACAGTTTTCATCATGATGAGCCTTGCTTGAGTTTCATTTCCATTACCGTGAGTAAATCAAACAAATTTACTCAAGCTTAGAGATTAAGCATTATTTGGAAAAGATTTCCGTTTATCTTTAGTATTTTTCCACAGAGATTTGGGACATAGTCACATTGTTTTGCATGAGCATAGTATTTTTTTTCATTACTCTAGTGGAGTACGTGATTTACCATATGATAAGCTATCAGTGGGTATTTCACGGAAACAAGGGAAAGTTGTCGAGGTCTCTACAGGTGACAAGTCGTCACAAGTTGGTGGTCAAGGTCTAGGCATAGGGAGTCCGAGGATATAATGAGTACTTATGTTGCACACATCTGGACTCATTGGGCCTCAAAGGGATTCCTATAGTATGTCGAAGGCAAGGACTACTATTGATTGGTGGAAATGTTAGATAGGAAGCACAGAGACTAGTTGCCTATCTTTTGAGCATCTAGTATTTCAGACACCTAGCACACTCTACTCTTATTATTTGGAATCACAGATTTCGATTCTCAGCTTTATAGCTCCTTCTATATCATTGAGGACAATGATCTTTAGAAGGGGAAGAAAGTGTTATATTCTAGAGATGTACATGCTTGGAGGAACCAGAAGTTCCTTGATTGGGGGATAGTCAAGGCCAAAAGCCAAAGAGTTCATACGAGGTAACTACTCATGATGGCCAGATGAGTAGAGAGACCTTAGAGAGAACTCTAGATGGTGACTAGGCAAGGGCGATAAATAGGCTGGGAGGTGAGTCACAGGCATGTCATTCTCCACTTCTCACAGGATCTTCGCACATTGAGTGAAAATGTTGAGAAATCATTGTTGTAGCACTTGGAGTCTCATTGTCCAAGTCTTTAGGAATTTCCTCACCCACACCTATAGGTTAGTAAGTTGAATATGAACTTGCATAATTGTCAATCATGTCATTCATAATACAAAGTTAGTCATCTCCATGCTTATTATAGAGTGTTGTTCCACATGATCCTTTGTTGTCAAGTGGATGCTTTTAGAAACATCCATGGTTCCTACCAGTAACAACATTTACCATTTATCAGTTGCAATTTTCCATATAGCATATAGTATCTATCATTTACTATTTTAAGGTTCAATCATTCAAGAACTTCAAAGGTTGCATAATGCACATGCTCTTCAATTTCCAATTATGCGCACATTGATCAAATAGTGAGTAGATATTAAATTTCTAAAGGATTTTTAATTCTAAAGAGGACTATTTTTATATATCAATTAGGGCTTAAATAATATCACAATCTATTTCACTCATGTATTTCATTGTTTGTTATTTGCCAAAAAAGGAAGCCAATTTCACATATCTATGTTGATATGATTTATAATCCACTTTATTGGTTTTTATATGTGTGATATGATGAGAATGAATGACTAGTTCCATGAAGGAAGCATCTTCATTAAACACTCCCCATTCCTATGGAATCAAAGAGTGACCAAACTATATTTTAAGCACATTATTTGCATGAAATTGCAACTGAAAGCTGTAGTTCAAACTACCTCAAAATTGCAAATTGAACTATTTTTGAAAGGTTTTTTTTACAACATAGATGCTAGAAAAAAAATTTCATACCACTAAAGCATGCTTATTTAACCGTCTTTCATAAGTCAAGATAGTGTTGAATCTAATATAATGGAGGCATGCTTGTCTATGATCTTTAAGAATGCCCACTTCTACCCTAAGGGTATCCCTTGAAATTTCATGATATTTTCATGGACAACGAAAACCATCCTAAACCTCATATTCCATGTGACTCTCTATATATCATGATTGGTTCAAAATTTTGGGGAAAATAATGTTTCCATTGTGTTTAGAGCATGCCAAAACAAGATCGAGTGTCTTCTTACTTGATGCTGATATCTAGAGGTCATGTTTTGAGATAAACCACCCTTGAAAACCTATATAAGGAGGGGTCGGCCACATACATGTTGGAGGAGATGGTGGATACTCGCAAGAGATGAATCGGTGTAGCTAAGACCTACTTCACACCTACTACAAGGGATGGCTGGAGAGTGTTGTGGGCCTCTTTAGCTAGTTAATAAGCATAAATAATCACATATGTTGCTTAGAAGATGATCCACTAATGATATGATGAAAACAGATAGGTAGGCATATAATCCATGGTCCACAACTTGCTATTTTGGTCGTTACACCTACTCAGAGTTTTGAACAATTCTTTGAGTAGAATAGCAATTAATAAAATTCATTCGAGAACTTTAATTAACTTAGAAAGCTACCAATCATAATTAATATCATTAAAAATGATGGACTATATGCAGAGAAATATGTTTAGTAAATCAATCATGCATCCCGACATTTATGGGCCTTGACAATCACATAGCAGTGAGTAAAAATTGATTGATATATGATGATCGCAAGAAGCATTACTAATGAAACTTTGTAGGATTAAAATAGACAGTATGTTGAATCTATCATGCTTTAAATCAAAGGAAACGGTCAACTATACATTGATAACAAGCTCTAACAAGTTCACTATTCTGATGGAGTATGATGGAGATATAAGAGTAAGAAGTAATGATCATGTATGTATTAAACCATGTAGAAGTACAATGTCATTGGCAATAAATCATTGCTCAATGATTGAGAAATGAGTGAGCTATGAAATGAGCTCCTCTTCTCATGAAATTACATGAAAAATATCTCTTAATGTGGAGATACACCTAGGCCTTTCATATCCTCTTTTTATAGTTTTTGTTGGAGCCAAATATTTCAATTCAATTTCAAGTCTCTACCTAAAATGAAATCCTAAAGTATAGGATTGATTCTCTCTTGACTCAACTACCAAATTGTATGAGATCATATGCTTCCTAACTCCTCATGGGTTTTTTCCACTTTTACAAATGCAATTGTGAAGGAAAGTTACAAGAGGTGGTACATATGAGGCCTTCCAAGTGTTATGTCAATAGATCAAGTTCATGTTAGGTGATCAAGTATGTAGGCTTGTGCTTAATTGCACCAAAAGTTCCCTCTCAATCCTAATATGCTTGATCTTCATTGGTTCTTGATTTTCTGCAAACCAATCATCAATTTGAACTTGTTCATCTTTGTTCCATTTGATGCTTTGGTAAGTATATCTACACATTGTAAATGCGTTGATACATAGGATATCCTCGTTAAGCAATTTTGCCCTTACATAATGATAGTGCACTTTGATGTGCTTAGTCCTTGCATGGTATACAAGATTCGCAGCCAAATGAAGTGAACTAGTGTTATCTCCAAAGATAATTGGAGTGTAGGAATGTATCTCCAAATCTGCATATAATTGCTTAAGCCACATAGCTTCCTGAGTTGCATTTGCCAAACCTCTATATTCTGCTTCTATGGAAGATAAGGCCAGAGTTGGTTGCTTCTTGGATGACCAAGATATGATTTTTGAACCTGCAAAAGATAGGTACCCTGAAAGGCCCCTTCTACCATCGTTGGAGCTAGCTGAATCTACATCAGAATACATCTTTATAACTATATTAGAAGTGACGCGATAAAAAAATCCTTCATTTTAGTGTGCCCTTTAGATTACTTAAGCACCCTCTTTGCAGCTTCCATATGAGGCTTCCTTGGTACATGCATGAACTGACTCAATGTACTTACTGCATAGGCAATATCTACTCTTGTCAAAGTAGCATAATTAAGACTTCCCACAAGTTGTTGATAACTTGTAACATCTTCGAGTAGTTCACATTCATGTGAGCTAAGCTTATGGTTGAGCTCCATAGGAATACCTCCAATTTTAGTGTTGTCCATCTTAAACTTTACCAACGCATCATGTATGTACTTCCTTTGTGTGATGAATATACCTAAATCTGTATACACAAGTTCTAAGCCAAGGATATAGGTTAATAACCCTAGATCACTAATTTTGAATTCCTTCATTAATTGAGCCATGACCTACTTGATACCATCGGAATCATTTCCTGTATAATGATATCATCTATGTAGACACATAAGTAGATGACCTCTGATTTATTATTCTTAACAAATAAAGAAGATTCTACCTTGCTTTCCACAAAGCCTTGATCTTGCAAATAGGTAACAAGCTTATGATTCCAGGCTATAACAGCTTGCTTGAGAGCATAGAGTGCTTTTCTAAGCATGCATACATAACTTGCTTTTTCTTCATCTTCAAAACCTAGAGGTTGTGCCATATATACTTCTTCTGATATCAAACCATTCAAGAATTCATTATTGACATCTAACTGATATAAATTCCAATTTGTATATGCTGCAAGACTTACCAATACCCTAATTGTTGGAATCTTTGCCAGAGGTGAAAATGTTTCTTCATAGTCTACTCCATGTGTTTGGGCAAAACCCTTTTCCACTAACCTTGCCTTTTACCTGTTTATAGAACCATCAGAGTTCTTTTTAATTTTGTATATCCACCTTCAACCACTTACCTTCATATCTGGCTTCTTGGGAACTAGATCCCAAGTGTGGTTTTCCTGCAATGCTTCCACTTCTTCCTACATGGCTTCTCTCCACTCTTTCTTCTTCCTAGCCTCTTCAAATGAAGACGACCCTTCTACCATAGAATCTTTAGTGATGTACACAAAGTGCTTTGTGACTAAGGATGTATCATATCTATACCTTATGGGCTGGGATTCTTACTTTCTCTTTGTGATCTCCTTAAATCTTGATTGGAAGACTCGGGTAGATCCTCTAATTGCTTGTATTTGAACTTGCATCTTGACTTCCAAGCTTTGAAGTCAATCCCTTGAGATGTATCCATATAAGCTTCTCCCTTGAAGGTATGCTTGCATCCTTAGGAACCATGTTGCGTAGTTGTTCCTATCCAATTTGTCAATGAAGGATGGAAATCCATCTCCCATCTTGATTGTGCTTGCTCTGATAACATTGCTGGAGGAGATGGTGGATACTCTTAAGAGACAAATTGGTGTAGCTAGAACCTGCTTCACACCTACTACAAGTGATGTCTCTAGAGTGTTGTGGGCCTCTTTGACTAGCTAATAAGCATAAATAATCACATATGTTTCTTGGAAGAGGATCCACTAATGATAGGATCAAATTCGATTGGTAGGCATATAATCCATGGTCCAAAACTTGCTATTTTGGTTGATACACCTACTCAGAGCTTTGAACCATTCTTTGAGCATAGCAGCAATTGATAAAATTTATTTTGGGGAACTTTAATTGACTTAACAAGCTATCAATAATGAGTAATATCATAAAAAATGATGGACTATATGCAGAGAAATATGTTTAGTAAGTCAATCATGCATCCTGACATTTACGGGCCTTATAAGTCAGAGACCAGTGAGCAAAGATTGCTTAATATATGATGATCCGAGGAAGGATTACTAATGAAAATTTGTAGGATTAGAATAGACATTATGCTGAAGCCATCATGCTTTGAATCATACGATATGAGCAACTATAGACTGAGAACAAGCTCTGACAAACTCACTATTCTGACGGAGTATGACAAAGATATAAGAGTAAGAAGTAATGATCATGTATGTATTAAATCATGTATAAGTACAATGTCATTGGCAATAAATCATTGCGCAATGAGTGCGAAATGAGTAAGCTATGAGGTGAGCTCCTCTTCGCAATGAAATTACATAAAAATGATCTTTGAATCTTGAGATAGATGTGGGCCTTTCATATCCTCTTTTTATAGTTTTTGTTGGAGCCAAAAATTTGATTTCAAATTCAAATCTCTACCTAAAAGTGAATCCTAAAGTATAGGATTGATTCTCTCTTGACTAAACTACCACATTATACAAGATTATATGCTTCCTAACTCCTCATGGGTTTTTTCTAGTTTTACAAATGTAATTGTGAAGCAAAGTTACAAGAGGTTGTACATATGAGGCCTTCCAAGTGTTATGTCAATACATCAAGTTTATGTGAGGTGATCAAGTACGTAGGCTTGTGCTTAATTGCACCAACAATACATACTTAGTTTTGTCGATACTAGTCTTGGAATCTCAATGAGTCGTGATCACCAAAGAAGTGTTCTCCAAATTGGAGTTTGAGTTATAGTCTTGTCCTTTGTTTTATAGTCTTCTAAAGTATTTTTTCTTGTCCTGTTGTAATCTCCTAGTTTGAAATCCTATCTAAAAATTTATTGTATCTAGCTCATCACCTTAAAGGGAGTTCTTGTAGCATAAATAATGTGCTTCATACCTACAGGCCTGGGTTGTGGGATGTGGTGTATTGTCTCTAGTCTAGTTATCCATAACTATCTGTCTTGGGCTATACGACATCTTGTACTAGTTATCTATTCTTGAATTCTTTTCACTATGTGGGTGATCTTTGAATAAAAAGTGTAATTCCAAAAACTTCTCTAGTCTAGTCAAAGGGCACAATCTAGTGCTCCCCTAACATTTGGGCAATACTAACTTTTATCAGAGACCAAGCATCATGGAGAACATGTATGAACAAATTGTGGCATCACTTCAGAGTCTCCAACGACAAGTCAAGCACCTACTTATGGACAAACACAAGTGGAGGTGGGACGTCCCATACATATAGGTGGAGTTATCCAAGAATTAAAAGAACGAATGAAGGAACATAAGATTTTCATACCAAAAAGTTTGATGGCAATCACCAAATGTTCCACGGGTTCATGCAATAAGTTAGACTTTACTTCCATATGCGACCTTATGGATACCCTAATGATGCATCCAAGGTCAATTTTATTGGAACCCTGCTCTATGGTTAACCATTATCATGGTTGACCCCAATCTTGAATAAATGGTAGTACTTGATGATTATGAGGGGTCTCTTCGAGAGCTCACTACAACATTTGCAGATGCAAAGACAAGTCCAGTGGGCCAAGAAGCAATCCATAAGCTAATTCAAGATAGCCACCCATGCCTCTATGTATGCATCTGAAGTTAGGCAATTGATATGTGATCTCACTTGGCATGAGGATTATTTCATAAACTAATTTACATGGGATTTAAGAGATGATATGAAAGATCTTTTTCTCATGATGAGAGAGGGAATGACTACATCACCTAGAACATTCGATGTGATAACCACCTTTTTGAAAGGAAAGAAGAAAAAAAAGTAGAAGTATGACTTTGCAAATGGAAACCCTTCCAACCCACTCCTAGGGAAGATCCTATGCCTAAACCTATGCTGATAGAAGTAAGTACATTCCAACCTATACCCCACATGAGAAAAAGAGAAGAATTGATAAAAATCTATGACTCTATTGTGGGAGCCTTGGACACTTTGCAATTAATTGTCCAAACAAGAGGACAAAAACTCTAGAGTTGCTATCACCCTAGTAGAGCAGCAAAACGAGGAAGTTCAATTGTAAAGGAGACCGTAAAATTAGACCATGATATAACAAAGGTTGTAAGAATTCTAGCAACACCCCTAGAAACATGTATTGCCCTTGTCAAGTTAATCATGCATAAGAAGTACCTTTGCCTTACAACCCTACTAGATTCAAGAGCTTCCCTTGTTTCGTCGATGAAGGATTGGTTAAGAAACACATGATTCCAATACTTCAAAAGAGTAGAATAATAGTATTAGCCAAAGTAGTAGCACAACCAACCCTTTGGCCAATCTACAGAGTATCCTCAAAGGATCTTACAAAATTATGCAAGAATATTGATGTGAATCTAGTGAAGGGTTTTATCAAACACTCAAAGTCTCTAGCAAGAACCCCTAATCTATTTGTAAAGAAGAAGAGTGGGACCCTTCGAATGTGCTTAGACTATATTGGGTTGAATAAAATCACTATAAAGCACATAAACCCTCCACCACTCATATTAGAGCTCTTGGAATTCCTTCAAAAAGAAACATTCTTCATGAAGATTGACCTTCAAAGAGCTTACAATCACGTCACTATCAGAGAAGGAGACAAATGAATGACAATATTTTGAACAAGTTATGGGCATTTGAATATGCGATTATGCCATTGATTCTCAAAAATGCTCCAAACCTCTTGCGGCTTATGATGAATGATACCTTTTGAGAGTAAGATGATTTTGTGGTGAGAAACTAATAGAAAAAAAGATTATATGAAAAATTGGAGAAGCGCTCTTTCCATCAGACACAAGTGGAGTTTTTAGGGTACACTGTATGAGAGAAAGGAATTATTATGGGCCGTAAGAAGAGTGAGACACTCTATGACTAGAAATGACCTTCATGTGTTCAAGATGTACAACATTTTTTAAGGTTGACCAAGTTTTACATGATAGTCATCAAAGATTACTCTAAAACAGTGACATCTCTTACGAGTCTCATACAAACCACAAAATTCGCATGGAATGAACATGTAGAGAAAGACTTTTAGACCCTAAAATCATCATTTGCTAGTGCTCCAATTCTAGTTCCCCTTGATTCTACCAACCTTTTTTTCCTAGAGTTAGATGTATCGGACTTTGCCTTGGGTGCGATCCTATCCCAACATGGGGACTATGCACACTTACATATCATTGAAGGGAATTCTCTCCTCTAGACATTAAATAGGAAATCTAGTGATTGAGGTGAGTAGTTCATATCTAGATTTTCAAGCATTCTTTGTAAGCTTCTTGGTCTTCAATTCAAATTGTCTATGACCAATCATCCACAGACTAATGGATAGACAGAACATATGAATCAAGTCATAGAAAGATATCTTCGTTGCACCATCAACTATCATCAAAATGATTTGTTTGAGCTTTTACCCTTTGTAGAATTTACCTATAGAAATTGTGTTCATACATCTACCAAGAAAACTCCCTTCTTTGCAAATTATGGACAACACCCAAGGATGGATATAGAACTCTTAAATCCTGTCAAGAACCCATCCACCAAGATAAGGTCTAGTACCTTATGGATATTCATAGGGAACTCAAGGGAGACATCCATAGAGCTCAAGAGCAATATAATTATTATGCGGATCAACATCGTGGTCAAAATCCATCCTTTCACATTAGTGATAAAGTGTGGTTACTCAAAAATAATTCGTAGACTTCAAGGCCTTGTGCAAAGCTAGAGCTTTAGAGATTTGGTCCATTTGCCATCTTTGTTAAGATTAATCCAATCACTTTCAAGCTCTAGTTACCAAGTACCATGCAAATACATCTAGTTATCCATGTGTCCATGTTGGAACAATATAAGATTTCACCATTGAGAGGGGAGATACCTAGTCCTACACCACCTAATGAGATAGATAATAATGAAGAATTCAAAGTTGAGCATGTCCTAGATTTGAGAATATCTCAAAGAGGACTGGATTACACTCTTCGTTGAAAAGGGTATGACATCAGCAATTGTACTTGGGAACCTACAAAGAAACTTCAAGGAGCACCAATCAAGGTTCGAGAATTTCATAAGAAGAATGCAATGAAGTTGAGACCTAAGAACATAACCGATCCATATGAAAATCATCACTTGAGGGCAAGGTGATATCGTTGAGAAAGGAAAACCATCATGAAACTTATATTCTGTGTGACTTTCCCTATAGGAGCTTACAAAATTGTGTAAGAATATTGATGAGAATCTAGCAAAGGGTTTTATAAAAAACTCAAAGTCTCTAGCAAGAACCTCTAAGCTATTTGTAAAGAAGAAGAATGGTACTCTTCGAATGTTTGTAGACAATCATGGGTTGAATAAACTCACTATAAAGAACATATACCCACTAGCTCTCATACCAAAGCTCTTGGAACACTTGTAAAAACAAAGTTGTTCATGAAGATTGACCTTTGAGGAGCTTACAATCTTGTCATGATCAAAGAAGAAGAGGAATGGAAGAACAACATTTCAAACAAGGTATAGGCATCTTAATAAGTAGTTATGCCATTGAGTCTCACAAATGCTCTAGCCATCTTCTAAAATATGATGAGTGATATCTTTGAGACTACTTAGATGATTTTGTCACAATCCTTGATTGGCAACCACCTTCATGTGCTCGAGATGTATATTGTTTTCTAGGGTTTGCCAATATTTACACAATAGTCATCAGAGATTACTCTGAGAAAGTGACAACTCCTACCAAGCTCACAGGAAACACAAAATTCTCATGGAATGAAGATGTAGAGAAAGACTTTCAAATCTTAAAATCATCATTTGCTAGTGCTCCTATTCTAGTTCACCTTGACTCTACCGAGTAGGTTTTTCCTAGAGTTAGATGTATCAAACTTTTCCTTGGGGGCAATCCTATCCCAACATGGGGATTATGGACACCTACATCTATTTTCATATCATTCAAGGAAATTCTCTCCTCCAAATATTAAATATGAAATCTAGTCTAGGTCGCCGATTCATGTCCATATTGTGGTAAAGTCTTTGCAAGCTTCCTCGTCTTCAATTCAAATTTTCTATGGCCAGCCATCCATAGACTGACGGGAAAATAGAAGGAATGAATCAAGTCATAGAAAAATATCTCATTTGCACCTTCAACTATCATCAAAATGGTTGGTTTGAGCTTTACCCTTTGCAGAGTTTTCCTATAACAAAAGCTTTCATACATCTACCAAGCAGACTCCCTTCTTTGCAAATTATGGACAACATGCAAGGATGGATATACAACTCTTAAATCATGTCAAGAACCCATCCACAAGAGATAAGGCCCAATTTCTCATGGATATTCAAAAAGAACTCAAGGAAGACATCAATAAAGCTCAAGAACAATATAATTATTATGCATACTTGCATCGTGATCAAAATCCATTCTATCACATTGTGGATAAATAATGGTTACTCTGAAATAATTTGTAGACTTCAAGGCCCTGTGCAAAGCTAGAGCATTAGAGATTTTCTCTATTCATCATCTTGGAAGAGATTAATCCAATCACTTCAAGCTCTAGGTACCAAGTACCATCAAAATACATCTAGTCATCCATGTGTCCATGTTGGAACCATATATGATTGCACCATTGAGAGGGGAGAGAGCTAGTCCTTCACCACCTATTGAGATAGATGATCATGAAGAATTCAAAGTATAGCATGTCCTAGATTCAAGAATATCTCAACGAAGCACTAGGAAATCTTTTTTTGGGTACGAAGCACTTTTTGATGACACATGTATTTGCATGGGCAAGAGATGGAGAAAGAAGGGAAGTGTGTTGTGAGTCATGAACCTTGTTTGCTACATGCAGTTTGGAAGTGAGAGAAGCTCTTGGATTATACTCAAATGAAGGGAGACTTGCCATATGTGTGGGAAATACTAAAGGAGGCATTTGGAGTGCTTGTGATGAAAAGGGAAGGAGGCACATGGGGTTGCTGCCTCTTGGTTTTGAGATAATCTCACTAAAGAAGATATATATTCGAGAAGGCTTAGGATGAGAGAAGAAATGGGGTATAAATCTTATAGATGTTTATTGTGTTATTTTCTAAAGACTTGACTAGCTTTTTTTTTAGTGAATATAATGTTAGCTCGCATTTACTAGGGTGTCTCTCATAACATTCTTTGATTAAAAGGGCATATTAGATATTCGATTTTATGCATAACATTGAAGCACAATTGAGCTAGACATTGTGCACAGAAAGAACGGGTCTGTAAAGCCATATAACTAGAGCATTCAAAAAACTTTTGTACCTCTAATATCCATACATGTAGGATCACACGTATATCACTCATGCTTTGAATAGTTTTGAGGTAAAGTTCATGAGTGGCCTCCTAGCTATAGAAAATCCCTAGAGTCATAGATGCTTCAAAGTTTTCTAAGCATGTTAGATATATTTCTTTGAAAAGAGTTAGGAGTGGATGTTAGAGGATGAGAAAACTACAAGTGCATTCACTGAGGACTTAGAGATTGTGTGTGCGGTTATTCATAGGATTGACCATTAAGAATGAAATTTGAATCATGCACCTAAACTCAATGGAATTGAAACTCTATAAGAAAGTGATAGGAAGGAGATGGTTGAACCACACCCTTGAGAGATAGGAGATGTTTGAATTACACCTTAAGAGAGAGGATTAGGAAGTAATCCTCAACCATGGATTTTGGGGCAAGTGGTTACCCCATCACATTCATAACCAAGAGGTTGTGAGTTCAATTCCTTACCGTGTGGTATCAGAGCATAGGAAGTAGTAGGTTTGGGAAAGGTGGATTGACCCAATGGCCTTGAAAAAAGGTGCTTGGGCACTCTATCATTTGAACGGGTAAGAATTGGGAAGGCGATGGTTTGAGAACTCTATCCAAGAGAGATTGGGATGTATCTCTCAATCGATAGGTTGGATTGAGACGTGTAAGATACCATTGGAAAGATCTCGAAATGAATCTACTAAGCTAGCATGGAAGTGTGAAGTCTTTGGGAAACCTTGGATAGCACTTGATTGAGTGTTCAAGATATTGAACATGGGTGAGAACAAGGTTCAAGATGCTAAGCTTAAGAACAAGGTTCAAGACACCAAGGTTGTGAACAAGGTTCAAGAAACTATGAGAGGTTGAGGACATCAATTCAAGAGTACCAAGGGAGTTCGAGAATGGATCACTGAGGCTAGAGGGATAATGAGTAGATCATTGAGGGACAAAGATCAACTAAGGGGGAAAGAATGTAGTAAAGTGATAGGAAAAAGATGGTTGAACCACACCCTTGATAGATAAAAGATGGTTAAACTACACCCTAAGAGAGGGGATTAGGAAGTAATCCTCAATCATGGATTTTGGGGAAAGTGGTTAGCCCATCACATTCCTAACCGAGAGGTTCTGAGTTCAAAACTCCACCAAATATGAAAATTGATCATACAATCCTAGGTAGAGATGGGCAAAAAATATCATTGTTAGAAACTAAAGTCAATTCTTTGGAAAAGAATATGGAGATTTTGGTAGCTAACCCTAAAGATTATTCAATAGAATATAATAAGTAATAAAGTGCAAGTACCTGGGCTTAAGATCAAGTGAGGCAACCTTTCAATCCGTCTTGAAGGTTCATGTGGTGTGATGAGTTTGACCATCAACGCTAGACATGCAATTTTCTTAAGAAAGATAATTTGAGAAATTCAATCTTTGAAATAGATAAACGAAACCGTGATTACATGACCATGAAACCCAAGAAGAAAATTTGGGAAAGTAGGACTAAAAAATTTCTATGAAGTTTCAACAAGCCAAAAGATGTACCCATTTAGAGTTGATGGCTATGATCAAGACAATGAGTTCTAGAACGATGTCTATGATGTTGCTAGTAAAGGAAAGTTGAGAGTTTAAACTCTATGTGCTTCAAGTTCTGATTTTGATGCACATACCTATTTTCATTTGATCTTCTCTTAGTCTATGCTCATGAAATCAAGATCGACAAGAAAAGAAAAAGTGATGATTGAAAAGAGGGTCTAGCAAATAGTCTGAATAGATTAAGGGCTATAGAAATATAAGATTAAGAAGTATTTTGAGAAACACAAACCAAAAAAGAATGCTAATGAAGCAAAAGAGAGTTCCAAAAAATGGAAGGTTCTTGAATCCATCAAGAGAATGGACAAGAAACCACAAAATGAGTAGCACAATAAGAAAAACATGAAGAGATTCAAACTACACAAGAGCAAGGTGAAAAGAGAGAGAAAGTAGGCAAATAACAATCTGCTTTGGATTGATCTTCCACAACAAGAGCATATTGATATTGAAAAGGTTGTAGATGAAAGTGTTATGATATGAAAGCTACTCCCAACCTAGAGGAACTTTTAGCACTAGTACAAATGGATAAGGAACACCTTATGAGTGCTATAAAGAGACAAATGGAACCAATCAAAGTAAAAGAGAAAGATATTGAAATGGAAAAAAATCAAAGGTAAAGAAGAACCATAGGTTAGTATAGTGCAGTTCAATCAAGTGAAATTGATTAATCTGATGCTCGAAAGAACTAGTGGCATTCGAGGTCCGCCGAAGCATGCGAAGAACACAAGGAAGAAGAAGATGAAGCTTGGAACACAAAACACAATACTGAATGTATTACCACTACAATGTACAAAGATAAGTAACTCGTTAGGGTTATAGGCGTATATACAAGCTCGGCGAAAAGACCTCCTAGAGAGGGAAAAAGTGACTAGGGGATCCTAGTGTGTTTACACACATCACTACCTAAATATATCAACAAGTCCCCTTGTGAATGATGCGGTGAACAAGGAGCTGGCACTCATGTATTAGGAAGTGCCAAGCTATGTGGAATCAATCCACAAAAGGAAGTAAGCCCAAAGCTTTGCGAAAAGCTTCAAACTTCTCCATAGGTTGAGCCTTTGTGAAAAGGTCTACAATGTTCTCCTATGTTGGCATATATGCCAAACTGATCTCTCCCGTAGAGAGCTTCTCTCTAGCATAATGACAGTGCACCTTAATGTGCTTAATGCAAGCATGGAACACCTTGTTCCTCACAAGTGCCAATGCACTCTAACTATAAGTGAAGATGGTGGTGGCAAAAGACTAACCAACAGCCATAAGACATCTGAGCCACACACACTCAAGAGTTGATGTGAAAGCTACCCTATACTCAGCCTCACAAGTAGAAATGGCCATAGTATGTCGCTTCTTGCTCAACCAAGATATGCATGAGATACCAAGCATGAAGCAAAAACCACTGGTGGACACATGCGTGTCATAGCAACCAACCTAGCCAGACTCTGAAAAAGCATGTAAATCTGGCGGTAGTGATCCCCCCTTGGGATAAAACAATTCAAGTAGCTAGGTACCACACAAGTAGTGAAAGATGCACTTAACCACCTGCCAATGCTTGACACCTGGGCAATGCATAAATGTGCTCGTCTATGAGACAACAAACTAAATATCAGGATGCGTAATGCATAAGTAAATTAAGCATTCAACAACCTATTAATAGAGAACAACATCAAATGCCTCTCTAGCATTATAAAAACTCAATTGAAAACCTGTCTCTAGAGGAGTGGCAATAGGTTTGAAGACTTCAAGGCGAAATCACTGCAATAATATGTCCACATATTTGATTTCACACAAAGCTATTTCACCATCGACTTTCATAAACTTAATGCCCAAATAAAGATGCAAACACCCCAAATCACACATCTCAAGTGAGGCATGTGGATTAGCCTTGAAATAAGTAATTTGCTTCTCATGAGGACCAGTGAGCACCATGTCATCAACATACACCACAATGATTAGAAGCACATCATTAGCATGCTTAACATATAAGGTGCTCTTAATTGGACTATTCTCAAAACCATGTGCAATGAGGTAGGCATGTATTTTTGCATACCAAGTTCATGGTGCTTGTTTCAAACCATATAATGTCTTTTTCAACATGCACATGGTTTTCAAGCCCTTTTTCCACAAAGCCATGGGGCTCAAAAACATACACTTCTAGATGCAACTCACCATTTGAAAACTTACATTTTATCATGCATAGAAGACAACAGCAAGGATGGTCACATCTGGCTATTAGGGGCTTCTAGCCACCCTATCATGTTTGCAGATGCCGTAGATAAATCCTCTGTTAACAATTGCCATTCAACTTTCTTCCGTCGATAGTCAAACCTCAGATTCCTAGCTAGTGAAGACATAGCAACTTCTACCCTTCCTTCCTGCTCTTGAATTCCCTTGTCATTTCTATTCCTAGGCTGCCTCCTTGAATAAAATCCAAACAGTTAAAGCATCAACATGCTCTGTTGGTTTCATCCCCCTCTGTGGGTTTCTCCCCCGAAGGCTTTGTCATAGTCATCTATAAAAAAGAAAACTAGGAGCTGCCATAACTTCCCATAAGGAAATTTGAGTTTCCTCTAGATGTCAAACGGAGAACAATCCCCCATGAGAAAAAAAACCTAAAGAAAACCCCAAGTCTCCTCCCCCAAATTAGACATTTCCAAAGCTTCTTTTTTGGCTTAAGATTCTATCGGCCACTATAGAGAACCTTGATCCCTCGTGAATCTCCTTCTCGTGCTGCTCCCAAACTTCCTTTAAACAATACATTTTTGTATCATATTGTTCCCCATAGAGAATATGCACCAATATTTTTCACATAAGTACGTAGGCCCCCTTCTTCATTCTTGAATCCCCCTTCTCCTTCTAGTAGTGCCCCCCCTATATCCAGGCTCCCTCCGTGTGGATTTTTTTTCCCAACCCTCATGAAGCATTTTTTTTCAGAAGATGACCCCTATTTCCATTTGGAAAGCTTCCCCTTCCATAGGGAAAATAACAAGCATGCTATTTTCCAAACAAGTGTGTACACATGCATAGAAAATGATATGTATGTACATGCATGTTCAATCTTGATCTTGTCAAAATCGAATTCTGATTTTCGTATTGCATCAATATGATGTATGTTATAACTTTCAACAAAAGGGCATAGATTGTCCTCCTTTCTAGACATTTTGCACTCATATACAAGGTTATATTGTACAATATACAAAGAAGACCTACAAAAATGGCATCTCGTTATGAAGCACTGTGAAAGATAATTGCACATTTTGATTATCCTATATGGTTACAAATGATGTAGGTGTTGAAGTACAAGCAAAGTGCCAGATGCCAAGAAGATGGAGACTCAATAACTTAGTAGATCTGCACCTGTTGCAATCACAACTGGTTTACATCTTTCAAACATCTTCACAAGCAATATCATGACTACTACATGTTCGGACTTGGTCTTCAACTCATGTAGTGAAGCAATTCTCATCCATTTAGTCCTTTCTTGGAGAAGAAACATTCCAAATTGGAGATAAATTGCATAGCTCCCAATCCTTCTTTGAGTGGTAGGTTGCTTGATATATTACTGATAGAAAGCCCATATAGACTCATGCCAAAAATAAGCATGAGCGCTCTAGTCCAATATACATTTTGATTGTGATTGCCAAGATTGCGACCACATCCACCCCCTCTAACCTGTGTATCCTCTGGATGCACAACCATCAATCTGCAATCCTTGCTCTGAAAATCTTCAGCCAAGTGGTTACAAAAGAAGTTCTACCATCTTTGCATTGTTTTGCATGCGAGCTGTTGTGTAAACATTTGGCCATAAGTGCATGAGGCGCAGTAATATGATTTATAAGTAGTGAATACCAAACCTTGTATATGCAGAATGGAATTTTCTCAACCGATTTGAGAGCCTTGTTCAAGAAACTTGCATGACTACACGTAGTAAGCATAGAAGAAAGTGTGGCTGCATTAGCCATTGATAAAGTATAGTCTGTACAGTTTTCAATGTTCATTGATAAATCCTATTCCTCATCAACTACTTCAAGATTAGGCCTTCGAGAACCACTGGTCAACGTCCTAAGGGGATGAATCAAAACAAAATTTTGCTTGCACATGGATATATCTAAATGTAAGAATCCTCTTGATATGTTGGCATCTAAAGAACTATCATTCATGGTTGTGATAATAATATCATGCCTCTCTACATCCAGATGTTTGTAGCACCCAATACATGGATGACATTGTAAAGCAAACAGGTGCTTTAAGTTCTTCTTGGGATGGACCTTTAGTTTTTAATTTCATGGTCTTTCCCAATGAGAATAATGCTTTATCATGCACTAAATCACATGTTTGAATTTCTATCCTTGGAAGAGGAGAGAGAAGATAAAGTGATCCTATTGGACCGAGCTGATCATCATGAACTTTTTGAAGAATCTCAAAAGATGGCAAGTAACGACTCCCATTCAAACCATCTTTGGAACACAAAAACTAATATAAAGTAGAGCACATATTGAAAGCAGGTTCGGGTTCAAGAAGAGATTGTAGGCATCTCTCAACACGATTGCTTCTTATCTCTACAATATTTGGAAAAGTGTTGCCAAAACCATGCATGAGTCCCTTTCTACTTTCAGCCATATGGATGGAAGAGACTTTTTTGCCTAGCATTGAATTCACATCTCAACTAGTAATAAAGATAAAAAAAATCTCTATACCTTCTCAATACACCCCATTCCTGAGATCCACTTGACCTTTATGCAGGTACATGGTATAATCTTTTACTCCACCAATCCTCTCTCTGTGAGAAGCACCACCTTGCTTTGCTCCTATTACCTCCTCCTAGTCTAAACCTATGGGGCCTCCGGACACACCAACACCATTCTTCATATCTGAAAGAATTTATAAATTCCAAAACAATTCAAGTGCATGGGTTATCAAACACATGTGCATATGCATGGCTGTGTAATGGGCCCTATACATGCATACTTGGAATGCATAAAAAACATAACGGTGCAATAAACAGGGTAATGGGCATCCCATGATTAGGTTTTTCCACCCAAATTCAAACTGACTTTTGATCATGCATCTTCAAATCAACTTATGTGCAATTAGATGTACATCTATGGGCTTGAAAGTTTTGTGCACATATATATTCATGCATGCATACTTTAGATGAAATTTGCATAATCATGGTGTAATTATGGAATTTGGAATCATGGTTTCTAAAGAAAGAAGCTAACTCCTCATAGTTTTGCTCACAAAATTAATCACTCTCTCTTTGCTGATTTCCACTCATAGCTCAATGTTCTCTTATTTGTAATATTTACAAATACATGCAACTCAAAGATGGTGCAAGAGATCAAGGTTAAAGCAAGGTAGCTACTGAAAAATGCTTTTTACAACTTTGTTTTTTGTTCTCCATCTCCATTGCCTTCACTTGATCATTTCTGACATCATTTAACTAGACAAAAGATAAGAAACATTAGATCAAAATAACACTATGTACATGTGCAATCCATGAAAGAATTTCAAAAAACCATTTGCAGTAAAACATAAACATGCAACTCGAAAGTGGTTGCCTCCTATACAATCCATCAAAACTCTAGATCTTCAATTAGCTCCATATCAACACGTGTTCTAAAAAACGCATAAGGAAAATTTAGAAGCATCATTTTTAGTAATCACATATTGAAAAAATTCATTCATTTTAACTTTTAAAGAACCTATTTGAAATATATTGACTTCAAATCTCTCATCCAGTATGCATTCATCATTGTAAGTATCATTGCTTTCATTCCTTGCCTTTTGATTTTTATTTGCTTCCTTGTATCTATCTTAAAATTAAAGAAAATAACACAATATATATACATTTTTTATTTACAAATTCCTTTTTGATATTATCAATTCTCATTAATTAGGGATTTTCTTTCAAACTCACCTCCCTTGATACATGCTCACCAAAGAAGCTGTGCCGAAAAGAAAGCCACCTCTAGACTGCATCCATCAGGGAAGCATTCTTAACCAAATTAGATATGTAGACAAGCCATTTCTTTTGCTTGTCCATCCCTTGATGGTTGGATTGGTAGACATGGCTCTTGACAAATTTAAAAATCCATGATGCAATCATTTGGGCATAGTCACCTTTGTTCATGATCCTCTCATATGCATCATATGAGGTTACTCTTGATGAATCAAACACACATAAATATGGAGATTTTATTTTTAATGTGCTTAAACTATCTTTAAAATGTCCCTTCAAGCATGCATTTTGATCCATTTCATGCTTGGAATCGTTTGAGGAAATATCTTCATTTGTGATATTTCGAATATGATTTTTATCTTCATTGGAACATAAGTTTTGATTAAATTCATTCGATTCCTTCATCAAGTAGAAGTGATTCATGCTTAGCTGACAATATACAATCATTTTTGTCTTCCAATCTATCATGATTCCTTTCTACTTGAGTCCTAGCAATTATGGTATTTTCTTCTTCCTCTAGTCTTTCCAAGAACTATTCATCATTGTTATGATCCCAAATCATCTCTGCTTCAGCATGAAGGGAATCCATATCCTCATAATCAAGAAGTTCTTGATCTTCAATGTCACTAGAGTTTTGCTTATTGAGGTCAAATGCATCACATTCTTGACGCCTTCTAGGACCATGCATATAGCCTGATGACAACTCAATTTCTTTATTCAAAATGCCATCATAGAATTCTCCATCCATCTCCATCGATTCTTGCTCATTCTCTTTAAAAGATGGGCTTTCACCACACTCATTAGAGAGTTCTTCGGTAATCGATTATTGCTCAAATACTTCATCATGTTTGAGAATCTCAACATATATATTCAAACCAATTGGATCTTCATTTATCTCGTATTCACATCGAGCTTCATCAATGCAACTATTTAATTTTATCTTTTCTTGTTGATATTTATTAGGTAATGTACCCATATCATATTTTTCATGCTTTCCAATGAATGTTGCATTCTCCTTCTCATGGCCCATTTCTTCAGCATAAAGAGTGAACTCATCATAATCTCCATTTGCATCAGAATGTATCTTTTCACAGAGTGCAACATCACTTACATACATGTCATTATACTGATACCCAATCAACAAATCATTCTTACTCTCATGATTCGGATCACTCTCTCTTGTACCTCGAAAGACTCATTCAATGTTGCATCACTCAAGAGTATTTCATAATCTTGATCTTGATCTAGACTATCCATATGCTTAGCATCATGCTTTTTACCATCTACGTACATAACACTCTCTAGAGAACTCATCATTTGCATGCCCTCTTGATTAGCATCATGCTCGCTAGCATTCTCTTCATATAAATTAGTAATTTGGGCATAATTCATATTTGAATCATATGCTTGAAGAGATGTTTCACTCTCAGATAGCATCAAATAGTTCCTCAAGTACTGCTTGGTTTCATCATTTAAGGAACCATCTTGTGCTTGATGTTCACATGAATTCACCATATTATTTTGAGGTATTTCATTTTCAATCTCTTTCTGATCACTTTGACTTCCCATACCTATCTTTAAATCTTGGTTATTATCGAATCTTTCTTTTTTGTTTCTTTGATTATCTTCCCTTAGAAGTGAGAAGTCTATCAAATTATAGGAAGCCTCATGCTGTTTTCTTGGTGTGTTTTGTCTATTTTCATTTTGTTGTATGTTTGTTATTTATTTGATTTTGATTTGTTTAGCTTCCACATATTCATTTGCTCCTCCCATCTTTGGGGTTTGTGCATATATAGTATTTGAAGATGTAATCATTGTAAAATTATCTATAGGCTCTTGACACCTTGGATCCTTAGAGATTGCATCATTTATGTTTATAGGTTCTTTATGGTGATCCTCTTCATAAACATGTACGTGTCTTCCATGCATATCTTCTTTATGCCCAACTAGGGTTTCTATTATTCTATGGATTTGCAAATTCTTAGTTTCTAAAATGCATGGAATTTGTGCATCTTTCTTCATTTGCATGAATGAAAGCTTTCCAATCATTTAAAAATTTTTATATTGTTTGTTGTTTGTTCACGTATATCCTCATAGCTTCATGGATAAGCATCCAATCCTCTATGAGCCCTGAGTTGGATTCTATATCTTGCAGAAGTGGAGTTAGCTCCTGTCTAGCTTTAACATCAGTTGCTCAAAGAAACAACGATAACTTTTCTTGTTTTAAGCCTCTCTTTTCATTTTCTGATAGATCGTCAAACTGTTGGTCAAAATCTCTTTTGATCTCTACAATGGGTTGGCCTTTGGGCATATGAACCCACCTCATGAAGGACTTACGAGTCACTTTGTCTATGTCGTCTAGCATGAACTGCTTAAGGAGCATCACTTTGTATTGTGACCATGTGATTTGGTTTATTTGCATGAGTTGATCACGTAAACTATATTCACACACATAGGCAAAGTTTTCGCATAACTCATGGTCCCTCATTAGTGTCAAACCGACACCTAGATATTTGGCCTGGAGTTCATACTCTTTACAAAAGCCTGATATAATTTTCGCATTCAAAAATCTGTAGTGCTTGGCTAGACGCTCATGAAGTGATTGGATGGCTTTGTGATGCTGATCCTCTTCATGAAAGTGTATGAGTTGAGCTAGGAGCTCTTCCATGTTTGAAGTGTTAGATCACTCAATTTTTGGATGCTAACTCAATTTTTCAGTTCACTAGCTCGATATTTTCTTCACCCCCTCCTTTCAGGTCGGGTTCACCAGGTATGTAGAGGGGTTTCATGGAAAGGAGGGTGACAAAATAACAAGCCAATTCTAAAGGCATAATTTCATACATGAAAGGGTGGATTATATTCATTCAAACATCATTCATATGCTTTCGTTAGTGAAACTTCGACTATAAACAACACCCCTTAATTTTTATGCTCTTAGCTTAGATGCTTCATCACACGGAATGACATTTAGCATGTTTATGTGATTAAAAGCTTCATCCCACATATGGTAGCTAAAATTAGGCTCCAAATTTGCTCAACAAATTACAAAACAAATCCATCATTTTTTTTCCCTTTTCTACCAATTCTCGTCATTATTAACTTATATGGACACAAAATAATAGAGCAAATGTTCATGATAGGTGAAGATATAACTGCGCTGCACCCAAAATATAAGAAAATACATAGTTATTTCCGTACCTAATAGGTATGCAACCATGGAAGCAAAACTCCACACAAAAATTTTCAATAAGTTACACTTTTATATGTCTAAAACACAAATGTTCAGACAACACACATCTAAATACGCTCAATATACTTGCGTATTGTTAAGACTTGAACCACTTGCGCAAGTATATCTAGAAGGCAATGATTTGAAGGATGAAAAGATAGAGATAGAATATCAAACTACCATAGACATACTATCTTCTCAGCATTCCGAATCCAAATATTAGAGTTCCAAGTAACAGTCATACAAATGCAACATAGGTCAAAGCATAGATTGAGAGTACAAAAGCAGTTTCCCACAAATATGAGCACTTAAGCACACTAGCAGCATGCATATGAATTAAGGTATACAATTATGGTAGTTTTCACACACAGTTCAAACTTCTTCATATTTACAATGTCATGGAATCTCAAAGCCGAAAGAGAGGTTAAACTAGAAACGTTATTTTTTTTCCCCGAAATAGATACAAACGGAGATAGAATTCCGCCAAAAAATTTGATGCCCCAAGTGATGCCCAAGA
Source organism: Ceratopteris richardii (assembly GCA_020310875.1). Lineage (NCBI taxonomy): Eukaryota > Viridiplantae > Streptophyta > Polypodiopsida > Polypodiales > Pteridaceae > Ceratopteris > Ceratopteris richardii. Next base: position 153,286,495 of record CM035421.1, on the reverse strand, counting down.
TGTAGTAATACGAAGATGTAAAGAACTCTATGAAATGAGAGTTGGTTTCGACAAGCCAGAAATTAAGTTGAAGGTAAAGATATCTCTCTTCAGCTTCATTGCAAGCCCCTCACTCTTGCTCTTAAAAAAAAAAAGGTTATTTTTATGAGCTGGCTGTTGGTTGACTGACATCGGACTCATGATTTTTTCCCATACTTTCAACACTAGGGTCATGGGTCAGATCGACTAGCTTTGTTGAGTAGGTATCTTGAGAGCATGATCTACAATGTACCAGGAACTTGTATGCATAAAGCAGTAGTTGCATTGTGATCCAGGACACCGAGTAGCTTGTCAAGTAGCAGACATAATACCACCAAAATATATATGCCTACTATCATACTCATCCGTCCATTAGAATGTGCCCAACTAATCCAGTAGGAAAAGCAATACATACTTTCTTTTGGCATTGGTTCGCTTTGATAAAACCTTAGAAATAGAGCATTCTATATCTTGACTGAATCGAGGTGCTTCAAGATGTTTTTGATTCCCTTCACATTGGCTTTAATATTCCTCTGTCTCCTCTGGCCTATCAGGATAAAGACACTCTTTTCCACAATTGTGCAGAGATCACCATGCAGATATGGACATGTTTCACCTCATGTGCATCTACCTGCAGTTGCCAAGGCACAAATGGGCTCTTCACTAGGATCATTGTACTTCATCACAGCCCTAGCACCATTTGTAGCTGAAAAACTTGCTAAACTCCCAGAACATCGAGCATAAAATAAATATTCTCTTAGCCTAAGACTTTTACCATTCATTTAGATTTAAATAAATGGAATCCTTCAATTCCTTTTTAATTACTTATCCACTTTAGAATAAATTAAACCTATCAATTAATAAATTTAAATATATCCATAACCTTAGTGTTATAATAACAATTAATAACCAACATATTTAATGAATCATTTATATTTTGAAATATTTTGCTAAGGTTTCATTTATAACATTTATCCTATTTATTAACTCATTTATGGACTAAACCTACTTAATTAATCCTCCTAACCATAGGTTTATCCTTAAACTAACCTTAAACCATGTTTTCAATCTTGAAATTAACCCATAAACTAATCCTCTATCCTTCCATAACCCTCTAGATTTATTAATCAAAGCCTTAGTTAACCTTGAAATTAAGCTTGAACCCTATAAAATATGTTCAAAACCTACATTTGACCCTTAAATACCCTTGAATTTACTTTCAAAACTTAGATAAACCCTTGACTAACCCTTATTTTTTAATCTATATCCACAACTATATCTGAAAACACCCTTTTAAATACTTCCCTTATTTGTAGTGATCATCAAACTTCTTGTCCTGCAAAAGATTAAAATCAATCTTAAGTCAAAATTTCATAAATTAATCAAACTTATTCCAATCAATTAATCTTTTAATTTTTAATATTATTTTAAGAGAAATAAATCTTTTCGATATCCGCCCCTACTAAACTTGCACATCGTCCCGATGGGCCAACCTGCAGATTCAAGTGGACCATATCAAATTCTTTATAAACAAGTAATAAATTTTCAAAGTTTTATTTTATCATGCATTCATACTTTTTGCAATTAAAAAGATTAGTACAAATCTTCTAGAAAAAAAACAAAATGGATATAAGTCATCTAAATATCATGCTATATCTCTGAATCCACATTTAAACAAGCATTTATAGGAATAAATCATAAGTGTCATAGTCCTTCTGTTCATGTGACTTGCTTGGTAACTTATCCTGCATAACAGCATATACCAAAACGTTTTCATCAGTTAATAGAATTATATGCCTCCTACTTTTATTTCCTATGGTCTCACTCTTCATTCATTCTTTTTTGTTTTCATATGATTTTTTTTCTTGCTTTATTCTTTCATCCCAACTTACTCTTTATTTATTTTTAACGAATCGGCCTATACCGAAATTGGGTGTGACTCCTGGACTTGTCCAACCGGCCAAGTTTATTCCACTTGTCTGCCAACCCAGCATAGCACACGACAAAACTATGTATGAAATCGACGTCAGCTCGTGGCTCTGATCACCCGACCAGAGTAACTCCACCCGCCTACCGACCCATGCAGGCGCATGACAACATAAAGGTTAGGCCTATGATGAAACTAGCATCAGCTCGTGGCCTTGATCACCCGACCAAGGTTGTTCCACCCGCCTACTATAAACACATACATATAGGCTAATTGGGTATGAAGTGTTAGTTTTTTAATTCATTTAGAGGTAAGATCTCATAAGGAATAAATGGTAAGATACAAAAATCCCATGTACTAATGGATAAAATTTTCAGCATATACATGAATTCATAATAAGGCTACCATTTCTTCCACAAGCTTCCAATTCCATAATTTCTATTTAACTATTTGATTTTATTCATATAAATACAAGTTTTTCATGCATCAATCATAAATATATCAGATATTTAACATCTTAAATTCTACTTGATTTCTTTAAAAAAAAATTTGAACATATCCTTTTAACTCATTCAGTAATGCAGTGCATATACACAAAAAAATCAAACAAATCTTTAATTAAAACTTTTTCACCTGATTTAAAACAAATATTTAATCTTCATTAACATCTTCATCAACATCATCATCAGAATCATCATCAGCAGCAATCTCGTCAATCTCATAATCTTCATTATTTCGCTTCTTGAACAGTTTAACTCTTTTCCCTACAATCAAATTTCTTCCTTACCAGTTTTTAATGCAGTAACGAAGCCCCATAATTCATGTTTTATTTTTGGATAGTTTTTTTGAGTTTCATGTAAAATTTTAGCCCAAATCTAATAGCTATCTATTTCCCTCACTATCATCTTGTCCTATTACCCATCCTATACCTATGGGTCTCGTATCTATAGTTAAAATAATTGGCTTATTATTTGAATAATTTACACGTTTTAAAATAGGTGCATTAGAAAGTAAACTTTTTAATTTCTTCATTGCTTTAACATGAGTTTGAGTGCACTTAAATTTCCTATTTTTCCTAAGTAAATCATACAACGGATTAGCTACATGGGCATAATGCGGAATCCAAATAGCATAAAATACACATGCTCCTAAGAAACGTCTAAGCTCACTAATGTTCCTACAAGTTTTAGATCATTTATTTATAGCGTCTACTTTTGGAGGATAAGGCCTACGACCATAGTAATCACATAAATGTTCTACAATTAAAACTTCATTAACACCAAATACTGATTTTTCTATGGAAAATGTTAATCCTACTTCTTCAAATCTTTTAAGTATTTTCTCACATCTAAAATATGATTAGATACAAACTTCCTACATCCTAAAGAATCTAATGTTTCATCTTTTTCTTTTTCTTCATAGCCTTTAATTGGAATATCATCTATAAATAGCATGGTCACATTAGAAATAAAATCATGAAGAACCATATTCATTGTGTTCATCACATATGCTATCGAATTTGTAGCTTCTTGAGGAGGTGTACACATATGGACTAAACCTAAAGGAGTCTTCATCGTAGTAATGTCTCTACTCTCAGTAGCAAGCTGAAACTGATCATAACCTGAATATAAGTCACCCATAGAATAGATAGAATGCCCAGCAAAAGCTTCGATAAATTCTCGTACAATAGGGCCAGTTCCTACATTCCTAATAGTAACTTTATTTACGGATTGTAATTCTTAGATAAATCTAAGCTTGCCATTCTTTTTAAGAACAGTAAACCATCTATTAGAATAAGGTGCGGAGGAAGATTCTAAAATTTTCATATGCATCTTCTCCTTAAGCAATTTCATTAGAACTGGTAAATGAGCCTTTGGAACTGGTATAGGGTGAAGATTCCAAGGTATATGGGCTATAGTAAATATAATCATAGGAGATACTATTCTAGGGTCAACACATCCTATTTCATGAGGATAAAGAGAAAAAGCTTTTCCATGTTTTTTTGTCATTTCACGAAACAATTCACGTTCAGTAGGCAGTAAAAAAGAATCTTCATTTCCTATTTTTTATCAATTAAATAGTTTCATCAGTAAAATTATGTCCTATTTTTGAAATATCACGTAAAATGGGATCATTAGCTACTTGTTTTATTTTCTGGTCATTCCCTTCAGGTAAAGCCTGGGCTACAAGTTTAACTTTTTTATCAACTGTTTTATACTTTGTATTAATTTTAGCTTCATTATGAGAATGAGAAACAAATTTTAAAATTAATTCATATTCATTTAATGAGTTCAAAAGTATAACTTGCATTAATTTTTCATGTAAAGTTTCATTAATTTCATCAAGTAAAGAAGAAGAAAAAGATGTTTCAATTATATTTTCAATATTTTCATTTATAGATATATATAACCTTTATCCTTGAAATATTTTTCATGTTTTTTCATTACTTTCCTAGGAATATCTTTACTATTTAAAATTTTTTATTTTGAGGATATAAAATAAACAGAAAAAATTTCTAATTTATGTACACATTTTTGCGAGATTTCAAATGAGTTACCACTATTGTCCCGCTCAACAATGGTGTCTAGTATAAATTCTGATCAAAATAAGTTCCAAAATCACTAAGAGGTAGATGACTCTCCTGCAACTTCTCTTGTGATTGGATTGGTGTTTTCCTAATTTATTCTCTATTTGTAGTGTGGTTTGGATTAAGAGTCATTACTTGTAATGATTGCAAATCATCTTTTGACCTAAATCTAGCATATGTAGAGCCATCTTCCATTACTTTTGTTTCCATTCGTGTTTCACAAATAAACGGTTGTCCTAAAATGATTTCGTAAGAACAATTATCTTGTATAAAAAAGTGAAATGTTTGAGTTATTCCTCCTATTGAAAGTGGAATGTTTGCACAAGCTTCTAAAAGTGCACCACATCCGTTGTCTGCTGTTCTCATTATCCACCCATGTTGTTTATCTATTGGCCATCTAAATTTATCATATAATTCTTTTTGATATTACATTAATTTCAGAACTTGAATCTAATAAAGCCAAAGCTGTACATGAATTTTTCCTATCTCCTAAATTTACTTTTATCTGACGTGTTCCCCTAGTCCAAAAACTCTTTTTGTAATTACTTTCAGATTTTTCATTTATATTATCAGGAAGAATTGATCCTAAAAAATTTTTATAAACGTATCCTTCACTTTCTTCCTCATCATCAGAGTCAGAAGAAAAGGAATCTTTAGAAATATGAGATACATCTACATTTTCATGCATTTCAATATCGGTATTAAGTGGAAATCTTTTTCTTTTTATCATTTTAATAAAGTTATCTTTAAATTCTAGTTTAGCTATAGAAAATAATTGTTCAAGTGACATAGACACTTGACTTTTTAAAAGTATATCATACAGTATTTCTTTTGTATCATTTTTTTTTCTAGTTCTGAAGTTAAAATAGCTTTAGGAATTCTTTTAGGTTTCTTTGGTTTTTCCTCATTTTTTTCTGTTTCCTCACTAGTCTTTGAATTTAATTCACTAGGGTTTGAATCTAAAGGTTTATTTGATGTCTCAGTTGCCTTCCCTTATTTCTCTTCTTTTCTGTTCATTTGAGTCTAAATTTGTATTTTCCTTAAATTATACATTTTTAGGTTCTTTTCTTAATTATTTTCTAATTACTCTCTGATTAGTTTCATCAATGTCCTGATTTTCATCCCTTTTTCTCTTCTCTTCCACATTTGCTATATATGAAAAGATAGAGAAATGATCTACAGGTGAGTTCCATGTTGTTTTGTGCATTATATCATCTCTAGCTTTTATTAATGCTTCTATTGAATATTTTTTAGTTTCATTTGAGGTTTCATCATCTAGATCACTTTCATCACATTCTAACCTAACCCCAGATGAGCTTCTTTGTGCCTCAGATATATTTTCATATAGTTTTTGCATTCCCCCTTTTCCCGAATTTATAGCTAGTGGGAGGTGGGTACGGTAATCACATAGTTTTTTATCAATATCAATTACTAGTTTTCTTTCCTTTGCCTCTTTTAAACATTCAAAGGCATAAGACATATGTTATGTAGAGTCGCACCAAACACATCGTCGGGTGGTTGCACCTCTGTTCATTATTCTGAGCTACTGGTTGATTCATAAAAGGTGCTATAGGTATAAGATCTATTTGTGGGGCATGAGTAAACTGGGATCCTAAAATTGTCCTATCTTGACTAGTTAAAGAATGTACTGTATTTTGAAGTGTAGCCACTTCCTTAGATATATTCGTAGGCATCTTCATCATATTATCTATTTTACTAAATAATATCTCAAATTGTAACTCTCTAGGAATTTTAGATGTAGAAGCTTGTTCAATTGTACTAGAATTAATATTAATTTGAGGATTTTGAGTAGTTGGACCTACTATTGGAAAACTTAGGTTCATATCATAAAGTAATGATTATCTTTGTTTCATTTGTGCTACTACTTCTACTACTTGTTTTAATACTCCCTAGTCCTCCGTTAAACCGTATCTTCTCCAAGGTTCCTCTAGTCTCCTTTCTACTTCACTTCTAATGTGTGAAGGTAAAACTTTTAGAAAATATAGAACTATATCTGGTGTGAGTGCAGTCCTATCTTGCTCTGGTAATTGTGAAAACCTCTTCATGAATTCACCATGCAATTGTGTAAGGGATATTTGGGTCTTAGGAGTGCTAAGCCATTTCATAAATCCTTCCCTACTGTGCTAACTATAATCTTCTAGGTAAAATTCTTTATGCATTTGTTTTTTAAATTCATTCTATTCAAGCTTACTATGAGGTTCTATTAGACTAATAGCTGATCCTATGGCTAGCCTCACTAGAAAAGTTACCCATTTACGTATAGGCGAACCATGTAATTTTTCTAAGTCTTCAAATATGTCTAAATAATTAGTTACATTTACTCCAGTGAATTTCCCTTTTTCTTTTAGCATTGTTTCAACTACTTTCTGTCCTTGGATTTCCGACATCATATTTCTAAATAATTCATCCATCTTATTATGTATGTTTGAACTAGACTTAAGGTTTCTAACAAAATCTTTAAATTCTCCTTGTACCTTAGTTTTTTGTTCTCTTACCAAACTAATTAAGTTATTTGGTTCCAGTTTTACTTAAATCTAAATTCTTTAAACAATTCTTGTAAAATAGATACTAACTTCCAAATGAAAATTCTTTTTGAATTTTCAAACTAAAATTGTGCTAATCTAACAATCCTTAATATTTTAATGAAAAATAGATACTAACAAATGAAAATTCTTTTTGAATTTTCAAACTAAAATCGTGCTAATCTAACTATCCTTAATAATTTAATGAAAAATAGATACTAACTTTCAAATGAAAATTCTTTTTGAAGTTTCAAAATAAAATCTTGCTAATCTAACGATCCCTAATATTTTAAGTTCTCCTAAAGTCCTACTTAAATAGTAACAAACAGATTCAAGTTTAGAAAATATACCTGATAGTTGATGAAGAAGCTAGAGTGCATGTGATAATTTCAAGTATACATTTGTTGAGTAAGAAAATGCCTAATACAAAGAAACTAAATGTTGTGTGTGCAAACGTAATTCTTCAAGTACTTGACGGTAAGGGTGAAGAGATGAGGCTCAACTACTTGCCTATTCCCGTGGAGGCACTCAGAGCATAAGCTCAGCCCTCAACACCCAGGGAATTACAAGGTTTTGTGAATTCTGCCTTTGGAAGATGAACACCACAACTGCTGCAACCACGTAACCTAAACCAAACTATTGCATATGCAAGAAAAGGAAAAGATTTTATACCTGTCCGTCTATGCTGTTGTTCACGTCGGGTTCAAATGTGGGAGCGATTCGTGACAACTGGTGGATCAATTCAATTGTCTCGCTAACGGCACACAGGGTGTCTATGCAGGACAAGTATTTTTTTTTTACGAAGGACCGTAAGGTAAAGCGTTTCTATATCTATTAACTGCATCTATATAAGATGGAAGGATCAACTCTTCACTAGTTACTTTATCTTTTATAATTTCTGTTACGTTTGAATCTATTTGAGAATTATCCGTACTTCTAGCTACGGATGGAGGGAATAGATTTTCACTATTTTCAGAACTAGGTAGAACAATGGAAATTAAAGGTAATACTCTAGACATCTACGATCAAACTCTACTGAATGCAAAGTTTCCTCTATAATTTTATCCTTAACTAATTCTTCAACTTCTGTATTTTGAGTAGCATTAACTTCAACTAGACTAGGAAATAGTAATTCAAACAAAGATGGAGGTAAAGAAGTACTACTAGATGGAGCTTCGTGAGACATATAAGATAAAATGCAAATAGATTAATATTATATAAGTTGTTTATATGAATGATTTCCTATACACAAGCTATATAATACTTGTTTATAAAAAATGATATCCTATACAAAACTAAACAATAGAATTCTAGCTAAGTATAATTTCTTTTTCCACACTTCAGTTCTTCAGTTCCTCTTCAACAGAGGCTGCATATCATCTGAAAATTAACATGACCTATACAAAAAATAAACAATAGAATTCTAGCTTAATATAATTTCTTTTTCCACTCTTTTAGTTCATCAATCTGTCACCAACAGAAGCCGCAAAATAGCATCTGAAAATTAACATAAGAAACATAAGTATGCTTTCATAAAATATTAAACACTCATTAAAACTTAACATATTAAAAACTCAGGTTAATATAAGTTAATTAACTCTTCTAATACATATATATCATAAGTACATCCTTTCATTTTAATATACATATTAAAATATACATAACTCATTCATACACACATGAACACTAATCACTCATGCATTATATACTTGTACATATCTCAAACATTCATTCATACATTACTTAAGCATACATCTTATATTTCATATGCATACATAGTCTTCATACACTTAACATGCATATACGTACATACTACACATGCTAACATACATCTATATGCACTTCCTCTCATGCATTCCTACACACTTACTAACATATATACATGTGCTCACACATATAAATACACTTATGCATATATGCATACCTAGATAAACTAACATACCTGCACACATGTACTCACATATACATGCAAACATACACTTGCATACACATGTCTCATGCATTCAAATACTTCTAACATACATGTATATATAAGCATGCATTTATTAACATACATACACATCATGCATTTAAACTAACATGCATACATAAACTTGCTAACACACATGCATACACATAAATGAACATGCATACATAAACTTACATGCACTAACACACATGCATGAACATACATGCACTAACATACATATATGCATACATGCACACACATAAAGGAACATGCATTCAACTAACATACATAAACTTTCATGCATTAACACACATGCATGAACATACATGCACAAACATAAATGAACATGCATACATAACAAGCATACATGAATAACATGAATACATGCACATGTATAAATGAACATGCATTCATTAACACACATACATGCATACATTCCTATCATGAACTTACATGCACTAACACACATGCATAAACATACATGCACACACATAAATGAGCATGTAACCATAACATGCATACATGAAGATGCAAACATAAATTACATGCATACATGCACATGGATAAATGAACATACATACATTAACACACATACATGCATACATTCCTATCATGAACTTACATGCACTAACGCACATATATGAACATGCACTAACACACATGCATGAACATACATGTACTAAAATACATATATGCATACATGCAGACACATAAAAGAACATGCATTTAACTAACATACATAAACTTTCATGCATTAACACACATGCATGAACATACATGCACAAACATAAATGAACATGCATACATAAACTTACATGCACTAACACACATGCATGAACATACATGCACTAACATACATATATGCATACATGCACTAACATACATATATGCATACATGCACACACATAAAAGAACATGCATTTAACTAACATACATAACTTTCATGCATTAACACACATGCATGAACATACATGCACAAACATAAATGAACATGCATACATAACATGCATACATGAATTACATGTATACATGCACATGCATACATAACATACATGCATGACATAACATTCATAACATACATGCATGACATAACATGCATACATGACATAACATACATACATGACATGACATGCATACATGACATACGTGTATGACATTACATGTCAAACATCAACATGCAAGCACTACCTAACTTCTAACATGGATTAATATATACATACCTATCATGCCTATCACTCAGTAACCGTGCTTAACATTTACTAACATGCCTAACATTCACTAACATGCCTAACAATTAACATGGGTACACACACTAACATTTAACATAGATACAAACATTCATGAAATCTAATGCATTTCTAATAGGATTCTATTATAAGCTAGCAAGTAAGGGTTGGAGAAGCTTGGCAAATGGATAAGAAAAGGAAAGGATAAGTGATTCGATATGGAGATGTGGAAAAATATGATGACATTTTTGAGAAAGATAAGGGAAAATGGTTAAATGGCCCCTCCTTTTGGTAACCTAGAACTCATAAAAGAGGTTTAGATAAACAAATCATACATATATAATTAATTTAGCTAAATAAACACATACACATACCCTTCATACCCTCCATTTCATAGCAAATATACATAATAAATTCATTATTCGTTCATATCATTCATCTCAAACAAACATACTTAATGCATATGCATGACATAATATAAATGAAAGTAAAAAAAAAACAATAATAATTACTTCATGTAAATCATATAAATTCACATACATAAATACATATACTTTCATAAATATAATTTATATATATTCACATATATTAAATACATACACTTTTCATAAATAAATATACACTCCATATATTTTTTAGTATAAATTTAATAAATATAATAAACATAAATACAACATAAAACATGAACATAATATTTATAAAGTAAACTATTAAAATATATAAACATGAAAAAAAGAAAGAAATAAAATATTTAATATATAAGCTATAAAATAAAAAAGAAATAAAATAAATATTAATAACCCCTCTCACTCTCTCTCTCTCTCTCTCTCTCTCTCTCTCTCTCTCTCTCTCTCTCTCTCTCTCTCTCTCTCTCTCTCTCCCCCTCTCTCTCTCTCTTTCTCTCTCTTCCGCGGCCCGTCCGTCGACTGCAGGGAGGGGAAAAGGAAGAAGAAAATAAATAAAATAAAATAAAATAAATAAAAAAACAATAAAAAAGACTCCTCTCTCTCTCTCTCTCGCTCTCTCTCTCTCTCTTGCTCTCTCTCTCTCTCTCTCTCTCTCTCTCTCTCTCTCTATTGCGCGTGCAGCGCTGCTGCGCCGCAGGCAGAGAAGAGGGGGAGAGGGAAAGAGAGGGACAATATTAAAGAAAGGGGTAGATGGGATAAAGAGAAAAAAGAAAGAGTAAAAAAGAACAAAAAGAATTGAGAAAGAAGAGGAAAAAAGAAACAAAAGAAGAAGAAAACAAAACAGCTTTCTCACTCCTCTGCGTCGTCTGAAATTAAAAGCAAAAAAATTTGTTTTGCATTGAATAAATGGAAAAAGTAAGAGAGATGGACTTCTCTCTCCTCCTGCCAGAAGGAGAGTCATGAAAATGAGTTCACAAACAACTATAGCCTAGAGCATAAAGTAAATAGAGTACCTGAAAATTAACATGAGCTTGTGAATACGACTCCTCTCTTTATATAGATGAGAGTAGCCCTGCATAGCCCACTTTTTCACTAAGATAACTGAAGCATGCTACCTACATTTACTCCACAGGAACTCAACTCTTTCCAAACAAAAATTAGGCATGGGAAATTCATCCTTTTCTTTTCCAAGAAATACAGAACTTTTACTAAAATAAATATTCTCTTAGCCTAAGACTTTTACCATTCATTTAGATTTAAATAAATGCAACCCTTCAATTCCTTGTTTAATTATTCATTCATTTTAGAATAAATTAAACCTATCAATTAATAAATTTAAATATATCCATAACCTTAGTGTTATAATATCAATTAATAATTAACATATTTAATTAATCATTTAGATTTGAAATACTTTGCTAAGGTTTCATTTATAATATTTATCCTATTTATTAACTCATTTAGAGACTAAACCTACTTAATTAATCCTCCTAACCATAGGTTTACCCTTAAACTAACCTTAAACCATGTTTTTAACCCTCAAAGTAATCCATAAACTAATCTTCTACCCTTCCATACCCTCTAGATTTATTAATTAAACCCTCGGTTAACCCTGAAATTAAGCTTGAGCCCTATAAATGTTCAAAACCTACATTTGACCCTTAAATACCCTTGAATTTACTTTCAAAACTTAGATAAATCCTTGACTAACCCTTATTTTTTAATCTATACCCACAACTATATTTAAAAACACCCTTTTAAATACTTCCCTTATTTCTACTGATCATCAAACTTCTTTTCCTGCAAAAGATTAAAATCAACCATAAGTCAAAATTTCATAAATTATTCAAACTTATTCCAATCAATTAATCTTTTAATTTTTAATATTATTTTAAGAGAAATAAATCTTTCGGACAACGTACCTTTTGCCTCTCTCTCTGATCCTCCTGTTGGATGTGCATGCATGTGCTCTCTCTCTCTCTCTCTCTCTCTCTCTCTCTCTCTCTTTTCAATCCCGACACAAATGTACCATGAGAAATTGGATTTGCTTTCAACATTCCAAAGGGCCACTTATGCGACACTCAAGCATTGCAAGCAGTGTGCCAATGTCACTAATAGCATCACTGATTAGCGATGCTATTTGCAATGGTGCCTACTATCACTGCATAAGAAATGTTGTGCATCCCTTATGCAAAGGTCCTTGTTCTAATAATAAATAGTCTTATCGCTTATGCAACGCTCTATGGAGTAAGCATTGCATAAGTAACGTGACTTGCACTTTTCAATGGGGGGTGTCACTATGCGCCCCCCTCCCCCTCATTTCTAGTAGTGCATCTAACTAGAGTCTATGGAAAATTAAAGCAATTTATTTCATCAATTTAGCTACAAGATGCACTGCGAAATAAATCTAACAAGTTAGGGGGGTCATCACAAGATTTTAGGATCTAGAAGATGTGCAGACATAGTCTCCTTCTATGATTCATATCTTGTAATCCTCTAACCCAAATGTGATGAATATTGATATGAAAGTAGTAGACAATTTACTCTAAATAACCCAAGTTAAAGTATATGAAATGAATAAATATACATAGAGTAATCGATTCCACAAAAGCACTATAATGATGAACATGTTGCAGAGAATAGTAGGTAGAGATGAACTTGAAGAAATGTGTCGAAATATATATACTAATGAACATATGATACAAGAAACCTTTAGTGGACTACTCATACATGAGAAGAGCTCAATGTATGCTGACTGAAGTAGCTCAATGCCTCTTAGAATGTCTCACATATCTTGCAACTAAAAAATGTGTGTATCTATACACACGTTCTCATTTTGAATCTAAATTTTTCCTCACCTAAAAGTGATCTACACTTTAAGGATGACTTGAATTGAAACTTCCTACCATATGAGTCATGTGTTCAGCTCCCTAACTTCACGAGATTCCTTATTCTCTTGGCTTTTATATTTATCCAAAGTAAATACAATCAAATTGACAAGGAAGTGTTCATGTGTGATTCTCTCTTGTGAAGATCTAATTGTATGTGCAGTCCTTATGCTTTAGCAATGCACTTATGCTTGCTAAATGTACCAACATGATTGACCATAACTTGAACCTCTTCCTCTATTTTGAAAAAGTGCACAATCCCTTGAGTTGCCACTTCCTCATGCATTCAAGCCAAATTCTATTTCCTCTATCATACCTAATAATATCACATGCTTTGTCTCATATACAAGCATTCATAATGTGTGGAAAAAGAATCTATGAAATGTATATGGATATTTGGAGGACAAATTTTATAGATTTTTCAATCCAAGTTTTATATTCCTTTTGGTGGTCTACATATTGGTTTTGTAGTGACTTAGGATATTCATCCTCACCATTTCGTAGTCCATAGAGTCCTTTTACCTAGTTCTTGTACCACATGCAGTCGAAAAAAGAAATAAAAAACCCAATTGTACTTTGTTATATACTCCAAAGCAACACTAGTTTTCTTTTACAAATATGTATGTATTTTGTTTTTCCGTCGCTCACAAAGCGAGCCCAAAATTCCTTCTCTTGGATCTTATCACATGAGAATCTTTCTCCTACCAATGTTGCAAAACAAAACTTTCATCGCTTTGATTCTTTCTTTTATTTCTTATTCCAATTTTTTATCTTACTGTAGTTTCAACCTAAAGATAGCTATCCTTGGAAAAATTCTCAGAGCATTTTTAAAATCTATGTAAATCTGTACAAGCTTGGATTCTAAGATTCCCTATTCAAAGCAATCTCCATTGCGCATTCTGAACCTGCCTTATACGTAACTCTGTACATAGTTCTATCGATAAGCAGCACAGAATGCTCGACTTCATCATTGGCCTCTCAGATCAGAAGTAGAAACTCAGATCTGCTCTAATCTTCTTGTTTTCGTGCCGAAATTCCAAGCCACAATAGCCTTTCACCGAAGACAGATCAAATGCAATGCCTCGAGGGATCTTTCAGTCATGAACTCACAACTGTCCCCCTCCTATGCTTATAGAGTCACGTCGAATTATCTATGTATCTTGAATCTTTCAGAGGAACACGATGTTATCACTGCACGACCACGCCATGTGCATGTGTTATGCACATTCATACAAGTGTAGCGACATATGTACAGAAACACATATGCATGGATGTATGTGTCGAAGCATGTATATGCGTAAACACATATGTATGCATTTATATACGTGCATAGACACATATCTATGTATAATGTTAACATTCTACATATAAGAAAGTATTTTCAATTCAAAATTGAGGTTTCGTAATGTAATATCTTGTCACATTTTGTTCTGAAGCAAACAAAGGCGTAAGCTTTGTCTTCTTTAGATGCGAAAGCTTCGAACAGAAAGATTCTCGTATTGCTCTGTTCCGTTTCTTGGCATGCAAAGCTGCTTTTAAACAAATAAACAAAGCTCTCTCTCTCTCTCTCTCTCTCTCTCTCTCTCTCTCTCCAATAAACGCACATACAGACAACGAACGCATACACGAGGTTTTTGGAAGGTTGCCATTCAAATGCGTTGCAGTACGGAG
Source organism: Ceratopteris richardii (assembly GCA_020310875.1). Classification (NCBI taxonomy): domain Eukaryota; kingdom Viridiplantae; phylum Streptophyta; class Polypodiopsida; order Polypodiales; family Pteridaceae; genus Ceratopteris; species Ceratopteris richardii. The sequence continues at coordinate 153,271,280 of CM035421.1, read as the reverse complement.
ACCTTTGGAACGAATACCTTTGGGCCGTTTGTGACACACAGCTTGCGAGTGACGTAAACATTTCCAACTCTCTTTATAGACTATTTTCCTCTCTTTCGGTTACATAACCAGCACAAGTATTTAACGCGCTTTAGTTAACCAGAAAACTGTATTGAATGACGGAGATCTTGTATTCAGTTCAGCGAACATAGCACACGCACAATGGACGTAAGATTTCGTGCTTGGTGACGAAGATTCTGCGGTGCCTCCCCCAAACCCTCTCTCCCTCTCTCTCTCTCTCTCTCTCTCTCTCTCTCTCTCTGGCGCACACACACCAGTGAAGGGTAATTCAGCTTGAAGTCGAGCAACTCAAATATTGCGCACTAGCCACGTAAGTTTAAGAACACATACAATACACTAGCCTTAACAGTTCACTCACACCGGTGCCATGTGATAGAAAAAGAACGTCCACCATGGAATGTGATCGGCCTCCCCCTCGGAACAATGTTGCAGTGTGCATAAGGGAGCGTGAAACTCAAACCCAGATAGGCCTCCCCCTCGGAACAATAAGGCAGCTTCTTATTGGATTGGGTATTTGACAAGTCTAACTATTTATATAGTAAGTTTTGCTTTTCAAATATAATTCTCGCAGTGTGTGGGAATAAAAGAGCGTGAGGCTCTAATCGAGTCATCAACAATGTTCCGCTCTATCTGAACCCACTCTTACAAACTGGGCATGAGAATGGAAGAGCTATGATGAACCCGATTAGTGCAAGAAGAGCAAATCTTATTAACTACATCACCCCTTCATCTTTTTTGTTCAGCAACAAATTTTCAAAAAAATAAAAATAAAAAAGGAGAAAATTTGAAGAGATTAAAAAAAACAGCCGAGCTTCACGTTGTTTATTCACGTTGGCTGAAGAAAAGACATCCCAAGTAGTGATTTTGTGCCTTAAAAGACACCACTCATCATCATCCACTTTAAGCCTTTGCTCAAAAACCTTGGAACTCATCTAGTGTCGTTTTGTTTTCTTCTAAATATGTTTCTGTTGAACGGAGCCTTTCGATCAAGGTTTCTTGGATTTTTAGATGTTATTTTTCTCAACTTCCATAATACCAAGAATACGGAACTAAATGGAATCATTCTCTCTCATGCCCACTACCTACTTCCCATCTCTAACGCCCGCCACCTATTTCCAATCTCTAAGATAGTTTTTAGTGAAAACTTTAAGAATAGTGTCCTAACTCTAAAAAAGACATCATTTAGAGTAATAATGTGGATTTAATATGAAGTGATTAAGATAAATTTAAATATGAAGTAATTATGAAGGATTCTTACCTAAAGTGATTATTATCGATATAAACTAAAATTTTATGATAGCACCTTTCCAAAATTTGTCCAATCAACGCTTTGTTGGAGTTTGAGGTGTGTAGAAGCACACGAGCAACACAAGGTAAAAGAAGAAGCTTGGAGCACAACACACAATAGTGAATGTATTACCAAGAGAATGTACAAAAGATATATGACCCATTTGGGTTATAGATGTATATACAAGCTAGGAGGACAAAATCTCCTAAAGACGGAAAAAAGTGCTAGTGTCTTCACACACATCACTGCTGAAATATATTAACAAATCCCCACTTGGACTGATGGGGTGAACAAGGAGCTAGCACTCATGTATAAGAGAGTGTGAAGCTATGTGGAATCAATACACAAAAGGAATTCAGCCCAATGATTTGCAAAAAGCTTCAAACTTCTCCCTAGGCAAATTGTTTGTGAAAAGGTTTCCAACATTCTCGTGTGTGGGAACATATGGCAAACTGGTCTCTCTGACAAAGAACCTCTCCCTCACATAATGATACTGCACCTCAATGTGCTTAGTGCGAGCATGGAATGCATGGTTCCTCAAAACTGCTAATGTGCTCAGGGAACTAGCCAAGTTCGAGTAAAAAAAGAACAAAAACTACTCGCACATACATGAGTGTCATAGCAACTAGCCCAATCAAAGTGAAAAAAACATGAGTGTCATAGAAAAAGCACTGGCAAACACACCAGTGTCATAACAACTAGTAGATGGGAACCCCTCAAGTAGCCAAAGATCTGCTTAACCACCAACCAATGCCTAACACATAGGCAATGTATAAATCTGCTCATCTATGAGATAGAAAAATGAGTATTAGGCCAAGTTATGCGTAAGTAAATAAGCCATCCGACAACCTGCTGATAGAGATCAACATCAAATGCATCTCCAACATCATGAAGACACAAACTTAAACTTGTTTCCATAGGATTGGCAATAGGTTTACAATCTTCAAGGCCAAAATGCTATCATCATGTGTCAATATATTGTTTTTGACACAAAGTTATTCCACCATCAGCTTGCATAAGTTGAATATCCAGATAATGACATAAATGCCCAAAATTTGACATCTCAAATGAGGCATGCAAATCAACCTTAAAATTCGAAATATACTTCTCATTAGGACTTGTGAGAAACATTCCATCAATATAGACAACAGTGATAAGAAACATATCATTTGCATGCTTAAGATATAAGGTGCTCTCAGTTGTTTTATTCAAAACCATGTGCAATCAAGTAGGCATGTATCTATTCATACCAAGCAGGTGGTGCTTGCTTCAAACCATTTAATGGCTTTTTCAATTTTCAATCTTTGTTCGCATGCCCATTTTGCACCAAACCATGGGGCTGAAAAACATACTCTTCTTCATGTAAGTCACGATTCAAAAATGTAGTTTTAATGTCCAACTGTTGTACGTTCCAACCATGATGCATTGCAAGTGCAAAGATGCTATGAGAAGTCATCATTTGCCATGTGGGAGAAAAGGTCTCATCAGAATCAATTCCTCTTTTCAAAACATGTTATACTCTTTGGAATAATGGAATGTAAAATGGATTTTAATGCCTTGAGGTTTTAAATGTGTTTTGTGCTTTGATTTAGCAGGTGAAGATTCATGAGATTGTGAATGTGCATGGAATTATTCATATATTATTTAAAATTATTTAGAAGAATATTTAAAAGATAGTATTTTCACTTATTTTTGTAAAAATAATAGATGCCTTTAGAAAGCGATGATTTTGTAAAAATAGAAGATCATGATTTTGCAAATAAAGCAGATTTTTGTAAAAACCACGCTTTTCTAAGTGCCACCCTCATGTACCTTCTATTCAGAACGTAAAAAGAAATACCTATAAATACACATGCTCTGATAGACCCATCCATCGGAGTATGTGGGGGGAGATTGTACCCAATTTGGCATCAAATCTCTTGTCTCTTTCTATTCTCTGAGTACTTTTGTGTGATTTTTTTTCACTATTCTCGGTGTACGTGCATCTTTGGGTCAACAGTGGTATTAGAGCCAATACACATCTTCAAAGGTGTACATATCAGCATCCAATCACGATTTATGGCATCCACTCATTAATCGACAACTATCTCAACCGTCCAGTCCAGAACTAGGTTTTGGTTCTCTACATAAGGCCATGGACCCCAGCCATACTATCAAAGATTTTGGTTCCTCACTCATACATGAGGTACCAATCGAGCAACAATTCGAGCTTTTGTGACATGAACTCCAACATGCCCAAAATGAGAATAAGGAATGTGATGTTGTACTCCAGCAACTACAAAGTGGTGACAATAATCTAGTTAGGGTAGTCAAGGCCATTATCACTACTGAATAACAAGGTGTGCAGTCCAAGACTGGTGCTACAAATTTCTAACTTTCATGATTCGATGGGCGAAAGGTCACCATCAATGTGACTAATTAATCAAATTGTGGTAGGGAATTCCTCACATAAACGGATGTGGTGAATGCTTTCCACCTTTCATCTTCTTTTAAGCCATTGAGAGTGTGTGCAACCAGATCGTCATCTTCAATTGGGCTCCCAATTGAGCCTAGGGCATCTACAAGATCCTTAACATTCAAAATGTACTCATTTATATTGGTCCATTTATATTAGTACATTTATGTTACTACCTGGTGCTTTCCTGAGATGATTTAGCTCATTCTTGAGCTGAATCTTCCTTGCCTTGGTTGATGAATAGTACAATCTCTCCAAGGTCTCCCAAACTTTCTTGGATGTGTCCAAGTCTTGTATATGCCCTATCATGCTATTGCTTATATGTTGGGATAGAATGAATATGACTCTCCTATCCCCTTCTATCCATTGATTAAGTGTCTTGACCTACCCTTGAAGTGGTGGATCATGTACATGAGGAATTGGCTATGTGGTGCTCACTAATCCTCACAATCCTATTCCCATAAGGTAGTTGCTAACTCTAAATTTCCATGCTTGATAATTGCCTTTCTCTAACTTCTCTATTTGTGCATTATACTAAGCCATAACAAGCTCTAAGATATGTTCCTAGCTTCTACTCAAGTATTTGTATGCCTTATAAGGTGTGGATATTACCTTTTGATAGCTTCTCCCTTGCTAACCTTCGACTAATTGAAATTTCGATCAACGTCGTAACCCCCTTTTGATGTCTTCTTTCTTTGATAAGTCCTCCTTGTGCTTCCATGAGTTGTCTTGATTCCTTCAAGTCTTCAATATGATGGCCTCTGATGTCCTCAAGCCTCCAAAATGAATCTAATACCACTGATCGGTTTTGATTCTAACAACCCAATGCAACAATGGAAGATGGCTACCCTCCACTAGGTCCACAAGTAGTGATATATGCTCATTGTTCTAAATGTTTCTTTGCACTAATATAGAGACTTAAAATAAAATTTTTTATACTTTGAGTAAACTATAAGAGCTACTAAGAAAGCTTTATAATTTATCAAATGGGAGAACCCTCCTTTGCAAAATGGGCTATCTCTTTGCCAAACTCTCCGCCTATGTGCATAGATATACATTCACAAAGTTGGCGATTTCTCACAACTCACTAAGTGAGAGAACTTGAAACTTTGCAAAACTTTAGGGCACTATATGAGAGAACAAATGAAGCTTGAAATCAATCAAAATGAGTAGAATGTGAGAGAAAACAATGCTCTACAATCTGGTCCAATTAGATTTGGAAAAGCCTCACTACACCTCTAGATAAAGAGGAGTAGTAGCATGAGAAAATGAGACAAGAAAGGAAGGGGTCTGCTTGCAGGAGTTTATGACCACCAAATGGGAAACTTTTGGCCTGCATATGAATCAAGAAACAAAGGTGGCATGATGCTTATATAGAGTTTTACTTTTCCTACAATATAGCTAATCACCCACAAATTAGTGTAGGTGCACTTTTTGGTGGGTGATTGATGAGATTTGAATTTGATTGAAATTGTTGGATCTTCTTACTTGAATCCATGACTTTTGGTCCTCCTTTTTGATTGGTTAACTCGCAAAACTCTTGGTTGAGTCATTTTGCATGATTGAGACTTGATTTTTCAATACTAAGATACGTTTTTGGTATCCAATCACACACTGAACGGCTTGGAAGAACACATAGAAATATGACCAATGACTTTGAGGATCAGAGGGTCTCAAAGGTTATTGATTCAATACGAAGAGAATTCGGCAATTCAATGGAATGAATGCAATCTTTTATCTTAGATATTATCAACAAATAGTAGATCAATAAAGGATGCTTGGAGATGATAGAAAAGATACTTTCATTCCAATTGCACATGACTTTACTAGTGAACATATCCCGCTTAGCATAGTGACATCAAACATTTCTTAAGCTCTTGGAAAGTTCTCTCACAAGGACTCTAGCAAGAGTATTTGGGCAACATTTATAAGGTGGTTAGATACACGTTGGGTTGACATGCATATCACTCATTTTTCACTAAATTTGAGGTCGATAAAATCAATTACCTGCTAGGGATAGAACTTCCTTAGACTCATAAAAGCTTCAAAATTTCCAAAGCATCTTAGATATTTTTCTATGAAAGGAGTTGAAGTCGATGTTAGAGGACGAGACAACTACAAGTGGTTTCACTAAGGACTAAGAGTTTGCACGTGTGGACATTCAAAGGATGGCTCAACGTCAAGAGTGAAATTGGAATCAAGCACCTAGACTCAATGGAGGAGAAACTCCACCAAATCTTGGAATGCAGCATATTACCCAAGGAAGAGATGAACAGAAAATCATTGCTTGAAACTAAAGTCAATTATTTGGAAAAGAATATGGATATTTTAGTTACATAAATAGCAATCCTAAAGAGTATTCAAGATAATAAAATAAGCAACCTTTCAATCCACCTTGAAAGTGCATGTGGTGTCATGTGTTTTAACATCTATACTAGAAAAGAAATTTTCTGAAGGAATCAAAACAATCCAATTGGGTCACTAAAATAGATAGACAAATAAGTGATTACATGACCATGAGACCCAAGAAGAAACTTAGGGAAAGAAGGAGTGGAAAATTTCTATGAATCTTCGAGAAGCCACAAGACATTACCATTTAGACTTGATGGCGATGATGAAGACAATGAGTTTTGGAATCATGTCTATGATATTTCTCGTCAAGGCAAGTTAATAGTTGAAACTCTATATGCTTCAAGCTTCAATATCTGTGCAAAGAGCTATTGGAACACGTTGTTTGATATTTTGTTAGTCTATGTTCATGAAATGAATATTGTCAAGAAAAGGAAAAGGCCGGATTAGATAGAGGGTCCTACTAAGAGAACTAGAAGGTCTAGGAAAGATGTAGAAAGGATTACTTCTAGGAAAGAGGTAGAGAAATCTGAGTTTAAGAAGTATTCGTTCACCTCCTCAAGTAAAACAATCTTTGTAAAGCTCTATCCACCTTCAAAAAATGTTCCTCTGAATAGGAATATAGAGAATACACTAGGACATGACATCAACTTTATAAACTAATAATGAAGCCCACCTACTTCTGGCTAGTAGGAACTTTTCTCCACCAAAGCTGATGAAAATGCTCATGTTTGCTTGAGTATTTTCTTGATAGATCCCACTTGCTTGTGTCTAAGTATTTTCTTGATGGAACCCACTTATTTGTGATTGATAGGAATTTCTCTAGAGAAAAGTCAACGAAAATGATCATATTTCTCTATTTACGGTGGTGAAGTATGAGTTTCGATGCAGTAAAATTTTTGAGAAGGTGCAAAGTATATCAACAAGCTAAATATCCGTTTAGAAAAGATGAAATGCCTCTTAGAACAATGATGGGAAGTAGGGCTTTTCCCAAATGGTTCATAGATTTCATACGACCCATAAGCTTCCTTCTCAAGGATGTCACGTTACGTAAATCATTGTCAAAACTTGTTATTTGAACAATGTGTGTACAAGTAAAAGATACAAGAAAATTAAGCTCACATGATAAAAAAGTGGTTATTTGAATATTTCTTTAACACTTTGGGCTTCCTATCGAGATAGATAGTGATCTAGGAAGGCGCTTTGTGAATGAAGTGATTGAGCATTCAGTCACAAATTTCATGATGACACATAGAAAAGTAGTTCCATATCATCCACAAGCAAACGATCAAGCATGCAGTTGAAACAAGGTCCTATGCATGGACCTAACGGAGTCTGTATGTAATGGTACATCTCAGTAAAATAAGCGATTGGAACACATAATTTGAGGTTAACTAATATCATATAATATGGTTGTTGATGCAAGCCCCTTCAACCTAGACAAGGAATGACAAACCATATTCGACATCTTAGTACCATATCTTAGAGTTCTCGAAGATATCGATGGAACTCTTTGAGTTGTGTAAAGATAAGGATGGATAGGACATGAACTCGTAGAAGTGGTTGGTAGTTTACAATAACTAGAAGACACTTGAGTCAGAGTTGCGGAACATATTTATGCGGCCGAAAAAATGATAGAAGGCCCTTTTGTGGTAATCATCGTGTAACACTGTCGTTGATTGTTCGGAAAGAAAAACATATACGGTATTCATTAAATTTTCCGACCTAGAAATATAAGAAATAAACTTTCGGATCAAGACATGTGCACATAGGAAGCGCCATTAAATAATAATTTTTAGACGGAATGCATCTATTTGGATGCCTTTAAGAGCAAATTTTCAGATCAATGAGTCCAAGTTTGAATCTTGTCTTTGAACATACCAAGTTCCGAATTAAATAAGCTGGATTAAAAAAAAAAAAACAAGCTATGTGATTTCGCTTACAATTTTGATTCAACACATAGTATTATTCACATCGACAGTGTCCTCATTGACATGCGAATCTTATGGAACTCTGCTGTAAGAAAAAATATATATCTGTATACGCGACAACCTCAGGTGTGCCTTTACGCAAGATCCGAGGCATTCAAACTGCTTTCACAGCACATGCCACGCCATAGGAGCTTCCGGACTCACAGATGTGACAGAGAAACGAGTAGAGATTGACGCGTATGAAATGTTCCCGTTATTCACGCTTGCCAAGGTACACTGTTTCGAATTTTAATCATCCTCCACGCGGGATCAACGTACCGCGAAAGGTTTCTGCACGTGATTATGGCTCTTTCTGTTTGAAGCCGAGTTCTTGTTTTGTGTTGAAATTGAAGTGCATGATCGTTGTTTGTAGAGTCTTCCATATCTATAGAAACCCTTCTCTTCTATTGTAGGTGCGTTTAGCTTGTTTAGAAAAGAGAGAGAATAACAGAGAGAGAGAGACAGCATGCCATAGATTTGTGCGGTTGCGCAGATTGAGGAGATGATACTGAATCCAAAGCATGTGTACAAAGACTTTCTCATGATCATGTCATCAGTGCAGGTTTGTCGGAGCCATGTGAAAGTTAGTCATTGTTCTTCTAGATTATAATAAGAAGACGCGCACCATAAAGAACAATACATACGCAGATGAGAGAGAGAGAGAGAGAGAGAGAGAGAGAGAGAGAGACTCAGAGTCATGAATAAGTGAAGTTGCGGATATCATTGAAACGTTTCGCCTTCCAGAGGGTATATGAACTGAATGATATGACAATTGCGCTTATTATGCACAGCACACTCGAGAAGGTAAACGATATTATGCGCTTGTTGTTAGGGACATAAGATATACTAAAAAATAACAACTCATTTCGTTATATCACGACATAAAGGATGGTATTAGGAGGGATGGATAAAATATTTCTTACGATAACATAAATACGTAATATAGGATTTGATGCCTCATCTGTTTAATTGTTAGTGGATTTGATGAATCATCTGCTTAATTGTTAGAGGATTGTTAAAATAATTCTATATATTTTTTTCCATAGTTCGTAGATATATTGTGGTATGCTTTGCACAATTTTATAAAGTGGCCTGAATATGCTTAGGCATCTGAATAAAAACACGGACAATTAAGCTATAACACACACACACACACACACATATATATATATATATATATATATATATATATATATATATATATATATATATATATATATATATATATATATATATATATATATATATATCTGATGCATAACGGGTATTAATATTTCTTAAGAATCCTGGCTGTGTACACGACAACGTCAGATCCTATGCATTTTAACTGCTTTGACAGCTGATGCCACTCCATAGGAGCTCAGGGACTCACAGATATGACGCGTCTAAAATGTTTCAGTTGCTTTTTTTTGGCGCTTGCCAGGGTACACTATTTCAAATTTTCATGCTTCTCCACGCGGAATCAACGTACCGCGAAGCCTACTTGTTTTTTATTGAAGCCTACTTCCTCTTTTGTATTGAAATTGAAGTGCATGATTGCGGTTTCTACTCTCCCATGTTCATACAAACCGTCCTGTTCTATTGTAGGTACGTGTAGCTTGTTTAGAAAGAGAGAACAGCTCTGTGTGTGTGTATGAGAGAGAGAGAGAGAGAGAGAGAGAGAGAGAGAGAGAGAGAGCATGCCATAGGTTTGTGCGGCTGCGCGGATTCAGGACACCATACTGAATGGAAAGCATGTGTACAGAGACTTTATCATGATCATGTCACCAGTGCAGGTTGGTCGGGGCCATGTGAAAGCTGGTCATTCTGTTCTTTTAGATTATAATAAGAAGACAAACATTTACATACACACGTTAGAATGGTTTATACATACATTTACATACGCTTTGACATACACAAAGATACATGCACAAATACATACATTACAATGCATTTTTTTAACAGAAAGTTAATTTTTAGATCTACAATGTCTTTTTGCATGTGTGTGATCAAATTTTTAATATCCTTAGCGGCTTTCATTAAGGCCTATTGGTCTTTTATGCGTGTAGGCGACTATGCCTTGTTAATGCACACATACATGTCTACACACACACACACACACACATATATATATATATATATATATATATATATATATATATATATATATATATATATATATATATATATATATATATATATATATATATATATATCACTGCATAGATTACCAAAGCATTACTTCTGAAGGCAACAACAATTAAAAACTTAGGGTTTTTTAGATAAATATATAATAAAAGTGCGGCTTTACAATGTATATCATTATATATCACTAGAAACGTAAAATATTATTGAGTACTATATATGCTTAAAAACATAAAAAACTTGGGTGCTAGAATACTAGTATAACTACTTAAATATCCAAAAAAAAATAGGGGTTAACTTATAATACATAAGGGAAGCAAACAATCCAAGCATAATTTTTGTGATTGCCTAATTCATGACATGGGCTAAGCATTTAGATTAATGACAAAAAATGGATGGAAGAAATGCCTAGTTGACGTATCCTAAATATCATACTTTTGTGTCTTTTCCCCCAAATGTTCATTCCAAATACTCACTACTAAAACATTTTATTTTTAATATCGTCTTCTTCCATTCTTACTCACTGACCCACCTCTAGATATGGTAGCCCCTTGGGAAGAAAAGAACTTTACTACTATACTTAATTTTTTTTTTCAGGGTACAAGGAAAGTTGAAATGACAATGAAATTGAAATGTCCAGTTGGGCAGGAATCGAACCCAGGCCATCATTCCCATGGTGTTCGATGCTATCCGCTACACTAAACCCATTTGGACAACTACTATACTTAATTAAGATTCCATGAAAGATGCAAATGAATCAAGTAGAAGAAGGATGATATCACATAGTCTTGTGGTTTTCTATTGCATGCAGGAGCCTCATGCATTTTTTCTCTATTATGATAGAAGTTATATAAAGTGGCCAACGGGGATAAGAGAAAATGACTCTATTTGGTTCCCGATCAGCGGCATAAGGGGGGTGTAGCCTTGGAACCTCCAAACTGCAAAGTGGTTATGGAACAAGGGGTTCAAACAGTGGAAACAGCTCTAGAAACAAGAGGCCAACTAGTGGATTAGGTTTGAAGACTTAGACCCGAGACATAGAGTTACCCTCGAGGAATGGACTCTTCTTCAAGGCAGGTGTCTAGCGTGGGACCGCTCAACTATCGTCCTTCTCTGCGGACAGGATCTTCCCTACCTAGAGGGCCTCAAATGGAGCAATGGTAAGAAAATATCAAGAATCCCCAACTTCAAAGAGAACCTAGATGTTCATCACATCCTTAACAAGAGATGGTGCCTTTCTTGGACCAAACTTCGATGGGAACTTAAGTTCATGTCTATTTGGCACCCCTAATTGAGATCAAAAAGTCCGTTCTCATGTGGCAGATATTGCATAAGGGAATCTGGTCCAATGCAAGGACTAACAAAATTTGTGGTGTACCAACATGGTGCAAGCGTTGCCATCGATGCATCAAAGATTTAGCTCACTTGTCCTTCGATTGCCCAAAGTCGCGTGTTATCTGGCATCATGTGACACATGTATTGAGGCTCATGAACCATATCAATTGGCAGCAGGTGCTGTTGGGTGAGGTGGTTGGCTGCTCATTGAGGCTGTGGAATGCCATTAGGGATGAGACTCTTTGGAAGATTTGGAGGAAGCGGTGGGCTGTCAATTTTGGCCAAACTCCTAAGAAATGGTTGGTCGTTAAATCCTTTTATCTTCTAGGTAAAATAATCTCTTGAGATAAAAGATCTCCACCGTTTAAAACATCACTATATTTATCTCCTCGAAAACAACAAATTGAAACCCAAATGGGTCCCACATGAGCCTCATTTGTAATGCCCTACTCCTCCCTTGCATTGTGGTATTTGGGGGATCCCATGGACACTAGTCCCATTCACTTGTAACTTTTCTTCTTTATTTTAATTAAAGTATGAGAGAATAGGCTAAGGCCGAAGTTCCTTGAAAAAAAAAATCATAGAGATTCCCATGAACATTAAAACTCCAAGAAAGATCATATTTCTTTCATCAATATTGAGCCCAACAAATATATGAAGGCAAAGTCAAATTGGTCAAAGTCAAACTAGTTAAAGTCAAGATGGTCAAGATCAAAGCGTTCAAAGTTCAGTTGTCAAGGTGCACAAGTAGTGCACAATCAATTTATTCACAAGGGTTATGTTATACACAAAGTGCATGCAGGTTGCTGATTGTCTTTTTGTAAGTTTCAAGGGTTTTAAAGGCGTTTGGAAGGTTCAGGTGAACCTCCCCCTTAGTGCACATATTGAGGAAATGAAGGCAAAAGTAAAGGTATGCGAATTGGAAGCAGTACGTTAAAGTGAAATTATGGCCCCCCATTGAAAATTTTGTTGTTCTCGTAAAGTCACTATAGGACAAAAGAGGGAGTCGTTGGCTATGCACATTTTAGATGTCCAAGCACCAAGATACTCTATCAGTTAGGAGTGTACGTACATGAACCAACACGCATCTCAAAGCATGCATTATTCTTGGTTAGACCAAGCAAGGTAGCATAGTCTACACTAGGAGAGAGAACAACAAGAGACATTGAGTGAGTGTGCGATGTAGAGAAGGAAGAGTGAGACAAAGTGTGCACGAAATGTGGCTTAGGTGTGTGCAGAGGAGTGTTAAGAGAAGCAATCAAGGTGTCATAAGGTCCCATTCAAGCTGTGTGTGTGTCGATAGAAGGTGTCCATGCCTCCTCCCCTATTGGAGGCTTGAGTGCAAGGTGTGCACAAGTGCAAGCTCTTGGAGAAGATTGAGGTCTTGTGGAGAGAAGATCGATGTGTGAAAGAACCTTGGGTATTTTGTAACCTTGTTTGATTGTGTACTCTTTGGGATTATGCATTATGCACAAAGAGCATTTGGCTTTGTGCTATAAATCATCATTGTATTTTTCTCTTTATAATCTATATACAGAATCTTTCGATATCTATATATCTCTTCTTCTCCTTATTCCTTCTACTATAAACACTCAAGTCCCTTTCTGCATGAGAATCCTCCAACAATAAGTGAAATTAATAAATTAAAAAATGAGTTTCTTTAAGATAAATATTAGTATATTTATATAAATACCCAAAGATTTAGGCCTTGCTATTTATTAAATGTTTCCCATGAACTTTAGTTTTTTTAAGGAACATACTAATGTGGGATATTTTCCCTTTGTAGTATTGCACTCATACCACGTTGTTACAATGATGTAGTGTGCAAGAATATAATCTCTGTTGGAGGATATGATGGATAGATTCTAGAGATAAAGTTGTGTTGCAAAAGCCTACTTCACACCAGCCAAGAACAAGTTGTGGATAGTATAGTAGGCCCCTTTAGCTTCTTGTTGATAAAAAGTAATCACATATGCTCTATGGAGCACGATCCTCTAATCAATGGATCAAAATAGACAAGTAGAAGGTTAAACAAAGACCATAGACCTGCTATTTTGGTCTCTTAATATGTTCAATAAAGTGATCAGTGCTTTTAACCTGTTAGGAACTGAATAAATTCCTTCTAGGAGTATCTAGATAAATTAACTAGCTATCAATCATGAGTTGTTTCTATACAAAATATGGACTACACATTGAGAATGATGCTTCGCAAGTTAGAGGACTTGCACGATATTTTTTGGGTACTTCAGTGTGCAAACTAGAGAGGAAAGGTATGAAGATATCTAACGATTGGAAAAGGAAATAACGATGAAAGTTTGTAGCTAGCTTTAACTAGATAGTATACTAAATCAATAATACTTTAAATCACATCAAATGATCAACCATGCACTGACAACATGCTCTTAGAAGTTCACTGTTTTGAGATGATGGAAGCAGAAAAGTGAAGTAGAGATATGATGCATGTGTATATATTAAATCATATAATACTACAATGACATCGGCAATATTCAATTGTATAATGTGAGGGTAGTGAAGTGGCTAAAGAATGAGCACACTAATCATGCAAGCTTTGAATTCAAATTTAAATTCTCACCATAAAGTGAGTCCTAAACTATAGGATTTATTCTCTCATCAATCATCAACCAAGTAACCCAAGATTTGATCCCTCCTAAATCCACGTCAAAGTACTGCAGTAATCATAGGTATTTTTACAAAGATAAAAGGTAAAGTGACTTTTACAAGGGGAGAGTCATATGTGACTATATGAGATACATGCTAGTTAGCGAAGTATTTAGGCTTGGATTCGTTTGCACCAACAATATCTCGCATGACTCTTGCATGGATGCAACTAAACTTAGAGATGTATGACAAATCTACCTTCATATCTAGTTGTAAGAATCCCCCTTCATCTCATCCTTGTACTAGTCCACCTATAAGACATGCCTCACCTATGGATATGAGATATCCAAGTTATCATTGACTCCTGCTTCTAGAGTTATTAATTATTTCAAAGAAATGATAATAGGTCCATTGGATCATCTATTATCTCACTTAGAATAGCTATCTCATAACATACATCACAAGCTCCATGTTCATCATATGGTGGGAGATGTTTTGGCAATCATAATGATTCATCTGCACCACCACGATCATGTCGTTCTTCAATAATAGCCACTTTGACCACACCTAGCAGACCTTGGGGTATACACAAGCATGATGATTCCAAGATGTATTAATGTGATTAGGCTAGAATCATCCGTCTAGATAGATTTAGCACATGTGAGCACCAATATACAGAGTCACTTGTGAAACTTTAGTAAAAAAACTTGAAACTATGCAAAGGAGCACAATCACGATGAACTCAACTACCTAAGAGAGTGTATCTATCAAAGGTATCATTAAACACGTTCATGCATGTCAATATATAATAAATGGAAGAGAGGTCTTTTAGCTGAGACTCTAACACATAGACATGATCTAGCCACAAAAGCTACTTTTGAGGGGCTTTGTAAACCCTTTCAGAGCATGAGTGGTAGCAACTAGTGGAGATTACAAAATATCTTGAACATTATCAACTATAGAAAGAGGTGGACTTTGGAAATTTAGGAAACATGGGGATCTTGAATTTAGGAAGTAGTAGAATCGATAAATTTGTTTAGAGTTTGTAATTTCATCATTCAGAATGGATAAAATTGTTTAGAGTTTGTATCTTTTCATCATTTCAAGAAAGACAATTTGTTTTGTTAGTTACTTTTTTTTTAATTATTGGGTTCACTTTGTAGCCATTGAATGTCATCCAAGATGTGGAGAGGAACAAGATGGGTATGCATGACGCCTTAGTGAGGTGTTGGTTCATTTGGGGAGCATGGGAGAGAGGATCATATGGGATCATCTAAGTTTCATTTATCCTCAACATTGACGATAATACATTAGTGGTATATATATATATTGTCATTATTTGATATTTGTTTTTATGTAAATTCAATACAATCACACATTTTTGTGTCCCATTACACGATATTGTCTCATATTTCCATCATTCTCATCCTTGCAATTAGTTTCTTTTTAAGACATCCATCTTGGTATCTTCAGGTGCAATCTACCATGTATTTCTTGTGTATGCAATCTTATACCCATGGAAATACTTTTTTGGCATCAGATAAATGCATGTATATGTATCCTTTTATTCATGAGGTCCTGCTAAGCATGTCCATTAATCTCAATTTCACTTAAGGTTCTCATTATGATTTTCAATAAAACTTGATGATTATGATGTTTATGGCACTTTTTATGAAATGATGTTTATGGCACATTTTATGAAATGATGTTTCATGTCACCAATGCAGGTTGGTCGGGGCCATGTAAAAGTTGGTCATTCTATTCTTTTAGATTATAATAAGAAGATACACATTTACATACACACATGAGAATGGTTTTTAAATACATTTACTCACACATTCACATGCACAAAGATAAATGCACATATACATACATTACAATGCTTTTTTTAGCAAAAAGTTAATTTTTAGATCTAGAATGTCTTTTTGCCTATGTGTGATCAAATTTTTAATATCCTTAGTGGCTTTCATTAAGGCCTATTGGTCTTTTATGCGTGTAAGCGACTATGCCTTGTTAATGCATACATACATGTCTACACACACGCACACACACACACACACACACACATACATATATATATATATATATATATATATATATATATATATATATATATATATATATATATATATATATATCACTGCATAGATTAACAAAGCATTACTTCTGAAGGCAACAACAATTAAAAACTACGGGTTTTTAAGATAAAAATAGTATATATACTTAAATATATAATAAAAGTGCGGCTTTACAATGTACATCATTATATGTAACTAGAAACGTAAAATATTATGGAGTACTATATATGCTTAAAAACATAAAAACGTTGGGTTTTATAATACTAGTATAACTACTTAAATATAAAAAAAAAATAGGGGTTGACTTATAATACATAACGGAAGCAAACAATCCAAGCATAATTTTTGTGATTGCCTACTTCATGACATGGGCTAAGCATTTAGTTAATGATAAAAAATGGCTGGAAGAAATGCCTAGTTGACGTATCCTAAATCTCATAATTTTGTGTCTTTTCCCCCATATGTTCATTCCAAATACTCACTACTAAAACAATTTATTTTTAATATCGTCTTCTTCCATTCTTACTCACTTATCCACCTCTAGATATGGTAGCCCCCTTGGAAGAAAAGAACTTTACTACGATACTTAATTAAGATTCTATGAAAGATGCAAATGAATGAAGTAGAAGAAGGATGATATTACATAGTCGTGTCGTTTTCTATTGCATGAAGGAGCATCATGCATTTTTTCTCTATTATGATAGCATTTATATAAAGTAGCCGGATGGATGACACAAAATGACTCTATCTGGTTCGCGATCAGTGGCATAAGGGGGTGGAGCCTTGGAACCTCCAAACTGCAAAGTGGTTATGGAACAAGGGGTTCAAATAGTGGAAACAACTTTAGGAAAAAGAGGCCAGCCAGTGGATTAGGTTCGAAGACTTAGACCCCAGACATAGAGTTACCCTCAAGGAATGGACTCTTCTTCAAGGCAGGTGTCTAGCGTGGGACCGCTCAACTACCCACCTTCTCTACGGAGAGGATCTTACTTGCCTGGAGGTCCTCAAATGGAGCAATGGTAAGAAAATATCCAGAATCCCCAATTTCAAAGAGAACCTAGATGTTCATCACACCCTTAACAAGAGGTGGTGCCTTTCTTAGACCAAATTTCGATGGGAACTTAAGTTCATGTCTATTTGGCACCCCCTAATTGAGATCAAATAGTCCGTCCTCATGTGGAAAATATTGCATAAGGGAATCTGGTCCAATGCAAGGGCTAACAAAATTCATGGTGTGTGCCATGGTGCAAGCCTGCATCGAAGATTTAGCTCACATGTTCTTCGATTGCCCAAAGTCCCATGTTATCTAGCATCATGTGACACGGGTATTGAGGCTCGCGAACTAGATCAATTGGCAGTAGGCGCTGTTGGGTGAGGCGTTCGACTACTCATTGAGGCTGTGGAATGTCATTAGGGGTGAGACTCTTTGGAAGATTTAGAGGGAGGAGTGTGCTATCAATTTTGGCCAAACTCCTAAGGAATGGTCGATCGCTAAATCCTTCTTTCTTATAGGTAAAATAATCTCCTAAGATAAGAGATCTCCACCGTTTAGACATCACTGTATTTATCTCCTCGAAAACAACAAGTTGAAATCCAAATGGGTCCCACATGAGGGAGATGATAGAGTTATCAGCCTCATTTGTAATGCCCTCTAGCTTGCCATACTCCTCCCCTACATTGTGGTATTTGGGGGGTCCCATGGGCACTAGTGCCATTCACTTGTAACTTTCTTCTTTATTTTAATTAAAGTCCGGGAGAATAGGCTAAGGCTGAAGTTCCTTTAAAAACAAAAATCATAGAGATTCCCATGAACATTAAAACTCCAAGAAAGATCATATTTATTTCATCAATATTGAGCCCAACAAATATATGAAGGAAAAGTCAACTTGGTCAAAGTCAAACTATTCAAAGTCAAGATGGTCAAGATCAAAGCATTGAAAGTTTAGTTGTCAAGGTGCAGAAGTAGTGCACAATCGATTTGTTCACAAGGGTTATGTTATACAGAAAGTGTATGCAGGTCACTGATTGTCTTTTTGTAAGTTTCAAGGGTTTTAAAGGCATTTGGAAGGTTCAGGTAAAGCTCCCCCCATTATTGCATATATTGAAGAAATGAAGGCAAAAGTAAAGGTATGTGAAGTGGAAGCAGTACGTTAAAGTGAAATTATGGCCCCCCATTGAAAATTTTGTTGTTCTCGTAAAGTCACTATCGAACAAAATCGAGAGTCGTTGGCTATGCACATTTTAGATGTTCGAGCACCAAGATACTCTATCAGTTAGGACTGCACGTACATGAACCAACACGCATCTCAAAGCATGCATTATTCTTAGTTAGACCAAGCAAGGTGAGCATAGTCTATACTAGAAGAGAGAACAACAAGAGACATTGAGTCAGTGTGCGATGTAGAGAAGGAAGAGTGAGACAAAGTGTGCAAGAAATGTGGCTTTGGTGTGTGCAAAGGAGTGTTAAGCGAAGCAATCAAGGTGTCATAAGGTCCCATTGAAGCTGTCTGTGTGTCGACACAAGGTGTCCATGCCTCCTCCCCTATTGGAGGCTTGAGTGCAAGGTGTGCACAAGTGCAAGCTCTTGGAGAAGATTGAGGTCTTGTGGAGAGAAGGTCGATGGCAGAAAGAACCTTGGGTATTTTGTAACCTTCTTTGATTGTGTACTCTTTGGGATTATGCATTATGCACATAGAGCATTTGGCTTTGTTCTATATATCATCATTGTATTTTTCTCTTTATAATCTATATACAGAATCTTTCGATGTCTTCATATCTCTTCTTCTCCTTATTCCTTCTACTATAAACACTAAAGTCCCTTTCTGCATAAGAATCCTCAAACAATCAGTGAAATTAATGAATTAAAAAATGAGTTTTTTAAGATAAATATTAGTATATTTATATAAATACCCAAAGATTTAGGTCTTGCTATTTATTAAATGTTTCCCATGAACTTTAGTTTTTTTAAGGAACATACTAATGTGGGTTATTTTTGTTCTGTAGTATTGCACTCATATCACGTTGTTACAATGATGTAGTGTGCAAGAATATATTCTCTGTTGGAGGATATGATGGATAGATTCTAGAGATGAAATGGCACTACAAAACCCTGCTTCACACCAGCCAAGAACAAGTTGTGGATAGTATAGTAGGCCCCTTTAGCTTCTTATTGATAAAAAGTAATCACATATGTGCTATGGAGTATGATCCTCTAATCAATGGATAAAAATAGACAAGTAGAAGGTTAAACAAAGATCCTAGACTTGCTATTTTGGTCTCTGCATATGTTGAATAAAGTGATCAGTGCTCTCAACCTACTAGCGGCTGGCTAAATTCCTTCTAGCAGTATCTGGATAACTTAACTAGCTATCAATCATGAGTTGTTTCAATACAAAATATGGACTACACACTGAGAATGATGCTTCACAAGTTAGAGGACTTGCACGATATTTTCGGGGTACTTCAGTGTGCAAACTAGAGAGCAAAGATATGAAGATATCTCACGATTGGAAAAAGAAATAATAATGAAACTTTGTATCTAGCTATAGTAGATAGTATACTAAATCAATAATACTTTGTGATCAACCATGCACTAAGAACATGCTCTCAGAAGTTCACTATTTTGAGATGATCGTAGCAGAAAAGTGAAGTAGAGACATGATCAATGTGTATATATTAAATCATATAATAGTACAATGACATGGCAATGTTCAATTGTATAATGTGAGGGTAGTGAAGTGGCTAAAGGATTAGCACACTAATCATACAAGTCCCTCTCAATCGATCTCTGTAATCGGGCTCTTCTACGCGAACCGTTTTTATCCTCTTTTATAGTTGAAGTTGGAGCCAAGCTTTGAATTCAAATTCAAATTCTCACCGTAAAGTGTGTCCTAAACTATAGGATTTGTTCTCTCATCAATCATCAACCAAGCAACCCAAGATTTGATCCCTCCTAAATCCACGTCAAAGTAGTGCAATAATCATAGGTATTTTTACAAAGATAAAAGGTAAAGTGACTCTTACAAGGGCAGAGTCATATGTGACTATATGAGATACATGCTAGTTAGCGAAGTATGTAGGCTTGGATTCGTTTGCACCAATAATATCTTGCATGACTCTTGCATAGATGCAATTAAACTTAGAGATGTATGACAAATCTACCTCCATATCTAGTTCTAAGATTCCCCCTTCATCTCATCCTCGTAGTAGTCCACCTATGAGACATGCCTCACCTATGGATATGAGATATCCAAGTTATCATTGACACCTGTGTCTAGAGTTATTATTTCAAAGAAATGATAATAGGTCCATTGGATCATCTATTGTCTCACCTAGAATAGCTATCTCATAACATACATCACAAGGTCCATGTTCATCATAGGGTGGGAGATGTTTTGGCAATCTTAATGATTCATTTGCACCACCACGATCATGTTGTTCTTCACTACTAGCCACTTTGACCACACCTAGTAGACCTTGGGGTATACACAAGCATGATAATTCCAAGATATATGGATGTGATTAGGCTAGACTCATCCATCTAGATAGATTTAGCACATGTGAGCACCAATATACAGACTCAATTGTGAAAGTTTAGTAAAAAAACTTCAAACTATGCAAAGGAGCACAATAACAATGAACTCAACTACCTAAGAGAGTGTATCTATCAAGGGTATCATTAAACATGTTCATGCACGTCAATATCGCATAAATGGAAGAGAGGTGTTTTAGCTGAGACTCTAACACACAAACATGATCTAGCCACGAAAGCTACTTTGAGGTGCTTTGAAAACCCTTTCAGAGCATGAGTGGTAGCAACTAGTGGAGATTACAAAATATCTTGAACATTATCAACTAAAGAAAGAGGTGGACTTTAGAAATTTAGGACACATGGGGATCCTTAATTTAGGAAGTAGTAGAATGGCTAAATGTTTTTAGAGTTTGTAATTTGATCATTGAGAATGAATAGATTTGTTTAGAGTTTGTATATTTTCATCATTTCAAGAAAGACAATTTGTTTTGTTAGTTAACTTTTTTTTTTAATATTGGGTTCACTTTGTAGCCATTGAATGTCATCCAAGATGTGGAGAGGAACAAGATGGGTATGCATGAGGCCTTAGTGGGGTGTTGGTTCATATGGGGAGCATGGGAGAGAGGATCATATGGGATCATCTAAGTTCCATTTATCCTCAACATTGATGATAATACATTAGTGGTATATATATACTATCATTATTTGATATTTGTTTTTATGTAAATTCAATACAATCACACATTTTTGTGTCCCATTACACGTTATTGTCTCATATTTCCATCATTCTCATGCTTGCAATTAGTTCTTTTTTAGACATCCATCTTGGTATCTCCAAGACCTGCAATCTACCATGTATTTCTTGTGTATGCAATCTTATACCCATGGAAATACTTTTTTGGCATCAGATAAATGCATGTATATGTATCCTTTTATTCATGAGGTCCATATAAGCATGTCCATTAATCTCAATTTCACTTAAGGTTCTCATTATGATTTTCAATAAAACTTGATGTTTATGATGTTTATGGCACAATTTATGAAATAATGTTTATAAAATCTTTTATGTTTATGTACATGTTTATGATTACGATTTTTATGATTATGATATTTGGTTTATGCACATATTTATGATTATTATGTTTTTAAGGTTTACAATTATGATATTTATGTAGATGTTTATGCAAACATTTATGATTATGATGTTTATGTACAAGTTTAGGCATATGTTTATGATTATGAGGTTCATTTATAGGCTTATGGTTATGATGTTTATATACTCGTTTATGCATGTTTATGTTGAAAAAGCTTATGCATAGAGAGTCCTACATAAGGTTGCATAATTTCAAAACTTTTTAAAGCTTCATTTTATTTTTTGGTCGTTACTGAGTCTAATATTCATGGTTATTGAGACACGCTCAGTGACAAACGTATTTGCACTTAAAAAAGAACAACAATTTTAATGCATAGTTCTCCATTAATCATCTAGACTTATATATCCACTTATATATAGATGAGAACATGTTTTTATTTTTCAATAGACTAGCAAGAAGCGTTCTAAATCACACAGAAAGAAACATAATAGAAGATTGATACAATTTTCCAATATGTAACTGACATATTCCTACAAATACGGCACAAAAACCTATGTGCCATAAGACCAATCATGACATATAACTTGATTCAACTCCTTTTTTCTAAGCTTCCTATGTTTTTCAATGAAACAAAAGTACATTGATTAAATTTAGTTATCTACAATACATGTAGGAATCGCATTTCACATTATATTAGCTATTGACCATACCTTCTACTCAAGGAAACGTTGTTGGAGGCATATTATTTTGCAAGATTATTGCCATGTATCGGGTAGCATGCCATGCCTCCTCTTGTCTCAGTGTGTGTGAATGTGTGCATGCATGGATGTGCACATGCATGTACATGTGTGCATTTTTGTGCATCTCTCTCTCTCTCTCTCTCTCTCTCTCTATATATATATATATATATATATATATATATATATATATATATATATATATATATATATATATATATATATATATATATATATATATATATATATATATATATATATATGTGTGTGTGTGTGTGTGTTTATATATATATGTGTGTATATATATATATATATATATATATATATATATATATATATATATATATACATATATATATATATATATATATATATATATATATATATATATATATATATATATATATATATATATATATGTATGTATGTGTGTGTGTATCAACTATTATGTGATAAATGTTTCTTGCTAATTCATATTTTAATTCCGATCATTTAGGGTGCGCTCCACCACTCTGTCCTAAAAGTGCAAGGATTACTTACTATAAGTACATTTTACTTTTAATTTTAATATTTTATACATTCAGTCAATCATGATATTATATTAAGTTATGTAGGAAATTTTAACTTTTATGGAGTAGTAAATTTCAATTATTCTAATTATTTTATAATCAAATTTTGTTCACTTAGAGTGTACTCCACCACGTTCTTCCCATGCATGGACTTCACATATGAAGTTCAACATGAATTGAGCTGATTCTCACTATTTAGAAAATATTCCATATTGGTGCAGTTGTTGTTATAACATACATTGAATTTCATGAAGAGAATGTATTGAACATGAGAATAATTATGGTGTTTTTGAGCGATCACGACCATGTGATTGTTGGTTGTTCACACATATGGCTATGGCATAGCATGAAGATGCAGAGACATAGAGATAGAATGTACAGATAAGAAAGAACATGTGCCTCACTTTCATTGATAAATGTGTATATGCATATACAAACGTAGGATCTCTTTGGAATTGATGATAGTTAAGAAAGGATGGTGGTTGCACACGGTCTTCTCAAGAATTCCTCTCAAAAAGATTTCAAAATGAAATTATCTAAGAAGAATCATTGCTAACTCTTTGTAGCGGCAAAGTCGCTTACAATTTCCACCCTTTTTCCTAGCATACAAAAACAAGTTTCAATGTTGCATTCGGCCTACCACATTGGATCTTTTACAATGATACTCACCATATTGGGTACCGAGAACATTTTTCCAATTTTTGAGGATGAATTCGAAGTATTTTCTTGATATTTAGTCCCTTTTTTGAGCTCCTTTTGTCTCCAAAAACAATTGTTTGGAAAGTGTCTTATCTTTCCACAAAAGGTGCATTACCTCATGCTCAAGCAATCTTTGGTGATATGATTAGTTCTTTAGCATATGCTACACATTCTGTTTGTAGCTAGTAGCATATCCCTAAGATGATTGGGTTTTTCGATGCTTTTCTTCTTGTTCTAAGGATTTTATGACATCCTCTAGGATTGGAATATGTTCCTTCTCATTTAAGAGAGAAATTATGTTTACAAAGCATTTTGGAAGAGACTCCAAGAGTATGGCTATTTTGTTTTGTTTGGGTACTAAACATTGAAGGAAATGCGATTGAGTCACAATTATTTTCATCCTATTTACAAGAGATGCAATATCCTCATTGGGATTAAGTGAAAGTCCATACAACTGCATTCTGAGGGTCATTTTATGTGCTCTGCATGAGAACCTAAGATGGTCTCCAACATCTTCCTAGCTTCATATGCGCTTACTTCCTCATCCACATAGTTTACATATGTGTCACTAATTGTGGCAATGATGACTTTGTATGCCTTATCTTGACATTGTGTCTTGGGCACTAGAGAAAGATCTTCTAATTCACATTCGATAGATGGAGAATGTTATGCAAATCTCCATATGCCTTCCTGCTTTAAGAAGCCTTCCATCTTTCTTTTCCATGTATGAAAGTTTGTACCTTTAAACTTATCTATAGCCTCAAATTTCATTTATACCTATCGAAGGCCTTACTAATAATAACTAGTAGTATCTAGTCCCACAAATTTTTTATAGCTTGTGAACTTGTAATAGTGGTGCATACCTTGCAAACAAGGTACCTTAGATGGAACACTTAATAAAGACAAGAGTTTCCCTATTAATCGATGAATTTGTAGTAGTGAAAATTCCTTTGGTATGGGCTATTACTTTAATTCACTACTAAACAATTAGTCAGATGATGGAATGTCCTTGGGCAAGTTGGTTTTCTTGTAATCATCTTCAAGCCAAGGATTATATCATAACTTATAATGAATCCTTTAGTTCTAGGATTATATATTCTATAACACTTTTGATTTAGTTCAAAGCCTATGAATACACATTTCTCTACCTTGACATCAAGTTTTTCTCTAATTTGTTAAGGTATTTCTACATATGCAATGCATCGAAGTATCCTGTAATGATCCAAGCTTGATATTCTTCTATTTCAAGCTTTAGAAGGTGTAATACCTTCCACAGATTGTTCATGCTTGATCTTGGGGTCGTCCAAAGCTTAGAGTAACAATACATTCCTTGTTACATGATTTGAAAATCCAAAATCAATATATAATACATGTTCATTTGATTTACCTTCTTCCATAATCACATTTAAAAGTAGAGTGATTTTTCTTATGATGTTCATCATTATAGTTGTTTTGGTCTCTCCTTCCTTTGCAAGATCCTTCATAGTTTTTGTTAAATGTTTTATTGTCATTGTAGCCAATGCGGTTGTTATCTCTCCCTCTACAACCTCCATAACCTCCTCTATCATATCCTCTCCTTCTATGATTCCTTCGATTCTTGATGCAATGCTTAATGATATGATTTTGAAGCCCACATATGGCACAAGGTGTAGACCTTTTTAGTTCTACCACCTCCTTGTATACTCCTCTACTCTTCCTCTTGAAAATTCCCCTCTACCTGCGAAGTTAGTTTAGAAGGTGCTTGATTCTTCATGAGATGTTTTGCTTTTGCTTTAGCAACTTTAGTTCTACCTTTATCATTGTAAAAGGTAAGGGATTGATTACCTTTTTTGTATCTCCATTCTTCATAAGCTTGGCTTCATGGGTGAAGAGTTGTCCAATGAGCATGTTCAAATTAGGTAATTGTGGACTTTTGGGGCCATAATTATATGATTTGTCCATCCACCATGACTACTGTCCACCATGGTCTCTTTGTTCTAGACGATTTGCATGCGCCACCCAACATTGAGGTCACTCTTATGTCACTTTGTGGATCTATATATAGATGCAGATATTAGCATCAACTTACATGTTACATTCAAAGCATTAATACTTATGGACTTTTTTCTAAATGCAACCTCTCTTACTAGTAGAGGGATTATGAATCGAGAACAACAATAATTATATATTTATGAAAGAACTTGATCGGATGACAACATAGAAAGTTTAAAAATATAAGTGAATGATGTAATAATTCAATGTCTATTTACACATTTAAAGAGCATGAAAATATTCATGAAGTACAATATATGAGCAAAGATTATTAGTTGAAGGATTATTAGTTAGTTATGGATGGCATAGACCTCCAAGATCACCATTTACATGTATTATGTGATACTCATGTAATCAAACTTAAATTTGATAGTGGAATTTCATTCTCTCTACTTATGCTTAAATCTATGTTTAAAACTCCTTTGTCATTCATGTATGTAGATTTACTATTATGATCTTCATAAACTATTAGTTTTTTAAAATTTGATAATAATTTATATAATTGAATAGAAATGCTTTCACTCATGTATATAGGTTCCATCATATGATATTGAAACTATTCCACCACATCATTCAAAGTTACAAGTGAGAGATCATTAATAGAAGTCATCCATGATTATATCATAAGGGAAAAAATAATTGAAAAATAGTCTATGTAAGGAATTTCTTTAGTTATTATTTTACGAAGATTTAACTTTTCAAGTCACCTCCAAATGACCACAATGGCGTATTTTAAATGTATCTTAAATAAATTCTTAGATTTCATAGTTTTTAGAAATTGTTTAAAGTTGATGTTAAATTATTGTAATGTGTTCACTTGTCTTGAAGTTTGTGTAAATTTGATTTTTCCCACAATTTGCATGCCTTTCTAGAAGATGTGGAGTACTATAAAATCTCACCAAAAACCCATTTTTTGTTTTTCACCAATTGCCCTATCGACATATTCTTGTAGCATCATTTCCACACAAGATGGAGCCAAGCATCAATATTGCTCCAACAAATTCATTCTAAATCAAGGGAGGAGCCAATGAAAGTGAAAATTCTCAAATCATCATTATGGTGGATTTCACTTATTCAACAACAAGAAAGGTGTATGAGAGAGCTCTCAAGCCGAGAGAAATTCCAAGCTTTGCAATGGAGGAAAGAAAATTTATCCATTGGTTCCTAAGACTATTAAGCCTCCTACTTTTTGTATAGTACATGATCAAAATGAATTTGTAGAAGATGGGGGCAAAAGTTTATTTAGATATTTTTCAAAGATCTATAAATCATCTCATAACAATTTTCAATACGTCAATTAATTAAAGAATATGTTGCATCAAAATAAGTTACAGTTGTAAGAACTTCAAAAATAGTTATCACTTATGAATATTGAAGTAAACCATTTTAAGAGTATGAAGGTAATCATTTAAAAGAATTTGTAGACTTAAATAAAGGTTTGGGACAAAAAAAAAATTAGAAAGGAATTTAATAGATTGTGTGACAAATATGGTAGGTTTGAACATGTTTCATATTCATGAAAGAGTGATGTTTATAAATAAATTTAAGAACCATAATGATTTTCTAAAAGTGTTACAATTTGATGAGAATGAATCCTTCAAAAAGGTTGTATTTCAGGAGCTTCTAACGATAGGAAACTAGTACTACCCCCACTTGAAATTCAAGAGGTACGTGATACTATAGGAGTAAGTAGGAAAGGATATAGTGCTAGTACAAAAATATGGTATTCATTTATAAAGCACAATAAATTAAAAAATTTGGTTTACCAAGACCTCTACATCGTGGAAAATATAGAATTAAATACATGTGGGAAATCATAGAATTTGATTAAATGATAGAAAATCCAATAGGGTAATATAGAAACATTGAAGTTATTATCACATATGAAATAGGAAAACAAACCATGCAGTTCACTTAAAATAATCTTAATAATATATGTGTAAATATAAAAAGTCTTTGGATTATAATTGCAAGATGTTATGGAACAAACTTTTTTGACTCCAATGGTGTTCTAATTTTTTTTGAAGCTTAATGAAGCACAAATATAAAATAATAAAAAAATGGAAAGAATATGTATTGGATGATGGCCTCTTCCTAAATTAGCTCTCTAATGGATGCCAATTGATCAACAACCTCCTTGATCAATAGATCTTTGGACTTTATTCGAGGTAAAATTGAATCTCCTTCTTTCAAATTACAATAAAAAATGGAGGTGTGGTGGATAGAGTGTGCTCAAGTTCTATCTAAATCCCAAAAGTCCTTGGAGTGGGTTACTCACAGTGACATTCCAAATAGAATACAAAAGCAACATTTGTGTGTGCGAATATACATGGAAGATTATGGTGAATTTCAGGTTGAATGGCATCTTAGTGGGGATCTTAAACCCCTTAAGTGCATGTTTGGCATAAGTTGATGCGAAAATTGTAGATATCCTTGCTTATACTGTTTGGAAATTCCTTGTACAAAAGGCTAGATATCTACAAACAATAATGGGAAATCTCATTCATGACAAATGATGAATGTGTCACAGTATTCAAGTGCACTAATGATATGGAAGCCTATACTCGCAATTAAATTATCTAATGTTCATATATGTACATTACATACAAAACTAAGAATTTTAAATAAATTGCCTCGTTTTCATTTAGGTTATGCATATTCCATGTACATAAATGTATAAAAAAATATGAAGCCTTAATCTTAGGATGGAGATACTAATTTGTTAAAGATACCAAACTTTTACGAAGTAGCAATGATATTTTACAAGATGTGTCTATGGGAGGTTCAAAGCTAGAAGATTTGTGAGTAACACTGATGGTAGACAAAATAATGAAATGTGAGATATTGGAAAAATCTTTGTGAGGTCACTACAAATGTCAAGAGTAAACCAAAAGTAGCAAAGATGAGAATGTAGGTTTGGATAAGAATTGAATTTTATTTTTAACTTTTAGACAATAGCTTATTAGAAATAAATATATGGAATATTTCACAACAACAATGATTGAATTTTTAAGATCTATCATAAACGCTTTGGGGATGAAAGAGATCACATATTGCATGCTAAGTTAACATTTCCATTCATTTTCAAAATCATGAATGTACATCCATCACGTAGTAATGTTATGAATATTTTATTTTGGACAGCATATTCTACAGATTCATGGTCCTTATTTTTCACAAATCGGACCACTTGCTATGGGGAGGACACAAGGAATGGAAAAAACTCATTCTCAAAAAAAAAAAAAAAAAAACTAGCTTCTTGAGATGTACGTGAAAAGATAGTGGAACGATAAAAAGAAACTTAGTGAAAAAACTATTTGATTGGTTTTACAAAAGAATACTAAAAAGAATGAAATCTTCATAATTTAACTTGAAGCAATGAAGAGGAGTACATCCTAGAATTTTCTGAAATTTTTGATATCAAAGAGATTCAGTTTTTGTTTTCTACATTATCAAAGCCACTTTAAAAAGAAAAATTTGTCATTATTTTCGAAGATGAAATTTGTTTTTAGGTACCCATGGATCTATTGTCATGTACAGTGTGGTAGTGTTAAGTCTTATCTTTAATGAGAAACCTTAAATTGAGAGACATATTGTTATCAAAATCATTTGACATCATAGAAAATATTATAAGTAGCTTTTATGGAAACATGACCACATGGCATGAAAATCCCCAAATAACCATCTTTGATTGAAAGTTCTTATGTCTTAATCCATGTTTCTTTTCAAAATCCCTATTATAACACATTGAATGGGCTTGAGACTTGGAAGTTATTCATGTACAAGTTAAGATCAACACAAAGGAATTTTTCATTTCCCTCTTCTCGACATCAATGAAGAAATCTTCTCCATCACATCCTTTGACAATTGTACCAAAGTAGTATTCCTCTAGAACGTTAAAACAGAGCTGAATTGAGTGCAAAGGAATACATTCCTTCCTTCTAATATGATAGAATGGAATTTTTGGAAAGATTAAAGATTTTTTTGTGACCTTGATATTTTTCTTAGGCTCACTAATAACAATTCCTCCTTTAAAGAGTGCCACATCAAATTTTCAACCTAATTTGACTAAGATACAAAGTCAGTTTCTTTTTCTTCATCTCCAAGGCCTCAAAAGTCTTCAATGTGTAAACGCATTTGCTAAGGGCCACATCATTTTATTCTTCCTCAATAGATGTCTTTAACAAAATATTATCAAGATAAAGTAGGAAATTTATATGAGTTGGCAATAAGTAACATGGATCATCATGAACTAGATAGTTGAAGTGCATTTCCAGCATTGGAAATATTTTCCTATACTATTTTCGTATTTTTTTCCCTATTCAAAGGGTTCTATCCAAACATAGTTGGATACAGGTAATCAATCCCACTTATGGTCTCTCTCTCTCTATCTATCTATATATATATATATATATATATATATATATATATATATATATATATATATATATATATATATATATATATACATATATATATATATATATATAAACATGGACATATACATATACATATACATATACATATACATATACATATACATATACACATACACATACATATACATATACCTATACATATACATATACATGTACATATACATATACATATACATATACATATACATATACATATACATATGCATATACATATACATATACATATACATATACATATACATATACATATACATATACATATACATATACATATACATATACATATACATATACATATACATATACATGTACATATACATATACAAATACATATACATATACATGTACATATACATGTACATATACATATACATATACATATACATATACATATACATATACATATACATATACCTATACATATACCTATACATATACATATACATATACATATACATATACATATACATATACATATACATATACATATACATATACATATACATATACATATACATATACATATACATATACATATACATATACATATACATATACATATACATATACATATACATATACATATACATATACATATACATATACATATACATATAATATACATATACATATACATACACATATACATATACATATACATATACATATACATATACATATACATATACATATACATATACATATACATATACATATACATATACATATACACATACACATACATATGCATATACATATAAGTATACATGTACACAAACATATTTATAAATAGATATCGATACATGTACATATACATATACTTATACATATACGTATACATATACATATTTATCTCTAAAGGCATGTACTTATACATATACATTTTTATATACATCCACATATATTTATACATATACTTATACATATACATATACATATACATATATGTATACATATACATATACGTATTTGTATACATATACATATACATACACATATACATATACATATACATATACATATACATATACATATACATATACATATACATATACATATACATATACATATACATATACATATACATATACATATACATATACATATACATATACATATACATATACATATACATATACATATACATATACATATACATATACATATACGTATACATATACATATACACATACATATATATACATATACATATACATATACATATACATATATATACATATACATATACATATACATATACATATACGTATACATATACATATACATATACATAAACATGTACACATACATATACACATACATATACACGTGTCCCTATATCAATCATGAATAGTCTTCCCATCTTGTTTTCATGAACAAGTAATTTTTTTGTTTTTCGTTATCACTTCCAAATCTTGTTCTAGAAACGCACCAACTCAAACTAAATTATTGATGATATTGGGAACATGTAAAATATCACTCAATGTATTTGAGACACCATTCTACTGTATAAGAGGTGCATTTCCAATATTTTTTTATCAAGTGTAGAGTATCATCACCAATTGCCACGTACTCTATAGTCTTCAAGGGCTCTTTAAACTCAAACCAATCTCCACTATTTGTCATATGATTTGTGCATCCATAATATACGTACTAATTCTTCTCATTACCAACTTTAGATATACTATGTAGTACATTCTCCATTGCAAATATATTGACTCCACCATAATCTCTATCCAACCCTTCTACAAAAAAATTACCATCTGACGCATAGCGATTGTACTTATTTCTCTTTGGATATTTGGTTTATGGTAGAAATATTGTTTAAAATGGTCATATTTTCCACAATGGTAGCTATTTCACACGGGATCTACCTCTTGCACTTGATCTACCTCTTCCTCTTGGCATATCAAAAGTCTTTCGATGTGTAGAGCTTGACATACTATGACTTGAATCTCTTCCTCTATTTTCACTTCATCATGCATTCAATCCAAGCTTCACTTCCTTTATCATACATAATAATATCTCATGCTTCCTCTTATGTACTAACTTAAACAATGTGTGGAATAACACTCTCTGAAATGCATATGTATATCTCATGGATAACTTTTCTAGATTTCTTAATACAAGTTTTATATTTCTTTTGGAGGTGTACAATTTAGTTTTTTAGCAACTCAAGATATTCATCCTCAGCATTTAATAGTTCATAGACTCCTTTACCCATGCATTCTCCATTCTATAAGACCAAATGTGGTATATATAATTAATGAGTTTATCGCCTAGTACTTGAGCAATGATATCAACCATTCTTGTAACTTGAAGAGGTTTTCTATACTTTTGTAATTTTTTTGGGAAAAATTTGAAATATTTCGATAGTCTTTTAGCTGATTTTTCTTGATGTAAGAACCAATATTCCTCTGAGTTTTTCTAAATATCAATCTATTCTTCCTCTTCTATTTGCTCCATACATCTCCTATGCACTAATATGCTCACCTGTGACTCCTTCAAGAAAATTATATAGATTATTCTTTGTTCAATATGAATTTGAAGAAAAGAGAACGATCAAAACTACTCATGGAAACTGAGACACTTGGTAAGCATGAAGAGAACACGTAGCATACGGGAAATCCGAGTAACTCGAGGTTTAAATTACATAAATTCATCGTGTTGCCTACATGAGGTCTTTTTGGAATGTATTCCTCTTTGGCTCTTCCACCTATATGAGCAACATATATCTCATATGAGTATGCCTCATTTAAAAATCTCACCATGGTTCTCAATTTTTGTTCATGTCAATGGTTTTTGGTAGGAATACTATAACCTCATGACCAAGTGATTTCTCCAATTTAGGACCCACAATTCCCTACATATGGGTGACTATGTGTGAGTAGTGTCCATTCAAGGATCTACAAGTGAATACATCATGTCTTGTGCCACATGCATTAAAAAACAGAAACCAAAAAAGAAACCCAATTGTACTTTGTTTTATCCTCCAAAGCAACTCTACTTTTCTTTTACAAATATGTATGTATTTTTTCTTTTGGTATCACTCACAATGCAATCCCAAAATGCCTCTTCCAGGTTCTTATCACATGAGAATATTTCTCCTACCAATGTCGCAGAAAAACAATATCAATATGCCTTTGATTAATTCTTTTATTCCTTATTCCAAGTTTTCATCTTGCTAGAGTTCCAAGGCAAAGAAAGTTGTGCTTGGGAAAAATCTGAGAACATCTCTAAAATCTATGTAAAGGCTTACCAGCTTGGATTTGGTACAGAACGATCCATTGAGCTTCCTTATTGAAAATAATCTCCATTGCGCATTCTACAGTAGCCTTATAAGTAATCATCTGTATGTAATTCTATCCATATGCAGCACAGAATGCTCGACCTCTATTCAGCCCGCCCATTTTTCATCATTGGCCTCTTCCGTCAAGGAAAGCCTCAGATCTTCTCTAATCGTCTTCTTTCGTGACCAGATTACAAGCCACAATAGGCTTTCACCAAAAGCAGCTCAATGCAATGCTTGGAGAGATCTTTCAATCATGAACTTTGCAATTGTCCCCCTGCTATTCTTATAGTTTCACTTCGAATGTAGATTCATACAACTGTAGCGACGTATGTACAGAAACACATATGTATGTATGTATGTGCGTTAACATATACGTATTCATGTATATATGTGCATAGACACGTGTCTATCTATATATGTACATAGACACATATCGACATAACCATACTCTTGACATTCTACATATGAGAAAGTTATTTTCATTCAAAATGGAGGTGTCGTAAAATAATATCTTATCACATTTTCTTGTTAATGAAGCAGCTGGACAAACAAAGGCGTTAGCTTTGTATTCATTTAGATGGGAAAACTTTGAACAAAAAGATTCTCATACACTCACTTCCGTTTCTTGACATGCAAAGCTGCTTTAGGACAAATAAACAAAGCGCGCTCGCTCTCTCTCTCTCTCTCTCTCTCTCTCTCTCTCTCTCTCTCTGTGTGAACAATGCACGCACATACAGACACCGAACGCATACACGAAGTTTTTGGAAGGTTGCGATACAAATGCGTTGCAGTACGGAGACCTTTGGAACGAATACCTTGAAAACAACGTACGTACAATGGTGGAAAGCTAGGGCCATTCGTGAAACACATCTTCCCAGTGCCCTGAACATTTCCGAGTCTCTTTTCATCGACTATTTTCCTCTCTTTCGGTTACATGCACCAGCACAAGTATTTTACTCATTTTAGTTTACCAGAAAACTCTATTGCATGACTGAGATCTTGTATTGAGCTCAGCGAATATAGCATAGGCACAATGGACGTAAGCTCTCGTGCTTGGTGACGAAGATTTTGCGGTGCTTCCCCAAACCCTCTCTCTCTCTCTCTTTTTCTCTCGCTCTCTTTTTCTCGTGCACACACACTAGCGCAACGTCAAGTTTTTTTTTTTTTTTTTTTTAAATAAAAGAAGTTCGGCCTTAGCCTAATCTCTCGGACTTTAATTATAATAAAGAGAAAAAGTTACAAGTGAATGGGACTAGTGCCCATGGGACCCCCCAAATCCAACAATGCAGGGGAGGAGTATGGCAAGCTACAGGGCATTACAAATGAGGCGGATAAAATTATCATCACCCTCATGTGGGACCCATTTGGGTTTCAACTTGTTGTTTTCGAGGAGATAAATACAGTGATGTCTAAACGGTGGTGATCTCTTGACTCGGGAGATTCTTTTACCTAGGAGAAACAAGGATTTCTCGATCGACCATTCCTTAGGAGTTTGGCCAAAACTGACAGCACAACGCTCCCTCCAAATCTTCCAGAGAGCCTCACCTCTGATGGCATTCCACAACCTGGATGAGCAGCCGATCGCCTCACCCAACATCACTTGTTCCCAGTTGATTTGACTCGTGAGTCTCAAAACTCGGGTCACGTGATGCCAGATAACACGAGACTTGGGGCAGTCGAAGAACAAGTGAGCTAAATCTTCGATGCACCGATGGCAACGCTTGCACCATGGCGGCACACCACAATTTTTGTTAGCCCTTGCATTGGTCCAGATACCGTTATGCAAGATCTACCACATGAGAACAGACTTTTTGACCTCAACTAGGGGGTGCCACATAGACATGAATTTTAGCTCCCACCGAAGTTTGGTCCAAGAAAGGCACCATCTCTTGTTAAGGGTGTGGTGAACATCTAAATCCTCTTTGAAGTTGGGGATTCTGGATAGCTTCTTACCATTGCTCCATTTGAGGCCCTCCAAGCAAGGAAGATCCTGACCGCAGAGAAGGCGGGTAGTTGAGCGGTCCCATGCTAAACACCTGCTTTGAAGAAGAGTCCATTCCTCAAAGGTAACTCTAAGTCTCCGATCCAAATCTTCGAACCTAATCCACTGGCTGGTCTCTTGTTTCCAGAGTTGTTTCCACTGTTTGAACCCCTTGTTCCATAACCGCCTTGCAGTTTGGAGGTTCCAAGACTCCACCCCCCGAATGCCGCTGATCGGGAACCAAATAGAGTCAAGGTCAAGTTTTACTCTTGTGTGCCTTTGGACAAATTAACTCTTGTTTTGTGGAATAAGAAGTTTCATGGGTACTATGCTGGTTATATATATATATATATATATATATATATATATATATATATATATATATATATATATATAAATATATTTTATTATTATTATTATTATTTTTTTTTGCGTAATAGCCCCGTAAGCTTAAAAACAGATACAAAACAGAGGTTTAACTCAGTTCACTCATACTCCTGGCATTTGATAGGAAAAATCTGAACGTTCCGGGTCCACCATCGAATGTCGCACTATGTGAATAAGGGAGCGTCAAACTGAAAGTGAGATGGGTCTCCCCGTCGGAATAATGGTGTACCACTTTGATAGGAGCTTCGTATTCGATTGAGTATTTGAAAAGTCTAACCACTAATATTACCAATATGTTTTGGTTCTCAAATAGAATTGCCGCAATGTGTGAATAAATTGTCACACTGTGTGAATTGTCGCACCGAGACATCAAAAACATGCCGCTCTATCTGAAGCCACTCTTAGAAACTGGGCATGACAATGGATGCGTTATAATGAACCTGATTAGTGCAACGAATGTCTTACTAACATGGTAAGAAGAGCGAATCTGATTAACACATACTTTGCTTCGTCCACCTTATTTTTTTTGTTATTGATGGAGGGAGAGAAGATCTTATTAACATATACATCGCCCCTTCATCTTCTTTTGTTCAACAACAAAAAAAAAGAATAAAAAGGAGAGAAATAAAAGAGATTTTAAAAGGGAATTAGCAAAGACGAGAATCTTATCATCTCTTCATGATAGATGCACTTACCTTCCACCTTATTCATGTTGTGCATGAAGAACCGCTCGCTAAAGGAAAAATGAGCTTCTAACTCATCCAAAGTAGTGATTTTGTGCGTTAAAAGACACTACTCATCATCATCCACTTTAAGACTTTGGTCCGTAACCTTGGACGTCATCTAGTCTCGTTTTGTTTTCTTCCAAATATATTTCTATTGAAGGGAGCCTTTCGAACAAGGCCTCTGGGATGTTTAGATGTTTTTTTCCTCAACTTCCATAATACCAAGGATATGGAACTAGATGGAATCATTCTCTCTGATGTCCACCACCTACTTCCAATTCGTGATGCCCACCGGCTACACTTCATCAAGATTCTCTTTTGCTAATCCATGCTTTGGTTGTCCATTTATAAGCAAGTTTATTCACAATGCCTCTACATCATGAATGCCCACAATAAGCTCTTCCTTAGGGCTAAATTAGATGTCCCACTTGAGCTAACGCACCTCTCTTCTATTCAAGTCCCCACTCCAGGCAAAGTTTTTGCACACTCTTTCCATCATTTACAACTCATGTACATCTCATAGTATTAGGAAGGGGTTAATGAAAACATACATGCCTACCACATTCAATTGCATACCTTACCAATATTGAAACTTAATTTTGAGCTTGTTCAACACCCACATCCTTCTGTGATTAATGAAGGTTGCAAAGCCCATCTAAATCCAAAGAATACGCAGGATTAGATAAGAGGCGAAATCTTTACAACCTCGATCTTTGGAAAATTGTAAAGGAGGTTGGGAAATTGTTTTGGAAGCTATTATTTTTGAAGGATGAGGGATTGCAAAAGTTATCTAGGTAGCTGAACATTAAAACATTCAACCAATCTCACTGTGGAGGAACACATACATGTTAACAACAAATAACTTGAGCACCATTGTAATGTTGTACATGATGAAGAGAAAAACCTTAAATTTGACCCACCTAGACTCGGTCATTTTGGACAAGGAGATCATGTTGATAGAGGAAAACAAGAAAAAAAACGATACAAGTGGAAAATCTTCTTGACGGACCTCTTCTAAATTTAGTATCAATTTCCATGATCTTAAGGTTCTCTTAGATGACTTTCCACTCCAATGTGTTATAAGCTTTCTTCAAGTTTATCATAAACAAGATATGGTTTTGTTTCCTCATTTTCTCGTATTCAAACCCTTCCCAAACGTCAATGATGTCCTCTAAGGTCCACCTCCTTTTGATGATGCTTCGTTATGGATGGTGCTGGGTCTCTAATTTTCAAAATTATTCTTGTTTTCCTTCTTGTTTTATCTTAATAACGTACTTGTCCAGTCATTTGCAAAGGACACCAAAGTTAAAAGCCTCCCTTCACACCATGGAATCGGAACAAAAAAGGAGTCGTTCAAGATTTTGAAAAATCTTTTAATACGTTTGTTTCGGCCCTAAAGTTTCCATTTGCGAAGATCATTTCCTCCTTGATCTCTCTACTTATGAATGAGATATAAAGCCTCAAGCAAAACCTTTCAAAATATCCTTGGATCTAACTTAGAAGATGCAATCGTACTGTTAACTTGAAAATGGAGAAGACGCCCTCCATGACCTCATGAGCTCACTCACAATGAACTCATAGTTTTTGACCGTGATTGTGAATTGAGGACCATTTCTTTTCATCATTCTAGAAAAAAAAGTTTGACATTCGTTTTCTTTAAAATCTTACATATATACTTGTATATTTTATCCACCCTTCCTCTGTGCCGTTATTTGAAGAAGAGATGGAGCTTCTCTCTCTTAATGTACTCATCATATGTGAGCTTACGTGTGATCATGAAAGGGCCTTTTTGTAGATGCACATTGTTTGCCTTATTAACTTCCATCTCGATTCATGAAAGCCTCTTGGAGAGCTTTTCACCTCTCCAAAGACTTTAAATCTATCTTTTTGCTATATGTACGATCAAGTAAGTGGCATTAATAGCACCTTTCCAACATTTGTTCAATAAAATCTTATAGAGAAAAGTTCCGAATTTTTAATGGTTTGACGATTCCAAACAAATTTCTTTCAGTGAAGCCTTTAAGAATACTGTCCTAACTCTAAATAAAATAACTTAAAGTAACAATGAGGATTTAATAGGAATTGATTAAGACGGACTTAGATATGAAGTAATTGTAGAGTATTCTTATTTGAAGTGATTATGATGGATGTAATTAAATGTTATGATAACACCTTCCGCACATTTGTTCGATAAACTCTTAAAGAAGAAAAGTTTCAAACTTTTTATTGATTTGATTATTCCAAAAAATTCTTTCAGTGAAGCTGTTAAGAATAGTGTCCTAACTCTAAGAAAAATTGATTTAAATTTTGATTTGATAGATTTGGATGAAAGGTTTGTGCAAGTGTAATGATTTTTTTCATGCACTCTACCTAGGACTTAAAACCTAAATGGAGAGAGTAGTCCTACCGTCACAAAACAGGTTAGCAAATGTTGGTTAAAACTAGAACATGGTACAAATATCTGAGTTTTTATATTTACACGAGCCTTAAGGGCCATCTTCCAAAAAAGGCAAGTCAATTTTAAGTAAGTTGTAAACTTCTTCAAAATGTTGGAGAACCCATCTAGATTGACGAGTCCATATTCTAGTAATTTTCATTAGATAATCACTATAGCTTTTTGGTGAAGTATATTTTGTATCCACCCATTTTTTATGTTAGTTGACAACAAAGTGCATCCTGCAAATGATGAATTGCATAGGGATGTTTTTTTTTGTCTAACCTTGTCATTTGATTATAGTTTTTTGAATAGTTTGAGCAAGGATAAAACAATGATTTGGAACATAAAAGTTGGAATTATGTTTGAATCCCCTCTAGTAGTTCTCAATATGGGATACTCCCACAATACAAATCAATACATGCTCTATATTGTTTGGATCATGGACCTCGGGGTATGCCTAAATTTGTCTATAGATGTATTTTCGATGATGAAAATATTGTTGAAAAATGTCATAAAATAAGTAACATGATGGCATGAGAATTAACTTGGTTCAAAGATATTGAAAAAAAACATCCTTTGGTCAATCTAATGTTAGCCGAACGAGTTGAATTTGGACGTAAGCATACTTTCTTGTGCTCTTGAAACACAAAAAGTGGTTTTTCCTAATTTATTTTGATTTTGTAAAGGGAGATCTATGATAATTCCACCAAGGAGTAGGGAGGAGTACTTATATTTTACCCAAACCCAATCCCCAGCTTCTACAAGGCCTGAATTCTAGTTAAGTGAGACACTTGGAGCACATGAAGTCACATACATGGGGTATCGATGGTTAGTATCAACATGTAAGTAGGCAGAACCTTTGAGAGAGAAATATACAAATGCATAAAGTTCGGAGGTAGGTGGATCTGGGATTTCTCTAGTTTTACAGAACATTATTAATATAGTTTAATTGTGGTTTATGAAGATAAATTTTGACAAATCCTAAAAAAATATTGAACTAGGCCAGCATCGTCCAATGGATTAAGGATTTAGCATTGGGTAATAAATTTCATGACATAGTTTTAACTCTTGGCATTAATCAATTTCATTGATAAGCTCCTCTCTTCAGGTAAATTGCAAGGATATATAATAAAGAAACAACATATTGTTATGTCCTAGTTTTGAAATACGAATGGTGATTTCGTTTTCCTTTTGTTTGGAACACAAGTCAATAACTATTTTCATTTTTTTCAATGCAACATTAGGATTATGACTATCCCTAAGAATTGATCATTAATCAAAGGGAGCCATGGACCTAATTGATTCTTAGAAAAGCTCTCCTCATACCAGAAGGCATGGGAATATTTCTTTTCTCTTACGTGTCTTAAAGTTTAATATCAAAGAGGTAGAGCCCCTTATCTCACTCTAGAAGTCTTGGAAAAACTTAAATAATAAACCATTGTAACCAAGGATTTGAATGGCCAGAGAGGATACATCAAAAGACTCTTTTCGGTTCAGAGCTACTCAAGATAGAAATGTTTCTTTTAGAATGTAATTATTATATCTTTAGGAAATATGGAAGTGCCACATCTTGGAGGAATGGGAATATCAAGTAGTTAAGTTTGTTAAGTTTTTTAACTTTCTAGTTAATAATAAGGAGCTAGAGCTTGTTAGCTCTCTATAACAAGCATTGCGAAACCTTAAATATTAAAAGAGAATAACAATGGATTGAGTGTTGGGCAGAAAGGATTTGGTGAA
This sequence comes from Ceratopteris richardii, assembly GCA_020310875.1. Classification (NCBI taxonomy): domain Eukaryota; kingdom Viridiplantae; phylum Streptophyta; class Polypodiopsida; order Polypodiales; family Pteridaceae; genus Ceratopteris; species Ceratopteris richardii. The sequence goes on along the minus strand of CM035421.1, from coordinate 153,230,343 downwards.
AAGATTATTTGGCTTATTAGTTTTTCAAGATAAGTAGCACATGTTTGGGAAACATGGAGGCCACATATGTTCGGGAAATAGGGATGCCATCAATATTTGGAGAAATCCCATTGAACCTTCCTTATAAAGTTTTATGACCATGTTAGCCTATGAGGATTGAGAGATAGAAGAGCTCTCTGCCTAAGATCTTCTCTTATTTTGGAAGGGACAAATAGCTCATGGATTATGGCAATCCTAATCCTCTTCAAGGTACGCATCCAAAGGATGTTTCTCCAAATTTTCTCTTATTAGAGAAAACAAAATAAAATCAACCTTGTTTTCAACATCCTCGCACCCAATTAATGAAGTGCCATGTGAAAACTTCCATTCACATAGCCCGAAGTTCAACAATATTTTTAACGCCACTAACGAAGTCCCAAAATATTTACAACACCAATCATATAAGGTTTTCCCATTTATTATTCTCACCTCCCCTCCCCTCCCCTCCGCCTTCTCCAATGCATTTTTAATTGCTATCTCAAATTTCCAAAGCAAATGTGATAATTTTGTTCTCCCACGTGTGTGAATGGACATCTTGCGGATTCTTCCATCTTTTCCATGTTCCACATAGAATCACCTCATTTTTCCTCCTCACTCTAAAGCCCCTATCTAAAACCAACCTAAGGTCCATCTAGTGTTAGATGGGTGTCTTTCGTTTATCCTCTAATTCACTCACTTCTTCAAGTGCATGTGGAGGTTTGTTTGATAGAGTTGGAAAATCATCCTCCAAGTCCTTGGGCAAGTTGGTTTTCCTGTAATCATCTTCAACCAAGGATTATATGATGACTTATAATGAGTCCTTTAGTTCTAGGATTATATAGTCTATAACACTTTTGATTTAGGTCATAGCCTTTGAATACACATTTCTCTACCTTGACATCAAGTTTTTCTCTAATTTGTGAAGGTATTTCTACATATGCTATGCATCCAAGTATCATGTAATGATCCAAGCTTGATATTCTTCTATTTCAAGCTTCAGAAGGTGTAATACCTTCCATGGATTTTGATGGTGACTTGTTAAAAAGGTAAGTAGAACGAAATATTGCCTTTCCCCATAGATTGTTCATGCTTGATCTTGGGGTCTTCCAAAGCTTAGAGTAACAATACATTCCCTGTTACATGATTTGAACATCCAAAATCAATATATAATATATATTCATTTGATTTACCTTCTTTTAAAAGTAGAAGGGATTTTTCTTATGATTGTTCATCATTATAGTTGTTTGGGTCTCTCCTTCTTTTCAAGATCCTTCCTAGTTTCTGTTAAATTTTTTATTGTCATTGTAGCCAATGCAATTGATATCTCTCCCTCTATAACCTCCATAACCTCCTCTATCATATCCTCTCCTTCTATGATTCCTTGGATTCTTCATGAAATGCTCAATGATATGATTTTGAAGCCCACATATGGCACAAGGTGTGGAGCGTCTTAGTTCTACCACCTCCTTGTATACTCCTCTACTCTTCCTCTTGAAAATTTCCCTCTACCTACAAAGTTAGTTTAGAAGGTGCTTGATTCTTCATGAGACATTTCGGTTTTGATTTAGCATCTTTACTTCTACCTTTATCATTGTAAAAGGTAAGTGATTGATTAAATTTTGTGTATCTCCATTCTTCATAAGCTTGGCTTCATGGGTGAAGAGTTGTCTGATGAGCATGTTTAAATTAGGGAATTGCATGTCCATGTATAGTTCCATGGAAGTAATGAATGCTTTCCTCTTAGCATCTACATTGATTCCATTGATGACTTTTCTAACTATTTGCACTTCATTTATGATCTCACTAATGCTTCCTAATTCTCCAGCTATGTCCTCTGTCTTGGCATAAAATTATGTGAAACTGTGCTTCTTGGCTTGCTTGAAGAGAAGAATAGTTTAAGTGCATTGGAGGTGTCCTGTGAAGTCTTATAGCGCCTAATATGTGGAAACAAAAAATTGAGGATAGAGTTTAAGATATATGAACTTGAGAAAGCATCTTTTTAACACCATTTATTCAAACTCTCTTTCTCTTCTTGATTTGGTTGTCCTTTGGTCCTTAGCATACACTTTGCTCATCCCCAGATATGTATCCATAAATATTTCTTCCATGTAGATATGCTTGCATGCTTGGAGATCATGTTGAGTACCTACTTGGATCTTGTTTCTCAATTGAAGAAGGAAAAACGTCACTCATAATGTATACAAAATAATGATGCTCTGATACCACTTTGATGAGGTGATGGTAGAGTACAAAGATGAGAGAGTCATTGAAAAACCTTGTTGTAAGTTTTCCTATTCCTTGAGTAACAAAACTAACAAAATTTCTAAGCGTGCTAATGATACATAAGTATGATCATAGTAATTTGGAGGAATTATTTGAAAAGCTTCTGTCAAGATAGACTATTTTCAAATTATGAGCATGAAGAGAAATCCATCTATTTATGAATGAAGGCACATAGAAAAATGGTTAGTACGCCTAACTTGCTATGAATGTAGCTAAGCGATTACAATTTGTATAATGAATTTCGAGTGCCTACATTATGAGAAATATGCTTAACAATTCAAAGGTGTGATCCCCACATTTCATAAAGAGCACAATAAGTATATACAATCATAGAGATTGTTTTATATCTCTAAACACATAGCTTTACCAAATCCTTTCGTACACAAGCTCACAAGCATGTTCACTTCATGATCCATGCATTGGCTACAAGAATGAAACCACATTTTTAATTTAATGACTCTGAGAAGTCAACAGACTTGAACATTAGGTAGACGTTTGTAGATAGTAGCTCAAGATGGTAATAAAACGTTCTTGGAGGTACTCAAGTTATCCCTAGCGGTCAAGTCTCCTTGGCATTCCGATGGGATTCAACATCTCAATGGACCAACGCTGGAACTGGGTGCTATCCAAGCTGGATAGAAAGCTGAATCAGTGGAAAGGTATGCAAGTCAACCTGGCAGGGCGTGCTATGGTTGTTAACACGTTTATGCTGTCTACAATTATTTACTTTATCTCGTGTTGGAGACCTAAGGAGAAAGATTGGCAAAAGTGGAAAGAATCTGCAAGAACTTCCTTTGGACTAGGGACCCCAACAGGAGTAGGATTCCCAAAATCAAATTGGAAACTTGCATTAGCCCTAAAGACTCAGGGGACTTGGGAATTTTGGATATTGTTGGGTTGGCTGACAAGTTGGCGGCAAAGTGGCTTATCAAGGCTTCGAGCAATAGGGATTCCTCTTGGGCTGAATTGATCTTCAGGAACACGGAAGACCTTACCTTAGTTGGCCACCTTGGGTGGAAGGACATAGGGATTCTCATGCTTTTGTTCTCCCCCCACCCGGTCTTCCCTAAAGGCTCTAGCCTCGTGTGTTCCTTATGGAAGAATTGGAACAAGGCCAAACAGTTCATCAGAATCAGTGATGAGTGGAAGTGGGCGGCTTGCATAAGACAAAACGACTCTATTTGGTTCTCGATCAGTGGCATTCGGGGGGTGGAGTCTTGGAACCTCCAAACTGCAAGGCGGTTATGGAATAAGGGGTTCAAACAGTGGAAACAACTCTGGAAACAAGAGACCAGCCAGTGGATTAGGTTCGAAGAATTGGATTCGAGACTTAGAGTTACCTTTGAGGAATGGACTCTTCTTCAAAGCAGGTGTTTAGCCTGGGACCGCTCAACTACCCGCCTTCTCTGCGGTCAGGATCTTCCTTGCTTGGAGGGCCTCAAATGGAGCAATGGTAAGAAGCTATCCAGAATCCCCAACTTCAAAGAGGATTTAGATGTTCACCACACCCTTAACAAGAGATGGTGCCTTTCTTGGACCAAAATTCGGTGGGAGCTAAAATTCATGTCTATTTGGCACCCCCTAATTGAGGTCAAAAAGTCCGTACCTCATGTGGGAGATCTTGCATAAAGGTATCTGGACCAATGCAAGGGCTAACAAAATCTGTGGTGTGCCGCCATGGTGCAAGCGTTGCCATTGGTGCATCAAAGATTTAGCTCACCTGTTCTTCGACTGCCCCAAGTCCCGGGTTATCTGGCATCACGTGACCCGAGTATTGAGACTCACGAGTCAAATCAACTGGCAACAAGTGATGTTGGGTGAGGCGATCTGCTGCTCATCGAGGCTGTGGAATGCCATGAGAGGTGAGGCTCTCTCAAAGATTTGGAGGGAGCGTTGTGCTTTCAATTTTGGCCAAACTCCTAAGGAATGGTCGATCAAGAAATCCTTGTTTCTCCTTGGTAAAAGAATCTCCCAAGTCAGGAGATCGCCACCGTTTAGACATCACTGTATTTATCTCCTCGAAAACAACAAGTTGAAACCCAAATGGGTCCCACATGAGGGTGATGATAATTTTATCGCCTCATTTGTAATGCCCTGTAGCTTGCCATACTCCTCCCCTGCATTGTGGGATTTGGGGGGTCCCAAGGGCACTAGTCCCATTCACTGTTAACTTTTTCTCTTTATTATAATTAAAGTCCGGGAGATTAGGCTAAGGCTGAACTTCCTTTATTTAAAAACAAAATCTATGGCTGAAATGTAAGCACAATAAACACTCTTGAAAGGCGTGAGAGTTCAGTCTCCTACCATGTCTTCTCTATTGAAGTATATATGTGCTTTTACCAAGATTCTTGTTGGTAGATGTTGATCATTCTACCAAAGATTCTAATCACTTTTTCATACTTATTTGAATTTGGAATTCAAATGTGAGTCTTGGATTTCAAATCCATTTAGATTGAAGCTAATTCTTCTCTTTTTAAGTTTAAGACCTTTTAAAGCGGGGAAGAAATCAGTTGAGGGATTTCTTTAGGCATTAACTAAGGATAAAAGTATAGGATATAGAATTCAGACAGATTGAGCGCACGCAATGACGGCGTGGAGGTGACAAGTGCTTCCGAATTCAATTCCATCCACGAAATGAGTAGACATTCCGGCATTATGATGCACATTGCAGATTCAGCGGAGACAGCAGTTTGCAGACTTAGACCAAAACAAGCTTCCTTAGCTGATGGACTGTCATAGCTGAAGAGGAAAGCACATTTGGCAGACTGCAGGACTAACTTACTCAGCTTTTAGCTTACAACCCTCAGAGTTCTTAATTAATAACTCAGTTTTAATATGTCCACCTCTATAAGCAGCTGGGGTTCCCATTTGGGATTAAACTCTTTTTTTGGCCTAGAACTTTCCCAATAAGTGTTCCAAGTTTATCAAGCCATGGGTAGTATTCCACAGGAAAATCCGGAAATTCCACCCAGACTGGAACTTTTGTCGGTTTGTTGCTTCTAGGGTTGAAGCCAGGGTACCACTTATAGAAAGAGATCGGAGTATTTCTAATAATCCAATGCCCCTCCGCAATGACTTGCAGAGCACTATTCACATCTTCAAAAAAAAAGAGAAAAAAGTTGTTTGGAAGGAACTGAACATGCCTGGCAAAAAGCCCTTTGCTTTCCCAATTAACTTTCATCCAGTTTTTAAGGAGTTCCTGCGCTGGCCGAGGCCCATGACAATGGGCAATCACGACCTTATCTTCAAGGTGTATATTCCACTTATTAAGCGCTGAACTTTCAATGATCAGAGTGCATTCATCCTCGTCTTTTGATTCCGGGTCAAGGTCTAAGGTGTGCTCACTCACCTTATCAGGAGAGGAACAGCCTATCCCGTTGCCCTCCATGATCTTACCTTTTCCTTTGGTATCAATGAACATAGCTTGAGGAAAGAGATTACCTGTTGACTCCTGATTAGAAAACATTGAGTAATATCCATGCTGTTGACTCTGAAGAGCCTTGGCATATGAGGCAAACCCTTGCAGAGGTTGTTGAGTATTCGGGATACCCTCCGTCTGCGCACCATCGCCTTTCTCGAATCTCAGCTTAGCTCCCGACGCAGGTGACGAACCAGTATTGCCTTCGAATACGGGATTAAGCATTGAACTTAGGACAATGTTTGTACCTTAAACCTTAGAGCCAAGCAAACCATCACGCAGCGCCTCGTGCAGAGCCATGGCAGCAAACCGTTAAGCAGCACCCTCCACAAGCACCTCCAGACGAGAGGGAAGTATGAAGACAGGTCCCCCTCACAGCGAGGGGGACAAGAAACGAGCGCGAGAAAGACAGCCCTCCCCACCAAGGGGGGAGAGAAGGCGACGCTCCCCAAAACCCAGAACCCTAGGCGCATTCAAGAAGCCACTCCGCACGTCCCCTCGGAAGCTTTCTGCTACTATTACTCTCTCACTCTCTCTTGCACGAAGAGCAGCGGAAAAGTTTCAACTCCCTAACGCGTGTTTCAACTGTTATAAACAAGGACATTTAATAAAGGATTGCCCGTTGCTTGGTAAAAATCAGACAAAAGAGAATGTTGGTGGGGAAGAGAACACCACTGCTTCTACCCCCAATATCATGGCTCCACCCAAAGATGATCAAGGGTTCAAAAAGGTTCCTTTTAAAGGAAAAAAAAACCCTAGTTCAGGGATCAGATCTGAGGCTCTATACAAAGGAGTTTTCAATCCCTATCAGATTCTTGAAGACACCAATAACATTGGCCCTAATCCCTCGGCTTCTGAAGTCCATGTGGAGAATAAGAATCAGGAAAGTAAAGGTTTTGAAGACATCCCGCACAGTTCGGATGTTAGGGCTAAGGAGAAGTTAAAGTCTCACGTAAGTAAGTCTAACTTGAAACCTCACAAAGAAGATGAAGGGAGAGGGTCTGAGGGTATGGATTCCGTCTGCAGACCCAATGTGGGATCCACCCCTGTTGCGGTTTCATCTGAAGAAGACACCCTAAGTAATTGTGATGAAATGTTTATGGATCAAATTAACAGGTTTGATGATTTCAATACTGACCAGGAGGGTTCTGGTCCCTCCATAGAACAAGATGTGTATATGTCAAATGCCAGGTCCCCTAGCCCTAAAGGCAAAGAAAAAAACAAGACCAAAAGAAAGGACACGGTCAGGAATTCGTTATCAGCTGTTAAGCCCGGTAAGAATCATAAAAAGTAAGTGTTTTTCTTCCTTTTTATTTCCCATGGATTGTATTAAGCTGATTTCTCTTAACACTAAGGGGCTCTCTCATCCTGTCAGGAGCAAGTCCATTAACAACTGGTTCAAAGATGCTTCTCTTGTTCCTGACTTCATCTGTTTGCAGGAGCTGAAGGTTGGGGGATCCTCCCTTTTGTCGAATTTGAAAATTGCTTCAAACCGTCTTGCCATTGGGTTCACACAGATCATAGTGGTAAAGGTGGTGCAGCCATTGGTGTGGCTAATGGTGTGTGTCATCTGATTGAGGAGGTGCAAAAGAGTAATACTAATCAGTGGATTGCTGTTAAGTGTAAAGAGCCTTTCAACTTTACTGTTGTGTGTGTTTATGCTGCTAATCAGGCTTCTCAAAGGTCTAAATGCTGGGAAGAAATTGCTAGAATCAATGGTGATATTTTGTTGACAGGGGACTTCAACATGGTCACTAACCTTGGAGATAGGAATGTTAATAGTGATAATGTTATCTCTGGGGGTGAAAAGCAGTGTTGGTATAATCTGGTTAACAAGCACAACCTGTTGGATCTCTCTGTCAACACTGGGCATACTTGGAACAACAGAAATCATTATAACTTTCTGTCTCCTAGATTGGACAGATTTTATATGCATGCTGGTAGGAGTCATAATTTGTGGAATTTTAATTGTACTGTTGATCATTCTTTGTTGTTATCTGATCATTCGCCTTTGATTGTGAATCTGTTCAATAACAACCCCTCCTATAGAGCTGGTTGGCCGCACATGGACTCCTCCCTTTTTAAGATCCCTATTATGAAGGAAAAAGTTTCTAATATTCTTATTTCCCAATTCAACAAGGATAGGTCTCCCTTTGTGGCTTGGGAAGAAGCTGTTAGAGAAATTCAAATTACTATTAAGTACTTCAAGAATAAAGCTAAAACAATTAGGTATGAGAGAAGAATGATGATCTTGCAGGAGATGAATTCGCTGGAGTCCTCTAAGCTTGATATGAATACCAAAAGACTGAAAATTTTGGAGTTGCAGGAAAAAGTGAAGAAAGTGGATTACCTCCTTGCTAGAGGTGCCCTTGCCACGTCTAGGGAATTCTGGGCAGGAAAAGTGGACAAGCCTAATAAACACATGTTTGATCTTATGAGGAAGAAAAAAGCTAGGGACTTCATCCCCCTGCTTAAAGACAATGATGGTATCCTGGCTTCTAATATGAAGGATAACCTTCAGGTTGCTCATAGGTTCTTTGCCAATGTATTCTCTTAGCCTCCCAAGAGGGGGGATGGTGTGTGGAGTGCAAGAGCTGTCATTGCCCTTTGTAGGAAGAAGATGGTTCCTTAGGGAATGGACTCCCTCCTTGACATGCCCTTCTCTGAGGGTGAGGTTAGAGAATCCATTAGCAAATTGAAGCCTGGAAAGTCTCCTGGTCATGATGGTCTTCCCTATGAGTTTTTTCAGGAGTTCAAGGAAGTGTTGGTGCCCATAATTCTCAAGATCTGGCAAGAAGCTTCTAGAAGGGGGACACTTTCTCCGTTTATCAACACGGGGGTGATAAAGCTTTTACACAAAAGGGGTCCCAAAGAAGATTTAAACAATTGGAGACCCATCTCCTGCCTGACTTCTCTGTACAAAATTTTTGCTTCCATCCTGGCCAGAAGGCTGAGTCCTTTAATGGATAGTATAATTCTTCTTGAGCAAAAGGGTTTTATTAAAGGAAGATTTATTCTGGACAACATTATCACCATATGGGAAAGTCTTGAATATTACAAAGAGCTTAACATTGACACCTACTTTTTCAAAATTGACTTTGATAAGGCTTATGACAGGATTGAATGGGATTTCATTCTTCAGTCTCTTCATGACATTGGTTTTGGCAAAAAGTTTATTAGATTTGTCAGTATTCTATTTGGTAATGCTTTCTCAAAAGTAGCTATTAACGGATATCTTTCTAACTCTTTCAAGTTGTGCAGATCCATTAGACAAGGATGTCCCCTGGCCCCCCTTCTGTTTGCTATTGCTAGTGATGCTTTAGGCTGGCTTGTCAAGGATAGCTTCAGACAAGGGACCATCTCTGGTTTGGTCATTCCCCAAGCTCACTCTCCCCTTGGTCTGCAGATGTTTGCAGATGACACCAACATGTTGATGCTTGCTGAAGATAATTCTGCTTGTCAATTCCTTAATTGTCTTGACTTGTTCTGTTTGGCTAGTGGTTCTGTGGTCAATCATCAAAAAACTGGTTTTTTTTGCCACTGATAATAAGATTCCTACTTGTGTCGAGGCAGCAGGATGTGATATCATCAAGAAAGGGATGATTTTCAGGCTTCTGGGTATCCCCATGGGCTTTGACATATCTAATGAGCAAAGATGGAATTGGATGCTTGATAAATTTAGGGCCAAAATCTTTAAGTGGTCTGATTTGCAGCAGAGTATTTCTCAAAGATCTTTTGTTTTAAAGCACTATATCCTCCCCTCCATGACTTATTTTCTGTCTTGCTGGCAGCCTAGTAAAAAGCAACTTGGTCAAGCCATCTCCCTTGCTCGAAAGTTTTTATGGGGTGGATCCAAAATTCCCAAAGTTGCCTGGGATATTTGTTGTATGAGAAAAGCTGAAGGTGGACTTGGGCTCATATGTCCTTCCAGGATGGCCACTCAAATGGCTGCCAAGTGGATTTACAGATCTATCTCCTCTAATGACTTTTGGGCCTGTTTGATTAAAAGAAATGTTAACAAATTCAACATTAAGCATAATAAAAGTTGGGTCAACTGTTCTCTGTGGGATGTTCTTACATCTCCTGTTGAATTTGTGCCTAAGGGTAGTCAGCTTATTTGCAATTTCAGGAAAGCTTGGATGGTTGTTAAGGCTAAGTATATTATTCTTGTCTTCTTTGCTCATAACCTAACCTTTTTAGTTCAAGACTCCATTTGGTTTGGTTGGACTAATACTGTTGCCTCCCCTTCCCTCCCTATTAGATGGAATAAATGCAGAAAGAAAGGCTTTGGGCACTGGCAGGACTTGATAAGTGCAGGTGATGTTATTCATGATTCTGCTATTTTTGATTTTGACGGCCTTTCTGTTCAATGTAAACAGATTCTCTCAATCCAGAAGGATATTTTGAAGAAAAAATTGGAGAATTACTTGTGGAGGAAGGAGATCTCCCTCCAAGACGTTGCCTGGGATATGCTTTGTTCTTACAAAAGGAACGACAGAAGTATCAAAGAGATCACTGGGAAGCTGAATAAGAAGTGGGGTCTTCAATGGTCCCCCTTGCAGTGGAAGTACAGATTTCAGAGCACATGGGCCTTTCCCCTCTCCAACAAGCAGTCCTGCCTGAACTGGCTCATTCTTCACAAAGGCATCTGGACAGGTAGTCATGCTAGGAAGTATAAAATTGATGCTGGAAATTGCAAACTTTGTGGCAAAGAAGAGAACTTGGAGCACTTGTTCGTCAATTGCAAGTTTTCCTCCAGATTCTGGGTTGGAATCAGGTGTTTCTGTCAGAGCCAAGGTCTCAAAATTCCTAGTTGCAAAGATATCCTGCTGGGTGAAGCTGGTGGTATGGACATCCTGCTATGGCAGATCATCAGAATTCATTCTTTGTGGTATATCTCGAAGACCAGAAATAGTGCCATCTTCAATAGAAGTGGGAAGGATTACTTCTTCTCCTTTTTGTTGGGTTTGTAGAAAATTTTTAATCTCTGTTTTTCCTACAGTCGTGATTCCCAATCGGAAGACAAGAATCCCTTTGTAATTCTTAGGAACAACCACTACAATTTGTGGAAAATAAAGCTCCTCCGTATGTATTCAAAGCCTAGAGTTGATATGATCACTCTCCTTGATGATTATGTTAATTTTGTACTATTATGAGACCTCCCATTATAGTCGGGATATTGCTCTCATGTAGATGAATCAGGCTCCCTCGTGAGTCTGATTTTTGTTTGTATCTTTTGCCCAGCATCAATTTTATACTTTCTGTTCTTTTCAAAAAAAAAAAAAAACTTACTCAGCTTTTATGGCGAGGAAAGCACGTATGGCGGCGTTCCGCAGCTTAGAAAAAGGAACTCGAGAATCAGTCCGTCGTGACTGATTGGGTCCGTCGGCAATTGCCTGGGTGTTCACGATTGATTGGGTGTTCACGATTGTCGGGCTTGGCTCCATCAGCGATTGACAGGACAATTGACGATTGATAGGATTGGGTCCATCGGCGATTGACAAGTTTGGGTCAATCGGCGACTGACTGAGACCCCTTGGCGAGTGAGCGGCGTCCCTCGGGGCTTGGTATTCTTCACATTTTTTTTGGCCCGCTTTTCCAGCGCCTTAACTGTCGCTCAGTTTCTTGGCCATCGGGTTGGTGGTTATTGCATGCTTTCTATTGGCTGGAGGTTATTCTATTGGCTGTAGGTTTTCTGCCGTCATCGGTACCTGCAAAAGCTTTTCTCTGATTTACTAAAGCAAATTTACTCTTTACAAAAGAAAAAAGAAAGAAGGTGGTCAGAAAAAAGAAAGAAGGTGGTCAGAGAGTTCGTAATTAAAAAGAAAGAGAAATCTTAATTAAAAAGAAAAGAAAGCAATGTAAAAGATTTTTAACTCGTGCGCCCAGATTCCTCTCTTTTCCAGGGAGGTTTAAAGGCCATTATTTAAGGCATCCAAAGTTTTTAAGGATAGGCCTTTGTCATGGATTTGGCGAGCCCCTCTTTTGTGAGAAGTAACCTGGCCCCCCCTCCGATGGAGACCGGTAACCTGGCCTCTTTGTTGGAGGGGGGATCTTGTGCCGTCCTTGGGGCCTCCGAGAGTGTTGAACCTCCTTTGGTCTCCCTCAGTAGATCCGCAATTCTGTCAACTCAGGAGGAGCTCAAGAAAGTTTGCCTCGTCGGCCAAATGTTTGGCCCTAGGCCCCCGCTCGAAACCATGCGACAGTGGCTTCGCAATGAGTGGTTCCCCCGTGGGCTAATTGTTTGTAAGTGTCAGTTCTTACCGGCAAGCCACATGTTGCTAGTCTTTGAAAATGAAGATATGGCGTTTTGAGCCCTAAGTGTCGGAACCTGGCAACTCAGTTGGGCGACCCTATGCCTTTTCAGATGGTCCCCTGATTTTACCCCGACAAATCGAAATCGCTTCGGTACCCTCTCTGGGTTGAGCTTCCTAACCTGCCATACTTCTTGTACAACTACGTGTGGGACATTGTTTCTCCTATCGGCAAGCCGTTGGCCTCACGCGAGGACATTGGTGGTCTCATTTATCAAGGTGCAAGACACTCGTTCAACGCTCGGTGGCACCCTCAAATCTGTGTTGAGGCTGACCTCAGCATGCCGCTTCCATCGAAGATCAAAGTGGACTTGGGCGAAGGGGAAGTATGGGAGCAAGACATCAATTACAAAAACCCTCCCAATGCGTGCTTTCGTTGTGGCCAACAAGGTCACAGGATTAAAGATTGCCCTCTGAGACAAAAAAGCAAGTGAAATCAAAAAGCCCCCCAGAAACGCTCAAGACAACAAAGGGGCATTGACTCACTCGACGAAGGAAGAGGAAGTCAAGGGCCCCCTTAATCCAGAAGCTGATGCAGACGGGTTCATCGAAGTGAGAAGAAGAAGGAAAAGAAGCCCTAGGGCGACTTCTAAGCGAAACAACATGTCAGTTACCCCCTCCAGCAACTTGTATTGCAATTTGGAAAAGGAGATCAATGAGTTTTACTACCCAGGTGGGAACCAACTTGAGGTGGACACCAACGACAAAGCTCTAGAGATCCGTGACAATAAAGAAACCTCACAGGAGGGTTACACTACAAGCAAAGAAGACGGCTTTACTACTAGTAACGAAGATAACATGGATAGTGAAAGTTCCATCATCGGATCGACTATTCCAGAAACGGTGACGAAAACGGTGCCCAGTTCTTCCCAGTAGGAGGCATCCCGCAAAGGAAAACAACCTATGGAGTTACCCTGGAAAAGCCCCCACAAGAACCTATTGCTAACTCGGGATCTGATCCCAGCGAAAAAGAAAGATGAATCCAAGAAAAGAAAGGACAAAGCTCCCTCCCGCAAAGAGGGCTCACTAGGACAATGATCATCATCTCGTTAAACGCTAGAGGGCTAACCGACCCCTCAAGAGTGACCATCATTGGTCAATGGCTTCACGATATTAGCCTAAACCCAGATTTTATATGTATTCAAGAGATTAAAATTGACGGAGAAGACCTCCAGAAAAGGCTTAGACATGTCTCCTCGACCCATGTTTGGATTTCAACGGCACACCAGCGGGGGTCCAGTGGAACAGTAATCGGTATTAATCAATTCTGGTTTGAAAAGCTTGAGAACTCCATTGAAGATGAATGCCATCGTTGGATTGCTGTTTCTTTTGGTGCTCCTTTTTGTTTTACTTTAGTCTCTTTGTATGCCCCTAATGGGGAGTTAGAGAGACTAAATACTTGGGCCTCCTTGGACTCGCTCCCCCACAACGTGCTTATTTGTGGTGACTTCAACATGGTGGAGGACCCTATGGACAGATGGATGGGCAAGGGCAGGGTCATCAATAGTCGGGAGAAAGAAACATGGGACAAAAACCAAACTACACTTGGATTTGGTCGAATTCAAAGATTCGAACGGCTTTTCTTGGTCAAATCTCCAAGCGGGCGAGGACCTAAGGAAAGCTAGACTTGATAGATGCTACATTTCTCAGAGCTTTACTCATCAGTGGGGCCACCCTTCCCTCTCGCAACGCACCGACCTCACCATCTCTGATCACTACCCGATCGTTATCACTGTCCAACCTTCCACCAAGATCCGTAAGGCTCCTTGGTTCCACGCCAATGTGTCCTCCTTCTCTCTCCCATCCGTCCATCAAGAAATTGTTGATGTGTGGAAAGAGGCGTTCGCCTCCGGCTTGTCCCCAGCTAAGTGCTGGAGAAGTGCGGTCGATAAGTCACGACGGATCATGATTAGATCCAGGAAGATGCTCGAGACTGTGCGGCGGGCTCGTAGAGAGGCTCTATATCATAGACTCTGGAGACTCGAGGAGGAAGTAAACAAAGGAAAATCTCAAGCCCAGAAAGGTCTTCGAAAAATTAGAGCGCTGCTGAGATACGAGGAAGAAATACAAAGGAAAAATTTGCAAAATTTCTTCAAGGATTGGTGGGCTGGCAAAGCCGAATACCCCACCAAAGAGATGTGCCGCATCCTTAAAAGGAAACATAGCAGAGAATCGATCCCCTTATTGCTAGACTTAAATGGCAATGTATGCAATACGGAAGAAGATAATTTTGGGATCATTGAAGGGCACTTCACGTGACTCCTGGGGACGTCGAACCCCCTCTCCCACCTTAGAAGGGACTATATGGCAGCCATATCTAGGGTTTCCCCCGCAGGATACCACTCAACCTTCACTCCGAGCTACATGCCCCTATCTCTAAAGCAGAAATCATTGAGGTCATTGATGCCCTCCCTTCTGGTAAAATCCCGGGACCCGATGGGCTCACTAATGAGTTCTTTAAATCCTTCAAGTTGGTGATTGCCACCCCTCTTCATCTGGTTTGGCAAGAGGCACTCAAGTTTGGCGCGCTCCCATCTTGTCTCAATAATGGAATTATCAAGTTAATACACAAAAAAGGGGAAAAGAACAGAATAGAGAACTGGCGTCCTATTACGATGCTCCAAACAGGATACAAGATCATTGCCAAAGTCATTGCCAACAGAATCTCTTGCCACTTGAGAGCATGGTTAAGCGAGGACCAAAAAGGTTTCATAAAAGGCAGGTCAATTTTGGAAACCATTATAGATATCTGGGAAGGTCTTGAATTTGCAAATGAGTCTAAACAAGACGTGGTCTTCCTCAAGATTGACTTTGATAAAGCCTACGACAGGCTGGAATGGGACTATATTCTGCAGTCGCTCGAGGATCTTGGATGTAGTCAGAAGTTCACCAAGATGATCGCGACCCTTCTCGGAAATGCATCGACCCAAATTAACATTAATGGCAAACTTTCGAAGGTGATCAAACTTAGAAGATCAATCAGACAAGGGTGCCCATTGGCTCCCCTTCTCTTTGCCATTGCCACGGAAGGGCTTAGCAGGCTGGTGGAGCATCAGGTGGAAGCTGGTAATATCAAAGGCCTCTGTTTGCCTCATGACCACTGTCAAATCACCATGAGACTTTTTGCCAATGATATGAACGCGTTTGTTCACAATGATAGTACTAGCCTGGCGACATTCTGGAGGTGTCTAGCTACCTTTTGTGAAGCCTCTGGATCCACAATCAACCACTCTAAGACCACCTTTAGAGCTATTGTTGGGTCACAGCCCGACCTTCTCATTGATCATGGCTGTCAAATCATTCCGCAGGGCCAAATTTTTCGGCTTCTTGGGATTCCCTTGGGGTTGGGCGTCTCTTTGGAACAGCGGTGGAACTAGGTGCTAGCCAAACTCGAAAACAAGCTTAACTATTGGAGAGGTATGCAAATCAATCTTGTTGGTCGTGCTATGGTTATCACCACGTTCCTCTTATCATCTACCATTTATTTCCTTTCTTGTTGGCGACCGAAAGAGCAAGATCTGTCCAAACTTTATAGTATTTGTAGAAACTTCCTTTGGACGGGCAACCACAATAGGAGGGGGGTGCCTAAAATCAAATAGTCCATCTGCACCAGCCATAGAGATAGTGGGGGTCTTGGTATCCTGGACATTGGGTGCATGGCTAACAAACTGGCGGCCAAATGGATGATTAAGGCTTGGTGCAATGGGGAGGCCTCGTGGGCCAAGATTATCTTCAGAAACAGGAATGAGTTGGCTCTCATGGGTTTCCCAAATTGGAAGAATCTTGACATCTTGACCTTGTTGTTTTCCCTGATCCCCATCTTCCCTAAAGGCTCAAATCTTGTGTGCTCCCTATGGAAGAGTTGGAACAAATTCAAAAGCTACACAAGGATAAATGAAGACTGGAAGTGGGCTGCTGGTATCAAACAAAACGACTCTATTTGGTTTCCGATCCATGGCATCCAGATTGTGGAATCTTGGAACATTCAAAATGCCAAGAAGTTATGGAACAAAGGCTTCAAAAAATGGAAACATCTCTAGAAACAAGACACCAACCGTTGGATCAATTTCGAGGATATTGACCCTTGCATCAACATTTCGTACGAAGAATGGAACACTTTGCAAAGCAGATTTCTTGCCTGGAACCGGCACAAAGTTCGCCTTCTCATGGGACACAACACATCGAGCTCGCTTGGTCTCAAATGGCACAATGGGAATAGCCTATCAAAAATCCCGAACATCAAAGAAACAATTGACTATCACGTTAACCTCAACAGGAAGTGGTGCCTGTCATGGACGCGGCTTTGGTGGGACATGAAGTTCATGGCTATCTGGCACCCCCTCATAGAAATCAAAAAGTCTGTCCTCTTATGGAAAATTCTTCATCATGGAATCTGGACCAACCTTAAGGCTAGCAAATTTTGTGGGATTCCTCCCTGGTGCAAACGCTGCCACCGGTCTATCGAAGATGTTTCACACATCTTCTTTACCTGCCCCAACTCCAACGGACTTTGGCAGACGGTTGGAAAGAAATTTAGACTTCAAAAACTTCTTAGTTGGCAGCAAGCCCTGCTGGGAGAAGCGATCGGCTGCTCCGCGACTCTCTGGAATGCCATCAGAGGGGAGGTCCTATGGAAAATCTGGCGAGAAAGATGTGCTATCAACTTTGGTGACTCCCCCAAAGAGTGGTCAATTGAGAAATCGTTGTTCCTCCTTGGCAAAAGGATTGTTAACTATAAGTAATCCCCGCCCTTCAGGCATCATCAAGTACTCCTTTTGATCAATAACAAGCTTAAACCCAAGTGGGTCCCACATGAGGGCGATGAGAGGGTGATTAACCTTCTTTGTAATGCCATCTAAGCTCTGTAAAAGCTTCCCTTGCTTTGTGGGATTCGGGGGGTCCCGTGGGCACTAGTCCCCTTCTCTTGTACTTTTCTTTATTTAATTCAAGTCCGGGAGAGTAGGCGAATGCCGAACTTGCTTTATATTAAAAAAAAAAACTAAGGATAAAAGTGAGTACACATATTGAATTGTCAAAAACTAAAGTAGTCCAGCGATATGGACAAGATCTTAGGCTTGCCATATGTACTAAAATCTCTTGTCTAGTTCAAATGTTTCTCATAACATTCATTGCTCTAGAAAATGAGGAAAACTCATCCATAAAAAGTATTAACAAATGAAGCAAGGGTGGGCTAGAGATTATGTTCACCATCCTCTTAAAAGTTTTCAAAGCATTGCATGGTCTCGAAAACATCATGGCATACTCAAATGCTCCATAAAATGTTATGAAAGTAGTCTTTGAGGCATCTTGTAGGTGTATCTCAATGATATTGCATGCACTAAAGCCATCCATGAAGCTATAAAAAAGCCTATCCTACTATTTCCTCTACCACCTAAATTTGCAGAGGGTGTAGGGAAATGATCAGGGATAGTCACTTTGTTCAATGCATGAAATTTCTTCAAACATATGAAACTTATAAGAGTTCTCCTTTCAAACTATTACCATTCAAGAAAACCATTCTACATGCTATAGAGCAAAGATTATGAATCTAGCCTCGTCCATGCATGAGTGTTGATTATTGATACGAAGCACTTTATAATATTTGATATGATAAACGTCTCTTTTTTGGGGAATCATCTAGTATGCTAGAATTGCATTGAGAGTACCAATACCTTTCATACATCTGATGCACTTATAAGATATGAAATTCATTGCATTCCTCACTACTATGACTACGCAACATTCTTAAGTACTTTATTAATCAATCTTGTTGTCCATTGAAACTCAAATCACTTTTATCTGCGAATAGGGGCTATACCCTTCATATCTAACTCTTGATTGATCTCTAATAAAGCTACACCTTTATCCCCTTGAGCCTACTTCACATCCTTGCCACTCCCTCTAGTAAAATTTAAAATCTAGGTTAGGATGGCCTCTCTTCTCCACTTCGAAAGCCATAAAATTTAGAATAGTTTCATTCAGAATATCCATATCATCCTCACTCAGCAAGGAAACTTTCCTTTGAAGGCTCTCAAGAGCTATGCTATGATTGTTTTGGTGACTCATAGAATGCACCAACTCTCCAATCGCTCCATGTCTATATCCATCAGAATCTTATGATGCATTAGGAAATTTGTACTCAATCATGATTCTATAGTTTTCCTCAACTTCATTAAAAAATCAATAAGTCTCAAGACTACGTCAATATGTTTAGCTTAAAGTCTCAAAATAATTTGATAACGAGTCTAACATACTCGATCAATGCCACATCCTCTACACTAATAAAAGAAATGGCAATATGAGACTACAACATGGTAGGATCCCCATCCATCATCTTAAGAAGTGAGTGGTCTATGAGTTGTAAAGAAAGATATTCATAACTTATTTCCTCTTGCATATATCATGGAGAAGCAATAGTTGCATTACAAAAATTGAAGTATTTATCAAAATTGATGTCAAATAGCTTTTTCGAAAAACAAATTTAAAAACTCCATTCTCTGGAAAAAGACTATCCTAGAGACCCAAGAAGGGGGAAAGAGAATCATATGAAGAGAGGAATTAGAGTAAGAGATGGGCTCAAGCACATGGAATAGAAGAATTTTCATGGATATCCTTGCTCTCATTAATGCCACTCCCATCTATAGAGGAACTCTAGCACATACACACACCTACTCATTCATTTTTACAAACATGATGAAGGTTTAAAGAAAGTGATAGAACTTGCTTGGATGGAGGAATTAAGGACACATGGAAACATGCCAAGATAAGCGAGTGCTACAGGAAATACAAAACATCCATGATAATTTCCTTTTTGATAGATTGCATTCTACATATAGGTGACACATCCAAAACTATGAATTATGGTGCGTTTACTAGGATTCTACCCATATTGGATATGATGGCCATTTTGGATCTATGAAACATAATAGGGAAGCCTTGATCATCCATAGACATCATACTATTGGGATGATTTTCGAGCTTGCATCCATGATGGAGATCTATCACTATCAATAGCCTCATGAACACACCCACAAGATGAAGATGATGTTTCTTGCAATATATTCAAGGATGGAACACAATTACATCCCCAATATGTAAAGGATGATTCTCTAAATTTTTGAGGAATTATGTAAGAAACAAAGTTTCTGACCACAAATGCACAAATGTAAGCCCAACTAGAGGAATACCCATGCTTTCATTCACCAATCTCTTTCTACCATGATTGCACAAGGAAGAAAGGTAGGAGGGAGAGAGAAAGTCAATAAAGTTCTTTTTCTCTTCCCTTTACTACATCCCTTTTTTTCTCTTTTACTTTAAACACAAACACATACATACATACATTCGTACATACATACGTACATACATACACACACATATGCACATATATATATATGTATGCATGTATGTATGGGTGTGTGTGTGTGTGGAATAAATGGCGAAACAAAAACATTTGGAATATTGCTTTTCAAAGTTTGATTGAAACTGAAGAGGAGTTTGACCTAGGGTTTTTCGCATCTTTTAATCAAATGGGACAATCAAATTTACAAAATATCCTAATAGGATTGTGCGTTTAAAAAAATGGTGAAATTGCAAGCTATTTACAAGGTAATGAGATGGATTTGACTTGATCATAAGGGTTTCTTTTAATATTTCCTACTCCTACTCCTCTTTTGGTCATGCTCTCTATTGTACGGAAGTCATGCAAGAGAAATATCCCTCCTAAAGTGATTGCAAAAGCTTCATCTTACGTACTAGAACGTATGAAAAGGAAAAATAAAGATATAGCTAAAAAGAGCATCAAAATAGGTTTCAAGAACCCAAGATAATTGTCAAAGTAGAGGCTATGTACATCAAAACATTTCCTATGACCACATTCCAATTATGCTACCTACATCCTTCTTTAGAGTGATACAAATTTGAATCATGCTTGATTTACCAAGGCTACGTGTAAGACATCCTAGGTAATCCATGGACCCACACGTTGATTCAATCAATAGACTTTGAGTGTGGAATGGTCCTTCTTATTTGGGTTTTGGTTTCCGTCTTGCACTTTCCATCTAAGGTTTGTAGAGAAAAACTAGGTCAAATTCCTTGAGCTTGTCTTATTATGGGTGCAAGTCATGCTTATTCCTCTTGTCTTTGACCCGCTTGACTTGGGTCTCTCTCAAACATATCTCTTCTTCAAGTAGCTCATGGACTATCATCCTAGTAATGAAGGGTTCTTCTCTAATCCTTTGTCGAATGTTGCTACTCTTACAAACCCTATTTTGAACTCGAAAGGATCCATGGGGTAGAGGATGTGCACTAATTGAGAAATTCTAAACCTTGTAATGGCCTCACCTTTTATTTTATAAGATCATAATATTTCTACGTAAGCAGTTCCCCATCTAAATGCATTCCTTGTGCAAAAACGAGATAAAAACTTTAAAAAAACTTCCTACTTGTCCATTCCCTTTGGTAATAAGTGCATGAATTCCTATGGAGGATCTTATATCTCACAAAGATCCCACTATTAACCTTATTTAAAAAATGATTTCTTTAGGAGTTTCTCTAGATATCCATGAGACAATTAAACCTTGAGAGTTTTTTCATATATAGCCTTTGGATGCTATGAAATTCACTTAGTTGCATAATTTAGAAGTACTAAATGACTATTTTCCTTTCTAGATGATCCATGGGCTATATGGGGTCTGTTAAATCTAATCCCCGATTTCCAAATGGTTGGCAGGAAATAGAAGTGGTTAGAGAAAAGTTCCTCGATTTTGTGGGATAAGGCCCACATTTTTGACAATTATCACAAATCTTTTCATAATATGGCCTCAAGGATGCAAGCCACTAGGACTCTCATGCATATGTTGCTAGATTTATGAAGTTTTAAAGGCAAGTACACATTTAATAAAGGTTCCAACCATTCCAAACTTATAGAGAATATGATTTATCAAATGGAAAGACCAATTTGTTTATAATTGCCATTCTTCTTTCAATGTTCATGGCTTCACTTAGGAAGCTACTTGTAATTAGAAAATCATAGATATCCTTGTAGTATTCACTTATGTATTTGATTTCTACTCTAAAAAAAGTTGAAATCTCGTAATTCATCTTCCACCCCACTTGTGTTGCTTTCTTTAAGTCGAATCATCTTCCACTTATGTATTTGATTTTTACTCTAAAAAATTTGAATTCACGTAATTCTTCTTCCACCCCACTTGTGTTTCTTTGCGATTGGTCTATCACAACATGCTCTCTTTCCAACCTGTGAAAATTTTGAAATCGAAACTCTTGAAACAAATGAAAATATCTCTAGAATATATTTGTACCATGTGGCCTATTGAGATGATGCTTGAGTCGCTGGTGATCTATGATCACCATAAATTTTGATCGAAGCTAAAATTTCCATATTTCCTTAAAGAAAATGCCATTGTTAATGCCGCCCTTTGTATATTACGGTAGTTTCTCCGAGCTTGGGTGAGTAATGTCATGGCATATTTTGTTGTTTTATCCACTTTATATAATTTGTATGGTTGTGTGAGAACAACACATACTACTTGCGCACTCCCATTAACAGGCACATGTAAGATCTTCATCCAATCAGGAGAAGCGAGTCCTAGGGTTGCTATTAGTTTGTCACTTAGTGTGAAAAATGATTTATTTTATTCATCTCTCCACTCAAAGGGGGCATTTTCTCTTGATAGCTTATAAAGTGGTCTAGCTTTGTTATCATTAACACTTACTTTGAGATCGCAAGATCTCCCAAGATTATAATTAGCAAGAATAACAATATATAGTGAGGCACTCCTTTTAAAGGCGTTCAAGAATGGTTTTTCAAGGATAGTTACAAATTGATGATGAACGCAAGTAAGTAGATAGAGGATCTTAGGTTATGGAACAATTCGAATGCAATGGTAGAATTAGTTTCTCCAAGTTCTAAACCAATCATGTGATATAGAAATTCATATAAAAACCTAAGGTTTGGGATGGGTTGATTTTCATCCACAAAATCACCTCCCCTTGAAACGATGAGCTCCACAATGAGTGTCCATATTCTCTAGGTTGGGTCTTGTTGGATTCTTCATGTAGAATTCACGGACCTTGTTGGTGCTCTCTAAAGATTTCCTATACGTTTCCACGTATGTTATGAACAAATTTTCTCTTCAAAACACTATATGAAGAGGGCATGGCCACATATATCCTCAATATTGCCGATGTGAATCTTTGGAGCTTGAGGATTCGTGATATCCAAGTAAGCACTTTTGGAGTTCCAGTTATAGTTATTGTTTTCCTCCTTGTCATAGTCATATCTAATCTAGTTTCTAGACATCCAATCTTATCCTCTTGTAATATTGTAGTATGGGATCATCTTTAGTTCCTTCTTGTATTTTCTTCATTTCTCTTGAGGGAGTTCTTCATATTTGTTTTACACCTATGGTCCTTTTTTTTGGGATCTCAGGTAGCCTATCTTTTCTAGTTATCCATACCTATGAATCTTGGATTATGGAGATTCTTGTAACAATTGTATATTCTTACATTGTTTCCCTTATGTGGGCAAACATCTAATCATAATTGTAGTTCCGAAAGTTTTCCTAGTCTTGTAGAAGGTCGGGCACAATATAGACCTCCCCTAACATCTTTACAGAAATGAGGATCTTTATGGTTAGCTGCTTCTTATTTATGTATTCTAGGGTAGTTATGAATGATTATGACATTGATGATGTTATTGAGACAACACAATGTCTTCGAATGTCAAAAAAAGGCATGTTGGTGGTCTTGAAGTGAGTCCTTCATTCCCTTTTATCCCAAATAGGACTTCATACATGCCGTCATCTATACAAGCTTCCTCCTTAAAGGTGTAGTAGAGTCTTCTTTAAGGAGGTGCTCATGTAGAAAGTACCTTTGTTGTACTTCTTATGAAAGCTACTCACAATTATGCTCTAAAGACAACTTTTTAGACTCATTCTCATACATGTTAGGTCACATGTCGAACACACATGCCCATTACACGTATCCTTTTATAACTTAAATTATATGTTGGAAAACTATGATAGATTTTCATTTCGAGAGGGGGGTGGAGAATAAACATGAAGTTGGGGTTCTCTCTCATATGTGAAATTATCAATTTCCTTTGTCTATGATTGTAGGGTTTCTCTATGGTACCTGCACAATTAGTGTACCTACACACGAAAATGTTATAGGGTATACTTCCCTTAGGAAGAACCTCCATTGAGTAGATGAAGTACTGGAAGTTTGTGAGAGTATATCTTCCTCTAGAGTTGGGTATTTGCTAGAGTTGGATAGCCCTATACCTCCTCTACACCAAGTAGATAATGTACGAAAGTTTCTCATCTAGAATTCACATGAAGAGAGGGTTATGTCGTATGGAGAAACGAAAACCCAAGAAAATACATGCAATGATATTCATAGAGATCGTTCTCTTTCTTAAAATTATTTTTTACACTTGATGATCTCTTTCCAAGCTCAATTTTATATCATGTTGATGTTTGAGGAAATCATCATTCGCTTTGCTACCAAGGAGGATCCTAAGACAACAAGAAATTAGCATATCTCTAGTTTTAAGTTTTCAGATGTCCCATAAAACATGCTCATCCATGATGGAGAGTGGTAATCTCCAAAAGAGCAAGTGATCCTTGATGCTAGAGCAACTCCATATAAAAAACAACTCAAAATCTCAACCAATTTTGGAAGAACAATGGAAAATTATGAAACTTTGAACTAACTGTGAAGAAGGTCATTACACAAAAAAGTCTGATGTACATAATTCGCTCATTGACTGATCAAATGTGTAAAAATTTCAATGAAACTTTATAAAAGGTACCTAATTTTTGGGCACCTTCTCCAAGTTAAATCTTTCCAAAAGATTTAGTAGATCGTGAGATTTACACCAAACAATGGACCTATGTCCGAAACTGTTCTTCTATGTAGTCGAGTTTGACACCTGCAACTTCTAATGCACGGTTCTCCCTAACAAGACCCCGTTTGTTCAAATGCTTTTAGCCACAAGTAGCTTACCTCTCAACTTAAAGAATGAGTGCTTAGTTGCTCAAAAATTTACACTCTGGAGGGAGATCTGATCAAAACATTGACCACCAGGATTGCACCTGTTCCTGCCTTCACTTCTTCACATTTACACATGTAAATGTTCCTACTTAAAATTCTCTCAGCCTGCAAAATTCAGTAAACTATATAATTAGACTTGTACAAAAGCATTCATCAAGAGGATAAACATAGAAGGAGCACTAAGCAAAAGATCGAGGTGCAACTTTCTTCTATTAAGAGAACTCTTACATCTTATTGATACTTCTAGTTCTTCTCACTTTCTAAGGACTCTAAGGACTTCTAAAACATGCCACTCATCATCTCTCTTACTCATAGTACATCTATATCAAGTATATATAGATGTTTACATCCCAAGTTCCTCAACTTGAACCTATATTTTATGCCTATAGTTTACAACTAGAGTTTACTCCTTCGACTTAGTCCAAGGCATCCAACAAGGCATAGACCTATAACATAATTTGTCCATCTTTGGCATCTTTAGCTTCTTTGGAACTCATGGATCCTTTGGTTCCCTTGGCCATTGGCGCCATTGGGTATGTGTGAACATTGTTTTATTAAGGAGTGGTAATAAGTACCTTTCATTTATCAAGGATGAAACTTCAACCCACAACCTCACATTCTAAAGTCAAGTGTTTTACCACTACACTACTCAATTGTGTTTTTATTCTACTCCCTTTTATTAATATTTAATATAACTTTCATCTCTTTTACTTTTTGAGTTCCCAAGAATCACCCATAACATTTTCTATTGTAATTAGAGAATTCTTGCATTTCTTTTTAGACCTTTAGCAAAGGGGTTTTTTCTTCTACATATCCATGGAGATTAAGGAATATTTTCTTTATCCTCAGGACCAATTTCACATGGAAGGAGCGTGAATATACCATTACACAATGGATGATTTTGGCTAATTCAATTACTTGCTTGCATGCTTGAAGATGCTCCTAAAGATACTTTGCTATGAAAAAGATTTGGAGATGGGGATCCAAGCCAAGCTTCAGAGAATTTGGCCTACAATGCTTTATGAATCTATTTCTTTTGCCCATGATGTAGAGAAGGTTTTTCAATCGATTACTAAGTAGATATGTTTGCAACAATGGTGTCAAAAAAAACCTTTCATCAAGCTTATCCATCCTTGATTAGAAAACTTCTGTTCTTCTTTCATTTGAAAATATACTTTTTATAGTAGAAATGGAATCAAGCATGACACTCATTCAAAAATAGGTTTTAGTATGTTAAGTAAGAACACACTTTAGTTTCTTTTTCAAAGTAAATTGTAATATTTAGGACCTACCATCTCTAGTCAAGGAGTGCATGTAGACCCAAAGAGAATCAAATCAATTATAGAATGTCATGTACCTTAATCATCCAATGATATATGTTCTTTTCTTCGGTTGGCTACTTTATATAGAAAGTTTGTTGGATGTTTTTCCTATCTAGCACTTTCTCTTACTTTAATATTAAGGAGTCACAAAAGGGCAATAAGAATTCATGGAGGCCTCATTACAGTCACTTAATTTGTGCATATCATTCATAATAAGAATAATTTAGCTTCTCCAAGATAAATTTCCATGCATGTATTTTTACATGGAATGTGCTTATTTTTATTCAGTGATGGGACACGTGATGCTTCATCCATGTATACTTTATTTCTTATAAAGTGAGGCCGGCTTCTTTTCTAATCAATGTATATGATATATTCCTTATAGGTGATGATGCTAATGGGATAAAAAAAAATTCAAAGCCTAAATGAAGGAGGAGTTTAAGATAAGTGATCTTGGATTGCTTACTTACTTCCTAGGATTGGAATTAGTCTATACAGATCAAGGGAGGTTCGTTACACAAAGGACGTATATCAAACATATGCTTGCAAAGTTGAAAATGCAAGAAGCCAAAGTTGCAGGTACCCCCATTGAGGTGAATCACAAGTTAAATGCTCATGAAGGAGATCTCATTGAAGATATCACAAGCTATCAAAGCCTAGTTGGGAGTTTGAACTATGCTACACTAAGTAGGGTTGATATTTTCTATGGAGTAAGTGTGCTTAATCAATTCATGCATACCTCAAAGAAGCTTTGAATGGATGCACCAAAGAGGATATTGAAGTATTTGGAAGGAACAGTAAATGAAGTTTAATATTACCCTTACACATCTAACTTGAATGTAACGTTATTCACTGATGTAGATTGGTAGGTTCAAAAGATGATAGAAGAAGCACATCAGGATATCTCTCATTTGCAGGTACAAAGCTCATATCTTATTCTTCAAAGAAGCACGCTATAGTTGCCCTTTTCTCAATTGAAGCTGAATACAGAGGGCTAGCTATTGCAACACAAGAATCTATGTAGATCAAGACCCTATACACAAATTTAGGGTTGGATTTTGACACTCCATATATATTTGGAGATAATATGAGTTCCCTTTATCTAGCTACTAATCCTATATTTCATGCCAGGACTAAGCATATAGAAGTTGATTATCATTTTGTTAGGGAAACAATTGTGAGCAAGAAGATACAAACTCTCCTATGTATCTACTCATATGCAATGTGTAGATATGATGACCAAATCATCAGATGAAAGAAAATTAAACAAATTAAAATCTATGATTGGATTGTACAAGATAGTAAAGAATTGAAGACTCAAGAATCCTAGGCTTGAGAAGGTGCTGTTGGAGCATTTAACAAGCCCAGGTGTTTGATCAGATGATTAGGACTTCTAACATTTACATTGGTCAAAAAATGACTTGCATATCAACACCTCTTGTAAAATCTCTGTACTTTACCTCCTTGAATAAAAATAAAAGAAGAAGGGAATTTTTTGAATTTGGGATCCAAGAACCAGGACTCATTTGGTGATTGAGACTAAATAAATCATCACCTAAAATGTAGGAACACTTTTAGCGGAGGGAAATTCAAACTTCAAATTCAACCAATGTGTATATATAGAGGTGACTTTTATTCATGGGATATATGTGTGAGAGTAAAGAGTCATTGAGCCTCATGGTTAAGCATATCTTGAGCTCACACATTTATGAGTAAGTCCACAACATATCTTATGTATTATACATTCTTTAGCACATATAATTGATACATTATTTCAAGATTACTTCTTGTTACTGTTCTTTGCAACAACCTCTTCAAATCTATGATCTTGCTTGAACAGTTTCTCTAAGTTTACTTAATCATTTGCTTAAGTTTAACTTATTATAGTTAGAGTGATCATTCTACTATCTATATATCAAATTTCATTACATTTGGTTTATTGACACTTGATTTATGAAGTAAACAAGCCTATTGTGCCTACACACTTCCTTGCTTATAAAAAATGGGGTATACACCCCTGCATTCTTAAACTCAATTTGTAGAGTACACTCACTCTAAATTCATGAAATCAACTGGAATAGTTAGCTAAGGCCTTGAATTGGAAGTTTCCGAAAGGTCTCGGTTCAATTTCTATCAGGGAGTGAGAAGTGAGTATTCTGTTTTGAGCAATTCAAATCCAAAAATAGCAAATTGTTTTAATAGTCCTTCTATGTGAAAGTTATCTGTTTTGGTAGAAAATTTTGGAAATTACATTCCAAAGCATGTGGAGAATGAGTTCTCTTATGCACAACGGAAATATGTAGTGAACCACCCTTGTATGTCCAGCACTTGGACAAACAGCTACACCTTAGATAGCTTTTTGCTCTCAACAAAAAACTCAAATGGACTTGTGCCTTTAGCCAATCAAAGTAGACAAAGAGAGCTTTCCATCAAGCTATAGATAACTTAATTTGGACAATTTTTTATTGGGAAACGCAACTGACAAATATGAACTACCTCTCCACACAAGTATGCTAAAGAACTGAACTTCACTCTCGGATCGATAACTCTCTGAATATATATCCTTTCACAAAGATATTTGTTATAGAGAAAGTAGACACAAATAGCATTCCAATGAGCTAAAAAAAAGTAATTTAAATGAGTTTTGGTTAGGCAATTCAACTGACCAAAACAGACCACCTACACACATAAGTACACTATTAAAGTAAACTTCACTCTCTGGCAGATATCTCACAAAATATAAATCTTCTAAAAAAGATATTTACGACAGAACACGTGCATGCCAAGCGATTTCCAAGAAGATAAAAATCAAGCAATTTTGATATGTTTTGGTTGGGAAAGTTAACCGACCAAAATAGACTACCTGTCTACACATGTATACTAAAAAACTAGAGTTCTTGCTTTCACTGATATCTCACAAAATATGTAAGCTTTGAAAGAGATGTTCGAGGTACATAAAGCACATACAAGATAGCCTTTCCAATGAGTGTTCAAACGCAAGAAATGGTTACATATACACTGAGATATGAGCTTCATAACAAAGCTCTGTACAATCTAACGTGCGGCTGGAAGGAGTCTAAGGGAAGACAAAATGACAAAATGGCCAGATCCAACTATTGGGAGCCCTTTCCTCTTTCTCTCATTGTTTTGAATGTGCTCCTGCTTCACTTTTATAACCAATGAGCATGTGAAGAAGATTTTGCCTCCTTCTTAACTCACCACTTTTCCCACTACATGCCACTGACTACAAGGCAAGATATTGTATCTCTTACTCATCATTTTGTTTTTTTCTTTTTTCTTTTCTTTTCCTTTATCTTTATATTTGGTAAATTTATCCAAGCATAGCTCATGTGAAAATGAGCTTGTACATTTATCTTCAACACTCCCCCTCAAGCTCATTTGGGAGTTACCTTCAACCATGTCCTGCAAATTTATCACATCCTTGAAAACCTTTGAGTTTAGAAGCATCCAAGAACTTTGTAAACATATCTGCAACCTGCTCTTTGGTTCTGATGGACTCTATCTCCACATCTTTGCTCAATACCTTCTCCCTTACATAATGGTAGTGGAGCTCTATGTGCTTGCTTCTTGCATGAAACATAGGATTGCTTGCCAAGTAAATACTTGACATGTTATCACCCTATATAGGGATGGTTCCAACTTGCACTTCAAGATCATCCAAAAGCTTTTTAATCCACATTGCTTCACATGTGGCAAATGCTAATCCTCTATATTCAGCCTCCATGGATGAAAGTGCAACAGTAGGTTGTTTCTTTGAGCTCCATGTGATAGGTTTGCTTCCTATCATGAGCACATAACCTGAGGTTGATCTTCTATCTTCCTTTGAACCTGCCCAATCAACAACGCGAAATCCTTTGACCTACAGTTCTTCATCAAACTTGTTAAACAAAGCATGATTAACTGTATGCTTTGTGTATCTCAACACTCTCTTGGCTTAATTTAAGTGTTCACTTTTCGGGGCTTGCATAAACTGAGAAAGTACACCAACAACATAAGATAACTTAGGTCTTGTAATGTTTGCATAGATTAATGATCCTACAATGATTCTGTATGTCATTACATCTTCGAATGGTTCTCCATCATTTGAACAAATCTTTGTATTTGTGTCCATGGGTTGAGTGAGTGGTTTGCATTCACTTATTCCATATCTGAAAAGAACATCCAACACGTACTTCCTTTGCATCAAGTAGATGCCACTCTTTCCATAAACAACTTCAATTCCTAAAAAATATTTCAGCTCTCCAGGATGTGAAATTTTAAACTCCTTACCAAGCTTCCTTTTGATATCTTTAATCCTTGTAACATCTTTTCCTGTTATGATGGGGTCATCGACGTATATGCAAATATATACCTCTCTATTTTCTTCCTTCTTCATGTACAATGAAGGATGGGCACTACTTGGGTTGTATCCACACTTAGTTAGATATTCTACCAATCTCTGATTCCATGCTCTTGGTGCTTGTTTCAAGCCATAAAATGCCTTTTTCAACCTACAAACAAAGTGTGGATAGTTTTCATCTTCAAATGCATCCGGTTGACTCATCTATACCTCTTCTTGTAGTTCTCCATTAAGAACAGCATTTTTGATGTCGAGTTGATATAATGGCTATCTCCTTGAAGCACCAATTGCTATTAATGTTCTCATAGTTCCCATCTTTGCAATAGGGCTAAAAACTTCATCATAATCTATGCCTTGTGTTTGTTTAAATCCTTTGGCAACTAATCTAGCTTTATATCTAGCTAGTGAACCATCAGCATTCCTCTTTACTTTAAACACCCATTTGTTTGGAGCAATCTTCATACCTTCTTTCTTTGGCATTAGCTCCCATGTGTGATTATCTTTGAGAGCATTGATCTCCTCTTTCATAGCTTGCTTCCATTCTGTTTGTGTGCAAGCTTCTTCATAGTCTTAGGCTCTTTGCCTTTGATAACCTTCATCATGTATGCAAAATGTGTCGCCATAAAACTATCATAATTCAACCTTTGAGTTGGATACCTTGTCCTTGAAGATCTTCTTTCATTGCCTTTAGAAAGTTGCTTCTTTAACCTATTTGGCTTTACGATCGGAGTGATTACCTCTTCACTTGCATCTATCTCACTATTTGGAGTAGCACTTGCTTATTCGATTCTACTATGCGCTGAATTTGGAGACACAGAATGACTCCCCCTCCATGTTGAACATTCTTCATTTGATGTAGATGCCTCTGGACCTGAAACATTTGTCCTTGATTGTTGAACTTCTCTTTGATTTGTTCCTCCATAATCATCACAATCTTCTTCAAGAATCTTTTCCTTTCCTTTATCTTCATACCATGGTCTTAGCTTATCAAAGACCACATCTTGCGAGACTCTTAATTCCTTCGTTCTAGGGTTATAAAACTTGTATCCTTTTTGCTCCATTGAGTAGTCAATGAAAATGCATTTTTCTGACCTTGGTTCCATCTTTGTTCTAACTTCTTGTGGAATGTGAACAAAGCAAACACATCCAAACACTTTGTGGTGTGTAAGATCAGGTTTCTTATCGGAATATACCTCCTCTAAAGTAAAGTGATTTATTCCCAATGTTGTGCACCTATTCATCAAGTAAATCATGGTTGTGGTAGCTTTAGCCCAATAGTACAATGGTACCTTCATCTCGTTGAGCATGCATCTTGCAATTTCAGCAATTTGCCTATTTTTCCTCTCAGCTACTCCATTTTGTTGTGGTGTATACCTACAAGTGAACTGTCTTTTGATCCCATTCTCTTGTAGAAAATCTAAAAATTCTTTGGAGAAGTATTCTCGTTCACCATTGGACCTTAAGGTTTTGATAGACCTTCCTATTTCTTTTCCAACTTCAACTTTGAATCTTTTGAATATAGAAAACACCTCTGATTTTTGCTTCATACAAAACAACCATACCTTTCTAGAGTGATCATCAATGAAGGTGACAAAAAATCTATTACCAGCCATTGATGCCTCTTGGATTGGTCCCCATACATTCGTATGTATCAAGTCCAAGACATTTGGGGCCACATAATTGCTCCTCTTGAATGGCTGCCTCGTTTGCTTTCCTAGTTGACAAGCTTCACACAACTTATGTAGTCCAATGCTATTAAATTTTGGAAGACCTCTTACCACTTCATGTTTGCTCATGTCCTTCAGCTTTGGAATGTTGATGTGTCCTATTCTTTTGTGCCATAAGTCCAACTCTGAAATCTTCTAGTTCCCACATTGAATGTACATGACCTTTCCATGTGGATGTTGGACGTCCAAAGTAAACATCCTTCCTTCTCTTCTACCTCAAGCAATGACCTTGAAGCCTTCCTTTGGATTCTTTATGAAGCACCCATTCTCATTGAATATGACATGATAACCCTTCTCTACCATTTGTCCTATTGAAGTCAAGTTCTTTGAAATTATAGGAACGTGAAGAACATTAGATAGTACCTTTGCTCTACTTGTATCTCCAAGCTTTATATCTCGAATATGTTCAACCATGTGTTCAGTATCATCACCTGTTTCAACGCATCCTTTTCCACTTTGTACCTATAGATTAGGGAACAAACTTCCTTGGCATGACATATGGTTACTACAACCTGAATCAATGTACCATTTTTTGTCATCTTCACAAGAGCTTCTATACTCATGTCTCATTACAAGTAGTGTGTCCTTGCTTCCTTCACTTGAGGTGCTTGCATAGTTGCTTTGGTTCCTTTGATTGCCTCCATTTGGTCTTCCATTCTTCAACCAACAAACACTAGCATAGTGTCCTACTTTACCACAATGATAGCATGTCATACCTTTAAGAGAATTGTAGGAGCCTCGGCCTCTTTCTCTATTTCTACCTCGACCTCTTCCTTGTGTGTTGGCATTTGATGCATCCTTGTTGTCTTCCGAATTGTTTTGATTGTAGTTGGAGTTGTTGTGACCTCTTCCTTTTCCTCTTGAGCCTCCTCTTGAGTTCCTTCCTTTACCTCGACCTGCATATAACATTTGGTTGTGGCTGTCCTTTCCTTTGGGACCACCAAAAATAAGCTCTTCTGTGACAAGATGAGGGATTAGTTGTTCAAAACCTAGATATGCATCTTTCAAGTTAATGGAAGTTATAAAAGGCTTCCATGTTTCATCTTCTCTCAATCCATTGAGAGTATAACATACAGGATCTTCGTCTCCAACCATTGTGCCAATAGAAGCTAAAGCATCGCTTAGCTCCTTAATCTTCAAAGTATATTCAGCTATGGATTGACTCAAACTTTTCTTGATTGTGTTCAACTCATTCTTGAGTTGAAGTTTCCTAGCTTTGGTATTTGTTGAATACATCCTTTCAAGAGCTTCCCAAGCATCCTTAGGTTTCTCTAGATGTTGAATATGCCCTACCATGGCATTAGTAATGACTTGTGAAATGAGGAACATGACTCTTGTATTCCTCTCTTCCCATTCTTTTGCTTGCCTCCTTTGGCCTTTGGTGGCCATAGCTTGATTGATTTGAGGTTGAGCATCATCGCCGCTCACAATACCCCATAAGACTTTGCCCATTAGGTATTTGTTCATTCTAAACTTCCACATGGGATAGTTATCCTTATCCAACTTCTCTACTTGTTGACCCAAGTCAGCCATTGAAGAGTATCAAAGACTTTCAGAGTTACCTCGAATAGTTATATTGTCCTTTTCTCTTGTGTTTATGAAGCTCCTCCTTGTTTTATAGCTCCTCTTTTGCTTTGCTTTATCTCTAGCTCTATTGATGAAGCTTCAGCACCAAGTTTGCTCTGATACCAACAATGGAGAATGTGTTCTCCTATGCGCAACAAAAATGTGTAGTGAACCACCCTTGTATGTCCAGCACTTGGACAAATAGCTGCACCTTAGATAGCTTACTACTCTCAATACAAATAGCTGCACCTTAGATAGCTTACTACTCTCAAATGGATTTGTGCCTTTGTTCAACCAAAGTAGATAAAGAGAGCTTCCTAATAAGATATAAATAGCTTAATTTGGACAATTTTTTATTAGGAAATGCAACTGACAAAGATTAACTACCTTTCCACACAAGTATGTTGAAGAACTGAAAAGGAGTCTAAGGGAAGACAAAATGAGAAAATGGCCAGATCTGACTAGTAGGAGCTCTTGCCTCTTTCCCTCCTTGTTTTGAACATGCTCCCACTTCACTTTTATAACCAATGAGCATGTGAAGAAGTTTGTGCCACCCTCGTAACTCACCACGTTCCCCACTACATGCCACTGACTACAAGGCAAGATATTGTATCTCTTACTCATCATTTTCTTTTTTTCTTTTTTCTCTTCTTTTCCTTTATCTTTATATTTGGTAAATTTATCCAAGAATAGCTCATATGAAAATGAGCTTGTACATTTATCTTCAACAAAGCACATAGTGGGTTTCAATGCATATTTGGGAAGCGAAAAGAGTATACTAAGGATCCCTAAAGTCAAATTGGCAAGTGTAGAGGAGGAATTGTGTAACACTAGCTCATCTCTAGACTATATCCAACCATTTTCGCACATATACATGTGTGTATGTGTATGTGTATGTGTATGTGTATGCATATGTGTGTATGTGTGTGTATATGTCTGTGTATGCATGTGTATGTATAGTGTATGTGTGTGTTTGTGTATGTGTGTGCATGCTTATGTGTGTGTATGTGTATATGTGTGTATGCATGTGTGCATGTATATATGGATATGCATGTGTATACATGTCTTTTGTATGAATGTGAGTGTATATGTGTGTGTTTTTATGTGCATGTGTGCATCTTGTATTTATGTATGTGCGTGCACATGTGTATGTGTGTATATGTGTTTCTATGTTTGTGTATGTATATGTGGTTGTATGTGCATATATGTATGTGTTTATCTCTCCATTTGTGTGTATCTATATTTTTGTGTATGTGTATGTGTGTGTATGCATGTGTGTGTGTGTATATATATATATATATATATATATATATATATATATATATATATATATATATATATATATATATATATATATATATATGTGTGTGTGTATGTATCTTTATGTTTTGTCTGTATGTGTATGTGTATATGTGTGTATGGCTGTCTCTATATTTGTACACATATTCTTGTATGTGCATGTGTGTGTATGTATGCATGTTACTACATCTATGTCTGTGTATATATGTATGTATGTGTATGTGTATGTGTATGTGTGCATATGTGTGTGTATGTACATGTGCATATATGTGTATGTGTGTGTGTCTCTATTTGTGTGTATGTACATGTGTGTTTGTGTATGAGTGTGTATGCAGATGTTCTGTGTGCATATGTAGATGTGTTTGTATGTGTATGTATGTGTATGTGTGTGTATGCATGTGTATGTATATGTGTGTATGTGAATGTATGTGTGTATATGTCTATCTATGTGTGTATGTGTGTGTATGCATATGTTTGTGTGCGTGTATATGTGTGTATGTATGTATGCATAGGCATGTGTATACATGTGTTCTACATGCATAATAGTGTATATGTGTGTGTGTGTATATGTGTGTGTGCATATGAATGTGTGTGTATGTATGCATGTGAGTGTACATGTGTGCATATGTGTATGTGTGTGTGACTATGTGTATGTATAAATGTGTGTGTATGCATGCCTGCATACATATGTATGTGTATATGTGTTTGTATATGTGTTTGTATATGTGTTTGTATATGTGTATGTGTGTGTGTCTATATGTGTGTGTGTATGTGTGTATGTGTGTATGTGTACATGTTTGTATGCATGTGTATGTATGTGCATATGTGAGTGTATGTTTGTGCATATGTGTATGTGCATGTCTCTTATGTGTCTATATGTATGCATTTGAGTGCATGTGTGCATATATTTGTATGTGTGTCTATCTATGTGTATGTGTATATGTGTGTGTATACATGAGTTTTTGTGTGTGTCTATGAATCTATGTGTATACATACCTCAATGTGTGTGTGGGGGAGTGTGCTCCTTGTGTGTACTATCTCTTGCATGCTCTTTATCACTCTCGAGCTCAATGTTTCTCACCACTTGCTGGCACAAATGTGTCAAGAGAAATTTTTCTTTTGTATTTGTAGGATGTGGTTTATGCGATGTTTTTGTATCACAAGCATGTTTCCCACTTTGTTTGTAACTTTGCTATTCTGCGATGTTCCTAGCAATATTATTTACAATCGTAGCATAAGCAATGATGAGCATTGCTTATGCAACTGACTCTTTTTTTTCTTGGGCATCGATTATGCGACATTGAGTGGAAATAACATTGCATAACTAGTGCCACCCGCTTTCTTTTCAAGTCAGGGGTATCACTACAACCCCTTAGCCCTTGTAGCGAGATATGGGAGAGTACACTACTTAATATTACGCTCTTCAGCTCCATTTGAAGCATGAATCGAATTTATTAAATGTTAGAATGTATGGGCATGTTGGCATCGGGTGTGAAAGGTCTTATACATGATAAACAAAATGTCTGTAAATACACTCCTTGATATTACGCTCTTTTGTTCTATTGAAGTATGAATCGAAGTTATTAGAGGTGAGAATGTATGGGCATGTTGGCAGCCGATGTGAAAGGCCTTATACATGAAATGCTTTCACAACATTGTTACGTGGAACATGATCATAACGCAAGTGATCTACTTTAGGGGAAGGAAATCGTCAAATCATTTGACCCTCTAATTAAATCATTGCACTTTATATAAGTTTATTTTCAGACATTCTAAAGTCTTCTGAATACGTATCAGAAGCTTTCAAACTGTTTTAGATAGGCATCTTATGATAGTAGAAGGAATGGGAATGAAACAATCAATTGAGGGACTGATTAAAATAAAGTCCTACTAGCTCAATTATCTCATTAAAGAAGATTTTCTAGTAGTAAATCCTGTAAAGAATTTCTCAAACACAGATGTAGTATCCACACTGTGTGGTGTTAATTCGGGCTCAAAGTTGTTTTAAACCTAAACTCATGCAACATTAAACTATGTAATGCAGATGTACTGATTTTCTGATAGTCATCGTCTAACAATATCTATTTATTCGGGACAATCTATATGCATGCCATTAAGAAAAAGGTTTTCAGATGAATGAGCTGTTATGGATGGTAGGACCAATGAGCCCAATGGTGCTTTTGAACATGCAAAGTATCAAAAGCTGTGATTCGCCTCTCGTCCGATTACAACCCCGAAATCCTCTGTTGACCATTAAAGCCGATTGATCATGCACCGAGCTTCGAAATAAATAAGCAGGATGTAAAAACCACATGTGATTCTTGTTAGAATTTCAAATCAACACCATAGTATTCTTGACGCAAGCAGTGTTCTCATTGACATGAGAATCGTATGGAATTCTGCTTTAAAGAAAATCACATCTCTGATGCTTCATGGGTATTCATATGTCTTACAGAGCTTAGCGCTGAACACAAGAACTTCAGCAATGCCTTTACGCAAGATCCGAAGCATTCAAACTGCCGTCACAGCAGATGCCACTCCATAGGAGCTTCCTGACTGACAGCTGCCACAGAAGCCACATATTTTATACATGAACCGACTAAGGATTGACGCGTATGCAATGTTCCTGTTATTGACGCTCGCCAAGTTAGAGGCTTTCAAATTTTAATCGTTCTCGACGCGAGATCAACGCATCATGAAAGGTTTCTGCACGTGGTTCGAAGCGACTTGTTCTTCTGTATCGAGATTGAAGTGCATGCTAGCTATTTCCAAAGTGTTCCATATTTATAGAAACCGTCCTGTTCTATTGTAGGTACGCGTAGATTGATTAGAAACAAGAGAATAACTCTGACAGAGTGAGAGAGCGTGCCATAGCTATGTGCGATTCCGCAGATTGAGGAGATTATACTGAGTAGGAAGCATCTTTTTAGATAGATTTTCTTTTTTCCTTTTTAATAAACAAAGATAAAAGATATATTATTGATAAACTGTTACATGTTGTACAATGGGCAGGCCCCCACCTCAACAATGAGAATTACATATAGTCAACCTTGCCATATAGGCTACAGACTAGACTCCAAGATACGCAGCCGGAAATCAAAGACAAATACAACATGGTTTCACTAAATAGTGGAAACACTTCCAAATATTTCTCTAGAGTACAACGAGAGGGGAGATTGTCTCCATTTCTTATACTTGGAAAAGTACAGAGTATCTTCAACAGTAGCATTCTCACCGTAAGCATCCTTGTGAGCTATAGTACTGAGGCCAGGAATCCTGATGATATCTCTTTTGCAAATGACAACATATTCTTTACGACCACTCTGGAATAATCTTCAGTTTCTACTGACCGAGATGTGCCAAAAAATAATAGTTCTCCATAGTTGTGACATAACAAGGTCCATCCTGGTGCAAACTCCGATCAAAGTGTCGAAGTAACCAAGGTGGGTTTTACGAGCACTTTGACATGTGATTTTCCGTAAGTCATTAAAATTTCGAGCACGCTAGGAGTTCATATGAGGTGGGCAAAATCTTCAACTTCCAAAAGAGCGATTCCCATTACTGATATTACATCTTCTAGATTTGAATCCTGTCCCAATACCATTATGGAGAATGAGTCATTGAAGGAAAGAGTGTTTAAGTGCAAAGGGGAAGGCCCACAAGGCTCTTAATCTATATCTCCACTATTTAGCGGACCATCTTAACTTCCACCTAACATTCAGCTTGTCCAGAATACAAGCAATAAGATTATTCTACTTCTTGAAGTGAGCAAAAATATTATGAGTGATAGTATACAGAGTAAAAAGTCTTCTGTAGGAGTAATCACAAATCTTGGCATCTAGGTTCTTCTTCATGTCCACCAGAACCTAATTGCAAGCAAAAGACAACATATTCCGATTTCTAATATAGGATTTATTAATAATACAATCATTTTGGAGAAATTCACCCGAACCATCAAAACTAGCTTCTCTGCATTTGGTAGCTTTAATGTTAGTCAAGTTCTCATTCTGAGCACACCAATCAATGCACATAGACTCCTACAGATGCAAGGAAAAATTAATAGAAAAAGTAGAATGAATAATGTAATTATGCTTTGCTTCAAACGAGGCTTTCCATATGTTGCAAACCAAACTACTCCTAGTAGGCACAAAGATATGAGGAGACCAAAACAGATCCTAGAGATTGTTATTAGTCAAGACTTTTAATTTTTTAAGTAGAATTTTGAACAACTCGTTTTAATTAAACAAGCCCAAAAATGCAAAGTCTTAGTGGCTCTAAAGATTCACTTAGCACATATTTTCTTGGCCATTTTGGTGGGTCAAAAAATCCCCACCTGAACCTCTTTTTAAATACAACATATTTTCCAAGCAACCTTGCAAGTTTTAGAGCACAGAGAATCCCTTACCATCAAGAACCTCCTAGATAAAGCAATAATAGACAAAAGTTGATTCTCAAAAGGCATCGAGCAAGATAGAAGGAAATGATGGAAGAGAATACAATGATTTAACACAAACACTCTCTAAGAAATATTATGTTGAAAATACATCCCCTTGAAAATCTTACTTTGGAATTTATTTAACACACAATTCCATCTATTCTCAAAGGTCACATTAGATCCCGTTTCTATAACATGCAAATGAAAAAAGAATCATCTTGAATGATGTCACAATCAATCTTGAAAATACAATGGGGGGTAAGATTGGTAGAAGACTTGAAAGACGTTTTCTTATTATGGAAATGTGATAGTGTAATGAGAAAATATCTAGAGACCTTATTAAACAAGGGCATTAAGGATGTTAATACCTTTGATAGTACCAAGATGCATATAGTCTTTAACAAATCAGCCAAGGGCATCAATAGTAATAGAAAAGAGAAGAGGGGTCAAAGGACAATCTGTTCTTCTAGATCTTTTGAGTCTAAAAGGGTGAGAAACATGATTATTCAAGGAGACTCTAGAGAAGGCATTACAAAATATACAACTTACATATATGATGAGATTGATGAACATGGTGTGGAATGTACTACAAAGGAAGATAATTGTGTGATTACTATCAATATTCCACTTTGCCTCTAAGGTTCTCTACTTTGCTCTCTTCTCATAGACAAGATTGTTTGGCCACTATCTCTATAACTAAATCACAAGAATTATCGAAAACACGATGAAAGTTCTTGATTCAACCATGAGACATGAAAATTTTAGATGCAATTGATTCTCTACCTAATGGTAAGAACTTGAGGCTTGAGGAGCTCACCAATCAGTTCTTCAAGATGTTCAAGTGTGTCTCTGGTGACCGCTTGTGCTTAGCCTCGTAGCCTTGCATATGCAAGTTATCTATTTTGATGCAAACTTTTGGGAATGATGTTCCAAAGCACTTGGTGGTTCCAAATACAATAATGTGAATCTAAAGGAGTGTATTAAGCTTCCTTGGAGTTAACTTGCCAGGTGTAGAGCAGGTTTTGTGCAACATCAACTCATCTTTGGAGCAT
This sequence comes from Ceratopteris richardii, assembly GCA_020310875.1. NCBI lineage: Eukaryota > Viridiplantae > Streptophyta > Polypodiopsida > Polypodiales > Pteridaceae > Ceratopteris > Ceratopteris richardii. Next base: position 153,190,477 of record CM035421.1, on the reverse strand, counting down.
ACCCATGCATCTCCTCATAGTGGTATAAGAGCAACAACAAATGAACATGGAGATGGATTTCCTTCCTCCATGGACAAATTGGATCGAGGTAACTACTCGGCTTGGTCACTGCGAATGGAACTTTATCTTCAAGGGAGAAAAATCTATGGTTACATGCTTGGAGATGAGATGATGCCAATCCTTAGAAGCAAAGGATAACCAACTCAAGAAGAACAAGAGAGGTTAACCGCATGCTTCCACAGATCTCAAGTTGCAAGCTCCAGAGATCTCAAGTTGCAAGACTTCACAAGAAACTTGGAATGATCTTGATGCATTTTTCTCATCAAGTACCAAGGCAAGAAAGAATAAACTATGAATGGATCTCATTACACTCAAGAGGATGTCCATGCAAAGTGTGAATAACTTTGTCACCAAAATGAACGGCCTAGCAGATTGAACTCGAAGCATTGGAGAAATCATTGACGAAGAGCAGTTAGTAAGGGAAGCCATCAATGGAATAAAGGCAGATGAGAAATGGGAACATTCACCACAACCATGAACCTCTACATGGACATGCAGGTTCTTGATTTCAACACCCTCATGGGACAATTGTTCAATCATGAGGCAAAGATTATGAAGAATGGAGACAACTCAAAAGGTAATCAATCCTCTGTCCTATATACAAATAAAAGGAAGAATAACGATGGCTAAGGAAAAGGTAAAAAGTCTCATGATGAAGGTAGTGCCTCTCAAGCAAACTTTTGAGGTAGAGGTAGAGGCTTAGGAGGAAGAGGCAGAGGAGGAAGACAAGGAAGGGGTAGATCTCAAAGCTCTTCTACATGTGCCATATATGGCTTACATAATCACATTATAGAGAATTGTTTCAAGAATCCTACAAGTCAGAGAGGTAGATTTTACAATAGAGGAGGATATGGAAGGTCAAGAGATAGATTCAACAACAAGAATGGTTACAAAAAAAGAATTTTTCAACAATAATAATTATCAAGGAGGATGTAGATGAAGGACAGACCACAAAAATTATGCAGATGATCAAAATCAAGAGGATTCATTACTTCTAATGAACATGACTATGAAACAAGGTAAAGTAGATGAACATGTATTCTGTATAGACATGCTCAAATCATGTAGTAGGGAATGAAGCTCAACTTTTAGACTTTGAGGAACCGAGGAATAGACATGAAGTCCAAACATGAGATTACACAAGGCATCCAATGGAGAAGATAGGCAATGTGAGGACTTCAGATTGTAACATTAACCTATTGAGCAAGGTATTGTATGTGGCAACCATCACCAAAAAGCTCATAAGTGTAGGTCAGATTGTTGAGAAAGGATTGCAGGTTAGATTCACAAAGAATGGAGTAGTTACTGAGGACCCACGTTAGATATTCAAGAGGATATAAAAAGGAGAAAAATGAGGTAGAATATTTACCTTTGAGCTAAAAGATACTAGGAACATTGTTTTGTTCAATTATGGTAGTCAAACCCTATCAGAGTTGGAAATTTGGCACAAAATCTTAGCCCATATAGATGAAAGGGCTCTGAAGCAAATAAGTAGGGATCAGAGTGTGCTTTGTGTACCAAACATCTCCAAACAACACATGATTTGCAAATGTAGTGCTTCAATTAGGCAAGTCTCACACACAACCATGCACAAACAAGGAATGCATTCATGGAGACCTATTGGAGCTTATTCGTACAAATGTATGGGGACCAAGCAAGGAGCCATCAATCTCGAGATCCAGGTATTATGTGTCATTCATTGATGATTGTGGCAGATGGAGAATATTATATTTTATGAAGCATAAAAATGAGGTGCTCTCTTTTTTCAAAAAATACATAACACTTGTATAAAACCAACTAGGTAAGACTTTGAAGAAGCTAGGGTTAGATGGAGGGTGATAATATTTCTCCCATCACTTTGATTCTTATCTCCAATAGAAGAAGAATCAAAAGAGAGATTACCACCTAGTATACTCTAGAGAAAAATGGAGTGTCAGAGAGAAGAAATAGAACCATAGCGCAGTTTGCAAGATCAATGCTAAGTGAGAGGAAGTTGCCCTATTACTGATGGGAAGAGGCTATATCCAGATCCACCTATTTGATCAATAGACTCTCATCAAAATCATTGGATGGGATGACACCACATGAAGTATGGAGTGGAATAAGAGTTATCCTTGATCATTGCTAGATCTTTGGGTGCATAGCATATGCACACATACCACAAATCAGAGGCAAATTAGATCCAAAGGTAGAGAAATGCATATTCATTTACTATGAACTTAATCAGAAAGGTTATAGGCTATATAATCCAAGAAATAAAGGTTTCATTGTAAGTAGAGATGTTTTGGATGAAAAAAATATTGGTTTGAGGATGATTGTGGGAAAATAAAACCTCCCTATGACCTCGAGGAAGACTTCCCAACATTGTTGAAGAGGAATGAGCATGTACATGAAGAATCAAGTGATTCTAAAGAATCTAAAAGACTCCAAGAAGGGAAGTCAACTCATGCATCTCCAAAGGTAAAGCCAATGTGTATGAGATGAGAGATGTGGTAGAATCATGTCAAGAAACTATAAGAAGGTCTACTAGAGAGAAAAGGAAGCCGGAAAGGGATGGTTATGATACTTCTTTGGTCACTAAGAATTCAACTTACATAGCATAGGATACAAAACTTGAAGCACCATCTACATATGAAGAGTCCAAGAAGAAGCGAGAATGGAGAGATGCCATGGAAGAAGAAATAGAAGATCTACAAGAAAATCAGACTTGGGAATGGGTTCCCAAGAAGATGATTGGCTCAACATGGATTTACAAGGTAAAGAAGAATTATGATGGTTCAATTAATAGGTGCAAAGAAAGGCTTGCAAGGAAGGGGTTTGCACAAACCCAAGGTATTGATTCTGAAGAGGCATTCTTACCTCTGCCAAAAAATGCCCACATTTAGAGTACCCATGAAAGTTGTATCTTCCAAGAACTAGAAGATATATCAAATGGATGTTAAAAATGATTTTCTAAATGGTTGGATTTTAGAGGAGGTGTACATGTATCAACCTCCTAGTTTTGAAGACCAAACACATCCACACTATGTATGCAGGTTAAGGAAAGCCCTGTATGGTTTGAAGCAAGCTCCTAGAGCTTGGAATCATATACTTGTCACTTATTTTTAGGACTAAGGATTTATGGTAAGCAAGGCAAATCCTTCCCTCTTTATCAAGAAGAAACACTGAGAGGTCATATATCTCTGTGTATATGTGGATGATATAATCATTACAGGAAGTGATGTGGATGAAATCAAAAGGATCAAGGCTCAAATGGAGGATGAGTTCAAGATCAATGATCTTGGCTTACTCACATACTTCCTAGGTTTGAAGAAGTATATAGAGAGAAAGGTATGTTCGTGACTCAAAGAAAGTACATTGGATATATGCTTACCAAATTCAAGATGGAAAATACAAAACCCCCAAGCACACCCATGGAGGTAAATCTGACGCTAAGTGCACATGAAGGTGAGTTAATTGAAGATGTGACTAGTAACCAAAGCATCCTTGGAGGCTGAAATTGTACAACTCTAACTAGATTATGTTGGTGCAATTAAAACCCAAGCCTACATACTTGATGAATACACATAAGCTTGATGTATTAGCATATCGCTTGAGAAGCTTCATATGTACAACCTCTTGTAACTTTGCATCTAATTAATCAATGTAAAATTAATATAGACCCATGAGGAGTTAGGAAGCTGGGAATTGCATACCCTTTGGTAGTTAAAGTCAAGAGGGAATCAATCCTATACTTTAAGATCACCTTTTCGATGAGGATTTGAATTCGAATTCAAATGGTTGGCTCCAACACAAATCCATAAAACTTGGAATGAAAATCTTGTGTGATATCTCGAGGATCAGAGATCATTTTCATGTACCTTCATTGAGAAGAGGAGCTCACTCTATAGCTCTCTCATTCTACCATCATTATGCAATGCCTTTTTTCCAATGACTTTGTAACAAGATTTAGGCAATACATATTCATTACTTCCTAGTCTCATATCTTTGTCATACTCCATCACAACAGTGATCTTGTCTGAGCTAGCTCTCACTTTGTAGTGCATCATTTTGGATGATTCAAAGCATGATATATTCAACATACTGTCTTTTTTGATCTCAACAAAGTTTCATCTAATTTGGTTCACTCAATCGTCAGATATTAATCAAAGTTTACTAACGGGTCTCTAACTATGTATGCCCATAAAAGTCGGGAGTGTTGTCATACTTGCTAAACATAATTCTTTGTATGTTCATCATTTTAGATGATTCTACTCATGAATGGTAGCTTGTTTAGCTAATTAAAGATTCCTAGAAGGAAGTTTTCTAATTGCTATTGTACACAGAGAATTAAATGAAACACTAAGCATGTGTCTCAACCAAAATAGCAGGTTTTATGCATCACATCATATACACACTGTTGGAAGCAGCCATAGGCATAGAAGATGCGGAAGCATGTAACGACGGAGCAGGGAGCCAGTCAAATCTTTTTTCAAAGAATTATGTCTTCAAATACTTTCCAAAAACCTCCAACAGTGATTTTTATCACTATTGTAACATATGTAACATAGAAAACCCCATTTTGTAATCCATAGCTCCATTTTGTGCAAGCCGAGGAGTCCTCAAGCTTGAAGAGCTTAGGTAGAACAAGCGTATCAATTTTCGTTATTTTTAGACACCGATTCCCATTTCAAATAGCATCTAGGACCTATTTTTTAACTATGCCGGTCACTAGATGTGAAACGGGTCAAAACTAGTCTAGAAACTATAAAAAGAGCTAGAGAGCTCATTTTTGAGGTTAGCTTGTTTGACGTTAGAGTTCTTTTGAGCTTGTAATAGTGTTCTTGAGTAATAGAGTTGATTTCTCACCTTCCATTGTGCCTTGCTTGTCTCTTCGTAGTGTGTGTGTATGTGTGTGTGCATTTCTATGCTTCTCACCTTCACTCTCACTTCATCTCACATTCACGATCTTCATATCACTCCTATCTCTTCCGCGGATTGACATTAAGGAGGTGGAGCTTCTTAACGTGGTTCTCACCATTGTGCTAGAGCAACACCAAATTTGGCGCCGTTGTCGGGGATCGAGTATAGGACGAATGTGTGATGGTAAGAGTATAGCAAGAAATAGCGTTGGAAGGTAAAAATTTCAGTTTTTGTTGTTGTTTTTACTTAGTTTTTAGTGTTTTTCACCTCTCCCACACTCCATCTTCATCACTGCATCATCATCTTCATCTCCAAAAAAATCAGAAAATTCACCATATCCACCCATTCTCTTCATTTCCCCTCATTTGTGCATGTGAGAGAGTGAGAGAGAGCTTTTGTGCTTGCATGTGCTTTTGTTTTCTTGAGTTTTCTTGCAGGTATAGAGCTCCAGTGCATCAGGAAAGCTTGGAAAAGGTAAAATTTTCAGTTTTTGTCAGAAATTTCCGACTGTGTCAGACCATCGCGATGGTCTGCAAAGTTCGGATTTTGAGGAAGGCGAGTTCACCACCGTGTAGGCGACCCCTGCGTGTATAGGAATCCATAGCTGCATCTCAAAAAATTGCTTTTTGGTGGACCATCGCGACAGTCTCAGACCATCGCGATTGTGTCACACCATCGCGATTCGCTCACGCCATCGCGACGGCTCGGCCGGACCATCGCGACGGTCTCACGCCATCGTGACGGTTCATTTGGACCATCGCGACGGTTCGCGGACCATCGCGACTGTTCGGTTGACCCCACACCATCGCGATTGGCTCACGCCATCGCGCCCTGACCATCGCGATTGGCTCAAGCCATCGCATCTGTGACCATCGCGACGGTTCACTTTGGACCATCGCGATTGTGCATGTTGACCGTTGACTCACGCCATCGCGATTGTCCGCCTGATCGAGCCATCGTGACGGTTCACATTTACGCCATCGCGATTGTCCGCCTGATCGAGCCATCGCGACGGTTCACACTCACGCCATCGCGATTGTCCACTTTCACGCCATCGTGACGGTGCACTTCAGACCATCGCGATTGTTCACCTTCACGCCATCGCGACGGTCCCAGACCATCGCGATTGTCTCACACCATCGCGATTGTGCACCCCCATCGCAAATTTTAGGGTTTCATGTTTTGGCCAATTTTGGGGCTATTTTTGGGAAATTTTTTGGGTGATTATATTCATAGGAGACCCCTTAGCTCATATTTGGAGAAAAACCTGTTTGTCAGTTTTTACCCCCTAGGGCCTGAACGCTCATAACTTATTCATCCAAAGTTTGTTTTTTGAGCTTAATAGCTCGTTAGAAAGCTCTTTACGAGTACTACGTGACCTCAAATGTTTTTTTCTTAAAGGATATGTCTATTTTTTAAATAAACTATTTTGAGGTTGACCTAGTTTGGGACTAGAAAGCCAGGGGGCAAGCATTAAAAAGTTGGGCAATAGGGAAGGGACTTAAAAGGTGTATATACTCAAGTGCTTGATCATCCAACTGTGAATTGGTCTAATATTGGATTTTTCCAGGTCTAGCAAGGGCAATCAAGGGCAACCAAGGCAAGGCAGTGAAGGGCATAAAGCTTGGGAAGCGCGGCTTCTTGGGCATCAGAGCAACCAGAAAAGCTGACTCGAGGTTGGAAGATTACTCAACCCCCTCAGTCAATTCTTATCTTAGGGTAAATGGTAGCATTGTGGATTCAAGACTATAGGAATGCCTCAAGTTCAAGAGAATTAAATTTATCAAGTTCAAGACCAAAGTAAAGGTGTGTGAAACAAAAACCTAAAGGAAAGAACATAAGTCTGACGGAACGAGAACTCAAAGTACCACGGAAAGTCGAATTCCTGACGCATACATTAAGACAAGAATCTAAAGAAATCTAAAAAGAATCAAGAAAGTAATCACAAAGAATCATTGATGATCTAAGGGTGTACTGAGTGTGCAAGGAAGAAAATTCATGAACCTTAGATCGGGCAAACATATAGGTAAGTCAGACCGACGAAGCCTTAGATCATCAGAGGCAAGTGTAAGAAGTACTGCACGATCGTGGGCTCAACAATTGAGCACTAGTTATCCCTACGAGAACTCAGATACTAGCGATTCAGAAATGGCATTTAGCACAGAAAGACCAGAAGGAGGGTCGAATGTAGCCTATTTAGAAAAACCAGAAGGACCCTATAGGACTCAACTAGAGTTTCTCCGAACTAACCGATTAGGTGCTCGCATCTACGAGGATGGTTTGCGAAGGCAAGTGGTGCAAATGCACAACCCCGATCAACCCATTGGATTGGACCATCCAGTGGTGAAATTTGAGAGAGACGCGTACATAGACAAGGAAGGAAAATTGTACATCTTAAGTACGCAGCCAAACAATACCAACGAGTTTGGCGTAATTCAGATAGAGACGGAAACCAAATCTCAAGGAAAAGAACCATTAGAAGAGCCTAGAACACCTAGAGGGAAATCTGTACTGACACGAGTACTAATCCCGGAATGGATCCCTCAGGACAACAGAAGCATAGAGTTGTTTGTAAATAAAGAAACTGATGAAGCCTTTTGGAGATACAAGACAGAACTACTTAGTGAGGTAGGTATCATCACAATATACGAGTTCAAGGACCCGGATACACCTGGAAAGGTTGTATACCTGGATGAGACTTCAGAAAGAGTCTTTGTGGTGCCTGACCACGCTAAAAACACATACACATGGAGAGGTGAATTGGTATTCCCTCCATCTAGAACAAACATGAATACAAGCCAACAAGGGGCAGGAACATCATCAGCCCATGGAAATCAAAGAGAGAAAAATAAAGAAAGACCCGAAGTAAGCTTCACTCATCCCGTAGGGAGAGATAGAACAACCACAGACACTAATAGAGCGGATAGACAAAGAGATCATGGAATACCAGGTAGTAGAGATGATTTTCCTCTTCCTAGACCACGTGAACATGCAAGAATGTTAAGACCCACTCAATTAGTAAAATCAATGAAGAATTATTTTGATGGGACATGAGATCCCTATGACCATGTCGCAGAATTCAAGCAAGTACTAAGAGAAGAACAAGTTGAAGACATGTTCACGCAATACAACGCATTTGGACTAACGTTAAAGAATACAGCTTTAACTTGGTTCCAACCTTTGCAAGAAAGGCAATTTAGAGACATCCATCACTTTTTAGAGTCATTCATCACTGAATTCTCTAAAAGTGGGATTAGACATGACACGTCTTCGTTGATTCATAGCTTTAAACAAACCCCTCAAGAAACAGTAAGACTGGCAGGACGTAGGTTTAGACAATATGTTGAACGATGTCCAATGCAAGAGCTACCCTCACAGGCCAAGCAAGTGTCATTGTTTCTAGATGGCTTGTTGAGATCTAAACTACGCTCCTACGTGTACCTAAAAGAACCCAGAACGCTAGAGCAATGTGTAAGAATTTGTATAGACATTGAGGACAACTTAGGAGACGAGTTGGAACTCTCAAAGGTCTATAAGGACTCAGACTGTTCATCTCTAGCATCCACAAAATTGTCTAGCTCAATAGAAGACCTAGCAAAAAAAGTGGCGCAGAAACTAGGAGTTTCTAGTAAACCTAGGGTGCTAATGAACAAGCGTTGTTACACCTATGGTGGTGACCATATGGCAAATGTGTGCCCCAATGCACCACAACCTCAAGCCAACCCTAGTGGCCAATACTATACAATTGAGAGAAGATACACGAATCATACGACTCAGGACTGCCCATACAACAAACAGACCGTGAGATAGAACTACCCACAAGCATATCCGCAGCCAGGTAGGTATCAAGGCCAATACAATGCTCAGCCTTATTACTATAGGCCTCCTCAGAACTACCCATACCAGGCTCAACAGAGACCTCAACCTGTCTTAGCTCAACAGCCACCCCCACCAGCGAATGTCATCTCAGTCAAATACGCTGCTGCAGAAGAGAATCTAAGTAGGGCCTTAGTGCCTTCTTCACCTTTGATCACAGAGAGTGACCCAAACTCAAACAGTTTTGACTCTACGCATGTAGATAGTCCACCCGCTTATTACACGGAGTCACCAGAACACGTGGAGACATATCATTATGATAGTCCACCAGTGGAACCTAGTTGGGAGCCAGACTATGCTAATGTGATGTACACAAACCCAAATCCACGGCCCCAAGTAAGACAACAGAGACCACAAGGCCCTAGAGGACCATGCTTTAGGTGCCAAGGAGATCACTTCATAAAGGATTGTCCACATCCTTCAATAGCAGGGCAATCACAGTACTATAACATACAAGGCTTTTGTGCCGATTGTGGCAAAGAGCACATAATCAAAGATTGCCCTAAGAACCGTGTTAATGCTTCGAATGTGACACCGATCAATGTGATAGGTATTGTAAATAACGCAGATGGATCCAACCCTACATACGTGCCTATCCAAGCTATCACAAGAGCCCAAGCGCTCTTATAGAACCAACAGCTTAATCAAGGGAAAGTAGCTGGAACTAGTGAAGTTGTAGAATCTAGCAGTAAAAAGACAAAATCTTGGAAAGATTCTAGAGAAAGGATTAAGCGAAAATGGAGTAAAAAGATAACTCAGTTGGAAGGAAGTTTAAAGGAATCTAGAGCCAAAATCCTAGAATTGACTTCACAGGAATTGAATCAAGAGAATCCAGCTCAGAAATCAGGATCAGTTTTAGCGGAACCCATACCAGAAAATCTAGACATGATGTTTCGTGCATATCAGGCTAGATTAAAAGAGGGACCTCAGGTAGCTGAAATGAGCAAAAACTACCCACGAGCTGATCTAGAAATTGAGAGAACTAAACTTTGCATGAAGATGGTAGAATTAGCACAAGCTTTGTTCGAAGCCTCTAGATATCTTAATTGGAATAACATGGCAAAACCGGAACTACACTTTCAAGGACTAATGGAGAGGCTAGAATACTTGATAGAGAGCAAAGAGAAAAAGGATCAGCATAGGAACCCCATTGTCCCAGAGACACAGGAAAGGAATGCACCATCCCTGTCTCAAGTACCCAATACAGAAAGTCAAGACAATTTGTCTTCCATACATAGGTACTCACATGAATTTTTGAGAGAGATCCAAGAAGAGAAATGGAGAAAGGAACAAGGAACCCATCCTCCTATTCAAGAAATAGATGACTTGCAGGAACAATTTCCCCAAGACATTCCCTCTATTTACGATGATGTAGAGGAAGAACAACTGAGTGAACACACAGGATTTGAATCTAATTCTTTACAAGAATTACCTCAGTTCACAGGACCTTGGGAAGCAAAGTCTATTAATATGAGAGCACCCACGATAATAGTGAGGAATGAAGAATCAGTAATCCCTAGAAACACGGAAATGATAAAGAATACCAAAGTACAATGTAATCTCACTCTAGAGGAGTTGTTAAAGGTAAAACCAGAATTGTGGAAACATGTAGCAAATCAATTCCCCGAGCTTGCTACTACTCCCTCACAAATAGGATCACAAAATAAGGTACCAGAGATACCCGTAGAAAATATTGGAGATGTAAGTGAAGGAGAGGAAGGTAACACTTATCTTCCGATAACCCATCAGGGCTACACCACAAAAGCCATCTTAGATTCAGGAGCCGGAGTAGCCATAGCTACCACCGCTTTATGGAAACGTTGGGGTAAGCCAGCACTCAGACCCACCAGGATGAAGCTACAAATGCCTGATGGACACATAGAAAAACCATTAGGCTTACTAGAAGGAATATCTCTCACCACTTGTGGTGCAGAATTTGAGCATACTTTTGCCATTTGTGACTTTGCAAAAAATCATGCTTATGAGATGATATTGGGACGACCATTCATGCGTCAGTTGCAAATTGTACAAGATTGGGGAACCAATTCTTTGTACTTGCAACATTTTGGAGTGACTACCAAAGTCAATCTTAAAGACTATTCACATCGAGATGTACCCCCAATACAATGGAATACCATCCATAAGACTCAAGTAGAAACAGAATCCCTGCACTCATTAGAATCAGATCCTTCTTGGTTGCATGAGGATACTCACTTATGGATGTGTAAAATAGCCAAACAAGAGGAAGAAAGGTTAGAAGCAAGGACCTTAGGTGTAGAACAACATTCACGAACCCTTCAAGACCCAGCATATGCACCGGTAGTATTCCTTGACGAAGAGTTTGAACCCCATGGTTGGGCAGAAATCCTAGCAACCATGGATGTAGCCATCAATGAGGAACAATGGACACCCCACTGTGACGAGGATGGCTATGATATTTCAGTTTTTACGATAGAACCAATCATGTGCGATGCAATTTTAGAGGAATGTGAACCTAACACTGATGCATTTGAAGATGCAAGTGATTTCGATTTAGAATCAATTATCATGGACCCACCCTTTGCATCAGAGGAAGAATATTTTTTCGAAGTAGAAAGTCACCCTCAGAAACAGGAAGAAGTTATGAATGATGTGAGGTTAGCCACAGAAGTGACTAACAAGAGTGAAGGCAAGAAAAGAAAGAAGAAAGAAACCATGTCAGAAAAAGAAGAATCTTTGTTTGAAGTACCCGAGAACTTCAAGAAATATGAAATCGAAGATAGAAGAATCATGGTACGAATGCCTAATAGAAAGGCGAATGACGGATAAGTATATGATAACCGAGAGAAAACCAAGAAAATAATAGTTGCTATAGAAGGAGAAGAAGAAAAATGTACATACATAGGGCATGATTTGACAAAGGAAGAAGAAGAAGAGCTAGTGGCCCTATTGCGCGAATATAGAGATGTGTTCGCTTGGAGTTACAAAGATTTGAAAGGAGTAGATCCAGATATATGCTCTCATAGAATCCCTATGACTCCAGATGCAAAACCGACAAAACAGAAACCTTACACATACAATGATAACTACGCTGCGAAGATTAAAGAGGAGATAGATTGGCTGATAGAAGCAGGATTCATTTAGTATCCCCTATTGTGGTAGTGCCCAAGAAGAATGGAAAATTGCGTGTGTGTATTAACCTTAAAAAAGTTAATGCCGCCACAATTAGAGACAGTTATCCTCTTCCTATCACAGAACATCTATTGGAAAGAGTTGCGGGCAAGGAAGTTTATAGCTTTCTTGATGGATTTTCAGGCTATAATCAAGTAGCCATTTCTCCAGAGGACCTACACAAGACGGCATTTGCCACTGAATGGGGCATATTTGCATTTCGTGTAATGCCATTTGGCTTAACAAATGCACCCGCCACTTTCCAGAGACTCATGTGTCATGTTTTTAAGGAATTCTTACGCAAGAGTTTGGAAGTTTATGTCGACGACATATGTGCTCATTCAAATGTAAGACAGACACATATCCCAGAGTTAAGGCAAATATTTGACAAATGTCGAGAATATCAGGTTTGTTTGAACCCAAAAAAATGCGTTTTCATGGTCAGAAAAGGCAAAATTCTAGGACACATTGTGTCAAAAAATGGAATCTCTACGGATGAAGAAAAGGTGAAGGTAATTGCAGAATTACCTAGACCAACTAATGTGAAAGAGGTACAGGCATTTATGGGCCATTGCGGTTATTATAGGAGATTCATACACATGTATGAAATCATAGCCAAGCCTCTGTACTCTCTTTTAACCAATTTTGAATGGATAGATGAATGTGAAAATTCATTCAATGAACTTAAACGACGCTTGTGCTCAGCACCTATATTGACTACACCAGATTGGAGTAAGCCATTCCATGTACATGTGGATGCATCCAATTACGCCATAGGATGCGTGTTAGCACAACCCACGAATGAAGGTAACATAGATCTCCCCATAGCTTACGCGAGCAGACAATTGAACGCAGCAGAAAGAAATTACACCACGACGGAACGAGAAGGATTAGGGATGATCTACGCAGTAAAGAAGTTTAGGCACTACTTGTTGGCCAATAAGTTCAAGTTCTTTACAGATCATCAAGCCCTATTGTACCTAGTCAACAAACCATGTAACACAAGACGATTGATATGTTGGTTTCTATTACTCATGGAGTATGATTTTGAAGTCGTAGTCAGGAAAGGAAAGACACATCTTAGAGCTGACCACCTTTCAAGATTAACCTCAGGAGAAGCTCCTCAAGGAGTAGAGGATGATCTACCAGATGCATACTTGTTTAATCTTGAGATAGCACCAGAATGGGCTAAGCCTATAGTCCCTATTCTGACATACGGACCCAAGAATCCTAGGATAAAGATCAAAGAAGGAGAGATTACCAAGTCTCAGAGATATCAAATCATAGCAAGAAGCATATATAAACAGGATAATCAAAAGATTCTTGCTTGTTGTGTAGATGAATCAGAACATGCAAATTGGTTGCAATTAGCACACATAGGTGCACTACAGCAACATCATTCAAAACATCGAACATTACAGACTCTACATAGATTAGGAGTATATTGGCCTACGATGGAAGCAAATGTCTACAGGTTGTGTAAGGAATGCAATGTTTGTTGTGAAAGACCACCAATAGAGCATGCTACATTATATCACGTGTCTCTCACACCAGACTGGAGTGAACAATTAGTGACATACTTGAGGACGAAGACATTCCCTCAAGGAATGACTTTAGCACGACAACGCAGTCTAGAGCAGGAAGCTCAAGATTATTCACTTATTGGCGATAACCTATACAAAAGAGGACAAGATGGATATCTAAGACAATGTGTTCATGAGAGCGATTATCTGAGCATACTAGAGACTGCACACCAAGGTGTTGCAGGAGGTCATTTTGGACCCGATAGGATAATCAAAGCCATCCTCTTTGCAGGATTATGGTGGCCCACTCTTTACATGGATGCTCATACCTATGTAGAGAGATGTGATGTGTGCCAAAGAACTCAGTTTCCTACTCGCAGAGATGAAATGCCATTGAAACCCATGATGGGTGGACGTGCATTTTCTAAGTGGGGTATAGACTTTGTAGGACCCATTAACCCCCCTGCAAAAGGTACACATGCTGAATACATTATTGTTGCCACAGATTATCTTACGAAATGGGTAGAGGCAAAAGCCACGAAAAAGAATGATGCACACACAACTGCAAAATTCTTATGTGAGAATGTCTTTACAAGATATGGACTGCCTATAGAGTTAGTGAGCGATCGAGGCACTCACTTTCTAAACCAAGTCATTGAATATTTGTTACAAGATTTTATGGTGATTCACAAGAAATCCGCACCATATCATCCTCAGGCCAATGGTCAGGCTAAAAGCACTAATAAGATCCTTTGTAACGTACTGACGAAACTCGTGAACAACAAACGTTTAGATTGGGACAAACAGTTACACCACGCTGTTTGGGCATATCGAGTGGCCTACAAGACCGTACTCAATGCAACTCCCTTTCAGATGGTTTTTGGTCAGAATGTTGTGCTTCCTTTGGACTTCTTGATACCGACCCTTAAGGTTGCACAAGAACATCAGTGGACCGGACATGAATTATCAGCAAGAATAATGGACTTGGAACGATTAGGAGAAACCAGGCTAAAGGCAGCAGCAGGAATATATGCAGCAAAGAAGCGATAGAAAGCATATTTTGATGCACATGTAAAAGATAAAGGCTTAAAAGAAGGAGATTTAGTTATAGTATATACGCTGAAACAACACGCATGGAAGTTAGAATAGTGAGGTTATGGACCTATGATCATTAACAAACTCTCAACAAGTGGAGCAGTACAATTAGCCACTTTAGAAGGAGATATAATGCCTAATTACATTAGTGGCTGTAGAGTCATGCTATATCAGGAACCTCTTACTGAGGATATGCTTAGACGACTCACGTTGGCAAAGAAGCGTAAGGAGGAAGAAAATAGAATACGAGCGAAAGCTCAGGCAGAAGCAATAGAACGCATTAAACGCATGAAGTTAAGAAGACAAGGACTAGGGAGAGAACATTATAACCATCTGGAAACTACACCCTGATACCCCATGGCTATGTGTGAGGTAAAGTCACGAACTGATCCTAGCATAGTGGACAGGAGACCATTCATTACAGTCAGGTTAGAGCACGGCAACCCTTGCCAAGAGCTCAGGGCTTTAATTGACTCAGGTGCTGCGACTAGTGCGATTAGATAGTCCCACTATAAGGACTCAGGAATAGAAATGCGGCCAATTGAGGCATACCTCATAGGCTTAGGAGGCATGGAAACCCCTTGCATGGGTGAGGTGGACCTTCCTATCCTCATTAAGGATGTGACCATGACAGCGAAGCTACTAGTGTGCCATGATGACGACCTGATAGAACCCCTAATCCTTGGCCAAGATTGGCTATACGATCACTCAGTGGACCTAAATCTTAGACAAGGCTCCTTACAGATTGGAACCTTAGAACAGAAGCGAGTGATACCGCTTGACTTCCCTAATGGCATTCCATCTGAGGTTTGTAACCCTAGACCCTATGAAATACATGCGACGGAAGACCAGAAGATATTTGGTCAGATCAGTCACGTTACGTCTACACCAACCCACTCGGGCTTGGCTATGGACAGTTGTCAATCAGAAGGATGACAGGAGATCTTCCCTGGGGCTTCCTGCAAACTAGAAGGGGCAGCTACCCAACCGCTAGGGCAGATGGACACAATCAGCGGTCAGGTGGGTTGCATCAGCGGCCAAATGAGCACAACACCCTGCGGTGCTCATCCTTCCAAACTTGCTGCGGATTGGCCTATATTACAGATAGATAACGAATCACTTCCTAATGGGTAGGTCACGCAAGTGTTGGATCTCCCTTCTTTTCCAAAGCAGAGCGTCCACTGGACCTCTCAAACCCAACCACGAAGGAGTCAACCACAACAGAGGAAGCTAGACCGACGACACCACCAGACAAGGCAAAGAAAGCAACAGTATCAACATCACAGAACAAGTGGCATGAGACAAATATGGGTGCCAAAAGGACAGCAACCACAGGCTATTGGCAACACTGCAGACAAGAACAGGACAAAGTTTCAAAAGAAGGAGAGTCAGTATCCAAAGTCCCCTCGATCTTCTTCTACAAGTACAAATACTCGGCAGATTTGGATCGCCAAGAAGTATCTTATCAATCGACCCACACCCATGCAGATTTGGGTACCCAAACAATGTATTATAGCCCAACCCTCAAGCCATGTAATATATACCCCTCAGAAATCTTTCCATCCTTCAATACCACCAAACCCGATACCACTTTTCGTCCCTCAGCAGAAACACACCACCCACTCAAAGACTCTTAGGAAATGGATACCAAAACGTATCCAGACGTCTTCTTGTACCCCCTTATCTAACAATTCTCCCACCCCGTTTAAACTCCACCCTTGTAATAATTCACCCTCAACCAAACCTTGTATAAATTCATACACCAAAACCCCACATCATGCATAATAAAATCTCATCAAGAAATGTATGCATAATCTGACAAAGTAGGTGTCTAGAGACATGCATTAGCTCTGCAAAAAATCATTGCATCAATCACTTCACGACACTTGGCTACACGGGTTACACATCGGTTATGGAAAGGGATTGCGGTCTCACCTTAATGGGATCATAATTAATTTCCATGCTAATGTGCTAATCTTTTGTAGCAGATCTTTTCCATTAGCTCGTCAGTCACCATGCAAACCGAAGAAGGACCATCAGAAGCTGGCCCAAGCACACCAATGGCCAATATTGGAGAATTACTCGCAGATTCTTATCCTACGATGCAACCACCAGAGTTTCAAGGTTTTCCAGGACCCATGCCAATAGACGATCCTCCTAGAGGATACACTGAGAAGATTCATCGTAACTCTCACTGGTTTCAAGGCCTAGCAGGACCATTAGCAGACGTTGATTTCATATTTGAGTCCAATTTGGCATTTGATTTACGCACATGGGACAAGTACCAGTTCTTTTCACGAGAATTTGAAGGACTGCAGAATACACAAGATTTAACGCACGTTTGGGCACGAGCGGGATTTACAGAATATTTTAGTGACCCTCTGCCTAAACCCGATTTCTACAGATGCTTTTACCTAGTAACCACCTTGACAGCTTCAGAGAACAAGGATCTACCCGGCACATTCATGTTACCATCCTTGGTACATGACCCTCCATTCAGAAGGTTTTATTTGTCCAAAGATTTAATTCGCGCAGCTCTCAAAATACATGGAACGCATACTCCGACGGAGCGAGAATGGCTAGTCCCAGAGCAGATGAAACGTGGTGATGTAACTAAGTGGGAGGATATTTCAGCTATAACCCCTGAGCTCTCCAAGCCATTGCGGATATGCATGCAACATTTTGCTTTCCCAGCTCAGGATCGTTTTACCATGCCCCACAAAAGAATCTGGTTTGGTTTATACTTAGCATGTAATGGACCTCAAACGGTTGATCTAGCTAGCTGGATAATTGATCAGCTCTATTTGGCACAACATAGATGGGAACGAAAGAAAGTCATCAATGGATGTTGTGCACTTATAAGGATTATATATATGTGTTTGGCATATGATTTGCCGATTGAGCGTGCCATGACCAGCGACGAGTTGAAAGCATTCAAAGGAACTACTAAGAAGGCTAGAAAGTATAGCAAAGGCAGAGCCGGAAAACGCATGAGAGGAACCATACCCTCCCTTCAGGTGCCAGAATCACCCTCACCACAACCATCTCCAGAGCAGTCACCGACCGCCGCCACTCCCACGGTATCACCAATTCGTATCCGGTTATCAAGACCAGTTACGCCAGAGGGCACCACCAGTACTGTTGCACCCCAAGCAACCACAACCACAGAACCTATCACCACGGCAGCCGAACTTCCGACCACTATTGGTGCGAAAGCGTTCTCTTTTCCAATACCCCATTTAGAAGCAGAACAAGCAGAGCCACTGAACACAACGTTCGATTTTGAGATGCCCGATGCATTCTCCAATGAGTTCCAGTTTTCAGAAGGACATTTGTTTTCTCAAGAATTTGAAAGGCCTAGCTACCCTACCACACCCAGGGATCAGCCACAAGGACAGATTGTGTCTAGCTCTGATGATGAAAGAACAGCAACTGATGACGACGAAGGTGATGACGAAGCTAGCCAGGGAACTCACAAATCCCAAGAGCATGAACAGACAGATGGCCAAGGCCAACAAACAGACACACATGGTGATACAAGTACCCATGAAGATGAAACTTACGAAGCAGCCGCTTACACACTGGCTATTAAGAAGCTGTATAGAACTATGGAAAAGGTTTGGGCACACAAAAAGCTGACTGAGGAAGAGAGTCAAGCGATAATAGAACAAGAACTTGTCACAGGCGGATTCGAAGACGCATACATCAAAGGATTCAGAGAGTTAGTCAAATCAGTAGGCTCCAACGAAGCACTTAGGTACTTGCAAAGAAAGCCACTACCACAGTTTGACCCCCGTAGAGTACGAGTACTTTCAAAGCCCGGCGAATACATTCGTGTACCAACAGGAGCACAGTCTTCAGAACAAGCCAGGGAGGCACGCCTCGTCCTCGAAAGTTCGTTGGCAGCAGGAACCATCCTTGTAGATTCCCCACCCCGCGCTACAACTGTACATACCTCAGTAGTCACTGAAGTACCGACCACCCCAACCGCTCCTCCATCACCGCCCATCCCTCCAGCCTCCCCTCTTCACCCTCCTTCCCCCAGACCAACATCTTCATTCGCCGGTGACGTAGCAGAAATCGTCTTTACGACCACTAACCCCACAATTCCTGCACCCATTAGACCCAGTCTACCCCCTCACACATCCACCTTTCCATTCAACCCATTCCTCCATCCATCTTTCCCGTCCTTCCCCACACCTCCACGACCCCTTTTCCCATTCCCACCGCCATTAACCTTCTCCCCAGTCTCACCTCCCCGACCCACGGTAACCCCTATTTCCCCTTTCCACCAAGCTGCACTAGCCAGCCCCCCTGTAAATTACTCCTCAACCTTTGTAAATCCCGTATTTACACCAGCACAAGCACCCACGGTCACACCCATATTCACGGTCATTGCACTGGACACGTCCAATGACATGGACATCTCACCACCCACTGCACCATCACTCACTTCACTCACGGCACAAACATATTTAGGCACCTCACAATTTTCCACAATCACCACAGCATCCACCTTCCCACCCCCATTCCCCATTCCCGTTGCATCTACACCCACTGCATCTTCATTTAGCACCCCATTAATACTATCACCCACTATAGATAACGCATTTCGACAGATGTTCATGTGTATGACGCAAGTCAAAGATGAGTTCACATCTCTTGGCGATAATTACCAGCAGCTGCAGAGGACAACCAATGACTTACAGTCGCAGCTTAATTTATTGTCTATTGAGAATGCCTCACTGAACAGACGATACCAAGAATAACGAGAGGCCTATCATAAATTAGAACTAGAAAGCGAAGACAAGACCAAGGAAGCCACTGCTGACCTGGATAACTTATTAAGAGCCCAGACAGTTTGCAATGCAACGCTAACACGAAACATGGGCTTACTCAGAAGACATCTAGTAGCAGCAAAGGAGGAAAACCAGCGCTTATGGGACCAGAATCGAGAAAACTTAGAAGCGGCCCTAGACCATCCAAAACAACCACTCAGTCCTAGTCGGTTCAAAGCCATTCCCTCAGACTCCATGAGGATGCTGCTAGAAGATCATGTAAGATTGCTAGATGAATACGACCGCATGAACGAGGAGTTACAGAAACTCAAAGAAGATCACAAATTACTCCAGTTATGAGCACCAGCACACCCAGACATACCAGCACCTGTGGACCCCTCTCTTGACATCTTAGAGGAACTCAACGCATTACGGGCCCAGGTATCGAACCTTGAATCAAGGATTGCAGTATATGAAGCACCACCAAGGCCAGATTCCCCACCTGAGCTGCCAGCTGAGGAAGAAACTGTCACCATCCCGGTGGAGGAAACTATTGTAACATATGTAACATAGAAAACCCCATTTTGTAATCCATAGCTCCATTTTTTGCAAGCCGAGGAGTCCTCGAGCTTGAGGAGCTTAGGTAGAACAAGCTTGATTTTTATCACTATTATAACATATGTAACATAGAAAACCCCATTTTGTAATCCATAGCTCCATTTTGTGCAAGCAGAGGAGTCCTCGAGCTTGAGGAGCTTAGGTAGAACAAGCGTATCAATTTTCGTTATTTTTAGACACCGTTTACCCTTTCAAATAGCATCTAGGACCTATTTTTTAACTATGCCGGTCATTAGATGTGAAACCGGTCAAAACTAGTCTAGAAACTATAAAAAGAGCTAGAGAGCTCATTTTTGAGGTTAGCTTGTTTGAGGTTAGAGTTCTTTTGAGCTTGTAATAGTGTTCTTGAGTAATAGAGTTGATTTCTCACCTTCCATTGTGCCTTGCTTGTCTCTTCGTAGTGTGTGTGTATGTGTGTGTGCATTTCTATGCTTCTCACCTTCACTCTCACTTCATCTCACATTCACGATCTTCATATCACTCCTATCTCTTCCGCGGATTGACATAAAGGAGGTGGAGCTTCTTAACGTGGTTCTCACCATTGTGCTAGAGCAACACACACCTATCCGTTTTGATCCTATCATTTGTGCATCATCTTTCAAGCAACATATATGATCATTTATGCTTATTAACTAGCTAAGGAGGCCCAAAACACTCTCCAACCATCACTTATAGCAGGTGTGAAGCAGGTTTTAGCTACACCAACTCATCTCTTGTGATTATCCACCATCTCTTTCAACAGTGGTATCAAAGTAAGCATAATCAAGATGGGAGATGGCTTTCCATCCTTCATTGACAACTTGGATAGGAACAACTACTCAGCATGGTCCCTAAGGATGCAAGCATACCTTCAAGGGAGAAGCTTATATGGAGACATCTCAGGAGATGAAGACATGCCAATCTTCAGGAGCAAGAATCAACCAACAAGGGAAGAGAAAGAGAGACTAACCACATCATGTGCAAAGGATGCTCTTGCAAGGTCATAGTTACTAAACTCAATCTCTTATTTCTTGTTACCTCATGTTAGAAACTGTAAAACCTACCAAGAGACTTGGGAAGTGCTTTCATCATACTTCTCCTCCAACACAAGAGCTAGGAAAAATCAGTTGTGGATGGAACTCACAACTCTCAAGAAGCAATCAAAGCAAGGAGTAGCCAACTATGTAACCAAAATGAAAGATGTTGCAGATCAACTTGCAAGCATTGGAGAAGAGATAGAGGAAGAGCACATATTGAGGCAGATCATCAATGGGATTAAAGATGATGAAAAGTGGGAATCTTTCACCACTAGAATGGATCTCTACATGGATATACAGATATCTCATCTCAATATTTTCATGGGACAACTCTTCACCCATGAAGCAAAGCTTAACAAAAATGGTGACAACCCGAGAGATAACCAATCTTTTGCCCTTTATACAGATAATAATAAAGCTAAGGATAAAAGTAAAAGTGAGAAACAAGATGAAGAAGGTAGTACCTCTCAAGCCAATTATGCAAAAAGAGGAAGAGGTGCTAGAGGTATGGGTAGAGCAGGTAAGCAAGGTAGGGGGAGACCTTACAATAACTCACCATGCAACATATGTGGTCTCAACAAACACACTACTGAATAATGCTACGAGAATACAAGGAACCAGACGGGCAGAGGCTTCCATAGAGGAAGCTATGGACAAACTAGAGGCAGATACAACAATGGTGGAGGCAACTACAATGATAACTACAATCAAGGCTACAACAACAACAACTATCACAGAGGATTTAGAGGAAGAAGGGACTTCAATAACTACACTAAAGATCAATAGGATTCTCTACTCATTATGAATATGGCATCCAAGCAAGGTAAAGATGATGAACATCTCTTTTACATTGACTCAGGTTGTTCAAATCATGTGGTAGGGAATGTAGCACTCTTATCTCACCTAGAAGAACCAAAGGGAAAGCATGTGGTACAAATAGGTGATGACACCAAGCATTTAGTCAAGCAAATTGGAAATGTTAAGACATCTGATGGTGGTATGAATCTTTTGAGAAAATTTTTGTATGTGCCTACCATAACCAAAAATTTAATTAGTGTTGGGCACATAGTGGAGAAAGGTATACGGGTCAGATTCACCAAACATGGAGCATATGTGGAAGACCCCCAACAAGGATTCAAGAGAATAGCCAAAGGTGAGAAGACATGTAGATTGTTTACTTTTGAAATTCCAGATACAAGGAACATAGCACTATTTAGTTATAGAGACCAAACCCTATCTGAGTTGGAAATATGGCACTTGAGGCTAGCACACATAGGAAAGAGAACTTTGAAGAAAATTTGCAGGAATCAAAGTATGCTTGGGATTCTTAATGTGACCAAGCAGCATATGATTTACAAATGTGGAGCTTGCCAATTTGGCAAAGCTCATAGGCAACCATTCAACAGGAAAGGATACATCCATGAAGATTATTTGGATCTTGTACAACTGATGTGTGGGGTCCTAGCAAAGATCCATCCATCTTAAGTTCAAGCTTTTATGTCTCTTTCATTGACGATTATAGTAGGTGGACAATTCTCTATTCTATGAAGCATAAGGATGAGGTTTTTACAAGCTTTAAGGAATATTTGGCATTAGTACAAAATCAAATAGGAAGGAGCTTGAAGAGAATCATGTCTGATGGAGGTGGTGAGCACTTTTCAAATGAGTTTGATCTATTTCTATAGGACAGATGCATAAAGAGGGAAGTAACAACACTCTATACTCCAGAATTGAATGGAGTGGTAGGGAGAAGGAATAGGTTAATTGTTGAGGCAGCTAGGTCTATGTTAAATGAGAAAAAAATACCTAATTATTTATGGGCAGAGGCTCTTTCTACAACTACTTATTTGGTTAAGAAGCTTCCATCCAAGTCATTGGATGGCATGACACCATATGAAGCTTGGAATGGCAGGAGACCTTCATTGGTTCATTGCCAAATATCTGGGTGCATTGCCTATGCACACATCCCATCACAGTCAAAGGGAAACTTGACCCTAAGGTTGAAAAGTGCATCTTCATTGGGTATGATCAGAATCAAAAGGGATATAGAATTTATAATCCCACTAACAAGGCATTCATAGTTAGTAGGGATGTAGTCTTTGATGAGAATAACTCTTGATTTGAAGATGATTCCAAGAAGGTTAAACTACCATATGACTTGGAAAAGGACTTTGCAACCCTAACTCAAGAAGACCAACACCAAGCAGAGGACATCAACTCAGAAGATGAGGAGCAGATTGATTTCAAAGCTTGGAAGTCAAGAGGCAAGTTCAAATAATAACAATTAGAGGATATACCCGAGTGTTCTAATCAAGCATTAACGAGGTCACAAAGAGAAAGTAAGAAGCCCATAAGGTATGGATATGATACATTCCTAGTCACAAAGAACTTTATATATATCACTAAAGATTCAATGGCAAAGAAGCCTTCTTCATTTAAAGAGGCTAAGAAGAAGAAAGAATGGGTAGAAGCCATGAACGAGGAAGCAAAAGCATTGGAGGAAAATCACACTTGGGACCTAGTTCCCAAGAAACCAAATATGAAGGTAATTGGTTCAAGGTGGATATATAAAGTTATAAAGAACTATGATGGTTCTATAAACAACTATAAGACAAGACTAGTGGCAAAAGGATTTGCCCAAACACATGGAGTAGATTATGAAGAAACATTTTCACCTAGGGCAAAGATGCCAACAATTAGGGTATTGGTAAGTCTTGCTACATTCAAAAATTG
This sequence comes from Ceratopteris richardii, assembly GCA_020310875.1. Classification (NCBI taxonomy): domain Eukaryota; kingdom Viridiplantae; phylum Streptophyta; class Polypodiopsida; order Polypodiales; family Pteridaceae; genus Ceratopteris; species Ceratopteris richardii. The sequence goes on along the minus strand of CM035421.1, from coordinate 153,166,726 downwards.
GAACTTATATCAGTTAGATGTGAAGAATGCTTTTTTAAATGGTTGGATATCACAAGAAGTGTATATGGCACAACCACCAAGTTTTCAATATGAAGAAAAAGTAGGTTATGAATGGAAGCTTAGAAAGGCACTCTATGGTCGCAAGCAATCTCCTAGAGCTTGGAACCATAGACTTGTTACCTATTTGCAAGATCAAGGGTTTATAGCAAGCAAGGCATATTCTTCTTTGTTTGTGAAGAAGAATAAATCAAAGATCATCTACTTGTGTGTCTATGTAGATGAAATCATGATTATAGGTAATAATATTGATTGTATCAAGCATGTCAACGTTCAATTGATGAAGGAATTCAAAATTAGTTATCTAGGGCTGTTAACCTGTTTCCTTGGCTTAGAACTTCTATATATAGATTCAAGAATATTCATCACACAAAGGAAGTACATAAATGATATGCTGATAAAATTTAAGATGGAGAATACTAAAGTTGGAGGTATTCCTATGGAGATCAATCATAAGTTTTGTTCACATGAAGGTGAACCACTTGATGATATTACAGGGTATCAACAACATGTAGGTGGTCTTAATTATGCCACCTTAACAGGAGTGGATATTGCATATGTTGTGAATACACTAAGTCAATTCATGCATGTACCAAGGAAGCCACACATGGAAGCTACAAAGAGGGTTCTTAAGTACCTAAAGGGTACAATGAATGAGGGCTTATTCTATCCCTTCACTTCTGACATAGATATAAAGTTATAATCTGATGTAGATTGGGTTGGCTCCAAGGATGATAGGAGGAGCACCTTAGGGTATCTATCTTTTGTAGAGTCAAAGCTCATTTCATGGTCATCCAAGAAGCAACCAACTATGGCCTTATCTTCTAGAGAAGTAGAATATAGAGGTTTGGCTAATGCAACTTAGGAAGCTATGTGTCTTAAGCAGAATATAGAGGTTTGGCTAATGCAACTTAGGAAGCTATGTGGAGATACATTCCTACACTCCAACTATATTTGGAGATAATACTAGCTCACTTCATTTGGCTGCTAATCCTCTGCACCATGCTAGGACTAAGAACATTGAAGTGCACTATCATTATGTTCTAGAAAAATTGTCAAGCAAGGATATTCAGTTAGCATATGTATCAACTCATTTGCAATGTGTAGACTTACTCACTAAAGCATTGGATGGAACAAAGTTGAACAGGTTCAAATTAATGATTGTGCTGCAAGAGATCAAGGAGCAATGAAGATCAAGCATGTTAGACTTGAGGGGGAGTTGTTGGTGCAATTAAAACCCAATCATACATACTTGATGAATACACATAAGCTTGATGTATTAACATATTATTTGAGAAGTTTCATTTGTACAACCTCTTGTAACTTTGAGTCTAATTACTCATTGTAAAAGTAATATTGACCCACGAGGGAGTTAGCAAGCAGGAAATCTCGTACCATTTGGTAGTTAAAGTCAAGAGAGAATCAATCCTATACTTTAGGATCACTTTTTAGGTGAGGATTTGAATTTGAATTCAAATGGTTTGCTCCAACACAAAGCTATAAATGTTGGCATGAAAATCCCGCATGATATCGCAAGGATCTGAGATCATTTCCATGTACCTTCATTGAGAAGAGGAGCTCACGTTATAGCTCTCTCATTCTCCCATCATTGTGCAATGCCTTATTGCCAATGACTTTGTAATCTTACATGATTCAGTTAATACATATTCATTACTTCCTACTCTTATATCTCTGTCACACTCCATCCCAAGAGTGATCTTGTCTGAGCTAGTTCTCACTTTGTAGTGCATCATTTTGCATGATTCAAAGCATGATATATTCAGCATACTATCTAATTTGATCTCACAAAGTTTCATATATTTTAACTCACTCAATTGTCAGATATTAATCAAATTTTACTCACGGGTCTGTGACTCTGTATGCCCATAAAAGTCAGGATGTCTCCATACTTCCTAAACATAATTCTCTCTACATGGTTCATCATTTTAGATGATTCCACTCACGAATGGTAGCTTGTTTAGATATTTAAAGATTCCTAGAAGGAATTTTTCTAATTTCTATTGTACACAGAGAATTAAGTGAAACAGTGAGCAGGTGTCTCAACCAAAATAGCAAGTTCTACGCATCACATCATATACACACCTATCTGTTTTCATCTTATCATTGGTGCATCATCTTTCAAGAAACATATATGATCATTTATGATTATTAACTAGCTAAGGATGCCCACAACACTCTTCAGCCATCACTTATAGCAGGTGTGAAGTAGGTTTTAGCTATGATAACTCATCTCTTGTGATTATCCACAATCTCTTCCAACAGAGTAGATATATACTATGTAGTTAGTGTGCTAAGTGAGTTCATGAACACTCCAAGAAATCCTTACATGGAAGCGGCCAAGAGAATTTTGAACTACTGGAAAGGCGCAATCAATGAAGGGTTTTACTACCCTTATACATCTGATATAGATGTCAAATTATTTTTTGATGCAGATTGGGCAAGCTCTAAAGATGATAGGAGAAGCACATCAAGATATTTTACTTTTGCAAGTACAAAGTTGATTTCATAGTCTTCAAAGAAGCAACCTAGAGATGCTCTTTCATCAATTGAAGTTGAACATAGTGGATTTGTAAATGCTACACAAGAAGATATGTGGATCAAGACCCTATATTCAGATTTAGGGTTGAATACTTCAACTCCACATATATTTGGAGATAACATTAGTTCATTACATCTGGCTAGTAATCCTATCTATAATTCTAGGGCCAAACATATAGAGTTTCACTACCATTAGAGAAAAGATCATGAGTAAGGACATACAACTCCCATATGTATCCACAAAATAATAATGTGCATATTGTTGGTGCAATTAAACCCAAGCCCACATACTTGGTTGATTGACATATGCTTGATTTATTGGCATAACCTATGCAAGACTACACATGAATATTCATTTGTAAAAATCCTTCATATTTATCCTTGTAAAAGTGGATTACACCCACGTGGAGTTAGGAAGCTCTAAAATCACGAATCAAACAGTTGTTGAGTGATGAGGGAATATATCCTACACTTTAGGATTCACCTTTTAGGTAGAATTTTGAATTTGGATTCAAACTTTGGCTCCAAACATGATTATAAAAACAGGATAAAAAAAACCCGCATATCATATCGAGCCCATGAGATTACTTTGCGTGATTTTTATTATGAAGTGAGAGCTCATCTCATAGCTCATTCACTTCTCACACATTGAGAAATTTATGGTTGCCAATGACATTGTATTTGTACATGTTTTAATACATATCTGATCATTATATTCTCATTTTTACTTCTCTGTTAGTACTCCATCAGAATAGTGATTCTTTTAGAGCTTCTTCTAAGTGTAGTTGATCATTTCCCATGATTTAAAGCATGATGGAATCAGCATACTATAATCGTACAAAGTTTCATTAGCATTGCTTCTTAGGATCATGAGATATTAGCATATCTTTGCTCATTGGTCTAATGACTATTGCAGCCCGTGAATGTCAGGATGGAGCTCTGACTTGCTAAACTCCTTTCTCTGTATGTAATCCATCATTTTTTATGAAATCACTCATTATTGTTAGCTTACTAAGTTAATTAGAGTTCACCAAAAGGAATTAAGCCAATTATTGTTGTGCTTAGAGATTTGTTCAAAACACTAAACATGTGTAGCAATAAAAATAGCAAGTTTCTAACTCTTGGATCAACTCTTACCTATCTGTTTTGATTCATCTTTTTGAGAGTGATCTTCCAAGGTACATAGGATGTCTAATACATCCTTTGGCAAGCTAAAGTGGTCTACCACATATCTCTGGAGTTCATTTGGCTAGTGTAGTGCAAAGGTTCTGCAACAGTGCTTCGTCTTCATCAAGTACAAATCCATCCTCTTAGTGGTATGAGAGCAAGGTTGGGCAACATGGTAGTTGGATTTCCTTCATCAATTGACAAATTGCATAGAGGTAACTACTCAGCTTGGTGTTTAAGGATAGAAGCTTATCTTCACGGCATGAATCTATATGGTTATATAGCTAGAGATGAAGTTATGCCAAGTTTCAGGAATAAATGTCAACCTACAAAAGAAGAGCAAGAAAGATTGAGCACATGGTGCTCCAAGGATGCACTTGCAAGGTCTTATCTCCTCAACTCTATCTCAGATTTTTTGTTGCCTCACATTAGAAGTTGTAAAACATCACAAGAAGTGTGGAATGCACTTGAAGCCTTTTTCTCTTCAAGCACAAAGTTCAGAAAGAACCAACTATGGTTGGACTTCACAACACTCAAGAAATCTTCCAAGCAAAATGTGGCTGATTTTTTCACAAAGATCAAAGATATTACTGATCAACTTGGAAGCATTGAAGAAGTGATAGATGATGGAGAGTGTTAATCTACAAAAGAACAAGTTATCCTTGATGTTAGAGCACCTCTATATCAAGAAGAGCTCAAAACCTCAACCAAATTTGGAAGACTACTGCCAAATTATCAAATTTTGAACTAACTGTGAAGAAACTGATTACTCAGAAAAGTCTACTACACTTAATCCACTCATTTACTGACCAAATGTTTAAAGTTTTCAATGAAACTTTGTACAAGATATCTTCTAAAGTTTGGGCACCTTCTACAAGTGTTAAATCTTTGGAAAAGATTCAGTAGATCTTGAGATTTGCTTCAACGATGTACCTATGTTTGAAACTGCTCTTCTATGTAGTCAACTTTCACACCTGCAACTTCTAATGCATGGTTCTCCCAAACTAGACCATGTGTATTCAAATGCTTTTAGTCACAAGTAGATTACCTTTCAACTTAAATAATGAGTGCTTAGTTTCTCAAAAAGGTACACTGTGGAGGGAGACCTGATCAAAACATTGACCACCGGGATTGCGCTTGTTTGTTCCTTCACTTTATCACATTTACACATGTAAATGTTCCTACTCAAAATTCTCTCAGCTTGATTATAATTAAACTCTCAAAACTTGTACAGAGGTAAGTCAACTATATAATAAGACATGTACAAAAACATTCCTCAATACGATAAACAAAGAAGGAGCATTGAGCAAAAGATCGACATGCAACTTTTTCTATTCAGAGAAATCTTACATCTAATTAAAGATTCATGTTCTTCTCACTTTCTAAAGTATTTAACGACTTCTAAAACTTATCTCTCATCATTCCTCATATTCATAGTACATCTATATCAAGTATACATAGATGTTTACATTTGGACTCATGAAAGATACAAAGTCATTATGAACTAATTACAAGATTAGTATACATGTATATACAAGTCTTCATCTTCTGATCATGCATTGGACTTCAAGCCTCATATGTTGATCCTCGCTTCATTCTTTGACTTCAAATTTCTATCCTAATCACCAATTGTTGATTTTCTTGCAGCAATAGCTCCCCCTCAATCATCAATTGTGATTTTTTGCATCTTCTTTATACCTGCCATGTCTTTGAACCTTTGTAACTTTGGTACATCCAAGCTTCTCGTTAACATGCCTGCAATTTGATCTTTTGTAGAAGTATGTATGACTTCAATCTCTTTATCAATCACCTTCTCTCTCAAGAAATTATATTGGATCTCAATATGTTTAGTCCTGGCATGAAATAGAAGGTTAGCAACTAGATACAATGAACTCATATTATCTCCATGAATAGTGGGTGTACTCTGAATGATGGCAAAACTTTTCATGAGATTCTTCAAGCATATAACCTCCTTTGCAGCTTTAACCATACCTTTATACTCTACTTCTGTGGATGACAAAGCAACTCTATGTTGCTTCTTGGAACACCAAGAGATTAGCTTATCTCCCACATAACATAGATACCCATAGGTTGATCTCCTATTATCAAGATTACTTGTCCAATCTGTATCACTATATATCTTGATCTTTGTATCTAATGTGAATCCACAATACAAACCCTCTTTTAGTGTACCCTTAATTTATCTTAGCACCCTTTTGCCTGCAATCCAATGTTTTTTCCTAGGACAATGCATGAATTGAGACAACACTCCAAGTGCATATGACAAATCAAGCCTAGTTAATGTAGCATAGATTAGAATACCAACCAAACTTTGATACAGCTTCATGTCCTTGAATTCTTCTCCTCCATATCTGCTCAACTTATGATTCACCTCCATTGGAGTAGGTGCTACCTTGCAATCTTCCATTTTAAACTTGATAAGCAAGTTCTTCAAATACCTTTCTTGAGTCACATATACTCCATGTTGAGTATATGAAATCTCCATGCCCAAGAAATATGACAAGTCTCCCAAGTCACTGATCTTGAACTCTTTCTCCATTTTCTTCTTAAGACTTTGTATGCCCTTCTCATCTATACCTGTAAGAATTATGTCATCAACATATATGGAAATGTAAATGAACCCATCATCACTTGCTTTAACAAGCAAGCTACTATCTGCCTTATACACTTGGAAACTAAGCTCCTTCAAGAACTTCACAAGTCTATAATTCCATGCCCTTGGGGTCTGCTTCAGACCATAAAATGCTCTCTTGAGCTTACACACATACTCTGGATAATATTTATCATTGAAGCCTTCTGATTTCTCCATGAAAACATCATCTGAAATATAGCCATTTAGAAAAGTATTTTTCACAACTAATTGACATAGCTTCCAACCTTTACATGCAGCAATAGCAATGAGAGTACTTATAGTTGTCATCGTTGCCACAAGGCTATAAGTCTCATCATAATCTATACCATATGTCTGAGCATACCCTTTCACAACAAGTCTAGCTTTATATCTAGACACACTTCCATCTCCATACCTCTTTGTCTTGTAGACCCATTTGCATCCAATGATCTTTTGACTATTTGGTTTAGGAACAAAATCCCAAGTCTCATTTTCCGTCAATGCATCATACTCCTCCTGCATAGCTTTCTCCCAATTTTCCTTACCTTTTGCTTCTTCATATGTAAAAGGGTCTTCCTCTGCTTTCACCATATAAGCATAATCTTCAGTAGTCAAAAATGAAGTATCATAACTATACCTTGTAGGTTGCCATTTGCGCCTTGATGATCTTCTGAGTTCTCCACTTCTTGAAGTTTTTGCTTCATTGCATTTAGGATCAAACCTTGGCATTTCTTCAACTTCATCTTTTACTTCATTGTTCTCTTCTTCATCAAATATTTGAACCTTTGATTTACCTTTCTTCTGGTTCAATGTTTCTTCATCACCTACATGAATATTAACTATACCTTCATACCAAGTACCTTGCTCATCAAATGTAACATCCTTTGGCACAAGGAATTTCTTTGTGGATGGACTCCACAACCTATAACTCATCTCCTTATCATCATAACCAATGAACACATACTTTCTAGCTTTAGGTTCCAATTTATGCCTCAATTGAGATGGCACATATGCATAAGCCAAACATCCAAACACTTTGAAATGATCCAAGGTAGGTCTCTTACCCCACAATGACCCATAAGGTTTCATACCCTGCAAATCTTTACAAGGTAACCTATTAACCAAGTATGTGGCTGTATTTACAGCCTTAGCCCACAAATAATTAGGACAAACTTTCTCTTTCATCATTGACCTTGCAAACTCAACAAAAGTTCTATTCCTCCTTTTTGCTACACCATTTTATTGAGGAGAGTAACTGCATGTAACTTCTCTTTTTATACCTCCATTCCATAAGTAATCACTGAACTCATTAGAAAAATACTCTCCCCCTCCATCTGACCTTAGTCTCTTCAACTTTTGTCCTGAAACTCTTTCTGCATACACATGATAATGTTTAAATGTATTGAACACCTCTGATTTATCTTGATCACATATATTGTGATCCGCCTGGTAGAATCATCAACATAAATCACATAATACCTTGAACCATTAATGCAAAAGTCCTTTGATGGTCCCCACACATCTGTATGTACCAACTCAAGCTTCTCTGAATACATGAGACCATGCGTATTATATGATTGCTAATGAGCATTACCTAATTGACATGCTTCACATCTGTATGTCATATGTTGACCTATAACATTAGGAAATCCAAGCACTAAACCATTTCTAATCATATTTGTAATACCTCTTTCATTGAAATGTCTAGGTCTTTTATGCCAAAGATCTAACTTAGAGATCTTATGTCTTCCATAGGTGAACAAAGCCTGACCAATATTGCCTTGAATCTTCAATGTGAATAGCCTTACTTCTTTGTTTCTTGAAACAATTTGCTTATACCCATTGCTAGGGTCTTCCACAAAAAACTCCATCATTAGTGAACGTTATTTCATAACCTTTCTCTACAATGCCCTACACGTATCAGATTCTTTGGAATTGTAGGAACATACAAAACCTTACTCAAAAGAGTGCTTCCATCTTCGCCTTTACTCATCCAATTGACTTCACATTGTGCTTTGTATTATTACCTGTTTGAACTACATGATTACTCACCTTATTCTCCAAATCAGTCATCAAAGCTATGTTGCCACTCAGGTGATTGCTACACCCTGAGTCTATGTATAGGACTCTTTGATCTTCTCTTTGTCTTTCACAAGTTGCATTCATAAATAAGGTTAAATCCTCTTTCTGATTTGAAGCATAATTGTGGTAGGTATTGTTGTAGGATTGACTTTGAAAGCCTCTATTTGAATTTCTTCCAAAGAAACCTCTACTACATCTACCTCTGAAATTACCTCTCTAATTTTCTATTACCTCTTCCTATTGAATTAAAACTCTGATTATATCCTCCACTATTCTGATTATTATGCCAACATTCATAAGCTAAGTGATTAGTCTAACTTCTAATTTATGGTTCTCCCAAACTAGATGATGTTTATCCTAATGCTTTTAGCCACAAGTAGCTTACCTTTCAACTTAAAGAATGAGTGCTTATTTGCTCAAAACCTGACACTATAGAGGGAGATCTGCTCAAAACATTGACCACCGGGATTGCGCCTATTCCTTCCTTCACTTTATCACATTTACACATGAAAATGTTCCTACTCAAAATTCTCTTAGCCTGATTATAATTAAACTCTCAAAACATATACAAAGGTCACTCAACTATAGAATGAGACTTGTACAAAAGCATTCTCCAATAGGATAAACATAGAAGGAGCAGTGAGCAAAAGATCAAGGCATAACTTTTTCTATTTAGAAATCTTACATCTAATTGATGATTCATGTTCTTATCACTCTCTAAAGTCTCTAATGACTTCTAAAACGTATCTCTCATCATCCCTCATATTCTTAGTATATCTCTATCAAGTATATATAGATTTTTACATCACTACTCATCAAAGATACAAAGTCTTTATGAACTAATTAAAGGATTAGTATACATGTATATAGAAGTCTTCATCTTCTGATCATGCCCTGAACTTCAAGCCTCATATAATGATCTTTGCTTCATTCATTGACTTCAACTCTTTTTCCTAATCACCAATTGATGATTTTCTTGCACCAACAATAGATGAAGAACAAATTGTAAGGCAATTCATCAATGGTCTGAAGGCAGTTGATAAGTGGGAAGCTTTTACAACAGGAATGGATCTATATATGGATATGCATGTACCAGATTTCAATACACTTATGGGACATTTACGTACTCAAGAGGGCAAGCTCATGAAGAATGGAGAAGGTTCCAAAGGTAATCAATCTTTTGCTTTGTATACTTATAAAATAAAGCCAAAGGCGACAAAGGGAAAGGAAAGAAAGTGGATGATTAATTAGGTACACACCAAGCTAACTATGCAAGTAGAGGAAGACATGGTAGAGGTAGAGCGAGAGGAGGGAGACAAGGCAGGGGAGACCCCAAGACTCTACACCTTGTTCAGTTTTTGGATTAACTAATCAAGCAATTGAGAATTTCTTTAGGAATTCTAAGGATCAAAGAGGCACAGACTACAACAGAAGAGGTTATGGCTACTCAAGAGGAAGGTTCAACAATTTTCATGGCAACCACAACTACAACTATTCAACCTACCAAGGAGGATACAAAGGGAGACAAGATTACAACAATTACACAGAACACTCAAATCAAGAGGACTCTCTACTTCTCATGAATATGACAATGTCACAAGGTAAATCTGTTGAGCATGTTCTCTACGTAAATTCAGGTTGCTCAAATCATGTGGTAGGAAATATGGCCCTCCTATCAGATTTAGAAGATCCAAGGAACAAGCATGAAGTGCAATACAAGGAACCTCATGGAGAAGATAGGAAATGTAAAATCACATGATGGAAACATCAACCTACTTAGCAAGGTACTCTATGTCCCTACCATCACAAAGAATTTGATAAATGTAGGACAGATTGTGGAGCAAAGGCCTACAACTTAGGTTCACAAAAGGAGGAGCATTTGTTGAAGATCCAAGTCAAGGATTTAGGAGGATTATAAAGCGTGAAAAGATAGGTAGATTATTCATATTTGAATTGCAAGATACTAGGAATATTTCTCTCTTTAGTTTAGTCAAACACTCAGAAAATTGGAAGTATGGAACAAAAGGTTAGAACATATTGTGAAAGATCATTAAAGAAAATTTGTAGGGACCAAACTAACCTTGGACTCCGTAATTTGGCAAAGCAATACATGATTTATAAGTGTAGTGCATGTCAATTTTGAAAGTCTCACAGGTTACCATTCATGAAGAAAGGATATATGCATGGAGCTCTCTTGGATTTGGTTCATAGAGATGTATGGGGACCCAACCATGATGCTTCAATATCTAGATCAAGGTATTATGTCTCCTTCATTGATGATTGTAGTAAATGCACTATACTATACTTAAAGAAACACAAGGATGAAGTCTTTTCATGCTTCAAAAGATATTTAATGCTTGTGGAGAACCAAACAGGTAAAACACTAAAAAGGCTAAGGTCAAATGGAGGGGGAGAGTACTTCTCCCATGAATTTAACTCCTTTCTTCAAGAGAGGGGAATCAAAAGAGAAATTACTACAAGGTACACTCCTGATCAAAATGGAGTGGCAGAGAGAAGGAGTTGGACAACTGTTGAAGCTGCAAGGTCTAAGTTAAATGAGAAAGATTTACCTAATTATTTATAGCTGAGGCTATATCCACAACCACTTATTTGATTAACAAGTTATCTTCAAAATCACTTGATGGCATGACACCATATGATGCTTGGAATGGAAGAAGATCAAGCTTGGATCATTGTAAGATTTTTGGATGTATTGCTTATGCTCATCTTCCTTAAGAGTTTAGAGGAAAGATCGATCCAAAAGCTGAAAGATGTGTGTTCATCAGGGAAAAAATTAAGACTACCTCCCTCAGTCAATAGTATATAAATATGGGCGAAACTCTTTAAGTATATGATGCTATATTTATAATTTTTTTGGCGAATCTCAATGATAAATTCCATTTGAAATATAAATATTTGGCGAATTTTGATGCAACTTCCATAGAAACATAAATAAGGCAAATCCTTTTGTTAACCTCCTTAATGCTATAGGATTTTTTTTTTATTCTTTAAAAATCTTCATTTCTTGAAAGGATGTCCTAAAACCAACCATGATGTATCATTTCAAAACAATTGGATATGGTTTATATGGCTTGTAAGGACCAACTTGCATTGATTTACTTTTTTCTTCAACCAAGGAACCACTTACCTTGAACACACTAATATTTACGTGTATCTTACGTATTTCATAGTTAGCTATTCAAATAAAACCTATAGCCTACCGTATAGAGGAATAAATTATGATAAAAAATCAAAATAAAAAGCATTTGTTGTAGATTTCTTGATTATTGCAAATAAGATATAGTAAACATATAACCACATAGATCTCTAAAGATGCACCCTTTAAATTCTTGTGGAAAACTGCTTTTTCCTAAAAACAAACACAAATTCACATTACTATTGCATTCTCAAAAACTGTATGGGATGTGTTCTTATATTTATGTGTTAGCACATGAGGTGCCTTGGGAAAACCGTGGTAGACAATCACTCAAACCCTCGTCCAACACATTTATTGTTTTCTCCGTTCAAAGCTTGGCTAGTAGCTTTAATGACATTCCAAGATTGATGCATGATGCTAAAGTTCTCCTTTCACAAAATAATTAACAAGCTGCTAATAAATCTATCTTAGTGCCCTATATTCAAGCAATAGGGAGAGTAATGCCAAAATCTTGATTCAAACTTGTCATTTTTCTCCTAAAAGGACAATTATAAGTAGTTTTCTTATGGAGATGTTCCAAGGAAACTAATTTACTTATGTAACCTTCACAAGAGAAACAAGTGCCTTTTTGTACGATCTTTTCCCTCAATTGCAACCATTACAAAAATCTCTTCTTTTATATCCTACATAGTTGTTCATAGCAAAGAGATATCCTTCTTTGTTCTGCTTGTGAAGCACAATTTCGCAATTCACTTATTCATTTGCTACTGCAACCAAACACCTTTCATCCCTTTTCCATCATATAGAAAAATAATATTTAGCAACTCACATTTACAATTCAATGTTTCACACACGCACGAATCAACACATATATACATTTTCATACGACATACACTCATCAGCACACACATATAGACAATGTCTTTTGCTTTCTTTTTGTCATTGTATATCTCTCAATGTCACTCGTATATAGAGAAACAAAGACATGCACGTGAAATTCCCTTTCCTCACTCTCTTTAACACCACTTGCAATGCACTCTAGTTCTCTATTTTATTTCGCACATACAGCAATCCGGCGAAGAAAATTGTCATTGGTTAGGTCATAAGAATAAATGGACAACAATAAAATTTACACGAGAAATCATACTACACCAACAAGATCAAATACACATAGCGGTAGATGATTTTTAGAGTATATATATGTTGATCTTCAGGCATAGATGAGATATAATCAGCTAGATAGATTCGAAACATATACAAGCATCTAATAAATAGACAGACATATTTTCCCAATAGAAGATGATTTCCCAGTTGCCTTCTCTCATTTCTATTAGAGAGAGAGAGAGAGCAATGCTCTCTAATGTGAGAGAGGGCACCTCCAAAAAACATTGCATGAGATGCAACTTATCCATACCAAAAGCTTTCCTCTAAAACAAGAATCATCTATGCGCACCAGCAATCTCTATCATGCTGTAAGCCTAACTATTAAGAAGACTAGACGACAGGGCTTGAAAGGTAAATTGCTTCATTATTCTCTCATCAATAAAGTCAATATGCACATAATGAGGACATTAATGTGGTCAAATTAATGAATTGCATCCATTTAGGATTTATGCATGCATGAGCGCTAATGGAGATCAAATAAAAAAGCAGACATACTATCATGCCTCGAATTGAGATGTTCATTGTGTTCTATTGAAAATTGAACAGTAATGTGTTCTAATGTAGTGGGTAAATGCCATGATTCAAAATCTTAGCTTTGAGGAATCGCCTTCAATAGCTCCATAAAAGGAATCCAAGCACCTTACAATGGTCCTAAAAATGTTCCATTTTCAAGTTGTTCATTCCATCTTTGAACGTGTGAAAATAAGAGATCTGAACTAATATACAGAGAACTCGGGAAATTCTGACAAACACCATGCTAGAAGTAAATTAAAGCAAACGTCAACTCTCATGCCCATTCAGTAGAGCATAACGAATGTTAATATCTTGCATATTTCTCACATTCGGATGGTGCTTCATCTCCTTTTGCACGCATGCACCTGATGCAAGAATGAAATTAATCTTTACTAATTAATTCAGAAATGTCATGTAAAAATAATCATGTCAGGATGCTCACTGTATTCAGCATTTTTTTTTTTAACTGTTTGCTCTGATTTGTCATGGGAAATCTAATATCCATGGGTGTTGTCTTGATGTCATCAACTTGAACAAGAAAACAAAAGGACATAATCGTCCATCTTTGATTAGGAAAAGCATCAATTTGACAACCCACATTATACTTCTAAGAACAAGACACAGGTAGGTATTCTCTCTCTCTCTATGCTTATGACATGTTATTTATTCTTTTATATTACATCAACACCATACAAGTAGGGTATAGCCTGGATGCAAAACATATGAATACTATATTAAAAATATGAGCACGTAAGTCTAAAAACATCTAGAAGAGAGAGACAACTCAGACATGGGGAAACTACTACCTTTCAGCAAAAGAGAAATATAATTTCTAATGGGATAAAAGATAATATCTTGGTCCGAAGCAATCTACGCCTTTGTCATGACACAAGACAAAGCAATCAATAGAAGCATGCTTAAGAGGACCCTCCATGTCAAGAAACGTTTTTCTTTGCATTTCTAGGATCTTAACCTAGTCATATGTAAGATACTATGCAACTATGAATATGTTGAACATTAAGCCAAGATTCTATATCAGTAAAATAGGGCTGGAATAAAAATCTCTTATTTTTGCTACAATATAATTAGGAACAAATCTTGGGTGAGAAAATAAACCCAAAAATGATGGACCGCTTCATTACTGCTTTTGACATCATCAAAAACAGGGAGAGAAATAGCATATAACTAAAATTGTTAAATGATGACTGCATATTCAAGATGGGGCTAAAATAATCAATAAAAATACATACTGTTAACTTGCTTCTTTTGCTTCCCATCACAATTTGTGTGTAGTTTGCATGTGCATATAGCATTCTGTGCAACAATCCGTTGCTTTATACGGGGTACACGCTGCTGCCCATTGATTGAGAATCACGATTTTAATGCTGATCTTGTTCGTAGATAGTCCCAACATCTTTAATTTTAGTGTCTCCAAAAAATAGGACATTGAGGTTATGCCGCCTCCATCCATCAATTTGCCATAGCTGCTGTACTTCAGTAATCTGAATCTGTGTACTAGCATCACAATCAGCCACTCCTGGATCTTGGGTGCAATAAGAGTGATGTATTTTCTATAGAGGTTGATTGAATCACAATGTGTACCTAAAACTTGAAATACGCATTCGCTATTTCTCAAACATCTCTCTCCCGTGCATGCAAGCTATGTATATAAATCAATTACAGTTCTCTCTCTCTCTCTCACTATGACTTTGAATTGCACAATGATAGAAAATGACTTGTGCAGATGAACTGACATTACAGAACCTCAATATATTTACCCAAGTACACACATTGCACAATGATAACAAGTTACCTGCACATTTTGGGTTTTTATTGCACAATGATGACAAACGACCTAAGCAGATTTTTGGGTTTTGATAAAAGTATACACTTGCTAAAATATTCTATTAAGAAACTCCTTGAACACAGCTAACATTATCGTGCATTTCATCGTATGCAATCTCACTCAACAACATAAACTATAAAAATATGCTGTACTTGTGTACAAAAGCCTAGACGATTCTAACTAAAGCTACATAGAATAAACTCCTAACAGGTATGTGTAGAAGATGTGCAATGCTTCAACAACAGTAACACAATGACTTAGATGTATTGATACAAAAGCTCACATATATGTTGTACTCAGCTAATGATGATCATTGATGTTTGAAGCTTTGATGCATTAAAATATGTTTAGTCAAAGCTTATTAATATTTTGTATACATAGAAGTGTAAATGCACTGCCAAAAAACCATCATTATGATACAAAATAGGATTTAAGAACAGCCCGAAGCTCCGAAAAAGTCTACATTTTGACAATATGTTTTGACATGAGCAAATATTATCGAGTCGGACATTTGCTCATTGGAACAACAATTTAGGATATCATTATATGACATTAGGCACTAAAAGTTATATTCAAACATGCACATACATATAAACATAATATATACATGCAAGCTTCACTCATCCATCCAAACATAAATACATACATACATACATGCAAGAAAAGAAACATACAAACATACACACATACAAGAATCACACATGCATCCAAACATACATACATACATGCAAGAATACAAACATACACACATGCAAGCATCACACATGCGCACATATATGCATACATATATTACATACATACATGCATACAAACATACGCATACATACGAACATTCACACACATGTATTCTCTCTATCTATCTATCCCTCCCCCCCTTCCCTCCCTCCCTACCTACCTACCTACCAACCTACCTATACCCACCTACCTACCTACCTCCCTCCCTCGCTCCCTCCCCCCCCTCTCTCTCTCTATACCTCCCTCTTTCTCTCTCTCTCTCTCTCTCTCTCTCTCTCTCTCTCTCTATATATATATATATATATATATATATATATATATATATATATATATATATATATATATATATATATATATATATACGTGCTGTTGCGTATATATATTATCTGTGCATATACTATATACTTGATATATATATATATATATATATATATATATATATATATATATATATATATATATATATATATATATATATATATATATATATATGTGTATGTATGTATGTATATATATATATATATATATATATATATATATATATATATATATATATATATATATATATATATATATATATATATATAAACATAATAAACCCATATTGCTACATGCATATAGATCATTTAATACTCGTGCAATATGTTATAGATTTACCTGCTACAAATTCACCATGAAAAAGCATAGTTGATAGGATGTACACACCCATCAAGCGGTGCAGCTCGGACAAAAAATCCACAAGTGAAAACTGCATGTCTGCTAATACGACAATTATGTATACTATGATAAATTCAAACAAACCCCAAATTCACCCTCAAACGAAATCTCCGTTATAAATTGACGGTGGTCAACAACTATATAGCCATCAACCCAAACTGGAAACAAAAAATAGAAAAAGTTTCCAACAAAAATATAGTTTATAGGCTATACACACCTGTCAAGTGGTCGCAACTCAGACAAAGAATCCACAAGTGTCGTCGACTAATACAACAATCATATGGACTAGGATGAATTCAAAGATACTAGGATGTTTACTGTATATATTGTTGTGAATACACACACACATACATATATATATATATATATATATATATATATATATATATATATATATATATATATATATATATATATATATATATATATATATATATAGTGTTGTGTATTTGCTGTTATGAAGGTATATATATATTATTTTCTGTATATATATACTTGTTCTTGCGTATGTATATTATCTATGTATATTATCTATGTATATATTTCTGTGTATATATTATATACATGCTAACTATATATATACAGAGCGTTATATAAATATATATATAAACCCTAAAGTGTCTGCATGCATATAGACCACTATATAATCATGAAAAAGCATAGTTCATAGGGTGTACACACCTATCAAGTGGTTGCAACTCGAACAAAGAATCCACAAGTGAAATCTGTGCCATGTCTGTTAATATGATAATCATATATACCAATCAAACCCCATATTCACCTTCAAATGAAATCTTGATTATCAGCTTATCATGGTCACCCACAAGAATCTATAGCCATCAGCACAAACTGGAAACAAATGACAAAAAAAAAATCCAAAAAGGTTTTAGTTGATAGGGTATACAGACCCCTCTCTCATTCTCCAGGAACAAGACCAATCCAAATGATATTTTCAGAATCTGCATACTTAGAGATCTAGACCTCTCTAATTCTTGCTTTATATGTTTCCCATCAAATCTGAAAAAATATATCAATCAAACATTTTTATAGTACAATGGCATACCAATGATCGTGATCCATACCTAATATTATCCCATGGAAAAGTGGTTGATACCAAATATATACCAAAATAAGTCGAGGTAAACCCCAAGTTCACATTCCGCTGGAAGTGGAAGTATAAGCTCATGGTAGTCAACCACAAGACTATATAGCATATCTGCTCCATTATACATAGCATCGACACAATACTATGACAATCCACATTCCTACACTTTTGACAATGACTTCCTTTGCATATATTTCATATTCTTGAGGCATAAGAACAAAGAAGTTTCTTATCACACAAATATCTAAAATATTGTACAAAGCTAATCCGACTATAGAAGTTGATAACTTATTGCGTGGCATAACACATGACTATCCACTAGGATGTGTATCGAAAGCTTATCAGGTGGGGCTTTCGTTGATCATATACAACAAATTGTTTTATATCAAATTGGCAGTTGATCATATCAAATTGTTTTATACAACAAACGTAATCAATCGATCTCTACATTATTCCATGCAATTTTCTTGATTCGTTGAAAAAAGCATCGAGACCGATGATGCTGTTGAAATCAGTTCCATGCATCATTCCAGAAGATAATCTTGAAGTCCATGCACCCATGTGATACTTCATGTTATGTTCACATTCCATGTATGACAAATGGTATATTCCAGAAGTTCCGGTGCATGATGAATGTTTAACAATCCATATGCCCTATGTTCATAAAAACTCAACTTCAAATGGAAAAGAGGCATGTTATAAGCATCCCAAACGTACGTGCTTGCATGCTGCTGTGAACATGATCTGACAAGTTCAACATACATGTTTTATGATGCGATTAGCAACTTCTGCAAACATAACATAGAATGTCCATATCCCGATATGCATAAATGCGCCTCTAGTTCATACCCGTGGTCGTCTTCAAATCTTCCTTGCATGAAGTATTGAAAAAACAAAGAAGAGTAGGTACCTATTGTTAATGCTTTGTATTCATGACTGCGTCTGAGTGAATCTCTAAGAGCTCACACAGTACAATAGTAGAAGTACTATTGTTAACGTTTTGCACTCGCGAATTCATCCCGGCGAATATCTAACTATCATACGACAAAGTTGTACGCATAGAAGGCGATTCGTATCAAGTAGCAGGCACACCCAAAATCATGAATGTGGCGAAAAGAAACAATTTTACAAAACTTAGGGTTTCAAAATTTGGGCGATTTTTATATATAGAATACTATCAAAAATTAGATATATTTTTGAAATATCTCTATACTTTCGCCATTGGGCTAATATTCGCCCCTATTTCTTTCTCTGGTGTTCATTGGATATGACAAGGACCAAAAAGGCTACACGCTATACAACCCAACAACCAAAGGATTCTTGGTGATTAGAGATGTAGTGTTTGATGAGAATAGTTCTTTTTATGAAGACTCATGCAATAAGATCAAGTTACCTTATGATCTTGAAGAAGATTTTCCAAACCTTCTCAAGGATAACCCTTCTAAAATTGAAGAATAGGATACCTCAGAAGATGATGAAGCAACTTAGAGTGAAAAAATCAAAATGTGGAAGTCTAAAAGTAAATCTAAAATGCAAGAACTTGGATGAGAGACAGAATCATCCCATCATGGCCTAAGAAGGTCCATTAGGGAGAAAAGAAAACCAGAGAGGTATGGGTTTGATACTTCTCTAGTTACTAAAAAACAATCAATCTATCTAGCATAGGACATAAATCAAGAGGAACCCTCAACATTTGACAAAGCAAAGAAGAAATCAGAATGTAGGCATGCAATGGAAGAAGAAATTGAAGCTCTTGAGGAGAATAACACTTGGGAATTAGTTCCCAAGTCTTTATCAATGAAAGTGATAGTTTCAAGATGGATTTACAAATTGAGGAAGAACTTGGATGGCTCCATTAATAGGTATAAGGAAAGGCTTGTGGCAAAAGGATTTGCACAAACTCAGGGAATTGATTATGAGGAGACCTTCTCTTGTGTGGCAAAGATGCCTACAATTAGAGTCCTACTTAGTATTGCTTCTTCCAAGAATTGGAAAATACTTCAATCAGATGCAAAAAGGGCCTTTCTTAATGGATGGATAAGAGAAGAAGTATATATGGCACAACCACCTCCTTTCGAGAGCCAAGTACATCTTGATTATGTGTGTAAACTTAATAAAGCTCTGTATGGACACAAACAAGCCCCAAGGGCTTGGGATCACAGGCTTGTTTCATTCTTGCATGATAAAGGATTTCAATCTAGCAAGGTAGATCCATCACTCTTCATCAAGAAGAGTAATTCTGAAGTCATCTATTTGTGTGTGTGTGTGTGTGAATGATATTATACTTACAGGAAATGATGCAGATAGGATAAAGAAGATCAAGGAGCAAATGCAAGAAGAGTTCAAGATAAGTGACTTGGGTCCACTTACATACTTCCATGGATTGGAAGTACTGTACAGATACCATGGTTTATTACTTACTCAAAGGAAATACATTAAAGACTTGTTGATAAAGTTCAAGATGAAAGATTGCAGGATTACAGGTACTCCAATGAGGTTAATCACAAACTTAGCTCACATGAAGGTGAACTCATAGAAGACATCACATGTTATCAAAGCCTTGTGGGTAGTTTGAACTATGCCACATTGACAAGATTAGATATATGTTATAGTGTGAGTGTGCTAAGTCAATTTATTCTTGTTGGTGCAAATTCAAGCCTTCACATTTGGCTAGACATTGAAGAAGATATGTGCAACCATTTGATGGATCACATGAACCATTGCTTGTAATAGTTGGATCATTTACCATTTGTAAAAGTTGTTTTGAAGAGAATCTTGTAAGTCCACACATCTCGTGGAGTTAGGAGAATCATATTGGCTAGCGAGTTCAATTAGAGAATATTTCCTAGATCAAAGGAACACTTTTAGATGGAGCCAAATTTGAATTTCAAATTCAAGTATGAATGAAGGACTCATTATAAAAGAAGTTGTAAAACATGTGGCTCTAAGGCCTCTCCTTGGAGCTTTTCTATTCATTTGTAGAGGTTGGGTGGATCAAACCATAGCCTACTCATCTCACTATCATTGGTCATCATTACTATGCCAATTACTATTAGTATCTCTGTTCATCTCTCTATTATGTCCATTGAGGACAGTGAACTTTGCATGAACATATCTAACTGATTACTTATCCATTTTGCATGATCTATATCTTGTTGGAACGGGCTCAAAGTCCTTTGTAATCTTTCAAAATTGAAAGAAAATTGATTTAGCCAATTTGGAGAAATCTGCATTGATGTGCTCTCTCATCTTTCTCTGCTCAGTCCCTAAAAAGTTAGGGATAAGCATCCAAATGCTAAATTGATTTCTTAGTGTGTGGTTTATCATTTTAAGTGATTCCACTTGGAATCATCAACTATCTAAGCTAATTTGATTCTCCCAAAACGAATTTTTTTAATTGCTACTGTACTGTGAAAACTGAGTAAAACATCCAGTAGGTGTAATGAGAAAAATAACAAGTTTTTTATCATTAGCTACTTGCAAAGTTATGTGTTTTGATCTAATTGTTTGAAGCATAATCTTCAAAGTACATAGGCACTTATTTAGAGTCATTTTCAAGCTAAGAGGGCCTAATACATAACCCTAAAGTGAAATAGGGCAAGTACAAAGCAGGTTTTGGCAATACCACCTCACTTCCTTTAGGTATCCATCTATCTCTTCCAATAGTGGTACTACAGTAAGTTGAGCTAAAATGGGAGATGGTTTCCCTTCTTTTATTGATAAATTCGACAGGTTCAAATATCAAACATGGTCCTTGAGGATGAAGACATATCTATAGGGAAGGAGTCTCTATGGATACATGTTAGGAGATGAGGAGATGCCCATATTCAGGAGCAAAGGACAACCTACAAGAGAGGAGCTTGAAAGACTCAGTTCATGGTGTGCCAAAGATGCTTTAGCAACATCATATTTACTTAGCTCTATCTATGACTTCCTTCTTCCTCACATTAGGAACTGTAAAACTTCCCAAGAGACTTGGGATACATTGTCTTCATACTTTTCTTCCAACATGAGCTAGAGAAAATCAACTATGGATTGAGTTTACCACTCAAAGGAAGCAACCCAAGCAGAGTGTTTTAGAGTATGTGACCAAGGTTAAAGATGTGGCTGACCAATTGGCAAGCATAGGAGAGGAGATTGAAGAGGAGCAAATAGTGAGACCAATAATCAATCGCATCAAGGCAAATGATAAGTGAGAAGCTTTCACAATAGCTATGGATCTTTACATGGACATGTAGATTCTAGACCTTACCACACTCATGGGACAACTCTTTACTCATGAGGCCAAGCTCAACAAAAATGGTTTACAACTCTTTTGCCTTATACACAGATAAAGGAAAGTCTACAGATAAAGGGAAGAGCAAGAAAGTGGAGGATGAAGGTGATACTTCTCAAGCTAACTATGCACGGAGAGGTAGGAATTCAAAAGGAAGGGGTAGAGGAGGTAAACAAGGTAGGGGGAGACCTTTCAACTCTTCCCCATGCATCATATGTGGATTTTCTATTCACACTACAGATGAGTGATATAGGAACTTCAAGAGTCAGAGAGGAAGAGGATATCAAAGAGGTGACTACTCACAATCAAGAGGAAGGTTCAACCATAATGAAGGCTACAACCATGGCTACAACAAAAATTACAATAACAACCATCAAGGAGGATACAAATCAAGAAAGGTCGTCAACAATTACATAGAGGATCAAGAGGATTCTCTTCTCATTATGAATATGAGTTCAAAACAAGGTATGAACGATCAACACCTCTTCTATATTGACTCAGGTTGTTCAAACCATGTAGCACGCAATGTAGCTCTTCTTTTTTATCTCCAAGAGCCCAAGGGAAAACACCAAGTGCAGATAGGTGATGACTCCAAGCATTCAGTGGTCAAGGTAGGAAATGTCAAAACCTCCGATGGGAATAGAAATTTGTTGAGCAGGGTTCTTTATGTACCTACTATCACCACAAATCTTATGAGTGTTGGATAGATAGTAGAAAAGGGTTTGGAGGTTAGGTAAAAAAAATTTGGAGCTTTTGTGGAGGGCCCCCAACATGGATTAAAGAGAATTGCCAAGGGAGAGAAAACAGGTAGATTATTTACATTGGAACTTGAGGACACTAGAAACATTGCACTTTATAATTACAAAGATCAAACATTGTCAGAGCTTGAGATTTGGCATAAAATATTAGGGCATATTGGTGAGAAAATCTTGAAGCAAATATGTAGAGATCAATGTGTGCTTGGGATATCTAATGTATCCAAGCAACACATGATCTATAAATGTGGTGCATGTCAGTTTGGTAAATCACACAAGTTACCCTTCACAAAGAAAGGCTATATGCATGAGGATTACTTGGAACTTGTCCACACAGATGTGTGGGGACCAAGCAACAACCCTTGAATTTCAGGCTCAGGTATTATGTGTCTTTCATTGATGATTTCCGTAGGTGGTCTATCTTGTACTTTATGAAACATAAAGATGAAGTGTTCAATTGCTTCAAGAAGTATCTTGCACTTGTGGAAAATCAATCAAGAAGAAGTCTAAAGATATTAAGGTGAGATGGAGGAGGTGAGCACATCTTAAATGAATTTGATGCATTTTTGTAGGATAGAGGTATCAAAAGGGAGATTACTATAAGGTATGCCCCTAAGCAAAATGGGGTAGCAGAGAAGCGAAACAGGTTGATTGTGGCAACAGCTAAATCAATGCTTAATGAAAAACAATTACCTAAATATTTGTGGTCAGAGAGTGTTTCTACTACCACTTATCTTATTAACAGGTTGCCATCCAAATCGCTTGATGGGATGACGCCATATGAATGGCATGGTAGAAGGCCAGCACTTGATCATTGTAGAATCTTTAGATGTGTTGCTTATGTGGATGTTCCATCTCAGATCAGAGGTAAGCTACACCCTAAGGCAGAGAAGTGCATATTCATGTTGTGTTTGATGAGAATTATTCTTGGTTTGAAAGTGAATAAAAGAAGGTCAAATTGCCATATGACTTTGAAGAAGAATTTCCAAGCCTCACTAAGGAGGATCC
Organism: Ceratopteris richardii; assembly: GCA_020310875.1. Lineage (NCBI taxonomy): Eukaryota > Viridiplantae > Streptophyta > Polypodiopsida > Polypodiales > Pteridaceae > Ceratopteris > Ceratopteris richardii. The sequence continues at coordinate 153,142,953 of CM035421.1, read as the reverse complement.
AAGCCAAATTGAAGACATCAAATCACATGATGAGGACACCATCAACTTGGAGGAGTTCAAAGCAATGAAATCAAAAGGCAAGGCTAAGATGAAGAGGTCAGAAGACTTACTTGAATCATCCAACCAAGCTCTAGGGAGATCACAAGGGGAGAGTAAGAAGCCAATTAGATATGGGTATGATACTTCATTAGTTACTAAGCATTCCATTTATCTTGCTAAAGATTTATCACTTCAAGAGCCTTCTTCATACGAGGAAGTAAAGATCAAGGTAGAATGGAAGGAAGCTATGGATGAAGAAATAGAAGCACTCCAAGAGAATGATACTTGGGAGCTAGTACCCAAGAAGGCATCAATGAACGTAACTGGATCTATATAGATGTACAAAATCAAGAGAAACTCAGATGGATCCATAAATAGGTATAAAGCTAGACTTGTGGCTAAGGGTTTTTCACAAACCGAAGGAGTTGATTATGATGAAACCTTCTCCCTTATGGCCAAAAAGCTAGCCATAAGGAAGTGTGGCTGCATCTAGGAATTGGAATATGTATCAATTGGATGAGAAAAATGCTTTTCTCAATGGCTGGATTTCAAAGGAGGTTTACATAAGTGAACCTCCTAGCTATGAAGACCCATGCAAGGTAAAATATGTGTGCATATCGTTGCTCACTAGTCTGATGACTATTGCAGCCTATGAATGTCAGGATGGAGCTGTGACTTGCAAAACTCCTTTCTTTGCATGTATTCCATCATTCTTTATGAAATCACTCATGATTGTTAGCGTACTAATTTAATTAGAGTTCCCCAAAAGAGAATTGTTCAAGACACTGAACAAGTGTAGGAAGAAAAATAGCAAGTTTTGTACTCTTGGATCAACTCTTACAGATCTATTGTGATTCATTTTCTTGAGAGTGGTCATCCAAGGTACATAGGGTGTCTAATAAATCCTTTCACAAGCTAAAAGGGACCACCACATATCTGTGGAGTTCATTTGGTAGGTGTAGTGCAAAGTTTTTTGTAGCACCACTTCATCTTCATCAAGTACAAATCCATCCTCACACAGATATGATGACAAAGGCATTGATGGAAGCAAATTAAATTGCTTCAAGTAAATGATTTGACTACACGAAATCATGAAGGACTTAAGACTCAAGCATCTTAGGCTGGATGGGTTGCTATTGGTACATTTAGCAAGCCTAAGTGCAATGCCAATGTCATTGGATCACACATCCATTTTATCTCTTCACAAGAAGGAACTATATGTGAACCTATGCTATTCATTCTTGGCATAGTTATTTTGGGTAAATGTAAAAGCAAAAGAAATAAGGAATATCATGAATTTAGCGATCTCAACCCATGATGCATGTGGTAGGAAGAATTAATTCAAACCACCCCTAAAGTGTAGGATCACTTTTAGGTGAGGGAAAATTCAAATTCAAACTTCAACTATGGGTATAAATAGGCATGCTTTTAGTCGCAGGTTAAAGTGAGCCATTTTGAGAGATTTTGTGCAACATCAATGAGCACACATCGAGCTAACCCAATTTATGATTAGTCCACTACACTTCTCTTGTATCATATGTTCATTAGCATATACATTTTGATACATTTCTTCAAGTATATCTTTATCTATTGTTCTCTGCAACATCTTTATCATTATAGTGACTCTATGGAACCCATTAATCTATGTATACTTAATCTTCTTCAATACTTTAACTTGGGTTAGTTAGATGAACATGCATATAAAGTTGCACCACATTTGGTTCAAGGAATCTTTCGATATGGATCATAGAATGTGATTGTGTTTGCACATCTTCTAGACCATGAAATGTCAAGATGACCCCCTTGACTTGTTAAGATCATTTCTTCGTCTATGCTATGGATAATTTGATTAAATTCCATTCTTTAGTTAGATAAAAACTTCAATTAGATGTGTGCAAAAGCTCTCTGGTCAATTCATATGAGGTTGTGGGCTCTGAGCAAAACACTAAGTACTTGTATTCCCAAAATAGAAGGTTTCTTCACCTTCCTTGCATATGCAAGTTATCTGTTTTGATGCAAACTTTTGGGATTGATGTTTCAAATCAATTGGTGGTTCCAAACACATTAATGTGAGTCTAAAGAAGTCAATTATGAATTCATGGAGTTAATTTGATAGGTGTAGAACAGGTTTGGTCAAACAGCAACTCATCTCTAGAGCATACCCATCCATCTCCTTAAAACTCTTATGAGAGTGACATTGTCAAGATAGGAAATGTGGTTTTGTGGTTCAAAATTTACTATGTATAATGCATGCCATGTACCTTAGTTATCATGTAGTCTGATGTTAGTTGATCAACTTGATGGACTTGGTTACAAGGTTGTTTACTATGCTCCATTCTTTCACATATCCAAGGGAAATATGGCTATTGGAAAAGGAAGAAAATTTGGCTCACTTTATCCTTTAAAGAACACGTGTTAGCTATGACTAAACAACCTATGGCTTGTATTTGGCATGGACCTTTGGGCCACATATTTGTAAATGAATGGAAAATCTTCCTTGTTCTTGCTACTTACATATGTTATCTCTCTTTGATTTTTCATTTTTTGAGCATTGCCAATATGAAAAGCGAACTAGAAAAGTGCATAAGATGCACATTGACTCTCCAATTCAGCCTTTTTATCTCATTCACTAAGATTGGTGTGATCCTGTTCTAGTGGTCAACACCTTCCTCCTTGCAATGTGTATATTTCTTTTGTGTGTTCCGGCCCAAAAGAAAAAGATTCAGCTAATTTTGAGAGAGTTAGTAAAAAGTTCTTCTTAATGGGTCATCCCAACACAAGAGGTGTGCCAAAAACCAAAAGAAAAATCTGCATGTACGAAAACCATTTGGCAATTTAGGCATTATGGTGATTGAAGAAATGGTTAACAAGTTAGTGGGCAAATGGTTGATGAAAGCGTAGAGCAATGTGGATGCATCTTGGACCAAACTAATATTTATAAACAAAATTTTCCTTATGCTTGTGGATTTTCTTAGATGAAGGGGCTTGATTTACTCTCTCTCTCTCTCTCTCTGTCTCTATCGTTTTTCCATGTTTGGGTGACCATATTTGGACCTAATGTGCTGCTTCTAAAAGAGTTGGGACAAGATTAAACGATACTTCAAGGCCTAATGAAGAATGGAAGCACGTGGCCAATACTAGATAAAATGATTTTATCTGGTTCTTGATTGCAGAAATCAAGTAAATGAGAACAGTCTTCAAAGAGAGACGATACTATAGAACAAAGGGTTTCATATATGGATGCATCTCTAGGATCACTTGCAAGACAAAAGACACTTGATTAGATTTGAGGACATTGACCTTTCTAGGAGATTTGATTATGAAGATTAGTGCCTAATAAGACACAAAATCGTTGCTTAAAAAAACTCAAATTCTAGCCTCCTTCTTGATCAACATCCCCTGTGGATTTAAGGTCGAAGGTGCAAAATGGCAACCACTTGTATACAATGCTAAGTATCAAGAAGAAATTGGGAAAATAAAAATTTCAACCCTGAGAGAAAATAAAAAAGAAGTTCTCTGTAGTAAATTCTCCACTTGGTAATTGGGAGTAATGTCAATTCTAGAAAACTTTATGGAGTCCCTTTGTGTTGTAACAAGCAAGATCTACTTGGGGAAATGATTGATTGCTCGAGTGCTTTATGCAATGCCATCAAAGGTGAGGCTCTCTAGAAGATTTGGAAAGAAAGATAAACTACAGGCTTCAATAACCCTACAAAAGAACTATCGTTCATAAAATCTTTTCAGCTTTTAGACAAACGAATTTGTGATTATAAAAATTCTTCTCGTTTGAGACACAATAGGTTGTCCATCTTAGAAAAAAACAAGATGAAAATTAGGCCCACCATGAAAGAGATGAAAAGCTTATTAACCTCCTTTGTAACTATCTCTTACACCCTTTTATTTTCTCCATTTCCCATTATTTAAAGCCTATTTCTAGGAATAAAAATCAACGCATATAAGTGCTCAAACATTGCAAAAAAATGATGTCAATTTGATTTACAAACCAAGAATCTTGTAGAACACAAATTACTCTAGGATTCCATTATGTTTGTACTAGAATAACAAGAAATTGATAAGGTTATGTATTTAAAAGATACATGAATAGTAATTTTAAGAACACATGCATGCTTTAAGAGCAAGGCTTTAGCTGAATGAGTTTCTTTGCATGGTAGGATCAATGAGGCCAATGTTGTCTTTAAGCATGTGAAGTATTAAATGCTATGACTCACCCATTGTTCTTAGAGATCTAAGATCTCCTATTTCAAGTGGATTCATCATTTACTCCGCTTCTTAGGAAATAAGAAGAATGTGAAAACAATTTTTGAGTCTGCTAGGATTACAATTCAAAACATAGTATTCTTGGCACCATCACTCTCCCCATTGACATGTGACTATTATGTAGCTCTTTTTTTTAGAAAATTATAGTTCTCATGCATTTTGGTTGTTTACATTTTAGTTAGATCCTAGTACTAAGTAGGACAACTTTAGATATGCCTTTATGCAAAAACCAAGGTATTAAAATTTTCCCCTTAATAGATGCCATTCCATCATAACTTCCTAACTTGGACATGTGATAGAGCCAACATATTTTATGGCTTTCACCTTCTCGATCTATGGGCCAACATCCTTGCTTTGAAAGGTAAATTTGATGACCTTGAATAACTAAATAGTCACAATCACATACGCTCCAAGCATCTTGCATGTAGGTTTGGATCTACACGACAATGGGTCATCCCAGCATAAGAGGTGTGCCCAAAATGTAATGGGGAATTTGCACAAGCCAAAATGATCTGGTTAGTTTAGGCATTATGGAAAATGAAGAAATGGTTAACAACTTGTGAATCTTCTTAGGTGCAAGGAGCTTGATTTACTCAATCTCTTGTTTTCCCATTTTTGAGTGACTCCTATAGTTTCAGACCTAATTTTCTCCTTCTGGAAGAGTTGGAACAAGATGAAACCATACTTCAAGGTCAATGAAGATGAGAAGTGGATGGCTGATATTAGATAATATGACTCCATCTTGTTCTTGATTATGCGAATCAAGGAACTTGATTATGAGAATCCTCAAAGGGTGAAAACAGTATGAGACAAAGGGTATCATATGTGGAAGCATCTGTGGAATGAAGATGAAAGACACTCAACTAAATTTGAGGACATGGACCCTACGAGGAGAGTTGATTATGAAGATTGGCATCTCAAAAGGAACATAATCATTAATGCTTGGGAAAACTCAAAGTCTCACCTCCGTCTTGATCAATATCCCCTATGGATTGAAGTTTTGAGATGGCCAATGACAATAGCTTGGATAAGATGCCGAGTCTCTAGAAGAACATGAAATTTCATGTCTTGCTTGAAAATACATGGTGTTTCAAATAGACACAAATAACATGGGATTTTAATTTCATGGACCTAGTATGGCAAGCCATCATAGAAAACAAGAAAGCGAATCTTGCAGAAAGTTCTCCACTTGAGAAATGGGACTAATATCAAAGTTAGAAACCTTTCTGGAGCACCTTTGTGGTGTAAGTATTGCCTTCATAATAGGTAGGGCTTGGCTTACCTTCTCCTTTTATGTCCCAAGAGTAGATCCATTCTACACATCCTTGATAAGATGTTTCCTTTAAAGTTTCAAATAAAGTTGAAGCAAGATTTATTTGTGAAGTGATGGATTTCTTGGCTGCTTTGCAAAATGCTATCAGGGAAAGAAAGACTCCAACTTCAATAACCCTATGAAAAATGGAAGAATTGTCGATTGAAAAAATCTCTCTAGAACGATATGTATGAAAAGTTCATATACAATTCTATTCCTAGATGGCAAAATGTAGTGATATGGTTATGACCATCCATACAAGTATTACATGCTTGCATGTGATTTGTTATGATAATATTTAATGAGTGTGCAAGAAGAACATCCGTAGATATTCACTTCCATTGAAACATAGATACTAGGTAAAGAATTCGTTTCCATGGGGTAATTTGGATTGCTTACTAGCTTCGACCAATGAAGATGATCATTATATGTATGGATATGCCTTCATTTCATAACCCATACAAAGGAACAAATGAGCATGTCTAATCATAAGGACTATCATGTCTGAGCATCTTTAGGTTTAGAAAATAATTTAGGAAATAATCAGAGAGGTAGCAATCTTTGAATGATTTGGATGTTGATCCCTCAAAGAATGCCCAAAATCATTGACATCTAGAAAACTAGTAGCTCAGCATATTAAGTAAGGTCTTCCAATTTTCAAGTAATTTGGATAGTCTTACAAAGTTCAAATGACCTATCCACTAGAGGTGTTGCTAATATCGGTAAAGAACTAAAACAAGTGTTAGAGGCCAACTAGCAAGGGAGTTTCTCTTAATTCATAATGATAGATTGAATAAAATTTAATTCATATGAACGTGTAGTAGATAAGCCTTTTCCACATTAATTGTCATTAATTTTGAAGATCATTTGATAGTTCAAATGGTCTTTGTGCATAGAAGTGTAGCCTCTTGAAATTATTCGATGAGAAGACACTATGTCACATAGTAGTAATTGATCCTGTTAGCTTGTTTATCCAATTTGAGTAATTTTACTTTTTAACATATCTAAACACATCAAGATTTTTTTCGAAAATCTAAAGATAAAACATTTCTCCATTAAGGATATATGATTCAAAGAGTAAAAGTTAGCCTCCACAATTTTTCAAAATATTGCAAGTATAGAGCATGAATATTTTGGGCATTGTGAAAGACTCAAATGTCCAAATACTTTGAAATAGATATTTCGATTTTTCATAGTGAGCTATGTACTATCTAAATGTGGAAGAAAATAGAGATTATCTGATAGGTTAAATGACCTCTTCTCCTCAAAAAATTATATGGCAAGGATTGACCAAAGATTACTTCATGTGTTTGCAGAACACAAGATTATCTCATACTAGAAGGTCCAATTTCAAAAATGTTTTGAAAAATATACTCTAATATGGATCCTATGACATACCTAAATTTAAAAGAATTTGGAATTTCTCTTGATAGTTAGAAGAGGTTCTAAAAGTGTATGTGCATTGTTTGCAAGCTCACCTAAGTGCATGTGTACGAGAGATAGAATAGTACATTTCAATAAGTTTTCGATTGAATTTCATATTGAATTCTTGTGAAACCAAACTAGAAACGTTATCTAAGATTTCGACATAATGAACAAAGAATTTGACATTTGCTTTATTAGTAAAAAGGCTTCAAGAATATGACATCATACATTCTCACACGTGTTCATAAAGTGTTTGGCCCTTTAAAAACATAGCAATAGGAATCCGTGAGAATTTCCAAATCAAGTGATTTATTATCCTAATGAAATCTTGACAAAAGCTTATGGAATTTGAATAATTTGAACTTTCTCATTGGTAAAAGGTAGCTGAAGTTAAGAACTAATGTGCTACTGTTATAGTTCTTTTTATGCCGAGAACTTTCTTGAAAGGGGAGATTTTCCATGGGTTATTTATGGAAATATTTCATATGGTGTGATCACCTTGAGCTAGCCACATCCTAAATATGTGTTTTATGATGATTGGATTATGGTGAACATTCTCAATTGCATAGAGAGATTGTCAAAAGTTTTAGAGATGTGTATATTGCCATGAGAGCATGGAGCATGAGAACTTTAGTGATGATTCTCATTTCATATATTATGATTCGATACCAATTGTATCAAATCCTATTTCCTATGAGTTAATACTTGATGCAAGGCCGAAAATTTTATTTTTGATGCAAGCCACATGTTTAACAAATGTAGATGAGTTGATTTATCACACCATTAGAGCAAGATTTTGCAACACCACTTCATCTCTGGAATCTATCCACCATCTCCTCCAACATGGAGAAAGCACAAGAAAAAGAATGTTATCCAACCTCTTTTTGAAGAACTAAATGCTAGAAATCCACATTTCAAACTATCCTCAGAAAATATTTCATTATGGAAAAGCTAGTCCATATAATTTACCAAGGTATCTATGAGAGTATGAAAATAATTTGAAGTGTAAGAAGACCCCTTTGTTGAAATTTAACAAGTAAATATTTTATGCATCTCAATCATATATGGACCAAGTTGGAAACACTTATGACATGAACCCAAATATAAAGTAGGAGTGTATAGTAGGGGTAATGAAGGGAATACATGTTAAAAGTTATCCAGCTCTAGGGCCAACAAAAGCATATGTTTTTCACTAAATAACTTCAATTGGAGGCGTTTGAACCTTACGAAAGTCAAAGCACATGTTTGAAGACACAACCTTATCCAAAAGAAGACATTGAACCATCAGACAACACTCCAATGAAGAGACAAAGTCACAAGGTAGTTGGAGAGACAAAGAGGGCTTGTGAAGAGGCATGGAGGACATTTGAAGATTCATGAAAGGCTCCCATGGCTATTTAAGAAGCATACAGGCTCATTCTAAGTGATGTGGATGGTAGCTATTGTGGTGATGCTTATACATGTTGGATTGAGCCATTATCTATCATAGGAGTTCATATTCTCTTGTATATCTCTCCTTCCTTCTGGAAAGGGTGATTAACTTCTATAGTAGCCTGTCAGGACTTCCTTTTCCAACTATGTAGGAAGCTCTATTTTCCAAGTTCTTCTAGTTGTTGAAAAACCTTACAAAAGATATATTCCACCACCAAATGGGTTTTGGGAAAGGCCTCTTTTGCTATTAGTTATAGTTCTTTCTTTATCTTATGGTGTGTCCTAAAACCTATCAAGAAAATAAGTGTGTATTGTGTGACTAAGTTGTCTTCTCTACATGTGTCCAGTTCTAGTACTTCATAGCTCATTGGAAAGCCGTGAGTGTCTAGTTTATGTATCAAGAAGGTTTTTTTCATTAGTTTCATAATAATGCAATATACTAAGTTTGGCTAGTACCAGTCTGAGTGTAGCTAGGTCTTCGCCAAGGTCCAAGCCTCTTGTTGTGCATTAGGAGGATAAATATGATTCCAAGATTTGACACATTTGAATTGCATGATAAATGAGAAGCATGTCAATTTGTTAAGTAGATTATGAGGCCTTTCAAGCCATCAAGCTATGTTCTAATAGGTTTTGGATTTGGTCCACAGAGATGTATGGGGACATTAAAGAGAGCCATCACATGCATGTAATAGGTACTCAATAACCTTTATTGATGATTGCTCTAGAGAGGTTTAATGTTTGTATATCAGTAAGCATAAGAGTGATGTGTTTGATACATTGAAAAGGTCAAGGCATAAGTCAAGAATTGAGGAGGCCAAAGGATCAAAAGTTGAAGATGAGATTGTGGAGCAGAGTACTTATCCAATGACTATACGAAGTTCTTCTAAGATAAAGGGATGAACAGGAAAAATACATGTAGATATGGCCCTAACAAAATGGTATTTGTGAAAGAAACAAAGACACATTAGTGAAATAGCTAGATGCATGTTAAATGAAATCAATGTTCCATTTAGATATTGGGGTGATTTAGCAACTATAGCTTCTTACTTGATGAATAGGATGACCACATGAGGAACATGATGCTACTCCACATGAGATTTATTACCAAAGGAACCTTGAATGGTCACATCCATGGATCTTTGGATATGTAGGCTATGTGCATGTATCTCAAGCAGTGAGAGAAGGTAAAATGGATGCTAGGGTAGAGAAGTGCATCTTTATAGGAAACTCTACAAAACAAAATAGGTATAGGTGTTACAATCCCACCACAAATCGGCTTAGATTATCATGGCATGTGGTATTTGATGAACTTAATCCATATTATGAACCACCTAATTCATTGTGAGTTGAAGATATTGATGAATCAAAAAAATGAAGAACAAAGTCATGTTAGCACAAGTTTGAGTGGCCCCTCCACTTCAAGTCCATCAAGGGAACCTTCATCACTCAAATCAAAAAGAGAAGGAAGGTTGACCAAGCTCAGATTGTAGCTACAACCAGTTTCTTAAGGGTAATGTGGTAAGGAACTTCCATTCTAGTGAGGATGAACATGATTTTAAAAAGATACAGACTCTTAATTAAAACACAAGAGAGCTTGTAAGAAGTATTCTACCATAGGTAATGAGAGGAGGTTAGAGATGGTTAAACACCCTATTCAAAGACTAACATATCACAACTTGATTTTTGGGCATTATTAATTTATGTTTGAGGTTGTGAAGGACATGGAACCATGCACATATGAAGAAGCTTGTCAAGACAAGGTATGAATAGATGGTATGCGAGAAGACATCGATGGTCTTCATGAAAATCAGAAATGGGAGCTTATACCTAAGGAAAATTAGATGAAATTGGTCACAAATAGGTAGTTCTACATGATCAAAAGGAACTTTGATGGATCCATATCTAGGTTTAAAGCTAGACTTTTAGCTGAGGGTTAACCCAAAACAAATTGTGTACATTATGAATAGACATTTATCCTATTGCAAAAATGAGTACAATAAGGACCTTGAATGCCATTGCAACTTGTAGAAGGTGGAAATTATTCCCATAAGACATTGAGATGCTTTTCTAAACTATGATCTTGAAGAGACCATCTATGTATAATGACCCATGCGATATAAGGATTCTAAAACTGTTAATTTTGTATGCAAAATCAAGAACACTTTGTATGGAATCAAGCAAGCACCAAGGACATGGAATTAGATGCTTGTATGTGGATATGCAGCAAGTTATGTTGATCCTTCACTTTATGTAAAAAGGCATCATGTGAAGTCAATGTACATATGCATATACGTTGAAGATTTAATCATAATAGATGATGATAATGTAGGTATCAAGAAAATAAAGGAAAAAATGGGCAAGGAATTTTGAATTTCAGGTCTTGGTGTGCTAAAGTAATCATTGAGATTGTATATGCTAAGCATGGTTTGTATCTTATGCAAAGGAAATAGTTACTTGACTTGCTATATAGTTTTGGTATGACTATTTGTTGTACGTCATTTAGATAGCCAAAGGATTGCAATGTCAAATTGAGCATACATTAAGGTGATAAGATCAAGTATGAGCATGTGTATAAAAGTTTGATTGGTTCTTAAAATTATGCTACCATCACTAGACTTGATCTATCTTATGGTGTTGGTGTGCAATTCATGCATGCACCCACACTTGATCACTTGAATTCAGGTAGGATGATTCTAAGGTACATCAACAGTACAATTAATGAAGGTCTTTACTATAAATATGATTGTGATATGAAACTTACCTTTTATGCAGATGTTGATTGTGGTAGATCCAAGGATCATAGAAGGAGTACCTTAGGATATATAGTCATGCTTGGGAAGAGTTTTGTATGATGGATGTCAAAGAAACAACGCACAATTTCATTGCCCTCCATAGAGGAAGAATATAGGGCTCTTTCTCAAATCACATGTGAGGTAATGTGATTTACAAAACTCTTAAAGGATTTTACTATTCAGGTTGGAATCGCTCCATTGTTTGGAGATAATATCTCAACTATGTACCTTGCAAAGAATCCAATGTTCTGCGATAGGAGCAAGCATGTAGAAATGCCTTATCACTTCATAAGAGAAAAGATTGTTGATACGTAGGTAGATATTGATCATGCCAACACCAAGGACCAAATTTAGAACTTCTTCAAAATTTCTTGGATTCAAAAAGGATTGAAAATCTCAAAGGCATGGTATGTATGAAGGAACCAACCCCCACACTTGAAAGCAAAGGAGTTTGAACTTGAGGGGGAGTATTAAAAGTTATGTGATTCTAAGGAAAGCTCAAGCATATGTTTTTACTAAGCATATTGACTTCAAGAATTTTGAAAGCAATGAAGAGGCAAAGTCACGAGGTATTTGAAGAGGCAAAGAGGGCATATGAAGAGAAAAAGTCACAAGGTAGCGGAAGAGACAAAGAGGACATATGAAGATTCCTCAAAGGCTCCCATGGCTATTTGAGCACCATCCGAGCTCATTCAAAGTGTGTGTGGACTATAGGAAGTTTGGGTGCTTCTTATACAAGGGTAATTGAACCACTCTCTATCATACAAGGTCATATTCTCCTGTATATCTTACTTCATGTTTCCAAAGGGTGCTTAATTTTTAAAGTAGCTTGTTAGTACTTCATTTTCTCTCTTTAGGAATTTCTTTTTTATTTTTTGTATTTTTTGACTGCTTATCAAATAAGAATTCAAGACAGAAAAGGGTTTTGGGAAATTATTCTTGTAAAGGTAGTCATAGATCTTTCACTATCTCATGTTTTGTCCTAAAACCTATTAGGAAACTTTGTCTATCTTGAGTGACTATGTTGAATGATGTATACGTTTCCAATGCTAGTGCTTGATAGCTCATTGGAAAGCATGTTGTCTAGTCTATGTGACTAGAAGGGATTCTCATTCGATTAGGGAATTGAGAGACATAGCAATTTTAGCTAGTGTGGGTTTCAATGTAGCTAGGTCATGGGAAGGGTCCAAGCTTCTTGTTGTGAACTAGAAGGAGAAATCTTATATCGTACATGTATGATTTTCATTTCCAATGACCACACCACCAAGGCCATCAAAGACTGGGGGGTATATATAGCCATTTCCAGCTAGGCCTTGTGCCTCAAATGGATAAACCAGATCTTCATCAAACCAAAGTTAAGCTTCAATTAGCAAATGGGCATAGGGACAAACCACAAGGTCCATTAAATAGAGATTTTTTGATAACACATGATTTGAAGTTCAAGCACATTCCTTCAATTTGTGATTTGCAAAGGAAGGAAACTATGAACTCCTCTTAGGTAGAACCCTCTTCATAAAACTTAAGGTTTTGGAAGGTTGAGTTGCTCATGTTGTCTACGTATAGCACGAAGGCCAAAGCAAAAGACTATATTCTAAATCGAATTCTTATACATATCTATGACCATTTGAGGTAAACTTATAGCTTGGTTTCAAATTTTTGGTTATTGTTTATAAATGTCATGTCAATTTGTCTCATTTTATGCATATGCTTTGTTGCAGGATTGTAGGTGTAAATGTTTTGATCTCCTTGTGCATATGTATGGTAGTTCTTTGTATTACACTCCTATGTGGCAATGATGCACCATAATTTTGTATTCGGTTCCTATATGGAAGTGCTTTGTCACATTTTGTATTCGGTTCCTATATGGAAGTGCTTTGCCACACTCTTGTACATCCTTCATTTATGGAATATACAAATTTTTATACATGATTCATGGTTCATTTTTGCTCATCTCTTTTGCGTCGGATAGTATTTGCTATATAAAATCATGTTTTCCTTGCCATTAGAGTACATATCACATGTACTCGGTTTTCTTTGGGCAGAGTGTATTGTTTTTGCTAAACAACATCATGGTAATGTTGTTGTAGCAAAAGACAACACACTCTACCCAAAAAAAAAAATTGCAGATATGGTCGTCGGTACTCCCAGAAGTCACCGGTATAAGCGTCGATACTCCCAACACTTCATCAGTATGAGCATCGATATGTGTGTCGCTATACCGACACTCATACCGATGCTCATACCGATGCTCATACCGGTGGTTATACCGATGCCTATACCGGCGCTATGTTTTCGATGCGCATACCGACCGCAACACTTACATCGCGAGCGAATTGTTCCCGTTCATTTTCCCTAGTAAAAGCCTCAATATACCTTCGATATGCTGTAGTGAGGTTTAATCAACGACATTGGTTTATGTATCCAAAATTTACATGCGTAGCTGTTTGAAGGACGTATAATTTTCCACATTAACCACTTGCTTATGTCTAAAGAATGATAAAAGTATTGATAATCTTCGAATTTGTGTTAATGAAGTTGAAAAAGTTCGCACGATTATACTTTATGGATATGTTCATAGTTTTCCCTAAAATGAACCATTCATGATATCTTCTCTGCTTATATTTAAGAAATGGTAATAATACCAACATCTTTTTGTTGTTGCTAAATTATTGAAACTATATAATCGTCTCAATGTTTTGGAAAACAGAAGGCACTGAACAGACACCATACATTAGACACCATGCAGATGTTGGTGCACTAGTCTTTCGAGAAATATCTCTTGCTCAACTTTACCATGATAGAGTTTTCTTTTACACACATAGATATGTTGTACCCTCTACAATGAATGGTTTTGGAAGGTTAGAGAGAATTGAAGTACATTCTCTTCTTAGCTTGGAGTGGCCAAAACCTGTTATATGGTCCGTATCATCTTTGAAGCAGAAGATGGTAATGGATATACATAACTCTTTGAAATTTACAAAAGTTTCTAGGTCTATAGGTTTGCACTAATCTTTTCCCATTCATTGTTTTGTATATTTATTCCAAGGATCTCATTCCAAGAGACTTCCACCATGTTCATGTGTAAAGATATCACATATGAGCAAGTCGAAAGTCTTCTTGGTGAAAATTGGGGTTTGATAGAAGGAACTGCAAAAAGTGATAAATATCTTTGTAAAATAGGTGGAACAAGTATGGGATTTTGATATTTGAAACAACGTACTTCATTATACATCAGATTCTACTACGATCGTTGGATGTGCAAACTTGGCAAATGGATACCATTTCAAAGTTCAGAGGGATCTTTACATTCATTTGAAATAAAGCTTACCTTGCCCAACAATGAAACAGAAACTATTTTAGTGAATAATCATCGGACCTTGGCTAATCTGAGAGAACACTTGATGATTATGGGGTTTGAAGGACTAACTCAATCCAAATTCAAAATTCAAGGACATAAGGTGAGAAATGTTTCATGCTTTTGTTAAAGTAATCTTTTCATTATTGCTTATTTATTTAATGACTTCAATTTCTTGCAAATTGATTATAGGTGGGCAGAAGAATGGAATACAAAATGAAATTCCCTGTAGATTAGAGCAGAGATGGAATATAAATCTCATTGTCATAGTTCTTTTGCAACCTGATAATATCACTTCTTGGGCCCTAGTCATTGTATCTCATGGTTTTTTGCACTTTCAAGAACCTTGTAAAAAGTAGGACAATCGATTCATGCTAGATATTGTATATACCTTCTTCTCTGCAATGGTAATATCAAATCTTTTGGAATGTCAAAAAGTCTATGTTCACTACTTTGAAATGTGGATGCTCACGTTTTTTTTTGTGCATTATTTTGTCATCAAAAACTTGAAATTGCTATAAAAATGGGTTCTATGTGCTCATTTCTCACATTTGCACTCTCAAAGAGCTAAAAAGCAGAGACAAGCCAATAGAATTCTCGTGCGCAAGCAATGGCTACTAGCACTTCCACTCCCATGAAATCTCCTCCAGATCTATTCATGGAGTTTTTGGATATTAGAGACTACAATGGTGGTACGGATTTGTATGACCTAGTCTGTAGAGTCCCTAATCTTGAAGGGACAATAGCCATGAACTCCGATGTGATCGATGAGATCACAGATTTTATGGAGTTCTATATATTAAGCTATGCTATAGATATTCCAGCATATGAGTGTAAATGGGTCCCCTGTGACCTACTTTTCTACATTCATAAAGGAGATGAGGCATTTTTGAAGCGCTTAAAGCGTTTCATTGCTGTTTCTGAGGATTCAGGGCACCTGTTAGATGACACAGTGCCCTTAATTAAACAATTAAATAAGAAAAGGAAAATGGTAAGAAAATATCCTTCCTATGTAGCAATAACCATCTTTTTTGTCAATGAGGAGCCCAAACCTTCACCCATGGCCCTACCCCATCTTGTTACTATGAGTTTTGTAGATGACAAGAAGGGACCCGAGATAGAAGCTCTCAACTTATTAGAAGAGATTCAAAAATTTCCAGAGAATTTCCACAAGGAGTAGTGGACAAATTAAAGGAATCCAGTACACAGAATAGTCCACCCTCCAACTTAGAGCCCGTGGAACCCACTCTACTAGAGGTAGAGATGGAAATGTTTTTAGTTGTACTTGTGGACAAAGAGGAATTTTTGTTCCTACACGATATTGAGAAGGCATTCGGTCTATGCCTCGACGAATGCCTTAATATTTTTTGCTCAACCTCGGATGTTCCCATGGACAACGCTTCTGACATTATCGAAAAGGCAACAATTCCACTTGGTGATTCCGTTGTGGACACCATTGCATTTGTGTGTGAATAGATTTTGATCCATGCCAACCAAGATGCCACTCAAGAAGATCTGGCCGTAGCAAGGGAAAGAATTTTGGAGAAGAAGATTCCAGCATCCCCTGTTGTGGAGCAAAGTGCCATGGCCCACTCATCGATTCCACTAGATGCAATGGGAAGAGGAGAGGATGAAGATAGGCTTCAAGATGTAAGTCTCTAATGACATTTGGTTTTCTCATATTCATACAAGATGTATCTTTTTAATTTTATGATTTTCTATGTGCAGGAAACAATTGAAGTGGATAAATTTGCAGCAAGGAGTGGTGGTGACCGTGTTGCCCGTGGCCATGGCTCTTCCTTGGCACATTACATCGAAAAATTGCCAAAGGAAGATTTTTTCATAATCCACAAGGACGTTTTGCGTCAAGGACACTTCATGACTTGGTGTCTGAAGGCCTTGAGCAAAGTTTTGTGCCTATCTACAATAATGCAAGGGACCAATTGTATATGTCTAGTTAGGAAGTCCCTTGCCCTTTCTACCCTAGGAGTTAACTTTAGAGGAAAAATATTAGCTCAAATAGGAATAACTTTAGGTCTTGGATTCACAGACCCTCAATTAATATCCTAATGAGTTTTGACTTACCAATTGCCACTATCTTTTCAGAGAAGAAAGAATTTAGTGGAGAGGCTCAAGGCGAAGAGCCA
Source organism: Ceratopteris richardii (assembly GCA_020310875.1). Classification (NCBI taxonomy): domain Eukaryota; kingdom Viridiplantae; phylum Streptophyta; class Polypodiopsida; order Polypodiales; family Pteridaceae; genus Ceratopteris; species Ceratopteris richardii. The sequence goes on along the minus strand of CM035421.1, from coordinate 153,126,174 downwards.
ATTGTAAAAACTTTATAATACCAATTATTGTTTTTCCAATTTCTATGTGCATTGTCTTTATGTTTTTGACAATCTCTTAATTTTTGCAGACTTTAATCAGTCTTTTTCCAATCAATCTTGTGATTTTTGTTACCAATCATGCATGGGATGGCCTAGGAATGCCAAAAAAAGGCCTGCCATAGAAATGCGGGGATGGGCCCTGCAAAAGTTTTGTAGGGCCCATCCCCGCGTTTCTGTGGCAGGCCTTTTTTGGCATTCCTAGTCCATCCCATGCAGTAGGTTCCCTTTATTGGAAGTCTATGTCCCTCAATTGCAACCTACACTTGGGGAATTGTGGAAGACTCTTCTTATGTGCAATAATTAGAGAAAGTTTAGACTCCTCTGGGTGCATATAAGCATGCAACAGTAAATAAGTGCATGTATGTTCATCAATATTGTTTAGCTATTGGTCAGAGGGTTAGCATGTAGTGCACTCTATTTTAGGCCAATCATATGCCCCAATGTGCATGGCTTGTGTTTTCATGGCTTAGAAATGCCAAAAAAAGGCCTGCCACAGAAACGCAGGTATAGTCCCTGCAAAACGTTTGCAGGGCCTGTCCCCATATTTCTGTGGCAGGCCTTTTTTTGGCATTTATAAGTCATGAAATGCATTATATAGCATTACCACTTACAAGAAGTTCATTAAAGATAATGATTAAACTACGCAAAACACTTTAAAGAGGTACTGGAAAAAGACATCTAGATACATAGGAGAAATAGACTTCAAAACATGTACACTAAGAGATAAACACTTGGGAGAGCAAATATAAGAACAGAAAGATTATATTCATCATTTGGGATCTACAAAATATTCATCATATGGGATATACAAAAAGTTCTCCAAACAAGGGACTACAAATTTTTGTTAAGGGTTATTCCCTCTAATTCTTGTAGCTAGCTGCAAATCTTTAGGTTGTATTGTCACTCTCTTTGCATGGATGGCACAGGTTAGAGTCCTCCAACATTGATATAAGATATGCCTCTAGAGCTTCTTGGAGGGCTTCAATGACTATCCCTTGGATACGAAGTTGAGCGCAATAGCGTTGGATCTCTTCCTTCAAAACTCTTGCAAATGACCTTCATGGAATAAGAAGCTCCACAGACTTTTGATAGTGTCGAATCTCTGTAAAGGCTCTAGTTTGCTTTCTACCCCTTTGTGGTGCTCTTGCATTTGGGGGGATGTTTGGTTGTGGTCGTTGTGGTCTACGACGTGGTTGATAGTTCTTCTTTCTTCTTGGAGCACGCGTAGATGGTCCTGCCTCATCATTTACTTCCTCTGCCCGACCTTACTCTCTTTCTTCATCGGTTGGTCTTTGTCCTTGTCTTGCAGGGAGTGTCTTGCCTCCTTGTGTTACTTGATGGTTCACGGGGATATCATCATTGTTCCATGCTGGCTCGTTTATACTTTCTTCATCTGAGGAACTCGCTAAATTTGATGTCTCCATCACAACTTGCCTCCATCCTCGTTGTTTGGGCCTTGTCTTGAGTGGTGTCCTAACTGGGGGCTCATCATCAGATGTGGGAGGGGAATAATTTATTTCTTGTGTTACATCTATCTCTTGTGAAGCTTCATCCCCCCCCAATGGAATCCTACCAGAGTGTGTCCCTACACCGGAGTTTCGTCTAGAAGAGTGGCTTGTGGTTCGATGCTTTTTGTGGGGTGTCATCCATGTTGGGCGCTGAGTACCTTGCACATGGCTAGGGTAGAGGACATGATCCTTTCTAGCAGTCTGCTTTGTGCGTATCATTCTCTTAGGTTGTAAAGTGGTAAAATGAGGAAGCACACCTCTATTTATAGCCTTTCACTTAAGAATTTTCGTGTTCACATTTAAATGGATAAAAAATAGTTTTAAGACATTAAAAGTATATTCACAAAAATAGTAAAATTTTATTTGAAGTGAAAGGAGTTATAAAAACCTTGAAAAGAATAATGCATTTTAAGAGTTCGGAAACTATTTCCAAGCAGAACCCTCGTGGACACTTTGTGCACGCCATTGGGCATGATGTAGGGGTCGTGATGATGACATCCACTTCTCTCTTGCAATATCATGTTGTAGCTTTCGTGGAATCTTTGCTATTGATGACTCACATGCTCGTTCCATTACATATTTTCTAGCGAATGTCGCATGAAAAAACCAATCAAACATTTCTTCTAAATAGTTTGATTGGAGTAGAGCACCCCCATGATGAGTGTTTTTAAAGTAAACACCTGTAGCCCTATAATGTGACTTCTCCATTCCTTGTGTACTAAAAATGTCTAGTGACCCATATCAATTCATAAAATAGCTCCATGTGCAAAAAGAATATGCTATGATCTCGTCAATATGATATACACATAGTGTTTAAGACCAAATAAAAAAAATGTAAGCGAAACTTATTATGTAATGTGTAATGTTGCTTTCTCCCCAAGATAAGATGAATGACTCTGTAAACTCCTTCAAAGTCACTTCGAATAATTCTCATTGTGAAGCATTAGTGGAAACCAAACACATCAAATGTAACAATTGATCGAACGATGACCAAACCTTCTTTCGCTTGTTAATGAGATCAACCTGACTATCATTGTCTGTTGTAATTGAACAGAGGTCCTTCCAAAGCTCCCATTTCCCATCATCTTGACTATTCACATCTCTTTTAAAGAAATGTCTTGCCTTCTTCCTAGTCATTGAAACTTGTTGTAAAATCTCTTGAGACTCACCATACTTCTTAACAACTAAAGATACGTGGCCACCATGACAACCTATAGAATTCAAAAGATCTTCTATTTTTTGGATTGCTATTGTAGACCTCTCTAGTGTTTCATTGCAAATGCATATTCAACATGGAGCTTCAAAAGCCTATCAAAGATCCTCATGAATGCACGCAAAGTACAAAAGTGAACATTGACTAATGGAAAGATAATGGAGACACCTCAAAAGTGATATCTCCCATTCCCTGTGATTCAATGAGTCTGTTTCATCAATTTCTTCAGAGTCATCAACTCTTATCAATGCCCTTGCAGGTTTAGACTGTCTCTTAGATCCTTTGTAACCTTGTGTACAATATGGGCAACGATAGAGAGAAGATGCTCCTTGTTTACAACCTAACATGCATTTTATACTCTTAAGGTCTCCACCCAAATGCCATTCTACCTCAAAATCACCTATATCATCTACAGAAAGCTTTTGCCCATGTATTTGAGAAGAGATTACTTCTGTAATCCATGGAGTCCTACTAAAAATCCATGAAATAACATTGTTTGTTTCTTTGGGAACTTCTATAGCACCTAACCACCAGATATCTCTCTCTAATTGCACATTTTAAGTCAAATGGTCCCTCCCTCCCAAAGTTTCATCACTCATTGCATGGTCCATAACTTCATTCATTAGCATCAAACTCAACCTTTCTAGTCGCCAACCCTTATGATTTGACACTCATCAAGCTTTAGTATGAAATTTAACTTAACATTATAGTCTGCGCAAAAGAGAAAACATTATCTTAATATGACACTTGAATGCAACAAAACTTCAACACCAAAGAAAATGTAGTAGGGGTACCTTTGATTGTTGAACTATAAAAGTGAATCATTGCTTGTTGAAGCTTCTAAAGATCCACAAATATATTGTTGAGTTTAGTGTAAGTAAATCCTTGTCTAGAAAGGATTTTTTATTGCTTCTTGAGACTATTTGGATGATAAACAAAGGCAAGCATAGTGTCTTTTATGAATAAATATTGTCCAATAGTACGAGTCACATCCTCATTTGAAGTTTTTTTATTGATAGACACTTTATATGGGCATGGAAATATACTTTGAGAAATACCTTGTGCTTGTAAGGCTTGCGTCAGAAGGGTGTACATTGCAGTATACCCATTTCTACTGATGCCCACTTCATCACATATTGCCTGTACATCTTGCACTGTGATAAGGTTTTTTAACTTCTTTGAAAACTCAGCTTCGACAACAACTCTAATACACTTTTCTATGGGTGAGTCTAAAGCAGAAGTGATTTCTTTGGTGTTTATACAGCTATTCATCAGCTTGAATTAGTCTTGTGTTGTTGATGAAGCAGTTATGTCTTGAATAAATGACCTACACAATGAAAGATTCCATTACAAGTCTTCATTAAAACATATAAAGGTAAAACTAACACTCACCTATTTGCATATATACATCGTTTGCGTGCTCCGCCACCTTTTGAAAGAGCTTCAAAGGATGACAATGCTCTTTCTGTATGTCTCATACCAAGTGGAGTCTCTTTCAGCTATTGGAGATTGGCAATTAACTTTGAAATTGTGCTTTGTTTTGCTTCAATATCCTGTTCCAAATCTGCAAGTTGTTTTTGTAAAGATATGATTGTGCTTTCTAAAGTGACCACCCTCATATCATGGAGTTGAAATTGTTGGAACAAATACTTAGCAGTAGCATGTGAATGTGTAGATAATCGCTTGCAGTAACCTAATAGTCCAACTTCACCCGCACCAATGAACTGAAGTAAAGTTGAGAGGTTATGGAATGTTGGATGGTAAGAAAATATGGGATCAAGAGGATATAGTGAACCATGAGTCCAAAGATCAATACTTTTTTCTCCAGCTGCACGACGTTCATTTTGAGAATTGGCATCATTGTTGCATCGTGTATTTGGAGCAAACTCTCTAGGCACACGAACATGGATACTTGTTGATGTAGGAGCATGAGGATATTCTACTATGAAGTTTGTGATACATGTCAACACCATCTTTGCTCATGACCAGCAATATCAAAAACAAAGATTAAAAACTCGTTGGAAGGGACTCTAAAGCATATGTTTTGCTCAAAAAATGTGTTTTCTTGAGTGTGTATGGGTTAAAGTGTATTTTTCCACTGTGTATGGCTCAAAATGATAAAATTTGAAAAAAGTCATTTTTTGGGGGAAGCATAGTCACGGATTTGATGATGTGGCACTTACTTTTGAAGGGGGTGAAAATTATACTTTTTCTAAAATAAACTTCAAAAAATGGGCCCAAAAAAGTGACTTCTGACATATATATTAAAAAATAGACCCCTTTGAGTTAATATACACTAAAAATGACACTTTTTAAAAAAAACTCATTTTTTTATTCAAATACATGCACGAGTTTGATGATATGGAAAGTAGATCCTCTTTCTCTCTCTCTAGAAGAAGAAAGAGAGAGGCCTACTAAAGCCTAAAAAAAGCCTACTCCAGCCTACTAAAAAGTGACCTATTAAATGCACTTTGTCCCCTTAAACAAGAACAAAATTAAGCTTAATCCTTAAAAATTAGGGATCCTTACAAGGCCCATGCAGGGTTCATTTTTTCCCCTAATGTTCAACTAAGTTGTGCACATAATACATTTCATGGACCTAAAATTTCAAAAAAATGTGCTATATTTCCACTAACCACATGGTATTTAAATTTCCTAGGCAGAAAATATAGGTTAGCTTCAAGACTTCCATGATCACCATCCCACATTAAAAGGATCATCATCAGAGTTGAAAGAGGATTACTATCCATCATGAGAATCATGCCCTTGATTATTGTTGAGCCCATAAAAGACATATTGGTCAAAGTCAATGATAATCAAAGTCAAAGGGTCAAAGTCAACATGTTCAAGGTCAAAGTCAACATGGGTGAAGTCAAAGTGTTCAAAGTTCGAGTGTCAAGGTGTAGAGGTAGTGCACAATTAATTTTTCACAAAGGGTATAATAACAGAACGTTGGTTGTAAGTTGCAGAGTTTATTTCTATAATTTCTCTAAGGTCCAAATTGTTTTTTAAAGTGTTTTGTGAAGGTTCAGATGAACCCTCTCTTAGGTGCAGATTTGAAGAATTAAAAGGCAAAATGTGAAGGTATGTGAAGCGGCAGCGTACGGAGAAGTGAAAGTATGGCCCCCCAATTAAAATTTTTGTTTTAATCGAAACTCACTATAGGACAAAACAAGGATTTGTTGATGGCCCACTTTTGATGAAAATCTTGGGGCATCAAAGTAAGCACCAAGATACTCTAGCAGTTAGGAACGTACGTGAACCGACACTCAAATCAAGGCAAGGCATTATTCTAAAGACTAAGCAAGGTGAGCATAGTCTACACTAAGAGAAGAGTAAGAGACATACAGTGAGTGTGCGATGCAGAGAAGTGAAGTGCAAGGTGTGCAAGAAGAGTGACTTAGAAGTGTGCAAAGAAGTACTAAGCTATGCAACCAAAGGTCACAAGGTCCCATTCAAGCTGTGTGCATGTCAATAGAAGGTGTCCATCCCTCCCCCTATTAGAAACTTGAGTGCAAGGTGTGCACAAGTGCAAGGTTAGAGAAGCTCGAGGTTTGATGGAGGGAAGGTTGGCGGCAGCAAGAACCTTGGTATTTTGTAGCTTTGTTGATTGTGCACTCTTTGGGATTTTGCACCGAGAGAAATGGATTGTATTGTACATCACCATTGTAGTTTTAACATTATAATCAATCTACAGAAGCTTCCAATGTCTGTATCTTTCTTCTTATCTTTCTCCCTTCTCCTACAAAGACTCAAATGCCTTTTTGTAGAGGAATCCCCCAAAAAAAATTTGGCAGGCACGGTGGGACCACAAGGAGATTTGAGCATAGGAGAAGAAAATTTCAAAGTGTAGAGGAGTTCAAGGGTACCAACAATACTAACTCAAGAGGTAATCTTTTTTTCATTGGAATTCTCTTGAACTAAGAGGAGTATGAATAGCTCATGACCCAACCCAGTCTCAAAGCTTGAGGGTCCCTTGCAAGGCAACAAGAAGGAAGGTTATTGAAAGATCAACCAGTATATTGTCATCGACATCATCAGTAAAGAATATGGTAGCCCCAGTAGATTTGGATACTCTACTTTCAAGATTGAATATCAAATTTCCATCCTTCAGAGGGCTAGCACAAGAAGACCTAGATGAGCACATTAGGAGATTCTTAACATTATCACTACAACATATCGAGGGTATACCGAGGCTGCTACCGAGGAAAACGAACGGGCATAATTTGTTTGCGACGTCGGTGTTAGAGTCGGTATATGCGTCGGAAACAAAACTTCAGTATGGGCGCCGGTATAAGCGCCGGTATGGGCCTCGGTGTAAGCATCGATATGTGTGCCAGTATTACCGATGCCCATACCGATGGATATACCGGCACCCATACTGGTGCCCATACCGATGCCCATACCGACGCCCATACTAATATCCATGCAGGGTGTACCGACGTCCATGCTGGATGTACCGACGCCCATATTGATGTCCATACTGGGCATACCGATGCGTATATCGACGACCGTATTTGCACAAAATTTTCTGGGCAGAGTGTGTTGTCTTTTGCTACAGCATGATGTTGTTTAGCAAAAGACAATACACTCTGCCCAACTGAGTACATGTGTTATGTACTCTAATGGCAACCAAAACATAATCTTATATGAGCAAAAATGAACAATGAATCATGTACAGAAAGTTGTATATTCCATAAATGAAAAATGTACAAAAGTGTGGCAAAGCACTTCTATATAGGAATCGAATACAAAATGTGACAAAGCACTTCCATATAGGAATCCAATACAAAATTATGGTACATCATTGCCACATCGGAGTGTAATACAAAATTGTGGCAATGTGACAAAACACTTCCATAAAGGAATCGAATACAAAATTATGTTACATCATTGCCACATACGAGTGTAATACAAAATTGTGGCATTGATCAAAATATTTACACCTACAATCCTGCAACAAAACATATGTATGAAATAAGACAAATTGACATGACATTTATAAACAACAACTAAAAATACAAAACTAGGATATAACTTTACCTAATCATAGAATATTCTCCCATGAGACGATTGCACTGCGTCCCTCTAAGTCTTGTAACAGTGCAGCCAATCCATGATGATATCCATATGATTCTTCGCTTCGCGTCGGAGGAAGATCCACTGCCAACTCCTATAATAAATATGCAAAATGTTAGATGAACATACATGATGTGCTTAACACAAAAAAATTCAATAATTAACATGATACTTACAAATTGGTAGCGCATACTGTCGTATCCGCCACTACCTAAATGTGACGTTCCAACCGTATCTAAATGTGTGGCCGCCGCATCTCTCTGTTGATGATATCGATCAGGAGTATGTTGCTGCTCATCCTGAATCGATTCCCAGTCTTTGACATCTAGCCATACAGGCATCAGTAAGCCTACTCTAAAACCATCGCGAGCTTCCGACTGTCGATGAGACATCACCTCACGTGCCGTATGCTAAATCCATTCCGAACTCACAATAGGAGTCCCAGGTGCTAGCCGGTACTCTTCATATATGCATTGTGTGATATGATTTTTAGAGTCCCTATCCTCTTCACTCCATTTTAACATTATTGAATGACCGAATACTATGGAGCAAAGTTGTTGAATGCACTCACGCATTGACTTTCCGGTTGCATCCATGACTGGAGCTCCATTACGGACATGATATATCTTGGAGTCTTCATGATCATGCACTCCCCAAGGTGTACGTGGAGATCCCATCTGATTCAATGTGAAGATCTCATCTGATCCATGTTTGTATGCATATGCATGCTTGTATACATAGGCATTCTTGTATGCATATGCATGCTTGTATATATATGCATTCATGTATGCATATGCATGCTTGTATGCATATGCACTGATGTATGCATATGCATGCTTGTATGCATATGCATGCTTGTATGCATATGCATGCTTGTATGCATATGCATTCATGTATGCATATGCATGCTTGTATACATATGCATTCTTGGAGATCCCATCTGATTCAATGTGAAGATCTTATCTGATCCATGCTTGTATGCATATGCATGCTTGTATGCATACGCATGCTTCTATGCATATGCATGCTTGTATGCATATGCATGCTTGTATGCATATGCATGCTTGTATGCATATGCATGCTTGTATGCATATGCATGTATGTATGCATATGCATGCTTGTATGCGTATGCATGCTTGTATGCATATGCTATCTTGTATGCATATGCATGTATGTATGCATATACATGCTTGTATATATATATGCATGCTTGTATACATATGCATGCATGTATGCATATGCATGTACGTGTATGCATATGCATGCTTGTATGCATATGCATTCATGTATGCATATGCATGCTTGTATGCATATGCATTCATGTATGCATATGCATGCTTATATACATGCATTGTGCATGCTTGTATACATATGCATTCATGTATACATAAGCATGTATGTGTATGCATATGCATGCTTGTATGCATATGCATGTCTGTGTATGAATATGCATGCTTGTATGCATATGCATTCATGTATGCATATGTATGCTTGTATGCATATGCATTCATGTATGCATATGCATGCTTGTATACATATGCATTCATGTATGCATATGCATGCTTTTATACATGCATTGTGCATGCTTGTATACATATGCATTCATGTATGCATATGCATGTATGTGTATGCATATGCATTCATGTATACATATGCATGTATGTGTATGGATATGCATGCTTGTATGCATATGCATTCATGTATGCATATGCATGCTTGTATGCATATGCATGTTTGTATGCATATGCATGCTTGTATGCATATGCATGATTGTATGCATATGCATTCATGTATGCATATGTATGCTTGTATGCATATGCATTCATGTATGCATATGCATTCATGTATGCATATGCATTCATGTATGCATATGCATGCTTGTATACATGCATTGTGCATGCTTGTATACATGCATTGTGCATGCTTGTATACATGCATTGTGCATGCTTGTATACATATGCATTCATGTATGCAAATGCATTCATGTATACATATGCATTCATGTATGCATATGCATGCTTGTATGCATATGCATTCATGTATGCATATGCATGTATATGTGTATGCATATGCATTCATGTATGCATATGCATGCTTGTATACATGCATTGTGCATGCTTGTATACATATGCATTCATGTATGCATATGCATGTATGTCTATGCATATGCATGTATGTGTATGCATATACATGCTTGTATGTGTATGCATATACATGCTTGTATGCGTATGCATGCTTGTATGCATATCCATGCTTGTATACATATGCCTGCATGTATGCATATGCATGTATGTGTATGCATATGCATGCTTGTATGCATATGCATGCTTGTATGCATATGCATTCATGTGTGCATATGCATGCTTGTATACATGCATTGTGCATGCTTGTATACATGCATTGTGCATGCTTGTATACATGCATTGTGCATGCTTCTATACATGCATTGTGCATGCTTGTATACATGCATGCTTGTATTCATGCATATGCATGCTTGTATACATGCATTATATGTGTATGCATATGCATTGTGTATGTGTGTATGCATATGCATGTATGTGTATGCATATGCATGCTTGTATACATATGCATGTATGTGTATGCATATGCATGTGTGTATGCATATGAATTGTGTATGTGTGTATGCATATGCATGCTTGTATGCATATGCTTGTATATGTGTGTATGCTTTGTATGTGTGTATGCATGTGTGTATGCATATGCATTTGTGTATGCATATGCATGTATATGTGTGTATGCATTGTATGTGTGTATGCACGTGTGTATGCATATGCATGTATATATGTGTATGCATATGCATTGTGTATGTGTGTATGCATATGCATGTTTGTATGCATGTGTGTATGCATATGTATTGTGTCTGTGTGTATGCATTTGCATGTTTGTATGCATATGCATGTGTGTATGCATATGCATGTGTGTATGCATATGCATGTGTGTATGTGTATGCATTGTGTATGTGTGTATGTGTATGCATATGCATGTTTGTATGCATATGCATGTGTATGTGTATGCATATGCATGTGTGTATGTGTATGCATATGCATGTGTGTATGTGTATGCATTGTGTATGTATGTATGTGTATGCATATGCATGTGTGTATGCATATGCATGTGTATGTGTATGCATATGCATGTGTGTATGTGTATGCATTGTGTATGTGTGTATGTGTATGCATATGCATGTGTATGTGTATGCATATGCATTGTGTGTATGTATATCTCTTTGTCTCTCTATGTGAATTGAAAACAAAACAATCACTTACATCGATGTAATTGTTTGAATCAAGGTGGTCAAAATCCATTTGAAGTTCTTCTTCGTCGAATTTCCAAAGATTTGATCCCAAAAATCTCCTACAAAACTAAGAAGAGAACATATTAGAAAACCAAAAACATAAAGAAAGAAAAAAGAGTGCTACAATATGTGCGATCCACTTATCAAAACTTTAGATCTATAAATACTGATGCAGTCTTTCCGAGGCTAAGCGGCTTTGCCAAATCATCTGAGGGTCATACCGACGCCGACAGCTGACCGTCGATATGCTAACCCTCGGTCTTCTCTCGATATGTTGTAGTGTATGTAAAATAAGAGGTCCGATGGGAAGAGAGGATGCATTTCTGATTCTTTTCCCTGCAACATTAGAAGGGCTAGCAGACAATTGGTTTAGTCAAATCGTTGACAACCATTTCACCACATGGGACTTGATGAAGGAAGCCTTTAGGACATAGTTCCAACAAGGGAACTCAACTGAAAACATTATTGAAGAATTAGAAAATTTAAGACTAGGTCCTAGGGAGACCGTCCCATAATTTGTTACCAGAGCTAAGGCATTAATGGCGAAACTACCAGACCCTCCCCATGTTTTTTTTTAATTAAGAAGTGGTTGGCTAAACCACTTCCCATATCAACACAATGTAAAATAAAGGAGTTGGTTTTACTGACAGCAACAATAGAAGAATTTATCAATACAGCTACAAGATTGGAACAAATTAGACAATAGTATGGGGCAAAGCTCTTCCAATTTGTCATATCCTATAGAACCTAAAGACCCAGTAATTCAGCTAAGGAAACAACTTGAGAGCTTAAAAATGAATAAGTCCCATAAAGAAGAGGAGAGTGTTGTGACTCAGTTGAGGAGGGAAATTGAAGCATTGAAGCTACAAAAGGAAGAGGAAGCCCAAGCAGAAGATTTGGCTCATCTTCGATAGGAGTTGCAGGAACTCAAAGGGGGTGGCATCAAAAGTATGCTATGGTGTACCATGTGCAGCAGGTAGGCTCATGTGGTAAGTGAATGTCCATTGTTAAGTGTAACTTGCTAGCTATGCAAGAATGCTGGTCATGAGGCCCATCAATGTCAATCAAGAGGGATGCCTACACAACCTTATTGGGCAGAAGGAGGTGCTCAAGTCTCAACCACTGTAATGGTAGCAGCCCCCAGCTAAGGTAACAACTACAATCAAAGACCTAGAGGTAATTATGGAAATGAGCCTAGAAGGTTAATTATCTATTTTAGGTGTGGTGAGTGTGGACATTATCAAAATAAATGCACCTACCAGAAAATGCCCCTCCCCACTTTTAGGAATTTCCTAGATCTTAGGGATCATTATAAAAATTATTGCCCACAAAACAAAGCATCTACATTTGGGCCCCATCCCCAAATGATCTTAGTAAATAATCATGGAGTAGCAGAAGGAGCCACTGTTGTACAATCACCATCCACTAGAGTGGTACAATTAGAAGAAATCAACTCCATGTTCATGCAGATAAGAAGTAAAGAGAAAATTCTAGAAGAACCTAACCAAGGATCAATTACTTTTGGAAGTGACAAAGATCAGAGGGTACATAAAAGCAAATCAAATATATATGATGATGCAAAACAAGAGAAAGGAAGTTCAGCAAAATGTGAAGAGGTAACATAAAAAGAAGATTTTTCAGAAACTAACGATTTCATTGGGAATGCATATAGTCGGGCCCACAAGGAACTTGAGAAATCAACCATCAAAATTAACCTTAGGTTAGAGCTTCATGATTATTCAAGTCAATTAAAACAGAGGTTAGTATTCTTGAGTTGATAAACATGGATGCAAAATTTAGTTTTGAAGTACTACAGATTATTGATGAGGCTTCCTCATCCACTTTAGTGGCCAAGACTACTGCCTTAGGCCAAGGGAAGGGTGTAGAAGAAGCACCTCTCACCGACTATAAGAATCCAAGACTGATAGTAACAATTAAAGGATTAAAGCTACAAGGAGTCATTGTGGATGGTGGATCTGGTATAAATTTGATGCCTGAACATAGCATGGAGAAGCTTGGCCTACACCCATCTAGACCATCCCACTTCATTTTGGATTTTGTGGTATTAAGACTACCCCAGGTAGAGGGGGGATTTTCCCTCTTGATTGGAAGACCATGGTTAAGGCATGTAAGTGTCATCCATGACTGGGGTAAAGACACTATGTGGGTACAAAAGAAATGGCAAGAACTTACACAGATATATTTAAAGGAGGGTCCAAATCACCAAGGGAACACCAACATGATGTAATTAGTTGGCATTTGCATGGAACAAGAAATGGGGGACCAACCACAATTAGAGTGCGAGGAGGAAGAAGACACTCTGACTTGGCTGCAAGCAGGCAACTCCTCCTCTTGTTTTGGAGTTTTTCTAAATAATTGTTGCATAGATGAACGTTATGATGAAAATGAGGATCAAGTTTAGGTTGATGGATTGGGAGAACAAATCCCAAACCACAGAAGGGGGAGGAAGACACCCCTCAAGCACAACTTGGAGGAGGATGCAACAACAACAGAGAAAGAAGTTACTAAAGTTAAAGACAAGGTAAAACATACTAGTAAGGAATGTTCTTTGCTAATTCAAGAAATCCCTACAGGATGGATGCAAGACAAAGAGGAATACATTGGGATCCAAAACACTCCTGCTTATGCAACAATGCAGGAAAAGCTATTGGAAGAAAACATGGTTGGAGATTAGCATGTAGATACCATGGTAGATAGAAACCCAGTCAAAGAAGTACAATTAGGCACTCAAGAAAATAATCATCTTTTTTGGTGACCACTTGGCTGTGGAGCCACCCAGAGCTACTTGAAAAGGTAAAATCTTTCTTGACACACTATGCAGATGTTTTTGTGTGGCATTATAAAGACTTAGAAGGAGTGTCTACCAATTATGGAGAGCACAAAATCGCTCTTGTTGAGGGAGCTAAACCAATAAGAGAAAATAGTTATAGACTTAACCCAAAATATGTTGAAGCTATGTATTTGGAAATATAGAAGATGGAGGATGCAAGAATCATCATTCTTGTGGAGCACTCAGAATGGCTTTCACCAATGGCTATAGTACCAAAGAAGCATACTAACAAAATCATGATTTGTGTTGACTTTATAGCGCTCAACAAGATAACCATTCCAGATGGATTCCCCATGCCTTTTGCAGAGCAAGTCATTGAAGAAGTGGCCAAACACGCATTATATAGCTTTATGGATTGTTTTAGTGGCTATAATCAAATATACCTAGAGAATCGTGAAAAAACTGTTTTTATCACACCGTGGGGCACATATGTGTATGTAAAAATGCCATTTGGACTTACAAATGCTCCAATCACCTTTAATAGGATTTTCAACCTTGTTTTTTGATCCTTATTGCTAGAAACGCCGTGAGGTCCTACATGAAATTTTTAACAAGTACAAAATTCTACATAGGACCTCTTATGCCTATTATCCAAGAGCTAATGAACATGTAGAATCCACCAATAAGTTATTAATTGCCATGTTAAGGAAGGAATGTATGTTACAGCCCACTTCTTGGGGCATAGCTTATCAAGGTACCCTATGGGCATACAGATTAGCTTAATTACAAAGAAACTATAGGATATACTCCATTCCAATTGGTTTATGGGATATTGCCTATTGAACCCTTTGAATTTCTACATGGGTCACCAAAACTAGCATTCATGCAGGGAAAGAAAGATTGTGGTGTCTCTTAGACGCTTGGAGCACTGCACAAAGTGGAAGAGATACGTGTGCATGCTCCAAAACAATTGATAGAGAATCAAATGATGAGAAAGGAGGTAGACGATCGAAATCTGTGGAACAATAACTTACAAATAGGCATGTTAGTTCTTCTCCATAGACCTCAAATACACATAAGTGAGGGGAAAATGGCTGCCACACTAGGAAGAACCTTATCGAATTAGGACGATGCTGAATTGGGGAGTAGTGGAGTTAGAGACTCTAGAAGGAGAGGTACTACCACTTGTCAATATATCAAGGCTCAAGGCCTATCATCATCACAAGTGAAGTTTTTTGGATCACTTGGAACTTGCAAAAGTTATCTAGGTTGTACATAGCCTTCTCATTCCATTTTGCTCAAGTTTTAGTAGATTTTTTTCCATTTTCATGATTGTTCCTTTATTTTGTATGCAACTTGGAAGCCATTTCACAACCTTTTCATAAGAAAAAACTTTTGGAATTTTTTGAGAATTTTTAAGGCTTTTTTAGAATTTTTTCTAGCATTTTTTCATCTTTTGCAATGTCATTTTCTTGATAAAATATAAGAATAAAGGAAGTTCTCTGTGGTTTTGAGTGAAAAACTGGCCTAGAAATGTTGAGAAATTTTTTGAGAATTTTTGTCAAAATTCTTTTGCATTTTTTTGAAAATTTTTTGGATTTTATTAGTATTTTTTATATTTATCAGGGTATTTAAAAAAAAAGGCCCCTTGGTAGCTAATTTATTCTTTTCCAAAAAATGAAACCTCTCTCTCTCTCTCTCCACCCCCAATGATTTTTTTTTCTTTTTTTTATTTATTTATTTTATTTTCTATTATTATTATTTATTTTTATTTTTTCCTTTCACCCTTGACCCCCAATTTTTATTTATTTTATTTTGTATTTTATTTATTTTATTTCTATTTATTTTACTAATTTATTTAATTATATTTATTTTCTTTTATTTTATTTTATTTTTCTATTTTTTTTAATTTTTATTTAAGCTTTACCCCATGTGCAATTCAAACACACACCAAAAGAAGAAAACAAAACACATATATATATATATATATATATATATATATATATATATATATATATATATATATATATATATATATATATATATATATATATATATATATATATATATATATATATATGTAATAAATCCTAAAATATAATTTTTTTTATTTTTTCATGGTCCAATGTTTTTGGCTCTGGATTGCGCTTTGGATGGCTATTTTTTTCAAACTTGGAGTAATTTTCATGTCTTTTGGCACTCTCAACTCATTTTTTTGAATTAGTTTTTCTAAAATCCCAACTCTTCTCTACCTTTTGGACAAAACACCCATATTTTGGGCATATTTATCACGTGTTTTTCATCACCCACATGATCCACATGGTCTATTCTCACCTTATTTTACCAAGTGTTTCACATTTTCCCATATGCACCCTCTATATCTTTACTATTTTATCATTTTGGCCTCTCTAGAGCCCTTAATCCTACTCTCTCACCTTCCCTTTAACCTTCTGCCCAGCCCCATCCTTGCCCCTCCTTGCCCTATGAATCTCAGCCCTCCTTCCTACCCTCCATTCTTCCATCCTTTGCTTTTCTGTGCAAAATTTCCACTTTTGGTTCTCCTCTGGTGTTTGTTCTCTATTGCTCTTGGTGGATTTGGTAGTTGCTCAAGTGATCTTTTGAAGATTTTGCAACATGGGAAACATGATGTCATCTCTCCTCAGAGTTTTGACTGTAGCTCTCTGACATAGAGAGCCCATTAGGTGGTGGGCAATACTTGAGTGCATAAAAATCATATTAGTCAAATGTAACCATAATCAAAGTCAAACAGATCAACTTCAACATGTTCAAGGTCAAAGTCAACATGGGTGAAGTCAAAGCATTCAAAGTTTGAGTGTCAAGGTGCACATGTAGTGCATAATTAATTGTTCACAAAGGGTATAATTGCAAAAAGTTGGTTGCAAGTTGTAGAGTGTATTTCTGTAGTTTCTCTAAGGTTCAAAGTGTTTTTAAAGTGTTTTGGAAGGTTCAGATGAACCCTGTCTTAGGTGCACATTCGAAGAATTAGAAGGCAAAATGTGAAGGTATGTGAAGCGGCAGCATACGCAGAAGTGAAAGTATGGCCCTCAAATTAACATTTTTGTTTTAGTCTAAAGTCACTACAGGAAAAAATAGGGATTTGTTGGCTACCCACTTTGGAGACAATCTTGGGACATCAAAGTAAGCACCAAGATGCTCTACCAATTAGGAGCGTATGTGAACCGACACTCAAATCAAGGCAAGGCATTATTCGAAAGACTAAGCAAGGTGAGCATAGTCTACACTAAGAGAACAATAAGAAACTTACAGTGAGTGTGCGACGCAGAGAATTGAACTGCAAGGTGTGCAAGAAGATTGACTTAGAAGTGTGCAAAGAAGTACTATGCTATGCAACAAAAGGTCACAAGGTCCCATTCAAGTTGTGCGCACGTCGACAGAGGGTGTCCCTCCCTCCCCCTATTGGAAGCTTGAGTGCAAGGTGTGCACAAGTGCAAGCTTGGAGAAGGTGGAGGTCTGGTGCAGGGAAGGTCGGCCGTCGTAAGAACCTTGGAATTTTGTAACTTTGTTGATTGTGCACCCTTTGGGATTTTGCACCGAGGACATTGGACTGTATTGTACATCACCATTGTACTTTTCTCCTTATAATCAATCTACAGAAGGTTCCAGTGTCTGTATCTTTCTTGCTTCTCCTATAAACACTCAAATCCCTTTCTGCATAAGAATCACCCAAGAATTATATACTACAAACCCTTTCTAGTTCCATCATGGATATCCATCATCATTTTGTTCTAGTACAAAATATCAAGGACTCCAAAGATACCAATAGCTATGAAGATTCAAGTTCTAGAAAATCTCACAATCATATAACTAGTTCATGTGGAACTCGTCGCTTTGAGAGGGAGGTGATGTCATAGATACAAAGGAACCATCCTAAAACCTTAAATTCTATGCAAATATAGCGTTGAATTCTCTAACTAACTATGATGACCATGATGGCAATAGTTTTCTAATGCGCAATTATATTTTTGAAACTCCTATACATGTATGATTTGATAAACGATGATTGTTGTGCCAAGAACAAGATGAAAAGATTGTTTTGACCCCACCGCAACTAACGCTATAGTTTCTTATATCAAATATTCATGGACTCGATCAGATTCTTTTGAACCATGTATTCCCTAGCTCTGAGCAGTTCTTGAAAACCATCAAACGCATTGCACATTCATCTAAAAAGGAGATCATTGACATCTGACGACCAAATCTTATAAATTATTTCATAAATTTATATGCGTAGACTATGCTATGGCTCTACCAATGTCTTGAAATTTGAAGTTGGTAACTGAAGAGAAGCACGTGATAATTAAAACTATCGATGAGGCTGCTTTTATTTGCACAAAGGAATGCTTCTGCTTATGACAACCGACAACAACCATACTTGATTGTGAGTTTTTGAGTCAATTGGTATGCTTCATATATCAAGTAATATTTATAGTATTTTAATAAAGATGTTAAACTTAATTCTTAAGTATGTTAACACAAAAATGTTGAGAAATGTACGCTAAAAGAAGTTGATTAATTAAAAATAAAACTACTTCCGAAATTAAACGTCTCACATTTGATAAGCAAATCCTTTAGTTTAAAGGCTTTCTATAGAATGCACATTAACCTAGCGATGAATGGATTGATTGGATTGAATTCATATGTTTAAGCTAAAACTCGTTTAAATTAGCTTGAGTGTGTATCTTCCTTTAAGATTTCTAATTTTTTTGGAGAATGGCTTGAATTGTTGATGTGTTTCTAAAGCTCTTAACACTTGGATATATTTTCCAACTGAAGCCCTACTTATTTCTTTGAGTTTCCACTGCACTTCAGATTTCTCTAAGCCCCTAGCATGTGCCGTAATTCCAGTAGTTGATCTAATCCACCAGCCATTATTTTCACGCCTACATTGGTGAACCCGACGTGAACAAGCGGCACCACAACTCAGGTACATTTGACAGGATGAAATTCTAGGTATTTATACGGGTATTTTCCTTGTTTGTACATATATACACAGAAATGAAATCCAATGTAGAAAACCTTCTGCATGACATGGAATCACGATTTGTTTCATCTATGGATATGAAGTTTGATTCCAAATTTGAGTCACTAAATTCCTTTCTCTCAATTTTGACTAAATTAATATCTGAATTTAGTGCAATTATTAAGTCCTTAAATACCCAATTTGATCAAGAGTTTAGGAATTTAGAGGGAACTGTTCACTATGAGATTTCAAATTCCAATGAAAGTATGGATACACTATCAAATCACGTTAAAGAAATTTCAGCATTTAAAACTATTAGCCATGAACTTTCAAGTTTGAAAGAAAATATTGAAAGGCTAACCAATCGAGTACAAGAAAATGATACATTGAGTGTAAATATAATCATCAAGTTCAAGTTCAAAATATATCTACACATTCTATTGACCAAAACCCTTTACCCACCCATAGAAGAGTCACTCCTAGCCCTTTACATAGAAAACCAGATAGGGTCCATAAACAAAATATTAGATGTTTTTGGTGTGACCAAATAGGTCATATATATGGTAATTATAAATCCTATGGGAATGCATGTAGACAAAAGTTGATACTAGAATGTGAATGAAAAATATGTAATTATCATAATCGTTTACCTCTGCACTTGAATTTACGTAGAGGCAGTATGAAAGCATATTTGGACCATTAATAAAATCGGCCAAGAGTATCAAATGGCTCGAAGATAAAGTGAAAGCCAAAGAAACATAACAATACTCACTCTAATGATCATCAAAGTAGTTGTTCGACTCAAAAAGAAGAAACCTCCATAAGTGTGAATCAAGATGAATCACT
This sequence comes from Ceratopteris richardii, assembly GCA_020310875.1. Taxonomy (NCBI): domain Eukaryota; kingdom Viridiplantae; phylum Streptophyta; class Polypodiopsida; order Polypodiales; family Pteridaceae; genus Ceratopteris; species Ceratopteris richardii. The sequence continues at coordinate 153,106,359 of CM035421.1, read as the reverse complement.
AGACATAGATAGAGAAAGATTTGAAGTTTTTTTGAATGAATGATTACAACTAAATAAAGAAGAGCATGAAAAACCAATTAAAGTGAAAAGTAAGAAGATGGCACAACTTATGTCCAACTTGATGCAAATTTTTTGTATAATGATAAGGTTTTTGATCCTCAAAAGATTAAAAGAGTTATGTAAATTCCAGATAATATTAAAGAATAAGAAGGTGATGGAAACATAAGTACAGAAAATGACCAAGATAGTACATCATATCTTGAACATGAAGATCAAACCACAGTAGAAGGAATTTTTAATAAAATCATTAAACAAATTGAAAACCATTTTTTAGATTCTTTTGTTCCTTCGAATATGAAAAAGAAAAATAGCATGATAATATTACATTAAAATTATGATGAAAAAAAAATCCTTTCAAAATGCCTATTAAGGCATTTTGAGAGTCTGTTTTGTAGGTATTGAGGACTATTGTTTTTAGGGGATTTTTTACTTTCTTCCTCATCAAAAAGTTAAGTTATGAATGATCACAAGAATTTTACTTTCTTTTCAATTATCTGCTCATGAAATGCAATTTAATTTTTATAATAATTTGATTGACTCTCTTATGAAGTTTGATACTAGTTCTAGTTGAAGGAGAAAGATTGAATTTATGAGTTTTTTGAAGACACATGTTCAGGTCCAAGGAGAATCGAAGAAGCTGGAATAAAGAATTGAGCTTGTAATAGTGTCTAGGAAATCAAACCAATTTTTCCTTTCTTGCACCATGAGGTTTATATTTGCATTTCAAGTATGCATGTGAAAAATAGCACATAAGTTTTTCTCCCTTAGGTGCATGACTACTTGCACATATCTTAAATTTAATTAGAAACATGATGAAATTTTAAGGAAAAAAGTTAAAATTTCAAGATGAAACTCTTCAACAAAAACCGTGACCCTATCTATGCACCATTACTTTTTCCAATGCATGAAAAGTATGCATATAATAGGGTCACATTTCATGGCCTTGCATCAAGGCACAATGCTTTTTCTTACCTATGTACTACGAGTGATTTTGTAAGGATTTATGTATTTTCACATTGATTGTATGCGAGTGACAACACCAACCTCGACATCAGATGCTATTCCCTTCTTATTCGCACCATATTCTTTATATATGCATTTTAAGTGTGCATTGAATAGGCCCCACTACAAGGCCATTCATAGAGACTTATTTTTTGAACCCATGCACATATCAAATCAAGCAAAATCATATTTGAGATGATTTATTTTGAAGCAACAGGTTATTTGGCCTATCGAGGACGTTGTGCAGGTTTGGTGGGGATGAGTGTCCTAGAGATTCCCATCTCTATTGTTGATGAAGTTGAACCCAGTTGAAAGGGTGCAATACAAGATGAGCTACAAATTTTATGGATCTCCAGTTGGCAAATGTTTCAGACAATAGCTGCATGTTTTGCGGTTGTTGCATGAAACTCAAAGAGACTTAGTGTTCGAAGGATATTCTCTGACAAGAAATTCAGTATGGGAAACCTTTACAAAGTAGGATCAAGCCATGCAATTCGTGCAAAGCCATGGAAACAAAGAAATCACTTTATTTGTATATCAAGATCATGTAATTGGGCAGAGAAGCTTTTTCACTACCACTTACAAAGAGTTTTGGTCCAGAATATGATGAATCATAGACTATAGAACTTGATTCAACAACTGAAGAAAAGTTCTCAGGGCATTTGATCGTTCAAATACCAAACATTGCTTTTAAAGATAATTTCCATGAGAAGAAATGTATATAGAGCAAAGGACATCGAGTGAATGATACATACAAATGTTTAAAGGTTCATGAAGGAAGGATCTTTGTTTGCAATGAGATCTTGAAGGACCTTGTTGTGTTAACACATTGGAATCTAACTTGAAATTACCTTAGCTAGAAGTGTGTTTGCGTTTCTTGGAAAGTCATAAGTGAAGGGAATTTTTGGCATCATATGTGATAAACTATGGGAGGGATCAAGTGAAAAAAGTTCTCGTTAGTGAGGGACAGAGGATGCATCGAAGAGGAAAAATATTGCACCATATCTACAATAAAGGAAGCACACATAATTTGGATATAAAAGTTAGATGGCACTCAGATTCAGAGCATGGGAAAAGTGATGAAAACTTCAAGAAGTAGTTGGTATGACAACACTCAAAGAATGTGGTTTCCATTTATCATGCAGATCAGTTAGGCAATCCGTGTGTGCTATTGCTGCTAATCACTACTTTAGCTGAAAGGTGATACATAGTGAGGCAGAGCACATAGCGCGGGGGAATATTCAGGTTGTCCGCCAAGGAGTACTAGAGATCATCAGTATAGAGAGGTATTCTCCTATTTTTAGCTCCTTAAAATTCATCGCATCAAGATGCTTACAGTTATTTATACATGCAGCACTACTTGAAAATGGGGAGGAGGGGGTTTGGATGGGAATGCTAAGATGATCTGAAGTGATTAGAGATTCTGGTGTTGTGCACGCGATGATAGATTTTGCTGCTACGCGAGAGGATTATAGATTTTGCTGTTGTGCACGAGATGATGTTATTTCATTCATCTCCATGTTCGGCAAAAGGAACATTAAATTTTTACTTCCTTCGAGTCAGAAGATAAGTTACTTTGATTTTAATATGTGTTAAGAATAAATTGTCATTAGATCTGAGAATGCTTACGACTATATGGAATGCTCCTGTCCAAATCTCACTATGCTTATCACGCAATCACAGAGTTCCAACTCCGTTATATTTAGAATTTCGGATGTGATTCGATAATGCAATTGGGCTCTGTAGCGTAATCATTTGCAAACCTTTATTTCTGAAGAACTCATCGACTTCTGATTCAATCCACGAATGCTGAAGAAAGCTATATTGCAATCAACTAAGAGATCGTGATGGCGTTTTAATGATCTGCTGTTCTGATGCTCTGCACTACACTATATCGCTTCTGCCTAATTGTGCTACCATAGTTGACATCTGTGATGCTAAAGTTCTCTAAGGTGGTGAGGGAGTTTGGATCTGATAGTGGAGAACTCTCAATGCCTATGTTTGATATTTTGATCCGATTCTCTCTCTTTGTTTCATGTTTCTGTACTGAGTGATTCCAACTTTGATTTTCTGAAGGGCACCTAACGATCTCTGGCGATTCAACTACACTCTGATGCTCATTCCCACATAGCTATGTTCAAACTTTCTCTCAATTATGCATTTAGCATTGAATTCTTTGACTTAATATGATGACCATGATGGCAATCGTTTTCTATTGTGCAATTCTATTTCTCGTCCTATACATGTATGATTTGATAAAGGATGATTGTTGTGCCAAGAACAAGATGAAAAGATTGTTTTGACCCGACCGCAACTAATGCCATAGTTTCTCATATCAACTGCTGATGGAGTCAATCAAATTCTTTTGAACGATGTATTCCCAAGCTCTGAGCAGTTCTTGAAAACCATCAAACGCGTTGTGCATTCATCTAAGGAGGAGATCGTTGACGTCTGACGACCAAATCTCATAAATTATCACATAGATTTATATGCGTAGACTATGTTATGGCTGTACCAACATCTTGAAATTTGAAGCTCGTAAGTGGAAGCATGTGATAAACTATCGATGAGGCTGTTAAAAGCTGTTTATAAGAAAGAGGAAGTCGATTCAGTAGTTCAAACATTATAGAGCAAATCTTCAAAAGGGGTAAGTTTTAATGAAACACCATTTAAAGTAGCAGAAGATATAGAACAGCCAAAGGTTGTGGGTCGAAGTTTCAAATTGTGAAAGAAGCATAGGTTGGAAACTGTATTACGAACTATGGTGGACAAAGGTTCAGCTCCATAGGTGTCTCAAGTTAACGTGGAACCAAGTATTGAAGTCACTGAAATGTAGAAGAAATTGGATGTAGTGTGTAAATTTATATTAAAGCAAGATGGTTTGTTAAAAGAACAACAATTACTTACTAATGTCTTAAACTCTCAGGAATATCAGATACTCAAGGCTCAAGTTCAGAGTTTACAAGAAGAGTTACACAAGAGAATACAATAGCATGAAGAGGTACTATCTTCTTTTCATCAGCAGTAGGCAGTACGAGTTTCGAAGGTTAAGAAGTCTCTTTAAAAATTCGACAATTGGACAACGAGGATGAAAGATATGGTAGAAATAGAAATTAAGAATTTAGCTGAATTGAATATAATATTACAGGCAAATGATGAAGTGTTGAGATCGAGAATTAAACCTTTATTCTTCTTGGAGAAACAGATGTTGGAAAATGAGGAACTAGAGATGGATGCCATGGTAATGACACAGATGGATATGATGGTCAGAACGCAGCAGATGCAGACGTTCATGATGGACTTGTGGACAGGGTTAAAAGAGAGACTACAAGCACTGATTAGTTATCCTCATGACCAGATCAAAGATGGTTTTATATCTGTATAGGAGAGTCAGTTGATGAAGATGATTGAACAACATGAAGCTGAGAAGCAGGTATTGTTACAACAAGTTACAGAAGTGAAGGAGCAGATTGTTCAATATATCTTGGACAAAGAAATGGATCTTCTAGTTTAGAAGTAGGAAAACATTGCATTAAACAAGATGGTAGAGCGAGAAGACATGCAAGTGGAAGATCATGTTGAGGAATGTGTAGAGGAAGTTAAGCATAAAGATGACAACATAGAGCTTAGTAGTGTGGTCTACGATCAAGGGATTATGAATTTGGGTCTGATTTTTAGGAAAAATCCTCCACCGAGTAGTGCCAGGTGTTGACCGGAGGGAAAATGCAGAAATAAGTCCTGAGTTGGATGTTGAAGTTGCTGAGTCAAAATGTGCTGACTCGAAATTGTGCTGAGTCTGTGTTTTGCTCACTCGGATTTTTAATAAACAATTACCAATTTGTTAGTCTTTCATGTTGCATGATTTTTGGTTGTTGTTTCTTGATCATGCAGGTATCAAAAGCGAAGAAGAAGCATCTTTCAAGAAGGTTGAGAGTATAAAGAAGGTGAAGAGCCTAGAGAAAGTAAAAAATGTCTCTGTTTATGTGTGTGTGCAGGCTGAAACACTCTCTGGGCCTTCAAATATCGATAATTTTGACAAGTGTCATCTTGTAATTGTGTCATTTCGAAGACTTAACCAATATATTTTGAATTCTCTATTCACTCGAGGTGTAGAATTATGTATGTCTGAGTAAAACTAGTGTGAAACATTATTCTGTCACAGCATAATAGTGCTTAATCTGAAGTCTGTTTGCAAGTGTTTTCCTCTATGTGAGTAGATCAGTGATGAAGTTGAATTATTTATAAGTTTGTAATTTATGTAAGTATCTATGTGTTCCTGAACCCAAATATCCATGAATACTTTTGAGTGTTGTTTAGAATCCTTCGTAGAATGTTCGGTGAAGTGCTTTATATACCTTTGGTCTAAAGATCACATGTGCCTATTCGAGAGTCTAAGATCTAGACTTTGGGCCAACATGAGAATGACGAAATGATGTCAGGTTCTAGATCAATATCAACGCGTCAAACACTCATGTCAAAATATTCTTTATAACATGTCGCCTTTTTAGTTAATGAGCAATTACTTTCCTCTTCTTGTTTTGTTTCTCTATTTCTATTCAAGTGATCTTCTTCTTCTTTTCCCACCTTCTTCCACTTTCTTAGTTATTGAGTGCAGATATTCTTTTCATCCTCCCTCTATAAGAACCTTAAACTTCCCATCCCAATTGGAGTTTATCCTTTAACAAACCTCTTTAGTTACAGAAACATGATCGATATTTCACAATCCTTTTGCTTTTCTTTAACTCCACATGAACTTCTGATCTAATTTACTTGTATAGTCTTAAAGATTATGATGATGTGTTTTTTAAGGCTCTACACATGCTTGAAATCAATTGTTCAATTCAATGTTCAATCAGATCAAATGAAAGTGGTAAATGAGGACTTTTTTATTGAAGAAAAATAAGATTTTTTCATTCGAAAGAAGTTGGATTTTAATATGGCATTATGAAACAAATAGAAACTTTTTAATTCTCAATGGCACAAATATGGTGAAAATTGTAATAGCTGCTGTAAGCCCTTGTTGATGTAATCCATTTGTATAGATCCCTTTTTTCTACTAAAGTGCATATCTCCCATATTTCTTGGTAATTAGAAATTTCATCATTTTCATTCATCTTCTTCTTCAACTCCTCCAAAATCACCCTCTTTCCTTCCTATTTTCATTGTTGGATCCATCACAAATTGGATTATTCCTATCTTGGAATCAATCTCTTGAAGATCACCTTCCTTGCATATTGAGTAGCTTTACCTCAATCAAGTGAATATTCTAAAAGGTGTTGAAATGTTTCCACCATCTAGTTTTCATTCTTAGATCCCTCAAATGATGGTTCATTTTCACTAAATTTGGAGAAAATGTGAACTCTCTATAATTAGCTTAAAAAGATATGTATAGATCACCTTTAACCCTTAATATGAGAAACCCCTCCTTAAAAAATTAATGAAAAATCTATGATCATCTTTTCACAACTAATATAACTTGTAAAAAGATAGGTTCAATGGGCATCTCATAGACATCTGAATGAATATGTAAAAGAATGAGTCAGATAACGTTTTTTTGAAGTACAATTGTGAGACAATCACTTTAAAAGTACATGTGAAGTACTTGATACATGAGGGGTGCCTTAAAAAAGACCCGAGAGAACTTTGAAAAAAATACCCAATCAAGCTAAGCTAGACCTATAGTAAACTTTGAGATGCTTGTACATGCAACTTAAAACCGCATATATGTTTAGGATAAAAAGACAAAATGGCTTGCATAGTGGTTGTGAGTATGCTCATCAACATTGTGTAAAGAAATGAACCCTGCATTGGCCTTGTAAGGATCCCTAAATTTTATGGTTTAGGCCTAATGTTTTTATTTTTAAGAGGATAAAGTGCATTTGATAGGGAACTTTTTAGTAGGTTGAAGTTGGATTTTTTTAAACACTTCACTAGGCTCCTCTCTCTCTTCTTTTAGAGAGAGACAAATAGAATCTACTTTCCACATCATCAAACATGAGCATGTATGGGAAGAAATGTTTTTTTTAAGTTTAATTATTTGTGTTTATTCATTGAAAGGGTCCATTTTTTTAGTATATAAAGTTACATCTTTTATCGCTCATTTTCTAAGTTTCTTAAAAAAGTCAGTGAAGATGGTGGTGGCAGAAGACTGGCCAACACCCAAATCAGCCATAAGGCGTCTGAGCCACACACACTCAACAGTCGCTGTGAAAGTTGCCCTATACTCAGCCTCACAACTGGAAGTGGCCACAGTAGGCTGCTTCTTGCTCAACCAAGATATACATGAGCTACCAAGCATGAAGCAAAAACCACTGGTGGACACACGAGTGTCATAGCAACCAGCCCAATCTGAGTCAGAAAAAGCATGCAAATCTGGCGGTAGTGATCCCCCCTTGGAATAAAACAACCCAAGTAGCCGAGTACCACTCAAGTAGCGAAAGATGCGCTTAACCGCCTTCCAATGCGTGACTCCTGGGCAATGCATAAACCTGCTCATCTGTGAGACAGCAAACTGAATATCTGGCCGAGTAATGCATAAGTAAATCAAGCATCCAACAGCCTGTTGATAGAGAACAGCATCAAATGCATTTCCAGCATCATGAAGACTCAATCGTAAACCTGTCTCCATAGGAGTGGCAATAGGCTTACAGTCTTCAAGGCCAAAACGCTGCAATAATGTGTCAATATATTTTGTTTGACACAAAGCCATTCCACCATCAACTTGCATAAACTGAATGCCCAAATAGTGATGCAAATGCCCCAAATCAGACATCTCAAATGAGGCATGCAAATCAGCCTTGAAATCAGTAGTATGCTTCTCAATAGGACCAGTGAGCAGCATGTCATCAACATAGACAACAATGATCAGAAGCACATCATTAGCAAGCTTAACATATAAGGTGCTTTCAGTTGGACTGTTCACAAAACCATGTGCAACTAGATAGGCATGTATCTTCTCAGACCAAGCACGTGGTGCTTGCTTTAAACCATATAATGCCTTCTTTAACCTGCACACCTGGTTTTCATGCCCTTTCTGCACAAAGCCACGGGGCTGAAAAACATACACTTCTTCATGTAAGTCACCATTCAGAAATGCTGTTTTAATGTCCAACTGATGTACATTCCAACCATGATGGGCTGCAAGTGCACAAATGCTCCAAACAGTAGTCATACGGCATGTAGATGCAAAGGTCTCATCAAAATCAATGCCTCTTTCCTGCGCATAACCCTTTGCAACAAGCCTAGCCTTATACCTGTCAATTGTACCATCACGTTTACGCTTCACCTTGTATACTCACTTAGTGCCAATGGCCTTCTTGCCAGGAGGTAAGTCACATAAAGACCATGTACCATTCGTCATTATAGCATCATATTCAGATTGCATGGCAGCCATCCAATTTTCTGAATTCTGTGCTTCATCAAAAGAAACAGGCTCATTCTCATCACAGAGACTAGATGCAGCCATAGCATACCAATCTGATGCAAAGGAGGCACTATGAGAGCCTGAACGAGTACGATATGACAAAGGTGCATCTAATTTGCTGTCACGCAAAGTCTGCACCAGCCATTTTGGCATAGTTTTTGCCTGCTCAATATCAGCTCCCTCATCAACAAGTGCATCATGTAAATCTGCATCAGAAATAGAATGATCTGCATCATCATATGAAACTTGCAAGGGCTGAGAAGTTGCCTCATTAGGACCAGCACTGGATTGTCCACCTGTAAAAAGAGGCATCAACGTATCATACATGTCGTTGGAGCTAACAGATGTCTCCTTAGTATATGAAAGCAATGGCTGAATAGCATCTTCCACAAAGATAACATCACGGCTAACCAGAATGTGTTTAGTCTGTGGATGATACAGATGATAGCCTTTACTTTCAGAACTGTACCCAACAAAAATACATTTTACTGCCTTATCATCCAATTTTCTGCGATGTTGTTCAGGCACTAATGCATATGCCAAACAACCAAAAACACGCAGATGAGCAACAGATGGCTTGCGGTCATGTCAAGCCTCATATGGAGTGATAGACTACAACGCTTTAGTGGGACACCTGTTCAGTACATATGCTGCACACATGACAACCTCAAGCCAGAAACTATGTGGTAAAGCCTGACTTTTGACCATGCACCTCGCCATCTCCATGAGTGACCTGTTCTTTCGTTCAGCAACTCCATTCTGTTGAGGTGTATACGGCACTGTACACTGGTGTTTTATCCCACGTTCAGCCAGAAGTGCATTAAAATTTGAAGACATATATTCCCCCCCTCGATCAGAACGGAGGGTGCCCATTTTACATGCTGACAAATTTTCAGCCAAAACCAAAAACTGTTTGAAGCACATGAACACTTTGGACTTTGCTTTGAGTGGATATACCCATGCATGCCTGGAAAAATCATCAATGAAAGTCAAGAAGTAAAGGTAATTTCCAAAAGAGGGTGTTTGCATAGGACCACAGACATCACTATGTACAAGCTGCAATTTCTGCGTAGCCCGAACTGAACCATCTTTTGGAAAGGAAGAACGCTGCATTTTGCCCAAAACATAGCCTTCGCAACCATGTTTTCCAGGAGCCTCAAGTTTGGGCAAAGAGGACACCATTTCAGATTTCTGCAGGCGTAGCAAACTAGCAAAATTCAGATGACCAAAGCGTGCATGCCAAAGCTTTGCATCTAACATAGCCTGAGAGTCATGAACTGCACATGCCGAATCATTCACAGATCTTTCATAGTCTATGAGCTTATACAGCCCACGACATAAAATTCCAGAAGCAATAATCACATCACCATTTGAGAGATCATGGACTGTACACCTGTCATCAACGAATTTCACAACCAAGCCAATCTTGGCTAATGCAGAAACTGATAATAGGTTCTTTTTGATCCCTGGCACAAATAAAGTATCTGACAAAGTGAAAGAACTACCATCAGTAGTATTCAGAATGATCTTACCAACTCCCATAACAGGATAAGAGGAGTTATTGGCGCATGTGACAGTATTCCCTGTAGGGGCAGGCTCGAGTGAAGAGAAGAAACTGCGCTACGAGGTAATATGTTTGGTCGCCCCACTGTCAAAGTACCAAACATCTGAGTCTACTGCAGACATGCACTAATCATGAGAAGATGGGTCAAAACTGCAGACAGTAGTAAACCCCATTCTTCTTCCTGCACAAGACATTAGGAAAAAAGGTGAACCCTGGATAGGCCTTTTAGCTCAAGGAGTGATTAGTGATGGACCAATCAGAAGAGGGTGGTGGCCACAGTCTATACCCTATAAAATACTAGGCTGAAGGGGGAAGAGGGGACAAGATTCCTCTATGTTCAGGGTTGTCTTCTAGAGAGAGAAGAAATCTCGTAATCAGGCCGGGCCCAAAAATTCAAAATTTTTGAAAAGTTGTAAAACTCATCATAATACCATTAAATGACCTCCATATCACTTTTCAGGGTCAAAAGTGCTATTTTTGACTTCTAATTCAAAATCCGTGCATGTTTGTGGACTAAAAAAGTGACTTTTTTCAAAATGACTCAAAAAACTCTATTTTCCCTCTTCAAACTCCCATTTTCATACCCAAAACCCAAAAAGTCATATTTTTCACCTCTATTCCCTCCATACCATACAACAGAAGCATTGTTTCTCCTCTTACCATTCTCCCAACTTCTACAGCAATGACAACAACTCTTACTCCCATGGAAAGCTCCAGAGCTCGTAGGAGACCAAAGGACGAAGTTCACACAATGACGTGCCACAACATCAAAACAATGGAAGGAAGTTGGCTACCACAAGAGTTTTGCAAAGGTGCATGGGTGTACATGCAGCCATCTGGACTTGGTCCTCATCGTGTTCGAGATCGTGGAAATTTGGATCTTCATTGGAAAGGTAAGCTCTTAGGCTTCAAGCAGCAAACACATGGTGGGATGGTTGCTATTGTACAACATGTCTTCACAGTTTCAACCATGAAGTTAGAAAACTCCAATAGAATTAGATATCCAATCCATTGTGAGTATTTCTATTTTCTCAATGCTTCATGGTGTTAAATGTCTTAATTACTCATCTCATATGTTTTTCATTGCTACAGTCATATTTCCTTCTAGTTTAGTGGAAGAGCAACCACTTCATAGTCTCACAGGAACTTTCAAAGCATTACATGCAGATATTGGGGCATTAGTGTTTCCAGATGTACCTCCTGCTAAACTTATTCGTGAAAGGATCTTCTTTTACACTCACAAGTACATTGTTCCTTCCACAGATGGTGAATATGGAAGGTTGGAGATTATCAAAGTTGACTCTCTTCTTAGTTTAGAGTGGCCAAAACCTGATTTTTGGTCCATATCATCTTTCAAGCGTAAGATGGTGATGGACATACATAACTCTTTGAAATTCACACGAGTATCTAGATCAATAGGTCTTCATTGGACTCTACCAATCCATTGCTTTGTTTTCATATTTCAAGGCATTCCTTTTGTAGAAACTCCTACAATGTTCCTATGTAAAGATATTACATATGAAGCAGTAGAAGGATTGTTAGGGGAAAACTGGGGTTATGTAGAAGGATTGTCAAAAGGGGATAGATATCGTTGTAGAATCGGTGACACAGGTATAGGGTTTCGCTATTTAAAACATCGCACCTCATTGTACATCAGATTTTATTATGATCGTTGGATGTGTAAACTAGGAGAGTGGATACCTTTGCAAAGCTCGGAGGGATCTTTAGCTTCATTTGAAATTAATGTGAAGTTACCAAACAATGATATGGAGGTGGTTTTAGTTAATCAACATTGAAACTTGGCCAACTTGAGAGAGCACTTACTTATCATGGGATATGACGATCTTCATGATTTCAAATTTCGAATACGAGGGAACAAGGTAAGAGTTGTATTCCATATATATATATATATATATATATATATATATATATATATATATATATATATATATATATATATATATATATATATATATATATATATATATATATATATATATATATATATATATATTATTCTATCACTATTGTTCATGATTTGAAAATGTTTTACTCTTTTATGAATTGTCCACAGATTGGAAAGAGATTGGAAGACAAAATCAAGGTTCTTGCAGATTGGAGCATGGATGGAACTGACATTTCATTGTCATAACTCTTTTTTGTAAAGATACTGTGAAACCTGTAAACAAACCTATTTTTGCAATGAAAAATTTTTCACATTTGCTTCAAGGATATTTTGGCCACATTCTACTTGTATCTGTACATTCTCAAGGTTTTTCTTGAAAGAGCATTCTTATTGTTTATTTCCTTTGATGTGATCTCAAATGTCAAAGTTTTCCTTTTCAAGACTCTTATGTTTTAATTTAAGGAAAAGTCACTTCTATGAAAAAGTGGGACCCATCACTTAAAAATTCTAGAAAAGTTATAAATAGGAGTCCTCTCTCCTCATTTCTCACTTTTGCAACCACATTGAGTGTTAGAATAGTCTGCATTTGCAAGCTATGGCTTCCACCTCTGTACCTACTAAGAGTGCACGCCACAAGTTTCTAGAATTTTTGGAGAATTCAGATTATAAAGGTCAACATGACCTATATGATCTTCTCTCCAAGGTTCTTGACCTCCATGGAACCGTGCAAATGAATGCCGATGCTTTGGAGGAGCTACTTCAATATATGCAAGTTCATATATTGCGTTTCTCCATTGAAATACCACCATATGATGGAACTTGGGTTCCATGTGACCTTCTCACCTACATTCACAAAGGTGATGAGGCTTTTGCAAAACGATTGAAACGGTTCCAGGCAATTGCAGAGGAAGCAGGGCACCTTCTTGATGAAACTGTGCCACTTATAAGGAAATTGAATAGGAAACGCAAGATGGGTGCAAAAATATCTTTCATTCATTGATGCCACAATTTTCTTTGTGAATGAGGAACCAAAACCAATTCCTCATGAGATCCCTCATCTTCTTACAGGTGGTTTTGTCGAGGATAAAAAGGAACCACCTCAAGAACCCTTGAATCTCCTATTAGAGAGAGAAGCTATTGAGAAAACTTATCCTCTTGGTGTGGATGATAAGTTGAAAGAAGTGCCTAAGCCATCCACCTCTTCGGAGCCAGAAGCAATTATTCCAGAGGTGGAGATTGAAACTTTTTCAGTGGTTCTTGTCGAGGGACAAGAATATTTGTTTTTACATGATGTAGAGAAGGCATTTGGGCTACGGCTTGATGAATGCCTAAGTTTGTTTTGTACTTTGTCAGAGTGTCCTTTGGATAGTACCTCTGAGTTGTTGGAGAAAAAGTGTTTGCCATTTGGTGACTCAGTGGCCGACACAATAAAATTGGTTTGCAATGACATACTCACAAGTGAACATGAACATATCACAGAAGAACAATTTAATAATGCACAAGAAAGGATATTGGAATAAAAAATTCCCGCCTCACCAGTAATTGAGCAGAGTGGGATGTCCCACTCCAGCATTAATTTACAACTTCAAGAGAGAGGAGAAGAAGAAGATAGAGTTCAGGATGTAAGTATCTTCAATTCATGTCATTCATTCTTACAAACACATGCAGCTACTAATCATAAAACTTTGTGCAGGAGGTGATTGAAGTCGACAAGTTTGCAGCAAGGAGCGGAGGTGATCGAGTGGCTCGTGGAGGTGGCTCATCCCTTGCAAACTACATTGGGAAACTTCCCAAAGACCATTTTGTAATTATCCATAAAGAGTTCAGTCCTCAGGGCCACTTCATGACATGGTGTCTAAAGGCCTTAAGTAAATTGCTTTGTTTATCAACCATTACACAGGGGAGTAATTGTATCTTTTTAGTTAAGAAATCCCTTGTAACTACAACCTTAGGTTCCAACTTCCGTGGAAAGGTCTTAGGCCAAATAGGTATATCTCTAGGTCTAGGTGTTAGAAATGTTGATCAAATAGCAAACTCAATTTTGACTTACACCCTACCCATGGCTTTGGAGCATCGAAAGAGAGTCATTGAGAAACTCAAAGCCAATTGATGTAAACAATTGAATTAATATCAAATTTTCACTTTGCTTTATTTACAATTGTCTCAAGTATTTCTTTTTCAGTATATTATCTAAAATTCTTTTGGACCTGCATGTGATGTATTGATGTCATGTAGGGCATTGGGAGGACCTTTAGTTTCATTGTTTTGGACTCTTGATCATTGGGTATGGCCCCCATTAAGGTCTTCTAGGGCATTGGGAGGCCAAATAAGGCCCTGCCACAGAAACGCGGGAGAAGGCCCTGCAAAACGTTTGCAGGGCCTTCTCCCGCGTTTCTGTGGCAGGGCCTTATTTGGCCTCCCAATGCCCTAGAAGACCTTAAATGGGAGAAAGAAGGTCCAAAAGAATGAAACTAAAGATCCTGACATGCCCAAGGTTACCTTACATGAGACTGAACCGTCACTAGATGGATATTTTCAAGAATGCAAATGTTCTAAGTTTCAAAATGCTCTGCTCATATGTTTCAAAGGTATAGGGAGGTCAAAATTTGTTCATATTAACTACCCCTGAACTAGCTTTACTAGTCATGATCCCTCTTTCATATTTCAAAGGTTTTGTAGGGCATTAGGAGGCCAAATAAGGCCCTGCCACAGAAATGCGGGAGAAGGCCCTGCAAACGTTTTGCAGGGCCTTCTCCCGCGTTTCTGTGGCAGGGCCTTATTTGGCCTCCCAATGCCCTACAAGACCTACATGACCTTAAATAAAAAAGAAATTTCAATACAGGGATATTATCACTAGATCAAAATGACAAGATAAGAAAACAATCATTCATATATGAGAGATTATCACAAGAAAACACATGGAAATGTAAAATGACTGCTCATGTTTCATTCTAAATAATGAGATTATAAATGGAATAGAGGAAAAGTGCTAATGTTTCATTGAAAATGGCAATATTTACAAAAAATCTCTTGTCCATAGAGATCAGTTACAAAACTTAGCTACGATCACCCCTAATTCTCCTAGCTAACTGTATGTCCTTCGGTTGTATAGTGACTCGCTTAGCATGGATGGCGCACAGGTTGGAATCCTCTAGCATTGATATCAAAAATGCTTCAGCTACCTCTTGTAAAGCTTCTAAAGCTAGAGCTTGGATCCTTAACCCTGCACAATACCTTTGTAACTCTTCTTTGACCACCCTTGCAAAGGGTCTTCTAGGTATGAGAAGCTCAGCTGTCTTTTGATAGTGCCTTATCTCTGCAAATGCCTTCGTATATCTTCTTCTTCGTTGTGGTGCTCTAGCTTGTGGTGGTGGTGGTCTTCGTTGGACATTTTCTTGTGGTCTTGGTTGGGGTGGTCTACGACGAGGTTGAAAGAATTTCTTCTTCCGTTGCACGCGTCTTGAGCTTTCTCCTTGTTCAGGATGTTGTTGCTGGCTTTGCTCTCTCTCTTGATCATTGGGTATGGCCCCCTGATTTGATGGTAGTGTCTTTCCCGCTACAGTAACCCTATGATTTGTAGGTATTTCTTCGTTACCCCATGGTGGCAATGTTTGACTCTCATCACTTGATTGTGAACGTTGTTGAGACACATCCTCATGCGATTCATCAAAATCATCATCAGAAACTACCTGTCTATGAGCACGCTCCTTCACCCTTGTCTTTGTTGGTCTCTTTGGTGATGGAGGCTCATCATATGATGATGGTGGTGATTGGGGTTGAATTACGGCCTTTTCCCTGGATTGCCCATGTTCCACTTGTTCATGCAACTGTTCACTCCCAGAGGTATGGCCACCACCTGTTTCGCGATGGGATGCAGAGCGCGAGACACTACGTCGCCTTCTGTGGTGATTCATCCATGGTGGCTTCTGAGTGCCTTGCACATAGGTAGGAAAGTTAATGGGATCCTTCCTTGCAGTTTGCTTTGTTCGTGCCATCCTCTATAGTGCTAGAATGTTGAAATGAGACAATGAGTCTCCTTTTATAATGTTTCACTTAAAAAGGTTCTGTTCACATCTGAATGGACAAAAAATAGTTTAAAAATTAAAAATTACCTGAAAAAATTGCAAACAAGAGATTAGTGTGTAGCAAACCTTATGAATTATTCAGAAAATGCCATGAATGTATTAAATGACTTCACTTCCATGATGAACCCTGTCGTGTTCTTGTAGCCCGCCATTGAGCATGGCGTAAAGGTCCCAATGATGACTTCCATTTTTCACTAGCTAAGTTGTGTTGATTAAATCTTGCAAGTTTTGCAACTTTCGACTCCTTGGCTCGTTCCATTGCATATGTCCTTGAAAATGCAGTACGATAAAACCAATTAAACATCTCTTCCATATAGTTTGATTGCATTGCACCACCACCATGTCGTGTGTTCTTGAAGTAAACACCTCTAGCCTTGTAATGTGACTTCTCCATTCCTTGTGTACTAAAAATCTCCAATGAACCATATCGATGCATAAAAAATGCTCCATGTGCAAATAAAATATGCTGAAATGATATAAGTACATATAACACAATCTTATCAACAAGAAAATTGAAAAAATAAGAAAACTTACAATGTAATGTGTAATATTGCTCTCTCCCCAAGATAGGATGAAACACTTTGCAAACTCCATTAATGTATCTTGAAACAACTGACGGTCATTTTTGTTGGAGCTATTAAGACTCATTAAACCTACCAACTTATATAAGCATGACCAAACCTTCTTTCGCCTATTACTAAGGTCAATTTGAGAATCATTATCAGTGGTGATCATGCACAAGTCTTTCCATAGCTCCCTGCATTCATTTTTCTTAGGGCTTACACCTGTTCTGAAAAATTTTCTTGCCTTCTTCCCTGTCATTGACACTTGTTGCAAACTATTTTGAGATTCACCAGGTTTTTTGACAACTAGAGTTACATTACCACCATGACAACCAATCGAATTAAGCAACTCTTCCAATTTTTTGATTGCTTGTACAGATTTATCAATTGGCTTCATGGAAAATGCATATTCTATGTGGAGCTTCAATAATCTATCAAATATTCTCATGAAAGCATGCAATGTGCAAAAGTGAACATTAACTAATGGAAATGGAATAATGGGATTCCAATCTTTATCTAATGTGTCACGGTTAGGTATTTCTAACATTGGACACCTTAACAAAGGTCTATCCCATTCCGTGGAAGTAGGTGCATCTATGTATTCATCTAAGCTAGATAGTACTTTTTGTTGTCCCTTTGTTACTTTGTAGCCTCGAGTACAAAATGGACATGGATAACGAGCAGATGCACCTTGCTTGCAACCTAACATGCATTTGATAGTTTTTAAATCCCCACCCAAGTGCCAATCTATCTCAAAATCACCAAAGTTTTCTATGTGGAGCTTTGCACCATGAATTTGAGAAAGTATTACTTTAGTGATCCATGGGGTCCTACTAAAAATCCATGAAAGAACATCATTGGATTCTTTAGGTACTTCAATAGCACCTAACCACCATATTTCTTTCTCGGATTGAACACTATATGTAGACTTAGAGCTAGAGTTACAACTTTCATCAGATATGGCATTTCTCATAGCTTCATTCATGAGTGTCAAACTCAATCTCTCCATTCGTCGTCCCTTTATAATCTGGCATTCATCTAACTTCAATATAAACTATAATTTGGTATTACAATCTGCATAAATTAGCAAAATCTTTATAACATCAAAATACAATGTATATCAAGGTAACAATAGTGCACATACCTGGTATAGTAGATTTGTAAAATTGAACCATTGCCTGTTGAAACCTCTCCAAATCCACGAATATGTTGTTGTACTTTGTGTAAGGAAATCCATTTCCAACTGCGCTTTTCAACTCTTTTTTGGATGTAGATAAATGATAAATAGACATAGGCATAATATCCTCTATATATAAGTAGTTTCCAAGAATACTAGTTATATCTTCATTGGACATTGACTTCTTTAGCGATACCTTGTAAGGAGATGGAAACATATTCTGTAAAATACCTTCTCTTTCTAATGAATGCTTCAAAAGGTTGTACAATGCACTGTATCCTTTAGTACTAATTCCTGCTTCATCACATACCATCTACACGTCTCTAGGAGTGATAATATCTTGTAACTTTTTTGTGAAATCTTTAATCACTTTCTTCTTGATAAGGTTTCCTATCCGTGACTCCAAAATACTAACCACCTGCTTGTTGGTCAAACAAGAATTTAATAACTTGAATTGATCCTCTGTTGTTGATGATGCATTAACATCTTCAACGAATGACCTACATAACAAGAAATATATATATATATATATACATATAAAAGTCTTCCAAAAAGAGAAACAAATACAAGCCAAACCTTATTGCAAAAACTCGTCGTTTGCGTGCTCCACCACCAATTGAAAGAGAGTCAAAGGATGTTAATGATCGTCTCCTACGTCGCATCCCAAGTGGAGTCTCTCTCAAGTGTTGGACAGTGTTTTTTAATTTCTCAATTGTTCTCTCCTTTTCTTCCATATGCTTTTCAAGCTCTGCAAGCTTTTCTTGTAAAGATATGATTGTGCTTTCAAAAGTGACCAACCTTGTATGATTTAGTTGATATTGTTGAATCCAATACTTAGTTATGGCCGTTGAATGTGTAGATAATCGTTGATAATAACCTAAGAGCCCAGCTTTACCGGCACCGATGAACTGAAGTAAAGTTGAGAGGTTATGGAATGTTGGTAAGAAGACATTGGATCAGGAGGGTATAATGAACCATGAGTCCAAAGATCAATATTCTTTTCTCTAGCTTCACGACGCTCATTTTGAGAGTTCACATCATTGTTGCATTGTGTATTTGGAGCAAACTCTCTGGGCACACGAACATGGATACTTGTTGATGTTGGGGCATGAGGACGTCCTAATGTGAGGTTTGTAATAGGTGTCAACACCATCTTTTCCAACAATTAAACAATACTGAGAAAGAGACCAGAAATTTGTTTGGAAGAGATGCTAGAGCATGATTTTCTCAAGAAAAGTTTGTTTTCTTGGATGAGGATGGGTCACAGTGTGTTTTTCCACTGAGAATAGCCAAAAATGTTGAAATTTTGAAAAAGTCATTTTTTGGGTGAAGAGTAGTTACGGATTTGATGATGTGGCACTCTACTTTTGGAGGGATTTTAAAAATATTGCTTTTTCAAAAGGAAAATTAAAAACTAAACTCAAAAAAGGTCACTTCTGACATATATATTAAAAAATGAGCCCTTTCAAGTAAATAAACACTGAAATTGAGACTTTTAAAAAAAAATCATTTTTTTATTCCCATACATGCTCGAGTTTGATGATGTGGAAAGTAGATTCCCTTTCTCTCTCTCTAAAAGAAGAGAGAGAGGAGCCTAGTAAGCCTTAAAAAAAGCCTACTCCAGCCTACTAAAAAGTGCCCTATTAAATGCACTTTGTCCCCTTAGACAACAGCAGAATGAGGCTTAATCCCTGAAAATTAGGGATCCTTACAAGGCCCATGCAGGGTTCACCCTTTTTCCTAATGATTTGCAGACTCTATTTTTGGTGTAGAGGCCTCTGCAACAACCATTCCAGCCTCTTTCTTCTTTGCCTCTTTAGCAGCCAGTTTTGGACAGTTCTTTATGATATGATCATTTCCTTTACAGTACTTGCAAAACATTTTCTGCTTTTCTGATTTCTTCTCATCTTTATCCTGGTTCTTCGATTGTGCAGCATTTGCAGATTTCTGCTTACTAGTAGAAGAGCTCCATTTTCCTATGCCCTTCTAACTAGCCAGGAAAGCTTGATCTACAACACGCATAATGGACCTGTTCTACCTGGACTGATCTTCCTGCAACAAAACAGAGACTAACTCCTCAAATGACAAGGCATTTGGATTGCCTTTGATCATCAACCGAAGAGTAGAAGCAAAACTCTGATATGAATCAGGAAGACCATTCAGAACGGTCTACACAAGTGAGCTATCTGGTATAACCTCATCAACAGAAATCAATTGTTCCTTCAAATCTTTGATCTTCGTTAAGAAACTGTCCATAGAATCACCTTCATTCATGTGCTCACTCTCCAACTGTTTTCGGAGGTAAGCAACACGAGCCTCATTCCTAGCCTGTTACAAAGTGGTAAGTGTATCCCAAGCATCCTTTGCTGTTCTGCAAGAGCGAATGTGAGGAATAATGGCACGTTTGACAGATAAAGCTATCAATGCATGTGCCTGGGCATCTCTGCCATCCCAGCGAATCTGCTCTGCAGTAGGTGCAACAGAAACAGTAGCACGAACAGGAATCTACGGAATATCATCTTCGACACCATCTTCATCAGCTCCAGCACCTGTATTTGCAGTACCTGTCATTACAGGTGTAACAGGACGTCTTTCAACACCCTGCACAATGTTCCACAATCCTTTTGCAACCAGTACATGTCGCATCATATAAGCCCATAATGGGTAGTTGGTACCATCCAACTTATCCTCAATAGCCAACATACGGAATACATCACTGCTTTCAGCCATGGCCGGTGACTAAAATACCTTGATGTAGAAAATTGACTGTATCTCAAAAAGTTGAACGGAACTGCCCAAACGAGTTCTACTAGGCCTGTAGCAGACTTCAAGACGCTTAAACTGGCGAACAGAAACTGGTATATACCTTTGGCACAAAAGGACGAAATAGCGTGCACAAGCACTACAATAGCGTGTTCGGAGGCCGAAACGAGCTCAGATCGCGATTTCGGCACGACAGAGCGAAGGTGCTTTGATCTTGGAAACACCCTGAGTATGCTCACCGAATTTCGTGCGAATCTGAGACTGCAAATGGAGGAGTGTCGACGGCGCCCTAAAAGAAGCGACAACTTGCTCTGATACCAATTGTTGGAGATAGTCGTCTGCGGAAGCACGCAAACAGCACAAGGAAGAAGAAGAAGCTTGGAGCACAAACACACAATACTGAATGTATTACTAGAGAATGTACAAAGATCAGTAGCTCATTAGGGCAATAGGCGTATATACAAGCCGGGGGAAAAAAACCTCCTAAAGAGGGAAAAAAGTTCCCCGGCGGTCCTAGTGTGTTCACACACATCACTACCTAAATATATCAACAGATTCCATAGCATCTCAACCTTACTTCAATTGATTGGTGCAAGTAAAGTTGGACTTTTAGGTTATTGCCAATGATTATCTACACATTCAACTACTACTAAGTATTGGATCCATCAATATCAACTCTATCATAGATGGGTGGTCACTTTAGAAAGCACAATCATATCTTGATAAGAACAAATTGCAGATCTTGAAAAGGATATGAAAGAAAAGAAGAACATAATTGAGACATTAAATGTCACTATCCATTAGTTGAGAGGGAATCCACTTGAAATGTGATATAGAAAATGATCATTAGCATCTTCTCACTCTCTTTCAATTGGTGGTGGAGCACACAAATGATGCATTTTTGTCACGATGATGTGTGTCTTTCATTTGTATATTTTTTCTGACACTTTTATATTCATTTTCATATTATGTAGGCCATTCATAGAAGGTGTTAGTGCTTCATCAACAATAATAGAGCATCAATTCAAGTTACTAAATTCTTGTTTGACCAAAAAACATGTGGCTAGTATTTTGGAGTCACGAATAGAAAACCTTCTCAAGATGCAAGTGATTAAAAAGTTTATAGGAAAATTACAAGATATTATCACTCTTAGAGACGTGTAGATAGTATGTGATGAAGCAAACATTACTACTCGAGGATATAGTGCATTGTACAATCTTTTGAAGTATACATTACAAAGAAAAGGTATTTTGAATAATACTTATTTATGCACGTACAAGGTATCTCTAAAGAAGTTAACATACAATGAGGATGTATTTAGTATTCATCAACACTATTTATATATAGAGGATACTATGCCTATGTCCATTTATCATTAAACTACATCCAAAAAAGAGTTGAAAAGCTCATCTGGAAAGGGATTCCCTTACAAAAGCCACAACAACATATCCATCCATTTCGAGAGGCTTCAATAGGCAATGGTTCAATTTTATAGATCTACCTTACTAGATATGTCCATTGTTATCACCTTGATACCCATTGCATTTTGATGTTATAAATGTTTTTGTTATTTATGTAGATTGTAATACCAAGTTGAGGGTCATATTGAAGTTAGAATAATGCCAAATCATAAAGGGAGGATGAATGGATTGATTGAATTTGACAATCGTGAATGAAGCTATTGCATATGTCATACATGATGAAAGTACTATCTCTAGCCCTAATGGTACACATAGTCTTCAGCTCGAGATATAAATATGGTGGTTAGGCACTATTGAATTACCTAAAGAATCCAATGATTTTCTTTCATGGATTTTTATTAGGACCCCATGGATTATTAAGGTAATAAATTATCAAATTTATGGTGCAAAATTTCACATAACAAACTTAGGTGATTTCGAGATAGAATGGAACTTGGTTAGGGATCTAGAGACTATCAAATGCATGTTAGGTTGAAAGCAAGGTGCATCTGCTCTTTATCCATGTCCAGTTTGCACACGAGGTTATAAACTAACAAAGGGACAACAAAAGAGACTATATAATCAAGATGAAGACATAGATGCACCTACATCTAGGGAATGGGATATACCTTTCTTAAGGTGTCCAAATTGTGACACATAAGATGAATATTGGAATACCATTTCTTCATTTCCATTAATTAATGTTCACATTTTCAAATTGCTGGTCGTCATGAGAATTTTTGATAGATTATTGAAGCTGCACATAGAATATGCATTTTCCATGAAGATAGTTGATAAATCTATACAACCCATCAAGAAATTCGAAGAGCTTCTTAATTTACATGGTTTTCATGGTGGGAATGTAATTGAAGTTGTCAGAAAACCTAGTGAATATGAGGATAGTTTGCAACCGGTATCGATGGCAATGAAAAAGGCAAGAAAATTTTTCAGATGAGGTATTAGCCCTAAAAAACATGAATATGGGGAGCTATGGATAGGCTTATGCATGATCACAATTGTTAATAATCTCTAATTGAACTTATTAATAGGCAAAAGAAGGTTTGTTTAGGCTTAGATAAGTTGGTAGGCTTAGTGAGTCTTACTAGCTCCAAGAAAAATGAGTGTCAATTGTTCCAAGATACATTAATGGAGTTAACAAAGTGTTTCATCATATCTTCAAGAGAGAGCAATATTACACATTACATTTTGTTGATAAGAGTTTGTTATATTTACTCACAACATCTCATTATATTTTATTTGCACATGGAACATTTTTCATGCATTGATATGAATCATTGGAGATTTTTAGTACATGAGGAAAGGAGAAGTCACACTATAGGACTAGAGGTGCTTACTTCAAAAACATGTAACATGGTGGTGGTGCAATGCAATCGAGCTATATAGAAGAGTTGTTTCATTGGTTTTATAGTACTATATTTTCAATAACATATGCTATGGAATGATCAAGGAGTTGGAAATCTCAAAATCTACAAGAATTAATAAACACAACATGGATAGTGAAAATGCTAATCAACCTTGGGACATCTACATCATACCTAATGGTGGGCTACAAGAATACAAGAGGTTCATCTTAGAAGTGAAGTCATTTAATCCATTGATGGTATTTTCTTGATAAACCATAAGGTTGCAATACACTCTTTTCTAGTTTGAAAATCTTTAAGAATATTTTTTCCATTCAAATGTGCAAAAAAAATTTTTAAGTAACACTTTTTAGGAATAGACTCATTCTCTCATTTCAACATTCTAGCACTATAGACGATGGCACAAACAAAGCAAACTTCTAGGAAGGATCCCATTATCTCTCCTAGCTACATGCAAGGCATCCAAGAACTACCATGGATGAATTCCCACAAAAGAACATGTAATGGATAATTATTTACATCCCATTACAAAATGGGTAGTGGAAATAACTCCTAAAGGGAAAAAACTCATGAACAAGAAGTGGCACATGAAATTTCAAGGAAACTGACTACAAATGAACCACAATCAGCACCATCATCATATAATGAGCCTCCATCACCCAAGAAACTAATGATGAAAAGGATCAATAAGCATGCTCAAAGAAAGCTAGTTCTTTTTGACAATTCGAATGAGTCTTCAGAGGATGATTCACAACAATATGGAATTCTTCCAAAAGCCTTCGAGTGAAGTGAGCAAAGTAAGACATAGGCACCATGGGTACACCAAGAAATGCCATTAAATCATAGGGTGAACATAGATGGCAAGACACTACCAATGAATCACAGAGCCATACCAAATGATGAAGAGAGGGAGCAAATCAACAACATCATTTAGAACAAGGATAAATTTCAAGAAATTTGCAATGTAAAAAGAAGTTCTTCATTCCCATCATAGACCACTCCAACAAAGAGCATAACAAAATGCCCAACACCCACTAGCACCACAAGCAAGAGCACCAAAATAAAGAAGAACATATACATGGGGATTTTCAGAGATAAGGCACGATCAAACTATGGATAATCTTGTGACCTAGAGGATATTTTCCAAGGGTGGTTAACAAAGAGTTACGAAGAAATGTAGGATAAAGGATCCAAGCTCTAGCTATTGAATCTTTACAAGTTACAAAGATATTATGTAGGATTAAGGATCCAAGGTCTAGCTTTAGAACCTTTATAATAGGTAGTAAAAACATATTGGATATCAATGCAACAAACCTATTTTTCATCCATACTAAAAAGGTTACTATACAACCGAATGTTATACAGTTAGAGAAGAAGATTAGGGTGATCAAAGCTGAGACCTTGTAAATTGATCTCCCTAAACAAGGGAGTTTTTGTGACGTTGACTATTTTGAATACAACTTGAGCTCTTTTTCTCCATTATTTTGTCTATTATCTTTCTCCATGTTGTTTTCTATTTTATTAAATGTTTTTTTTTACATTCTCTTCTTTGTGTCATATAGTATTGGCAAACTACCATAAAGTATGTCACTAGGAGCATTGTACCATGGTGTATAGGTCAATAAAGGCCTAGCCATAGAAATGCGAGAGATGCCTCTCCAAATTCGTTGGAGTGGCTTCTCTCATGTTTATGTGGTTGGGCCTCTTTTGGAATTTAAACAATGTTTGGGATCATTCGGGGAATTTATAGAGTTCTTTTTATGTCTTTATGCCATCAATAGCTTGTACACTCAAATTCTAAAGTCATTTTGGATCACTTTTAAACATGCTTGAAACATCTATTTGATGTGCCCACATGTCTTTGCATGTCCCTATATCGCATAAGAAAGCCAAAATAGGCCATGCCACAAAAACAGAGGATAAGATTCTCCAAGTTTCTTGGAAGGGCATTTCCCATGTTTCTATGGTAGGGGCTTTTTTGACGTTCCTATGCCATGGATCACACACTGAGTATTATATACATACAAATCATGGTTTTAAATTGTATCTTATTGGCAAAGACAAACCAAAGATCTTTGAAATCTCATATACACAATAATTTCAAGACCTTATTCACTATGATGCATGAAAAATCCATGTGATGTGCCCATATTCTTCATTATGTGTCAATAGGGTAGGGGAAGGCCTACCACAAAAATGTGTGAGAAGCACCTAAAAATGTTCTTCATGCACTTCTCTTGCATTTCTCTAGCACAGATTTTCTCAGGCTCCGAATGCCATGGGTTGCATAGTGAGTGTCATATACACACAAAACATTTCTAGAAAAGGTTCCATATGACAAGAAAAATCTATGCAGC
Source organism: Ceratopteris richardii (assembly GCA_020310875.1). Classification (NCBI taxonomy): domain Eukaryota; kingdom Viridiplantae; phylum Streptophyta; class Polypodiopsida; order Polypodiales; family Pteridaceae; genus Ceratopteris; species Ceratopteris richardii. The sequence goes on along the minus strand of CM035421.1, from coordinate 153,080,616 downwards.
TTTCAAATATGATATACAAAATAATTTCATGAGACAAAAGCAAAAGAATATAGCAAAATGTATTTTCCTTCATTAATTTATTTGATTACATCAATTGTCTTTGAGTTTCTCAATGATTCTCTTTTGATGCTCCAAATCCATAGGTAGGGTGTAAGTCTAAATTATCGTTGCTATATCATCACTATTTTGCACGCCTTACCCTAGAGATATACCTATTTGACCGAAGATTTTTTTGTTGGAACCTAAATTTATAATTAAAAGAGAGTTTTGGATTAAAAAGAAACAATTACTCCCTTGCGTAATAGTTGATAAATAAAGAAATTTACTTAAGGATTTCAACCACCATGTCATGAAGTGCTCTTGAGCACTATAGTCTTTATGGATAATTACAAAATACTCTTTGGGAAGTTTTCCAATGTAGATTGCAAGGGACAAGCCACCTCCATGTGATACTCAATCCCCACTGCTCCTCGATGCAATTTTGTCGACTTTGATCGCTTGCTACATGAAGTCCTATGATTCATATCTACTTGTGAATGTAAGAATGAATGATATCAATTGAGATTAATTGCATCTTGAACTCTATCTTATTCTTCTCCTCTCTCTAGAAGATGTTAATTAAGCTAGAGTGGGACATCCCAACCCCCTTAAGGACGGGTGAATCGAAAACCTCTAATTCTAATATAATTTCTTGCACATAATTGACTTCTTCTTTGGTGACTTGTTGATGTTCATTTGTAAGTATGTCATCACAAAATAGTTTTATTATGTCTACCAGTGACTCACCAAGTGGAAAACACTTCTTCTCAAATAATTCAAAGCTCTATGAAAAGGGAACTTTGACATGGTAATGTTGTTTTATTTTTGTAGTGAGGTGTGTGAACACACTAGGACTGTCGGGGCACTTTTTCCCCTCCTTAGGAGGTTTTTTTCTCTAGCTTGTATATACATCTATAAACCTACCGAGTCACTATTCTTTTGTATATTCACTTGGTAATACATTCACTATTTTGTGTTATCCTCCAAGCTTCTTCTTCTTGCTTGTGTTGTTTGTGTGCTTCTGTAGACCTCAAAATCCAACAATTGGTATGAGAGAAGGTCCCCACTTCATCTAGGGATTCATCGATGCCCGTCTGGTCATAGTCTCAAAATCGCACAAAAATTGGTGCGCATACTCAGGGTGATTAGAAGTGCAAAACTGCTTTGCTTTGTGGTGTCAAAACTTGGACGTGAGCTCGCTTTGTTATCCGAACACACTATCACAGTGCTTCTATAAGCGATTTCATCCTTTTGTGCCACACATATATACAGGTTTTGGTTCGCCAATACAAGTGCCTCAAAGTCTACTATAGACTTACCAAAGCTTGACAAGGTGGTTCTATTCAACTTTTTTAGATACATTGATTTTTCTACATCAAGGGAATATAGTGAGCAGCCATGGCTTAAAGGAATGATGAATTCCATATGTTGGATGTTGAGGACAAGTTTGATGGTACCAATTACCCATGGTGGGCATATATGATGCCACATTTATGGGTCACAAATGATAGTGGAACATTGTGTTCAATATTGAAATGCTCTACTACACCTATGAATACAATTATTGAAGATGATAATCTTCAAGTTCCTATTCTTGTTGCAGTTTTTGCTACACGTATTTTAGGGAAAATTTGTTGGGATGGCAGAGATCCTTAGGCACATGTATTGAGATCTTTGTCTATCAAATGTGCCATTATCCCTCATATTTGCTCTTGCAAAATAGAAAAGGATGCTTGGGATACACTTACCACTTTGTACTAGGCAATAAATGGGCTTGTGTTGCTCACCTCCAAAAAGAGTTGGAGAGTGAGCATATGAATCAAGGAGATTTTATGGATAGTTTTTTGACAAACATCAAACATTTGAAGGAGCAATTGATTTTTGTACATGGTCTTTCCAGATAGCTCACTTGTGTAGACCGTTCTTAATGGACTTTGAGATTCATATTACAGTTTTGCTTGTACTCTTTGGTTAATGATGAAAGGCAATCCAAACACCTTAAAATTTGAGAAGTTAGTCTCTATTTTGTTGCAAGAAGCTCACTCCAGGCATAATAGGTCCATTATGCATGTTACAGATCAAACTTTCTTAACTAGGTAGAAGCCCAGATGTAAATGGAGCTCATCTATTAGAAAATCTACTAATGTTGTAGAGTCAAATAAGGAAGACATAGATGAGAAGAAAACAAAGAAGAAGAAAAAATTTTGCAAATAGTGTAAAGGTAATTATTATGTCCTAAAGATTTGTCCAAAATTGGCTCCAAAAGAGGCAAAGAAAAAAGAGGCTAGAATAGTTGTTGCAAAAGCGTGTACACCAAAAACAGAGTCTGCAAATCTTGTGCAAAATGAAGAATTAGTGTTTACTACTCTTTGTAGTTATGACTCATCTTCTCATGAACAGTGTATGTCTATAGCCGAATCACATTTTTGGTACTTTCATAGTGGAGTGACCAAACATATTACCTTGTAGTGCAATTTCTTTAGTTCACTTGGGATTTTCCCTATAGGGAATACTATCACGTGCACAACAACTCCTTTTGTCCTGTCATGGGAGTTTTTAAGATCATTTTGACTACCATTGATGGTAGTTCTTTCACAATATCAAATGCTTTGTTGTGCCAAGGATCAAGAAAACGTTTTTGTCAGTTTTGGCATTAGCCAAGATCGGCTTGGTTGTCACATTTGTTGATGATAGATATGCAATTCACCATTGTTCAAATGGCCATGTTATTATTGCCTTTGGAGATCTATGTTGTATCTTTATAAGCGCATAGACTATGCAAAATCTTTTAATATTGTAGCATGTGGAGTTAATGATTCTTAGGCTATCTCAAATGCAACACTTTGGTATGCATGCTTTAGTCATCTAAATTTTTCTAGCTTTCTATGCGTACAGAAATATGAAATAGTTTCCTCTCCACCCAAACTTAACAAACTTGGTAAATGTGTCTCTAAAGGTTGTATTTTGTGCAAAATGCAGTATTCCTCCTTCTGAAAAGATGGTTTAGTTTGAGCTGCTCAAAAATTGCATCTTGTTCACAATGATGTCTATGATCCTATGCAAACACCTTCTTTTGGGAACCACCTTTACATTGTGACGTTTATTGATGTTTTTCTAGGCATTCATGGGTGTGTCTATTGAAATCAAAGTTAGAATTTTTTATGTGCTTCAAACAATTTTTTGTTCTCATTGAAAATCTGTTAGCATGAAAAATGGGCACCCTTCATTTTGATTGGGAGGGATACACGTCTTCTGATTTTAATAAATTTCTAGCTAAGTGTGGGACAAAACATCAATGAAGAGTGTTGTATACACCTCAACAAAATGGTGTAGTTGAAAGAAAGAACAGGTCTCTCATGGATATGGTGAGTTGTATGGTCAATAGTGAGGCTTTACCACATAGTTTTTTGGCTTGAGGTCGTTATGTTTGCAACATATGCACTTAAGAGGTGGCCCACCAAAGCGCTATAGTCTCAATGCATATGAGGCTTGGCATGGACCTAGGGCATTTTTTTCTCAGCTGTGTGTCTTTGGTTCTTTGGCATATCCATTAGTGCCCCAATAACAACACAAAAAATTGGTCAAAAAAGTAGTGAAACATGTTTTTGTTGGGTAGAGCTCTCAAATCAAAGTCTATTATCCATATCATCCACAAAATAAATGCATTTTGGTTAGCCATGATGTTGCTTTTGTTAAAGATGCAATCTAGCCATTACTTTTATGTACCAAGGTGACATTAGTTAGAACTTTGCAAGATAGCAAATTAGATGCACCTCTTTCATATCGTACTCGTTTAGGCTCTCATAGTGCTACTTTTGCATCCGATTGCTATGCAATGGGAGCGTCTCATCTTTGTGATGAGGAGCTTGTTTCTTTTGATGAAGCAAGAAGTTTAGAAAATGGGATGGATCCTATGCAATCAAAATATGATGCTATCATAAAGAATGGTAAGCTCTATGTGATTTGCCTCCAAGAAATATGGTGATTGAAACTAAGTGGGTATATAGGCGGAATCATAAGCATGATGGAATAGATGACAATTATAAGACTAGGCTTGCTGGAAAATTTTATGCTCAAGAAAGAGGCATTGATTTTGATGAGACATTTGCACCCACATGGCAAATGAATATTGTTTCTATACTTGTCACCCATCATGGTTGGAATATAGATCAGTTGGACATTAAAATTACATTTGTAAATGGTGACTTACATGAAGAAGTGTATGTTTCTCAACCCCATGGTTTTGTGCAAAAAGGGCATAAAAAAAGTGTGCATGTTGAAACAGTAATGATATGGTTTGAAGCAAGCACCATGTGCTTGGTATGAAAAGATATATGCCTACTTGATTGCACATGGTTTTAAGAATATCTCAACTAAGACAACCTTATATGTTAAGCATGCAAATGATGTGTGTCGAATCATTGTGGTCTATGTTGATGACATGTTGCTCAATAGTCCTAATGAGAAGCATATTGCTAATTTTAAGGCTCATTTACATGCCTATTTTGAGGTATGAGATTTGGGGCATTTGCATCATTATTTGGGCATTTATTTTTTGGAAGTTGATGGTGGAATATCTATGTGTGCAACAAAATATATTGACACATTATTGCAACATTTTGGCCTTGAAGATGCAAACCTATTGCCACTCCTATCGAAATAGGTTAAGGTTTGAGTCATCAGGATGCTATAGATTTATTAAATGCTATCTTCTATGAATAAGCTATTGGATGCTTGATTTACTTATGTATAACTCGACTTGATATTCATTTATTTTCTCATATATGAGCAAGTTTACGCATTGCCCAAGTGTCAAGCATTGTTAGGCAATTTTTGCTACTTGAGAGGTACCCGACTACTTGGATTTTTTTTATCCCAAGAGGGGATAACGACCACCAATTACATGCTTTTTCTTACTCTGATTGGGTTTATTGCTATAACACTCGTGTGTCCACTACTTTTTTTTGCTTCATGCTCGGTAGCTCATGCATATCTTGCTTGAGCAAGAAGCACCCTACTATGGACACTTCTAGTTGTGAGGCTAAGTATAGGGAAACTTTCATAGTGATTATTGAGTGTCTGTGGTTCAGATGCCTCTTGGATGATTTGGGCGTGACTTCTTCTGCCACCAACATCTTGATTGATAGTTAGCACACATTGGTAGTTGGGAGTATTCCATTCTCACACAAAGCACATTGTGCTACATTATCATCATGTCATAGAGAGGTTCTCTACTAGGGAGATTAGTTTTGCATATGTGCCTACAAAGGAGAACATTGCAAGCCTTTTCACAAAGGCTCTGCGTTAGGAGAAGTTTGAAGCTTTGCACAAAGATCTAGGCTACCTTTCTTTTGGTGATTGATCTCTTTCCACATAGCTTGGCACTTCCTTAGACATGAGTGCGAGCTCCTTGTTCACTGCATCATTCTTATGTGGAATTTGTTGATATATTTTGGTAGTGATATGTATGAACACACTAGGACCAGTGCGGCACTTTTTTCCCTCTTTAGGAGGTTTTCTCCCTCGGATTGTATATACGCATATAACCCTAATTGGTCACTCATCTTTTGTACCTTTACTCGTTAATACATTGAGTACTTTGTGTTGTGCTCCAAGCTTCTTCTTCTTCCTTGTGATGTTTGTGTGCTTTCGTAGACCTCAAACTCTGACAGGTATAAAATTGGGCATTCATCCAGTTGTAAACCAGATTCCGTTTTGATATCATGCAAGAGTAAATACTCTTCTCCCTCAATAAGCACCATTGAAAACAATTATGTTTCCACCTCTAGGATAGTCCCTTCTACCTCCTTAGAGGTTGATGGTGGAGGTACTTCTTCCAAGTTCTTAACCACACCATTAGGATAAGTTCTTTTGAGCGCTTTTTTCTCTAATAGGAGATTCAAGGTTTTTATCATCAACAAAGCCACTTGCAAGAAGATGGGGGATGTCACTAGGAGGTAGATCTATTTCCCCATTCATAATCAAGGTTGTGGCAACAACTACATATAGCTGTTTTGCAACCCTCTTAGTTTTCCTATTTAAGTTTCTAATTAGTGGCATGGTCTCATCAACGAGGTGTCATGCTTCCTATGAAATTTCTTGAAGCCTCTTCAATCGCTTTGAAATGTCTGATCACCTTTGTGAATATAGATGAGAAGCTCACAAGGAGCCCATTTCCCATGATAGGGTGGTATGTTCATAGACAAATGTATTATATGAACATCCATATATTGAAGTAGCTCCTCCAAAGCATCTGTGTTCATTTGCAAGACACCATGGAGATCAAGAAGCTTGGAGAGAGGATCATAAAGGTCATGTCTTCCTTTATAATTTGAATCCTCCAAAAATTCTAGAAACTTTTGACATGCATTCTTGGGAGTTACAGAGTTTGAAGGAATAGCTCACAAACACACAAAGAACTGATCTATCACTCTTTACTTAGTTGCAAAAGTGAGAAATGAGAAGAAAAAAAAATCTACATTTATGATTTTTACGATTTTTAACTAATGGGACCCATGTTTTAACATAAGTGACTTTTCTAAATATTAAAACAGAAGTGATTTTTAGTTTAAATAAGTTGACATTTGACATCACAACAAAGAATGTTCTTACAAGCAAAATATTGAGAATGTATAGATACAAGTAGAATGTGTCCAAAATCATCTTGAAGCAAATGTGAAAATATTTTCATTGCAAATGTAGCTTTTTGCAAAGGTTTGACATTGTCTTTACATAAAATGATAAGAATGTGACAAAAAAGCTATGACAATGAAACTTCAGTCTCATCCACTCTCCAATCTGCAAGGACCTTGAATTTGTCTTCCAATCTCTTTAGAATCTATGGAGATTTCATGCTCGAGTGAAAGAATATGAAATTCATCGACAATAATGATACAATAATACATAAATAAATGGAATCCAACTCTTAACTTGTTCCCTCGTATTCAAATTTCAAAATCATGAAGATATTCATATCCCATGATAAGTAAGTGCTCTCTCAAGTTAGCGAAGTTCAAATGCTGATTAACTAAACCCATCTCCATATCATTGTTGGATAACTTTACATTAACTTCAAATGAAATTAAAGATCCTTCAGAGCTCCATAAAGGTGTCCACTCTCCAAGTTTACACATCTAATGGTCGTAGTAAAATCTAAGGTACAACATGGTGTTTTAAATTTTGAAACCACATACATCTTTCATGAATTTTGCAATGATATCTATCCTTTTTTGACAATCTGTCTACATAACCCCATTTTTTGCATTGTAAACCCTCTACTACCTAATATGTATTATCTTTACACTCAAACATTGCAAGAGTTTCTACAAAAGGAATGCCTTGAAATATGACCACAAAGCAATGGATTGGTAGAGGCCAATGTAGAACTATTGATCTAGACACTCATGTGAATTTGAGAGATTTATGTATAACCATTACCATATTATGCTAGAAAGATGCTATGGACCTAAAACTAGGTTGTGGCCACCCTAGACTAGGAAGATAATCAACTTTAAGAACCTCTGATAGGCTTCCATAATCATTTTTTGTAGATGGAACAATATATTTGTGTGTCTAAGAGAATATCTTGTCATGAATACATTTAGTAGGAGGTACATCTAGAAATAGTAATATCCTAATTTTTCATGTAACACTTGGAAAGTGCATGTAAGACTATGGAGTGGTTGCTCTTCCAATAAAGTAGAAGGAAATATGACTATAACAAAGAAAATCATACTAAGATCAATAAGTAAGACATTCGACACCATGAAGCATTGAAAATAGTATATAAATACTTACAATGGATTTGGTATCTAGTTCCGTTAGAGCTTTACAACTTCATGGTTGACACTGTGAAGACATAAGGTACAATAGTAACCATTTGACCATGTATTTGATGCCTAAAGCCTAAGAACTTAGCCTTCCAATAAAGATCCAAATTTCCACGATCTCTAAAACTATGAGGAAGAAATCCAAATGGTTTCATGTACACCATGAACCTTTGCAAAATTCATATGGTAGCCAACTTCCTTCCACTGTTTTAATGGTGGCATGTCATTGTGTGAACATCTTTTCATTGCCTATGAGTTTTGGAGGTTTACATGGGAGTCCAAGTTGTTGGAATTCCATTGGATGAGAAAGGTGGGAGAAGAAATAGAGATTCTCTCGTATGGTAAGGAGTGAATAGAGGGAAAAAATATGAATTTTTGGGCTTTGGGTATGAAAATGGGAGGCTAAGGAGGAGAAAGATTTTTTTTAGTTATTTTGAAAAAAAAATATTTTTTTGAGCTCAAATCTTGTAAAGATTTTAAATTCGAAGTCAAAACTAGCACTTTTGGTCTTGAGAATGGATAGACGGGGTCATTTAATGGTATTGTGATGAGTTTCATAACTTTAAAATTTTTAAACATTTTGGGTTGAGCTTGATTATGAGATTTCTTATCTTTCTAGACCACAACCCTAAACCTAGGGGATTCTTATCCCCTCTTCCCACTTCAACTTAGTACTTTATAGGGTATATACTATGGCCATTATCCTCTTCTGATTGATCCATCACTAGTCACTCCCTAATTTAAAAGGTGCATCCAAGGTTCAATTTCTTTCCTAATGATTTTCGTATGGTTTTAGAACTATGATAAGAAGGGTGTTGATGATGACCTAAAGAAAACGGAAATCTAATATGATACCAATTGTTGGAGTTCAAGGAATGCAAAAGCACATGAACAACACAAGGAAGAGGAAGAATCTTGGAGAAGAACACAACATGGAATAGATTACCAAGAGTTAAATGACACATAAGGGTTATATGGGTATATATGATCCAGGTTAGAAATCTCCTAAAGAGCGGAAAAAAGTTCCCTAGTAGTAATAAGTCTGTTCAAACACATGAGCACTAAAATATATCAACACTTAAATACTTGTAAGATACTCCACTTCCAAGGAACATTTACTTGAATTATGATGGGACTCAATGACTTCTTTGGAGTGGGGTTTAGAATCCTTGGTAGCATGTTCAATGAAGTGCTAAATATACCTTTGGTCTAAAGATTAGATGTCCCTATTCGAGAGTATAATCTCTAGACTTTGGGCCAACATGACAATGACCAAATGACCCTTGATTCTAGATCAATCTCACCGAGTCAAACACATGTGAAGATATGTTTTACAACATGGCGCCTTTTTTGGTTAATGAGCTATCTCTTTCCTATTCTTGTTTTGCTTCTCTATTTCTATTCAAGTGATCTTCTTCTTCTTTTTCCACCTTCTTTCACTTTCTAAGTTATTGAGTGCAGATATTCTTTTCATCCTCCCTCTATAAGTACCTCAAACTTCCCATCCCAATCGGAATTTATCCTTTAACAAAACTCTTTAGTTAGAGAAACATGATCGATATTTCACAATCCTTTTGCTTTTCTTTACCTCCACATGAGCTTCGGATTTAGTGTATTTGTATAGTCTTGAAGATTATGATGATGTGTTTCTTAATTCTATGGACATACTTGAAATCAATTATTCAATTCAATATTCCATCACATCAAATGAAAGTGGTAAAGGAAGATATTTTTATTGAAGAAAAATAATTTATAAAGAAGTTTTCATTCGAAAGAAGTAAGATTTTAATATGGCATTATGAAACAAATAGAAACTTTTTAATTATCAATGGCACAAATATGGTGCAAATCTTAATAGCTATTGTAAGCCTCTCTTGATGTAATCCATTTGTGTAGATCCTTCTTTTTTTTAGTGAAGTGCATATCTCTCATATTTCTTGGTAATTAGAAACTTCTTCCTTCTCGTTCATCTTCTTCTTCAACTCCTTCAAAATCACCCTCTTGCCTTCCTATTTTCATTGTTGCATCCATCACAAGTTGGATAATTCATCATCGTAGACTCAATCTTTTGAAGATCAGATCACCTTCCTTGCATATTGAGTAGCCTTACCTAAATCAAGTGTATTTAAATAATCTAAAAGGTGCTGAAATGTTTTTGACCCTCTGGTTGTCATTCTTAGATCCCTCAAATGTTGGTTCATTTGTACCAAATTTGGAGAAAATATGAACTCTCTCTAATTAGCTTAAAAAGATATGTATGGATCACTTTTAACCCTCCATATGAGAAACCCCCTCTTAAAAAATTAAAGAAAAATATATGATCCTTTTCTCACAACAACTGTAACTTGTAAAAAGATAGGTGCAATGGGCATGTCTCCTATACATCTGAATGAATATTTGAGAGAGTGATTCCAAAAACTTCTTTTTGGAGTACAATTGTGAGAAAATTACGTTACAAGTACATGTGAGGTACTTGATACATGAGCGGCACCTTAAATAAGACCCTAGAAAACCTTTTAGGAGGAAGCAAGTACAAATGAGGAGCTTCATGGTGTCCTGTTGCTGTTGGAAAGCAACATCTCACTTATTTGAAGACTACCAATAGCATTGTAAGAGAGCCGTATATGAGGACCATATCATAAGGGTCAGCATTGGAGAGAGGGAGGAGAGGGAACTGGGAAGAATATCTTTATGATTGTATCGTAGTTTCTTTGTCAAGGAAGTTCACTTGAAGCCTACTCTCTCAAGAATATCTTTATGATTGTATCATAGTTTCTTTATCAAGGAAGTTCACTTGAAGCCTACTCTTCCGAATAGCTTGAATTAATGGAAGGAACAATGATACAACTGAAGGTGGGCTAATACAACTGAAGGTGGGCTAGTACCCATGGGAAACCTTATATGCCATAAAGAAAAGATTAGACATATCATTGTAGTTGTTTCTTATTATTTACTCTACCTTTGTCTCATCTCTTGTTTGTCTTATACTATCTAGTTCCTTTCAACAATACTTACATGCTACTTCATCTCCACTTTGTTTTACTATTGTGTGAATCATAGTTAGTTATGTTTTTAAAGAGAAATTTTGACTGAAGCTTAATCACCCTTTGCTTCATTTGATTGAAAGAACAACTGTACAAATGAATCCACCTAGTACCCATGGGGCCCCTTATATGCCACAAAGTAGGGGTTAGACTACCCAATGGAAAATACTAAGAAGAACTATCCAAACGAGAGTCCAGCCCCCCTCTACTAGAGGACATGTGTGGGCCTAAGGCCAGTGTAATACCTTCGAGCAGTATTAAATTGTAACTAGTTACATGATGGGTCTTATTCATTTGACAATGAATTCACAAAAAGGAACACATTTAGCCCGACTTCAACTAAGCTTAGAGCACTTAATATCATTGTCTTGTCCTCCTATACCCATTAGTCACGTCAACCTGTTTTGTTACTCATCTTCTTTTTTTTTTTTTTAATTTTAATCAAGTATCTTTTAAAAAGAGATTGATATTCAGGAGTTCTTATTGTTAAGGAACGGGCTAGTATGTTTTATTTATCCTCCGGATCTTTTGTCTGTTCTTTTCATTATAGAACGGAACATACAACTGATGAGGAAACAGAAGACAACATACAAGACAGAATCGAATATGGTTCGTGTATCAATACATGGCTTTGCTCATGCATCTATATATGTGTCTGTACATGTATGCATGCAAAAATTGACATGCATATGTAAATTTGAACATTCGTAAGCACATAGATGCATACGTATGTAACTATGGATGTGTTGGTACATAGCCAACAGAGCTTCGAACATTTTTAGCTATGTCTCAAATAGAACACTGCAGAAATTGATGTTGCCACCTCTTAGATTGAGTTCACACAGGCTAGCGGCACACTTTGTGTGGTCAAGTGGAGATTTTTTATCGGTCTATGAAAAGACTTGAGTGTTCCGGGTCTACCAAAGAGTGAGATGACCTTCCCTCTCAGTATATTTTTATGCCGCTTTGACATTGAATTTTTATTGGTTCATTTTACTGGTTAGCCCATTACTTAATGTAGACGTATAATAATGTTAAAAGATACCATCGCTTTGTGTGAATTATAGAGAATGACATTTAGTATGACTCAGCAAAAGAGTGCCGCCCTCTCTGAACTCACCCTTAGGAAGGTGAACATTGAGATAGCAAAAACCGTGTACACACATGACACAATTCTTTTTTTAATAAAAGGAAGTTCGGCCTTAGCCTATTCTCCGGGAATCTAATTAAAATAGAGAAGAAAAGTTACAAGTGAATGGGACTAGTGCCCATGGGACCCCCCAAATCCTGCAATGCAGGGCGGAGTATGGCAAGCTAGAGGGCATTGCAAATGAGGCAAATAAATCTATCATCACCCTCATGTGGGACCCATTTGGATTTCAACTTGTTTTCGAGGAGATAAATACAGTGATGCTAAGATTATGGATAGTAACAACAACGTTGTTGGGATTGGCATAAGGAGGAACAACTTGTATGAGTTGTGTGCTCTTACAACCACTACAAACATGGGCACAAGTAAGCTATGGCATGAGAGATTCGGCCACATCGGATACCTTGTACTAAAGGAGATGCATCGTAGAGGTATGGTTGCACACCTACCATCGGTTGCAGAAATGAAGGAACCATGTGAAGCTTGCATGATGGGCAAGCAATAGAGGAAGGCATTTCCACAAGAAAGCAAGAAGAGGGCAAGCTATCCTCTAGAGTTGGTGCATGCTGACTTGTGCAGAAAAATACCTACAGAGGCCTTTGGCCGATCTTCCTACTTCATGTTACTTGTCGACGACTATAGCAGGAAGATGTGGGTGTACTTCCTTTGCGATAAGGCTCAAGCTTTTGGTAAGTTTAAAGAATGGCTTTAGCTTGTTGAAAGTGAAACAGGGAAGAAGATGAAGAGATTCAAGACAGATGGTGGTGGTGAGTTCACATCAATAGCGTTTGAAGATTTCTGCAAGAGTAAGGGAATCAAGCCCCAACTCACAGTGGCACATAGTGCTCAATAGAACGGTGTTGTAGAATGTCGCAATCGAACCATCATGGAGATGGCAAGGTGCATGTTGAAAGGAAAGGGTTTGCCTAATCAATTTTGGGTAGCGGCTGTCAACACTGCTGTCTACATCTTGAATCGAAGCTACACCAAGGCACTTGATGGAAAGACTCCACAAGAAGCCTTCACTAGTAAAAAGCCTTTTGTTTCCCATTTCAAAGTATTTGGAAGTGAATGTTATGTACATGTTCCAGATAGGGAGAGAAAAAGATTCAACCAAAAAGCATCAAATGTATCTTCCTAGGGTACAACAAAGATAAGAAGGCTTATAAGCTTTATGACCCTGAGGTTAAGACAATCATGGCGAGTCGTGATGTGGTGTTCAAGGAGGAGCAGCCACATGCAGTGGAGGAGGAAAAGAGAGCTTCCACTTTATCATCAGGCGAAGGGGCAAGCCACTATGAACTTGGCCCAAGAGCTATTCCTTCTACACAAGAGAAGGAAGCATCATCTTCAGATGATGAGTCTGTAAGTCACCAGCCTGCTGACACCCAAATGGAAAAGCCATTGCCACATTGGGTGAGGCAGCTCTATTATTCTACAAACCCCATCACACAATCACTAGAACAGGTTGCAGATGGACCGAGGCAATCATAGAGAATAGAGGAATAGAGACGGGCAAACGCCCATATTGTAAAAATAGCCTTGATGGCTGATCTCATTCAAGAAGAAGGAAAGGAACCAACCAATGTGGAAGAGGCACTCCATGATCCGAATTGGAGGGCTGCCATGCAAACAAAATACAAGAATATCATGAAGAATGAAACTTGGGAGCTAGTGAATCGACCTCCTAAGCATAAAGTCATTGGCACCAAGTGGGTCTAGAAGCTAAAGTACAAGGCTGATGGTACTCTAGAAAAGTATAAAGCAAGACTTGTTGCACAGGGCTACTCACAAGTTGAAGGCATTGACTTTTGTAAATCATTTGCCCCGACTGCAAGAATGACTACTATTTGAGTAGTACTAGCTGTGGCTGCACATAAGCATTGGCCAGTCTATCACATGGATGTCAAGGCAATGTTCCTGAATGGAGACCTCAAGGAGGAGGTATATGTGTCTCATCCACGAGGGTTTGAGGCTCTCGATTCAGAGAACAAGGTATATAAGCTGAAGAAGGCATTATATGGGATAAAACAAGCCCCTAGAGCATGGTACCAACGGATAGATAAGTATCTCTTGGATCCAGGTTTCAAAAGATGTGCTTCTGATGCTAACTTGTATGTTCTAAAGAGAGGAGGGAATACAATTGTGCTTGTACTCTATGTAGATGACCTTGTGATTACAAGAAATGATGATGCTCTTCCTCAACAAACAAAAGATGCCCTGAGTTCAAAATTTGAAATGATGGACTTGGGCTTAATGCATTATTGCTTAGGTCTTGAAGTTTGGCAGGAACTAGGGAAGATTTTCATCTCTCAATAAAAGTATGCAAGGCAGATATTGAAGGCATTCGACATGGAGGATTGCAAGGAAATTTCAACACCTGTGGAGGTCAACACAAAATTATCTATTGAAGATACTTCATCTCTAGTGGATATTGGAAGATACAGGAAATTAGTTGGAAGTCTCCTCTACTTGTGCAATAGCAGACCAGAAATCTCTTATGGTGTTGGAGTAGTAAGCAGGTTCTCTAATAAGCCTTGCCAAACTCATTGGAAGGCAAGCATGCAGATACTTAGGTATGTGAAAGGAACTACTGATTATGATATTCTTTATGAAGAAGGATCATCTCTAGTCGGATACTGTGACTCAGATTGGGCACGAGATATTGATACCTGAAAATCAAATTCTGGATATTGTTTTTCTTTAGGATCAAGGATTTTCTCCTGGATTAGTAAGAAGCAACTGACTGTAGCATTATCTTCTACTGAAGCTGAGTACAAAGGTGCACGCGTTGTAGCATGTGAAGCAGTATGGTTGAGGAGGATCCTATGGCACATAGGAATACAAGGACATGAAGCTACAGAGTTGAAGTGTGACAACCAAAGTTGCATGGCCATTGCTAAAAATCCTGTTTTCCATGCACGTACGAAGCACATAGAAATCGACTATTACTATGTACATGAGTCGATTGAGGACGGGTTCATGGAGATTATATATTGCCCTACTGAAGAAAATGGAGCAGACATCTTCACCAAGGCTCTTGGGAGAGAGCAACTTCTTTGACACTTTCCAAAGCTTGGGATTGGACCAAGGAGGTAGTTCACCATTGGGTGGACATTGAGGGGGGGTGTTAGATATGCTCAATACTTCACCCTCATGTGACCACAAATTATCCATGGCACTCTAAGTTGTAAATCCCCCATTATGAGGAGAAACCATTATGAGAGCCAGGACATTTGTGGAACCCTAACTTCCAAGTTAGATGAGGTCTAAGTGTGTCCGTTGATGGTTGTAGATGATCTTTGTGAGCCTAGCCATTAGGTTAGGTAGGGTATAAACTTCGAGGCCATTAGGTTGCCATTTAAGGTGAAAATAAAGGTCCTATGGCATCGCGCACTTTCCCCATAGAACCTTAATGGGGGGAGTGCAGAGGGAGGCTTGCCCCCTTCTACGGGGTCCGGGGGCCAATCCCCCCAGCCCGTAGGGTCAAAACGGTATGACCTCTAGTCATGGAGATATTGTCGGATCATATATTTTACCGACTATTTTGTATCTCCCGACTACGTTTATCTATACCGAACCACCTTGTAAAAGCTATATAAGCACGGCCCAGGTTGAGCTTTACACTGCATTGCGCACTAGTAAGCCCTTCACCTAGAGTCTGTCTAGATCACCATCTAAGCTCCACAGTGGGAGCGCATGGGTGGACACATCCATCATTGTAAGTGCATTACGCTTGGCAATCTGAGAATTTGAGTTCTCTATCTCTCAGTCTACCTCTATCTTTGTCTGCGTTTTTCTCTCAACTGTGTCTACAGGTCTATTCCATTGTGCTATTATTTTCTTAGAAAGCATCTTCATGTATAAGTGTATTATTTTCTTAGAAAGCATCTTCATGTATAAGTGTATATGTGCATATCAATAAGTTTGAGTATGCCAATTAATGAAAATAACACAACTCAAATGATATACAAAGAATGGAAATTGTACTTACAATAGTTAACCATATTTTTTGCTTGGTTAACTTCTTGAATAACCTACAATAGGGAGAGAGAGAGAGAGAGAGGGAGAAGGAGAGATAATTCAAAGAGAGAAAGAGGTAGAAAGGAGAGAAACAGAGAGAGAGAGACAGAGAGAGAGAGAATAAGATAGAGATTAGACAAAACAACAATTCAGCAAGTGATTGTTTCAGCTCATAAGTGCAGCACAATTATGAATGTTCGAGAGCTCTTTGATCAGATGCATGTAGATGCCGATCAAAGAGCCTCCAATGTTTTTATTTTTTTCATCAAAAAACCATCGTGTAACCGATGGTATTCCTCTCTAGATAGCATCGCATAAGCGATTCTAATTAGCGTCATTTATGCGATGTAGCTAATTAGTGTCACTTATGCGATGCTTTTTTATGTCATCGCTTTAGCAATGCTCAATGTAGGCATTGCAATGCCCCTCGCTCCACACGTCAATAAGAACATCAAAGTTTTCATCGTTTAACCAGCATTGTGTGCTCGACTCTTGTTGGGATAATGTATGCAATTATTGTTGGAAGAGATGGATGGATACCTCAAGGAAGTGAGGTGGTATTACTAAAACCTACTTTGTACATGCCCTAAATCACTTCAGCTTTTGATAGTAGGCTCTTTTATCTTGCAAATGACACCAAGAAACTACCTTTGTACTTTGGAGTGGATGCCTGAAACAATTGAATCAAGACAAACAACTTCACAAATAGCTAGTTTCACAAAACTTGCTATTTTGGTTCTCACACCTGCAGGTTATTTTGCTCAGCGTTCACAATACAGTAACAATTGATACAAATCCTTTTGAGGGAATTTATCTGGCTTAGATAGCTAATGATTACAAGTGGAGTCATCTAAAATGATGAACTATACTTTGAAAAATTAATTTAGCAATCCAAAGCTTACCCCTGACTTTTTAGGGATTAAATAGTAGATGAATAGTGAGCAATTCGATGGCAATTTCTCCAAAATTGCTAAACCAAATACTTTGAAACTATAAGAGCATAAAATAAACTTCGATCTAGTTCCAACAAGCTATAGATCATGCAAAATGATTGAGAAATCATTGAGATATGATGGGACAAAGTTCACTGTTCTGAGTAGTCATAACAAAGAAATAAACAGAGATGTACAATGAAGTATATATATTATAGCACATGATTATACAAGATCATTGGCATTGAACTCATGCACAATGATGGTGGGATGAGTAAGCTATGGTTTAAGCTACTCAAGCTCTACATTTGGTCAAAGGAGAAGCTCTCAATGAGGCCACACGACATTGAGTTTTTTAGAGTCATTTATATAAGTTGTTCTCTTAGGTTTGATTTGAAATTCAAACTTGGCTCCATCTAAAAGTGACTCCTATGATTGAGGAGTCATTTTCTCTTGAAAACTTGTAGCTAGTGTTGTTCCCAAGTCCACAAAATTTAGGCTTTTACAAGATCCTTCATGGATTTAATCTTTTGCAAATGGTAAATGATCAAAAGATTACAAGCTAGGATTCAAATGATCCATCAAGTGATTTCTCATAACGTTTTCCATGCTAAGCCAAATGTGAAGGTTTGGACTTTTGCACCAACAGCTCCCCCTCAAGCCAAACATCTTGGCTTATATAGCTTCATCAATCCTCTTGAATATCTTGCAATCCAATCATGGTTTTAAACTTGTAAAGCTTAGTACCATCACGTGCTTTGGTTAACAAATCTGCACATTGCATGTTTATGGATACATATGGAAGTCGAATCTCTTTGCTTAATAGCTTCTCTCTAACATTGTGATAGTGTACTTCTATATTCTTGGTTCTTGCATGGCATATGGGATTGGCTACAAGATGCAAAGGACTTTTGTTATCACCAAAGATCATAGGTGAATGAGTATGAAGTCCCAAATCTGAGTAGAACAATCTAATACACATAGCTTCTTGTGTAGCATTTGCTAATCCCCTGTATTCAGCCTCTGTTGAAGATAGAGCAATAGTTGGTTGCTTCTTAGAAGGTGAGATGGGCTTATCACCTGCAAAAGATAAATATCCAGAAGTACTTCTTCTATCATCCTTACATCCTGCCCAACATGCATCTAAGAATAACTTAGTGTCCAAATCTGATGTGTATGGGAATTAAAGACCTTGATTTTGAGTACCTTTGAGATACTTCAAAATTATTTAAGCAACCTCCAAGTGAGGTGCTCTGGGTTTATGCATGAATTGGCTTAGAACACTTACTCCATAACATATGGCAATCCTTGTTAATGTTGCATAGTTTAGACTCCAACTATGCTTTGATAACCTGCAATATCTTCAAGCAGATCACCTTCATCAGCACTGAATTTATGATTTACCTTCATAGGGGTGCTAGCTACTTTTGCATTCTCCAAGTGGAACTTCTTCAACTTTTCCTGTACATATTTCCTTTGAGTGATGTAAATTCTAGAGTTAGTGTATACTAACTCAAGTCCAACAAAATACTTCAAAAACCCTAGGTCACTGATTTTGAACTCCTACATCATCTAACTTTTGATTTTTTGATGCCATTGGCATCACTACTTGTAAGAATGATGTCATCAACATACACACATAAATATATCATTTTTGAATTACTCCTCTTGACAAACATAGAAGAATCTACCTTGCTCATCATGAATCCTTGATCTTGAAGGTAGGTTGTTAACCTATGGTTCCATGCCCTAGGTGCCTACTTCAAACCATAAAGATCTTTCTTTAGTTTGCATACATGATTTACCTTGATTGGGTCTTTATATCCAGGAGGTTGAGCCATGTAACCCTCCTATGAAATCTAGCCATTGAGAAAAGCATTTTCACATCCAATTGATACATATTCCAATTTCTAGATGCAGCCACACTTACCAAGACTCTCATGGTTGGCATTTTAGCCACTAGTGAAAATGTCTCTTCATAATCTACTCCTTGGGTTTGTGCAAAACCCTTAGCAACAAGCCTAGCTTTATAACTGTTTATGGACCCATCTGAGTTCCTCTTGATTTTGTAAATCCATCTAGAACCAATTACCTTCATTCATGCCTTCTTGCATACTACCTCCCAAGTGTCATTCTCTTGGGGTGCTTCTATTTCTTCATCCATAGCTTCCTTCCATTATGCTTTGGTATTTGCTTCTTCATGTGAAGAAGGTTCTTCAAGTGATAAATCCTTAGCAAGATAAATGGAGTGCTTAGTAACTAATGGAGTATCATACCCTTATTTGATTGGCTTCTTACTCTCCCATTGTGATCTCCTTAGAGCTTGGTTGGATGATTCAGGCATATCTTCCAACCTCTTCGTCTTTGCCTTTTCTTTTGATTTCCATGCTTTGAACTCTTCCAAGTTGATGGTGTCCTCATCATCTGATTTGATGTCTTCAATTGTGCTTGGCTCCTCCTTGGTGAGGCTTGGAAATTCTTCTTCCAAATCATATGGAAATTTGACCTTCCTCCATTAACTTTCAAACCAAGAATCATTCTCATCAAACACAACATCTCTACTGACCATAAATCCTTTGTTGGTTGGATTATAAAACCTGTATCCTTTCTCATTTAAATTGTATCCTATGAAGATGCATTTCTCTACCTTAGGGTCTAAATTACCTTTGATTTGAGATGGAACATGCACATAAGCAACCTACCATGCCATGACCCATATGGGGTCATCCCATGAAGGGATTTAGACCTGTTAATAAGATAAGTGGCAGTAGAAACACTCTCTGCCCACAAATAACTAGAAAATCTCTTTTCATTGAGCATGGACCTTGCGACTTCAACAATAGCTCTGTTTCTCCTCTCTGCTACACCATTGAGTTCGAGTGTATACCTTGTAGTGACTTCCCTTTTAATGCATGTCTCATGCAAGTAGGCATCAAATTAAGAAGAGAAGTATCTTCCTCCACCATCAGATCTGAGACTTTTCAAAGTCCTACCTATTTGGCTTTCAACAAGAGCAACATACTTCTTAAAGAAATTAAAAACTTCATCCTTGTGCTTCATGAAAAACAGAATGGGTCCACTTGCCACAATCATCTATGAAAGGCACATAATATCTTGAGCCTAATATAGATGGATCCTTACTAGGACTCCACACATCCGAGTGCACTAGAACCAAAAGATTTTGGTACATATATTCCTTCCTATTGAAAGGTTTTCTATGAGCTTTGCTAAATTGAAAAGATTCACACTTATAAATCATGAGTTGCCTTGTGATATTAGGCAAACCAAGTACACTTTGGTCCTTGCAAATTTGTTTGAGTGTCCTCTCACCAATGTGAGCAAGCCTTTTGTGCCATATCTCCAACTCTGTGAGAGTTTGAGATCCATAACTAAATAAGGCTATGTTCTTTGTATCTTCCACTTCAAAAGTGAAAAGCCTTCTTGTCTTTTCTCCTTTGGCAATCCTTCTAAAGCCTTGCCTTGGTTCTTCAACATATGCTCCAAATCTGTTGAATCTAACCTACAATCCTTTTTCAACAATCTGCCCAACACTTATTAAATTTTTGGTAATTGTAGGGACATACAATTGCTTAAGAGGTTCATATTCCCATCTCATGTCTTCACATTACCTATCTTCTCCACTGAGTGCTTTGTATCATTTCTTGTTTTCACTTCATGTTTGTTGTGAGGATCTTCCAATTCAAAAAGTAAAGACAAATTCCTTGCTACATGATTTGAGCATTCTCAATCAATGTAAAAGATGTGATCATCATCCTTACCCTTCTTCACTAATAGATTCATAATGAATAATGAATCTTCTTGACTTTTGATCCTCTGCATAGTTATTGTAATATGTTCTTCCTTTATGGCCACTTTGATAGTTGTTGTTGTTGTATTTATTGTTGTAGTTGTGGTAGCCTCCATTGTATCTACCTCTACTTGATCCATAACCACCTCTATTGAATCCTCTTCCTCTTGAGTTCCTTGGGTTCCTAAAACATTCTTCAATAGTATGATTAGATAAGCCACAAATATTGCAAGGTTGAGATGATTGGAATCTCCCCCTACCTTGATTTGCACCTTTGCCTCTTCCTGTAGCTCTTCCTCTACCTCCAAAGTTTGCTTGGAAAGAGCTACCTTCATCTTCATTCTTCTTATTATTTGACTTGTCCTTGACCTTAGCTTTATCAGAATATAAGGTAGAAGTTTGATTACCTCTCGAGGACTCACCACCTTTGCTAATCATTTCTTCATGAGTGAAGAGTTGGCCCATGAGTGTGTTGAGGTAGGTATGCATATCCATGTACAAATCCATGGTTGTTGTGAAGGACTCCCACTTGTCATCTGCTTCGATTCAGTTTATGATTTGTCTAGTAATTTGTTCCTCTTCAAATACCTCTTCAATGCTTCCAACTTGATTTTAAATCTCCTTCATTTTTATGACATAATCAATCACACTTTGCTTGGGAAAGAAAATGAGAGATTGAATTTAGAATATAGGACCTTGCAAGTGCATCCTTTGAATACCAATTTGAAATTCTTTCCTCTTCTTCATGTGATGGTTGCCCTTTGTTCCTCATGGTTGGCGTAGTGTCATCTCTATATGTGTATCCCAATGGGCAAAGTTCGAGCCCTGATGGCCTCACCAATGAGTTTTTCAAGTCCTTCAAACATGTGGTGGCCACCCCACTGCGTCTGGTTTGGCAAGAGGCTCTCTCCTTCGGCGCCCCCCCTGAGTGTCTTAATAATCGCATCATCAAGTTAATCCACAAAAGGGGAGATAAGAACAAAATTGAAAACTGGCGTCCGATTACAATGCTCCAAACAGGATACAAGATATTTGAAAAAGTTATCGCCAATAGAATCTCTTGTCATTTAAAGTCATGGCTTTATGAGGACCAGAAAGGTTTTATCAAAGGTAGATCTATACTTGAAGCAATTGTCGATATTTGGGAAGGCCTTGCGTTTGCTGATGAGTCTGCACAAGATCTAGTTTTTCATTAAGATCGACTTCGACAAAGCGTATGACAGATTGGAATGGGACTTTATTCTTCAATCATTAAAAGACCTTGGTTGCAGCCTGTTGGCAGCAGTCAGGGAACCGAAGGAGCCACAAGACGAAGAGAGTCAGAGCGAAGGGACAGCACAAGCAGACATGGCAGTCAAAGAAGATCTGGCAAGTAGGCCATCTAATTTTTCAAGACATCAAGGAGTTGAGCACACAAGAAGAAAGAGCAAGTAGGGAGCTCAAAGAGGTGTATGACAAATCAATAGAGAAAACCCTACACAAATAGTGATTTTCATCACTAAAAACCATTGTAAATATCATTTCGTATTTTTGTAGCTCCATTTTGTGCAAGCCAAGGAGTCCTTGAGCTTGAGGAGCTTTAGAAGTATCTACCTGCCAATATTCATATTTTTTAGATCTCGTTTGAGCCCTCTAATAAGCCCTGGAACCTAATTTTTAACTAGGCCGGACACTAGGTCTGAACAGGGCCAAAGCTAGTCAAAAACTATAAAAGGAGCTAGAGAGCTCATTTTTGAGGGTAGATTGTAATTGAAACGAGCTTGTAAAAGCTTTTTGAAAGTAATCTAAGAACTCCATTGCTTCTCACTCTTTGTCTTGCCGTGTGTGCGCGTGTGTGTGTATGTGTGTGCATGTTGGTGTGCTTCTCACTCACGCACTTGTGCTTCCATTTGCTCGAGGTCTTCATACCATCCTCACGTCTTCCCGGATTGACATTAAAGGAGGTGCTACTCATCACTGAGCTACACCAAATTTTGGCGCCGTTGTCGGGGATCGAGCTTTGAGGACGAGCGTGTGATGGTAAGACGTAGAGTTGATGCGTTGGAGTTGTAGGTATTTTCTTCACTTTCATCTATTTTCTTGTTTTTTCTTCACCACCTTCATCACCATCATCATCATCACCATCTCCCACCTCCATCTCCATCATCGCGAAAATTTTTGTTTTTTGATCATATCACCATCTCCACCTCATTTCCCTCATTTCACTTGTGAGAGAGAGCGAGAGAGCGAAATTGTGTGTGCTGTTTTTGCATGTTTTCTGAGATGTATTGCAGGTACAGGTCGCATCATCGTCCCCAGCACTCTGCGCAGGTACGGAATTTGAAGTAACTGTCTGTGTGTCGCCGGGTTCTGTCAATCGCGACCGACAGAAAAGTTGATCTATTTGCTAAACAAAGTGCATATCCATGACCTACAGGCCTAGAGCTTCCCAAAAATGTGTTTAGTTTTTTGAAATTCCACAGATTTCTGTCAATCGCGATCGACACGTCAATCGCGATCGACAAACCACGACGGACAGACCTGTCAATCGCGATCGACACGTCAATCGCGATCGACACGTCAATCGCGATCGACAGCCCATGACGGCTCTGTCAATCGCAACCGACAGAGTCAACGACCGATTGACCACGACCGACGGAGCCTACGCGTGACACGTGTCAATCGCGATCGAGTCATCAATCGCGACCGACACAGTCAACGATTGTTTGACCACGACGGACAGACCCTCGCGACGGACCTGTCAATCGCGATCGACACATCAATCGCGATCGACAGAGTCAACGATTGTTTGACCACGACGGACAGCCCTCGCGACCGACCTGTCAATCGCGATCGACTCATCAATCGCGACCGACAGAGTCAACGACCCTTTGACCACGACTGATTGACTTTTCGAGACACCTGTCAATCGCGATCGACACATCAATCACGACTGACAGCCACGACGGACCTGTCAATCGCGATCGACACGTCAATCGTGATTGACCTGTCAATCGCGACCGTCAGACTTTGCGAACACGTTAGAAGGGCAAATTAGGTCAAATTTTTTGGGAAAAAATAGTGGTCTCAATTTTGGCCAAGTGTGGGGCAAACACTAGGGTATAGTATTGCATCGCGAGGCCGTGCCACAAGCAACTTGAGAATTCCTGTTTACCTGTTAGCCTGTTTTGAATCCTGTTTTAACTCCAAAACCCTGAACGGTCATAACTTTTTCATACGAAATCCATTTTTTGAGCTCTAGGGCTTGTCAGAAAGCTCGTGGCTTGATTTTCAGATAGGGTATTTTGAAGTTGACCATACCCAGGGGGAACAAAATTCAGGGATCCCTAAAATTATTTTCCAAAAAGTCATAGTGCAAATTGGTGAAGTGTCACATGAATGAAAGTGATTGGTTCTGTCTTTTGAACTTGAGTCTTGAGCTAATCTTGGGCCTTTTACAGGTCCTTTGAGAGCATCGAAGGGTGCACAAAGCAAGAGTAAGTGCAGGCTTGGGAACACGCGTCCTGGGCACACCAGGGCAACAACTCAAGGAAAGGAACTCAAGGTTGGAAAACCCGCAACACACTCTGTCAATTCTTAGTTTAGGCTAAGTGCGGGTAGTGTTAGAAGTAATTCCAGGCAACGATAGGCACGAGATACATCAAAGACTATCTAAGAAATCAAGTTCAAGTCAAGAGATAACCTGTGTGTGTGAACGGCAACCTTAAAGGAAAAGAACCTAACGTGAAACGACCAAACTAAAAGTGCGAACTTAAACTCAAGTATTCCTAACGACGTGGTATCAGACAAGAGTATAAAACACGGTAATCAACATAAAAAAGGGAATTAAGTACTTGATACAAAGGACTCAGAAACGTGGTTGTACCTGGGACAAATTCGGTTAATCAGTTAGGCATATGAACCTTAGATCAGGACGACACCTAGTAAGAGAGAGACAAAGCCTTAGGTCTTCAGAGGCTAGTGTCAATCATACTGCGAGGTCTTGGGCCCAGCAGTTGAGTCACCACTCGCATTACCCTAGCTCTAATACCAGTGAATCAGAGATGTCTCAAGGTATGGAGAGACCTACGGGAATTTCAGGAGTGCCTTACTTGCACAGGGTAGAAGGCCCTTACAAAACACAGTTGGAATACCTTAGGACCAACCGATTAGGTGCCAGCATCTATGAGGACGGCCTAGGAAGATCTCTGGTACAGATTAAGAATCCTGATCAGTCCATTGGATTAGAGCACCCAGCTGTCAAGTTTGAAAATGGAGCATACTTGGACAAAGAAGGAACCACATACGTAGTCACCAGTCACCCAGATAGGACAGACGAATTTGGAAATGTAATCCCCGAAGCAGACTTAGGTGACCTGGAGCAAGGAAACATGGGTGTAGAACCTAGAACCCCTCGAGGTAAATCGGTTCTCACTAGGATTATCACACCAGAGTGGATTCCCCAAGATAATAAGTGCATAGATCTTCTTCTGAACCGAGAAACTGAAGAAGCCTTTTGGAGATATAAATCTGATCGGCCATTTGATATAGGAACAATCATGATCTATGAGTTTAAGGATCCTGATAGCCTAGGCAGAGTGACCTACTTAGATCACACCTCAGAGAGGATCTTTGTGGTGACAGAAAATGATAGGCATGCTTACACTTGGAAAGGTGAAATTATTTTCCCCCAACCAAGATCGAATGTGTCCTATGGTCACCCTGGAGCTGGAACATCCCAAGCTCATGGAATGCACAGAGACAGAAGTAGAGATAGACCAGAAGTAAGCTTTGCCAACCCAGTGGGCAGAGAAAGAACGAGGACGGAAACAAATAGAGTAGAACCTGAGATACTTAGAGCTCACAGGAATCAAAGAAATGCGGATGAGTTCCCTCTACCGCGACCTAGAGAGCACACAAGGACTTTGAGACCGACTCAGCTAGTTAAGTCCATGAAGAACTACTTCGATGGCACTGGAGATCCATACGATCATGTGGCTGAGTTTAGGCAAGTCCTGAGAGCTGAACAAGTAGAGGATCTATTCACTCAGTGCAATGCCTTTGGTCTGACCCTTAGGAACACTGCCCTAACATGGTTTCAGCCGCTAAACGAGAGGCAGTTCAGGAGCATAGACCAACTCCTAGAGGCTTTCATTATTGAATTCTCTAAGAGTGGCATCAGACATAATACCTCCTCGCTGATTCATAGCTTCAAGCAAATCCCTCAAGAGACCGTGAGACTGGCAGGACGAAGATTTAGGCAATATCTTGAAAGATGCCCTGTCCCTGAGCTACCCACGCCAGCTAAGCAAGTGGCTTTATTCTTGGATGGATTGCTAAGTACCAAATTAAGATCATATGTGTACTTGAAAGACCCT
Source organism: Ceratopteris richardii (assembly GCA_020310875.1). NCBI lineage: Eukaryota > Viridiplantae > Streptophyta > Polypodiopsida > Polypodiales > Pteridaceae > Ceratopteris > Ceratopteris richardii. Next base: position 153,054,434 of record CM035421.1, on the reverse strand, counting down.
AGGACCATAGAAGAGTGTGTACGCATGTGCATTGACATTGAGGATAACCTAGGGGAGGAGTTAGAGCTTGCCAAGATATACAAAGATTCTGATGGTGCCTCTAGCCTCTCTTCCACGCAATCCACATCAATTGAGGAACTTGCAGAGAAAGTGGCTCAGAAATTAGGTGTCTCTAGCAAACAAATTCTGAGATTTGCCCCTGTGAAGAGATGCTACACATGTGGTGGCGACCACATGGCAAATGTATGTCCCATTATGGCTCAACCCCAAGTGAATCCTAGTAGCCAGTACTGCACTATAGAAGGAAGATACACAAATCACACAGCACAAGACTGCCCATACAACAAGCAAGCTGTTAGGCAAACCTACCCTCAGACATACCCTCAACAAGGCAGATACCAGAACCAATACCAACCACAACAGTATGCTAGGCCTCACCAAACCTACCAACCACAATACCAAGCCCAGCAAAGGCCTCAGCCTGTGTTAGCCCAACAACCTCCAACTCCATCCAACTTAATCCCTGTAAAGTATGCAGCTGCAGAAGAAAACCTAAACAGAGCTATAGTCCCCATAACACCTTTGCTTTCAGAAAGTGATCCCAGTGACCATAGCTTCGATTCTATGCATGTTGAGAGTCCCCAGGCTTACTTCATGCAGTCTCCTGAACATGGTGAGTCTTACTATAGTGAAGAGCCAAATGAACCTAGTTGGGAATCAGATTACACAAATGTCATGTACGCAAACCCCAACCCTAGACCCCAACCTAGGCAGGTAAGACCCCCATTCCCTAGAGGACCATGTTACAGATGTCAAGGAGATCATCTCATTCGTGACTATCCCTTGCCTCCACCTACCCAACCCCAGTCAGTAACGATCCAAGGCTATTGTCAGGAGTGTGGAAAGGAGCATCTCTTACGGGATTGTCCTAAGAATCCCAACAATATGCCAAAAATCACTCCTATAAACGTTATTGGGTTAGTTGTAGACTCCACAGGGAGTGTGACTTCCACTGTGCCAGTACAAGTGGTCACAAGAGCTCAAGCATTGTAGCAAAACCAAGCTGTGGATCAGGGAAAGAGCCCAGAAGTTAGTGAAACGGAGAGCATACCCAAGAAGAGAACTAGAGCCTGGAGAGATAGTCGGGAAGGAATGAAAAGACAATGGGCTAAAAAGATGAGTGAACTTGAGGAAAGCATAAGAGAAACCAAAGCCAAGATAACTGAACTCACATCTCAAACTCCCTCTCACACTACCCCACCACCACCATTCCCATCGCCATCCGACCCGCCACCTTCCAACCCACCTCATACAATTCCACCACCCCCTAGAGCAGGATCAGTATTAGCTGACCCCACTCCTAAAGACATAGACATGATGCTTAAAGCATATCAGGCCAGAATCCAAGAAGGGCCAAATGTAACGGATCATGACAAGTGCTACCCTAGAGCTGACCTAGAGATAGAAAGAACCAAGCTGTGCGCGAAAATGGTTGCATTGGCTCAGACTATGTTTGAAGCTAGTCACCTTTTCAATTACTCGGGCTCAGCCAAGACGCAATTACACTTGGATGGACTTCTAGAGAAGTTAGAGGGTATAATTGCAAGATCTTCCAAAGAAGAAAAAAATCAAGAGAGAGGTAAAGCAAGCAAAAACATGACCCATCCCCCATCAAAAGCCTATATGCCCAATTCCACGGAACCAGACAACCCTTCCTCCTTAGAAAGAATAGAGAATCTACTGGCACAATCACAAAAGGAACGCGCCCCTCAACACCATAACAAGGCTAGTGAAAGAGCAGGTCTTCCTACCCAGAGAGCCTATGTGCCTGAAGCCTATGTGCCTAACTCTACGGAGCCAGACACATCATCTTCTATGAATCGATTCACACCAGAATTCCTACGAGAGATTCAAGAAGACAAATGGGCTAAAGAGAGTGAAGTCCCTCCTCCTATTGAACTTGTGGACGATGCACATGACCAATTCCCACAAGATATCCCATCCATTTATGGGGAGCAGGAGAGCACCCAATCTCAAGAAAGATTAGACTTCGAGTCTAATTCTTTACAAGAACTACCCCACTTCACAGGCCCATGGGAAGCAAAGTCCACTTGTATGAGAGCACCCACAGTCATGGTAAGAAACGAAGATTCGGTCATACCTAGGAACACAGAGATAGTGAAGAACACTAAAGTGCAGTGCAATCTCAAGTTAGAAGAGCTACTCAAGGTTAGACCTGAATTATGGAAACATGTCGCCAAACAAGTACCAGAGATTGCAAAACCTCGTTCCCAGGTAGGATCCCAAAGGACAGTGCCAGAAATACCCTTGGATAAGATAGGAGATATGTGTGAAGGTGAAGAAGGGAACACCTATCTTCCCATTACCTACCAGGAGTACACTACCAAGGCAATTTTGGACTCAGGTGCAGGAGTTGCAATTGCCACCACTTCCCTATGGAAGCGTTGGGGCAAGCCAGCACTCAGGCCAACGAGAATGAAATTGCAGATGGCCGATGGTCACATAGAGAGACCCTTAGGATTGCTAGAAGGAATAACTCTCACCACTTGTGGTGTCGAGTTCGAGCATACCTTTGCCATATGTGACTTCAGCAAGAACCATGCCTATGAAATGATCTTGGGACGACCTTTTATGCGACAGTTGCAAGTGGTACAGGATTGGGGAACCAATTCTTTGTACCTGCAACACTTAGGTGTTACGACCAAAGTCAATCTTAAGGATTACTCTCATAGAGATGTCCCTCCTATCCAATGGAACCCCATCCATAGAGCCAAAGATGATACGGAATCGGTGCAGTCCATGGGATCAGGATCCTCATGGATGCATGAAGACACCCACTTATGGATGTGCAAAGTAGCAGTAGAAGAAGAGAAGAGAGAGAAGGCCAGAGATATAGGTGCAAACGAAACACATAGACCCATTCAAGACCCAGCCTATGCACCTGTAGTCTTTCCTGATGAAGAATTCGAACCCCATGGCTGGGCAGAAATCCTAGCAACAATGGATGTAGCCATCAATGAGGAACAATGGACGCCTCACTGTGATGAGGATGGCTATGACATTTCAGTCTTCTCCATAGAGCCAATCATGGGAGAGGCAGTTCTAGAAGAATGCGAACCTAGCCCTGATGCATTTGAGGATGCAAGTGACTCCGATCTAGAGTCAATCATTATGGACCCACCATTTGCATCAGATGAAGAATACTTCCATGAAGTAGAATTTCAACCCCAGAGGCATGGAGAGCTTACAAATGATGTAAGATTAGCAACACATGTGACCCCGAAGGACGAAGGAAAGAAACGAAAGAAGAGAGAAATCACACCAGAAGAGGAAGAATCTTTGTTTGAGGTCCCGGAAAATTTTAAGAAGTATGAGATAGACGACAGGAGAGTCATGATAAGAATGCCTAAACGAGAGGCACAATCAGGAGAGGCCTATGATAACAAAGAAACCACGAAGAAAGTGGTTGTAGCCATCGAAGAAGGAGAAGAAAGATGCACTTACATCGGACATGACCTGACGGACGAAGAAGAGCAAGAATTGATAGCCTTGCTAAGAGAATACAGAGATGTGTTCGCTTGGAGTTACAAGGATTTGAAGGGTGTTGATCCAGACATATGCTCACACACTATTCCCATGACCTCAGATGCTAAACCCTCCAAGCAAAAGCCATACACATACAATGACAACTATGCGGCCAAGATCAAGGAAGAGATAGATAGACTAGTTGAAGCTGGATTTATCTATGAAATTGAGCACACTGAATGGGTATCCCCCATTGTGGTGGTGCCCAAGAAGAACGGAAAATTGAGTGTATGCATTAACTTGAAGAAGGTCAATGCAGCCACAATTTGAGATAACTATCCGCTTCCCATCACAGAACATCTCTTAGAAAGAGTAGCAGGTAAGGAAGTGTACAGCTTCCTCGATGGATTTTCTGGCTACAATCAAGTAGCCATAGCTCCAGAAGATCAGCATAAGACAACTTTTGCCACAGAGTGGGGTATATTTGCCTTTCGTGTAATGCCATTTGGGCTTACCAATGCACCAGCGACCTTCCAAAGACTAATGTGCCATGTATTTAAAGAATTCCTGAGGAAAAACTTAGAAGTCTATATTGATGACCTTTGTGCTCATTCCAACATCAGACAAACTCACATTCCCGAACTCAGACAAATCTTTGACAAATGTAGAGAATATCAAGTATGCCTGAACCCCGAAAAGTGCGTTTTCATGGTCAGGCAAGGCAAGATTCTAGGGCACATAGTGTCAAAGAATGGCATATCCACTGATGAAGAGAAAGTGAGAGCCATCGCAGAACTACCTAGGCCAAAGAATGTCAAAGAAGTACAAGCTTTCATGGGACATTGTGGTTACTACCGTCGGTTCATTCACATGTATGCCGTCATTGCAAAGCCCATGTACGGACTTCTGACTAATTTTGAGTGGACTGATGAATGTGAGAACTCCTTCCAGGAGCTTAAACGAAGATTATGTTCAGCACCAATACTAACCACACCAGATTGGAACAAGCCATTCCATGTTCATGTGGATGCATCCAATTATGCTATTGGATGTGTACTCGCACAACCTACTGGTGAAGGTAATATGGATCTTCCAATTGCCTACGCTAGTAGACAATTGAATGCAGCTGAACGAAATTATACCACTACAGAGAGAGAAGGCTTAGGCATGGTATATGCAGTCAAGAAATTTAGACACTATTTGCTTGCAAATAAGTTTAAATTTTTTACTGATCACCAAGCATTGTTATATCTCGTGAACAAGCCATGTAATACAGGAAGATTAGTAAGATGGTTTCTCTTACTAATGGAATATGATTTCGAGGTTGTGGTAAGGAAAGGAAGGACTCATTTGAGAGTTGATCATCTTTCTAGGCTCACATCTGGAGAAGCCCCACAAGGAGTATCAGATGACCTTCCTGATGCTTACTTGTTTAACTTGGAAGTGGTACCGCAGTGGGCTAAGCCATTAGTGCTAGTGTTGACGTACGGACCTAACCACCCAGTAATAGCCACACAGGATAGAGAGGTAGTAAAAGCCCAAAAGTATCACATCATGGCAGGAAGTATGTACAAGCACACAGATCAAGGGATCTTGGCTTGTTGTGTAGAAGAGGACGAGTATGCGAAGTGGTTGCAATTAGCACATGTAGGTGCATTAGAGCAACACTACTCAAAACAACGAACCCTACAGACACTAAGGAGACTCGGAGTGCATTGGCCAACTATGGAAGCAGATGTCCAAAAGTTGTGCAAGGAATGCCCAATCTGTTGCACTAAACCACCGGTGGAACATGCCACTCTTTATCAAGTGTCCATAGTGCCGGATTGGAGTGAACCTCTAGTATCCTTCCTGATTCCCTCCAGACATGACTCTGGCTAGGAAAAGGAGTTTAGAACAAGAAGCCCAGGATTACTCACTCATTGGTGATAATCTATACAAGCGTGGTAAAGATGGTTACCTGAGACTATGTGTCCATGAGAGTGAGTATCTCAAGATCTTGGACACTGCTCACCAAGGTGTAGCAGGAGGACACTTTGGACCAGATCGGGTGATCAAGGCAATACTATTTGCGGGCTTCTGGTGGCCTACCCTTCACATGGACGCACATACCTATGTGAAACGGTGTGATGTCTGTCAGCGAACCCAGTATCCTATACGTAAAGATGAGATGCCACTGAAACCTATGATGGGTGGACGTGCATTCTCTAAGTGGGGAATAGACTTCGTAGGTCCTATTAATCCCCCAGCTAAGGGTTCCCATGCAGAATATATCATTGTTGCAACAGACTATCTAACTAAGTGGGTGGAGGTAAAAGCCACAACGAAGAACGATGCTCAAACAACTGCTAAATTCTTGTTTGAAAATGTATTCACAAGATATGGGCTACCTATAGAGCTTGTAAGTGATAGAGGCACTCACTTCTTGAACGAAGTGATTGAAAATCTACTCCAAGAATTCTTGGTAATACATAAGAACTCTGCCCCCTATCACCCTCAAGCTAATGGACAAGCCAAAAGCACCAACAAGATCTTATGCAATGTACTGACAAAATTAGTAAACACTAAACGCTCTGATTGGGACAAACAGCTACACCATGCTGTTTGGGCATACCGAGTCGCCTACAAAACGGTACTCCAAGCCACCCCCTTTCAGATGGTATTTGGCCAAAACGCGGTGCTACCCTTGGACTTCTTGATACCTACATTGAAGGTAGCACAAGAGCACGAATGGACGGGTCATGAACTCTCCTCTAGACTTTTTGACCTTGAACGATTAGGAGAAACAAGATTGAGAGCAGCTGCAGGGATATATGCAGCAAAGAAACGACAGAAGGCATACTTTGATGCCCATGTGAAGGATAAGGGCTTGAAGGCAGGAGATCTAGTTTTAGTCTACACATTGAAACAACATGCAAGGAAGCTAGAAAAGAGAGGCTACAGACCTATGATCATCAATAGGATCTCAACAACTGGAGAAGTGCAACTAGCCACATTAGAAGGCGATGTTCTCCCAAACTATATTAGCGGATGCAGAGTTAAGTTGTATCAGGAACCTCTCACAGAGGAAATGCTAAGTCGACTCAACACTGCTAAGAAACGCAAAGAGGAAGAAAAGCGAATTCGAGAAGAAGCTCAAGCAGAAGCCCTAGAGCACATACGAAGAATGAAATTAAGAAGACAAGGTAGAGAGCATCCTAGGCAAGACGCATATGCAGATCAAGGATATGACGTGGCTATGTGTGAAGTTTCAGGTGTTAGCTCACATAGAATAACTGACCGACGTCCTTTCATAACCTTAGATATAGGACAAGGAAAGAGTGCAAGAACTGTAAGAGCCTTGATTGACTCAGGTGCAGCCACTAGTGCTGTTAAATTGTCTTACTGTCAAGAGTTGCAATTAACTGTCAATCCTGTGGAAGCATATCTCATAGGATTGGGAGGTGTGGAAACCCCTTGCATGGGCGAGGTGGAACTTCCCCTCTATATTCATGATGAGGCAATGACAGTTAAAGTACTAGTATGTCAAGATGAGGACCTCACGGAACCCCTTGTCTTGGGTCAAGACTGGATCTATGACCAAGCAGTCAACTTAAACCTAAGAAGTGGACTTCTTCAGGTATGGGTGAATCAGACTAGAATTACGATTGAGTTAAATTATGGAGCACTCAAGGAACTAGAAAAGACACGGACTCCTGGTCCCTCCAAGGGTACACATGAAGTTGACCATGCTGTTCTTGTCCAAGGCTATGTGATGCAGAAGAATGAAGATCTCAAAAAAGGAGTCAGAACCACAATGGAACTCCCTTCTTTTCCAAAGGCCAGAAGGAGGCAGCACCTAAGGGCAAATCAATCACTGAAGACTCTCCAGGTGAAAGACCAAAAGAACGCGCGAAGTAGAACAACTCAACCGATGAAACAAATGTGGGTGCGGAAAGACGAGCTGCCGGCCGTAACTAAGCTGCAACAACGGTCTCAACTTCCTATTAGTAATCAACGACTTGATGCTAATAAGAGGACTCCTAAAACCTCAGTTGAGAAAATAAAATCTATTTGGGTACCCAAGAAGTCGATGAAGGCTGACCCACAATCAAGACAAATTTGGGTGCCTAAGGCTTGCTTGCGGGCTCAATTAACCCCACACAACTCACATCATACACGACAGGGTTCACTCGGTCAAGCAGTCGCTACCCACTCTTGTCTGATACACTCGAACACACTGCCACCTAGAAGCACGCACAGACTTACTCATAAATGGGTCCCGAGGACACAACAACTCCCAGTAGAATTACTCATGCAACCCTCTCGAATCTCCACAAAACCAAGACCAAAAGCCATTCATGGTGTTTGGCAACCTAAGACTTGTAATAAACCCCCCGACCCTAATCTGTGAATTCATCTCCACTTACTAACTGCATTAGTCAGACAGCTCACCTTTCCATCTAGCTCCTAGGACTAACCAGGCATTAACTACACACACTGTCATCGTGCACTTACTAACCACTGACTCATCATCTACCTCATGATTATGTTATAACGGGGACAACAACGGGTTTATTCTGTCCATTACAATGTTAACACCTAGTTCTATATTCTCACAGAACCAACAAGCAAGCAGGGCCATGGCAGAAGCCGGAGGTGCCAGTTCTCACGCTGGATCCAGCGCACAGATTGTGGATATAGAAACACTCCTACTCGAACCACATCTCACCGAAAGACCGCAAGAACTTCAAGCTGTGCATGTCCTCCCAATTCAGGATCCTCCTCAGGGACACACCTCTCAGGTGGGCAAACACGCTCATTGGTTCAGTGATGTTGCTGGACCATTGGGTGATGGAACCTATTTTTGGGAAGCTGAATTGGAGTTTAATGGTAAATGGGGACGCTACCATTTTTTCACGCGTGAATTTGAGAGCTATCAGAATGCCGAAGTCATGCGTTCAGTATGGACCAAAGCTGGCTTGGACAGTTATTTCAGGGCCCACTTACCAAAGCCGGATTTCTTGCGTTGTTCTTATCTTATCAGTACCATCACTCCGAGCAGGGCCAAGGGAGGCGACAGCACCTTTGTGTTACCCTCACTGTTGCCGGGCCATGAACTTAAAAGATTCAAGCTGACCCTCAATCTGGTACGAGAAGCATTGGGCATGTATGGCATGCACATCCCCACTAAAAAGGAAACAATGGTTCCAGGCAGAATGAAACATAAAGATCTCAATAAGCTGAAGGATATGGTAGCGATGACACCGACCATCGCTCTTCACCTACGGACTGTCATGCAGCATTTTGCTTTCCCCGCCCAGGAAAGATTCACCATGCCACCAAACAAAATATGGTTTAGCTTGTATCTGGCAGAGACAGAAAGCCTCCCCATCAATGTACCACATTGGATCATAGATCAGATTCACCTAGCCCATCAAAGGTGGAACAAGAAGCAAAAAAATGTGCTTCACGGATGTTGTGCTCTAACCAAGATAATCTACCGATGTCTTGCCTATGACGTGCCTATTCAGCGGACACTCATATGGCCCCGGGCCCAGGAATTCTAGAGAAGGCTATCAGCGGCAGGTCCCCCATCAAAGAAGATGAGAGGGGGAGTCCAATTACCCTGCGCTCAACCAAGGGGAGCCACCACTACACCAGAAATTACCCCTCCCCAAACACGACGCATTAGGCCATTCACCATCCGGCTACCAAGACCAAGTACAGAGGGACCCAACCTGGTGTTTCCACCCGTCCCATCAGATTTAGAATTTCCACAAGGCTTTACTCTCAATGATCTCACTGATGAAGAAGTGGCTAGACCAATCTACGACTCTAATCTCGAGACGGAAACAGAGCAAGCTCAGGAACCACAACCCCATACAACAACATCAGCCCCCACCCGACCAGAAGTGGTAGAAGTCGACGTAGATGAACAAGAGACCGAACAAGAGGAAGAAGCCTACGAAGAACAAGAGTATGATGAATTTTCAGAGTTGGCAAGTGCCCCCGCGTATTCGGCTCAAATAAAAAGACTATATCGAACCATGCAGCTAGTTCAAGAACAACATAAAATGTCACTGGAAGCAGGCAAGAAACTCATGAACCAATTGCTGGCAGAGGAAGGCGTGGATGACATGTTCATCGAGTCCATCAACCTACACGCCGATGCAGTAGGATTGGATGAGGCCATTCATGAGGCAATGGCCTACATTCACCGATTTGAGAAAAGAGTTCCTGCCCGTCCCATGAGGTCCGGGAAACAAATTCATATCAACGTATCAGCACCAGGAGATACAACACAAGCAGACGAACATCAGGAAGCACCACTGTCACCACCATCCCCACCCCTCACCACACAACTCACTCCACCACATGACACTATCACCACCACGTCCACTACCACCACAATCGTCATGGGAATTCCACTCTCTCCGGGAATCCAATTCGGGGGAGTTACCATGCCCACTTTCACCACTCTCTTCACTAACGTCACATCCACCCCACCCACGATACCCATCTATACGGTCACTCAAACATTTGACACTATGGAAACATCTCCTGCCACTGCACCGCTCCCTCCCCCCATGCCACCTCCATCTCCCATACCCCCTCCACCCACATCTCCACTTGCATCCACATCATTCACAACTCCCTTTCCCGCCCCCATTCCCCCTGCATCTTCACCCCTCCCTGCATCATTTAATGTAAATAGTATATTTCTAGCATTAAATCAATGTGTATATCAGCTTCAGAATGAGTACAGAGCTCTGGACGGCCGGTATCAACAACTGACAACAAATCACCAGAACTTACAAAGGCAATTTAAAATTCTTGAAGAGGAAAATGCAGATGTAAATCAACGTTATACAACGCTTGAGCAGGCTCACCAAACACTACTAGAGGCACCCCAACCATCGAAGGAATCAGGCGTCAAACAGTTAGAAGCCTTGCTCGAAGTATACCAGGCCGATAACCTACGAGTCAGACGTAACTTGGCGCTACTCAGGAAACATATGGCCACAGCACTTGAAGAGAACAAGAGACTGCAAAAACAAAATGAAGAGAATCTAGAAGCGGCGATGGAAGGCTCTCCCCACGAAATAGATCCAGAGCAGTTCAAAGCAGTTCCCTCAGAGACGATGAAAACCATTTTGGAAAGCTATGCAGATCTTCTGGAAGCCCATGATGACTTGGAAAGAGAACGTGACACACTACGGAGCAGACTTAAGGAACAGGAAGAACAACCGAAGAGTGTCCCATCAACCTCTACCTTAGACGAGGTAAAGGCCTTAACTGAGCAGGTGGCAGAATTACAAAAGAGGTTACTGACATACGAAAGGCAGCCCTCTCCAGTAGTAGAACCAGAGCCAGAAGAGTTGGTCCCTAGTGAGGTAGATGATTCGTACGAAGAACCGTATGTTCCTATGCCGATGCCAGGCGGGCAACAAACCTCAGAGGGACTAGACACCTTGGAAGTGGAAGCACCCGAGTGGCTTCAGACACTGGAAAAGACAGCGAACACACACAAAGAACGGGTGGCCATTCAGATCCAATCACTAGCGAACCTAGAAGAAACTGTCATAAAGTCAGAATATTTCAGAAGCATGTCTCATCATAGATGGATCGGCACCAATAACGACCAATATGTGCCGTACTGCATACTGTTGGCCGATTACAACGCCGAGATTCAACGACGATGCGGCAAGCCTCCCACGTTCGCTACACAATTTGGTCCAGATGATATACCGGAAAGTGCTAAGCGTGGGTCCATCCATCAACCCACCTGGAGGATCAGGCTTTTGGAAACATATCCTGAAATGGTCCGAACCTGGAATAATATGCCGTTGTTTATTAAATATAATCCTTGTTACATTCCAGTTCTTCGAAGACGCACCTGGCCTGAATTCACTATTGCCGTCAGAGACATCAAAGCCTGCGCAAAATGGTTAAATTACGTTTATCTAGCACCTCCACGAGGACCCCCCACGGTGAACTACATGATTTCTACAATCCGTCACTGGAGTATTCGGCTACGCAATAATCCCGACGTGATGGCACAGATGTGTATGAAAATATTTGAATTAATGCTGATCACTTTCAGGACGTTTAAGAACATTAAGGACCCTCACTTCTCAGGAGCAGGCTTCGTGACAGGAAACCAGGATCTGGTGTACGATATGAGTACCACCCCATCAATTGAAGTAATATATGCTTGGCACGCCAGAATCAAGTACCTCCCAGCCTGCTTTAAACAGACATTTGAGGAGATGTTCATCACAGGATTCTGGGAATATCACTCCGAAATCTTTATACCCAGACCATCACATCTCCTCCAATTATTTGCTGTGGAGAGAACTATTTACTCAGAACAATTGAGGGTGCCTCATCCAGATGTTCCCGGACCTGTGAATTGGGATGAATTGCTCACAGATCTAGCACGTGGCTTGCGACTCGAAGAACACCACCTAGCCTCCGATGTCGTCCAATATTATGTTCAAAAATCCTCTAGACAAGGGTCTGTCAGGGGCGACAGACGCGAGAGTGGGGGGGGGGTGTTGGCAGCAGTCAGGGAACCGAAGGAGCCACAAGACGAAGAGAGTCAGAGCGAAGGGACAGCACAAGCAGACATGGCAGTCAAAGAAGATCTGGCAAGTAGGCCATCTAATTTTTCAAGACATCAAGGAGTTGAGCACACAAGAAGAAAGAGCAAGTAGGGAGCTCAAAGAGGTGTATGACAAATCAATAGAGAAAACCCTACACAAATAGTGATTTTCATCACTAAAAACCATTGTAAATATCATTTCGTATTTTTGTAGCTCCATTTTGTGCAAGCCAAGGAGTTCTTGAGCTTGAGGAGCTTTAGAAGTATCTACCTCCCAATTTTCATATTTTTTAGATCTCGTTTGAGCCCTCTAATAAGCCCTGGAACCTAATTTTTAACTAGGCCGGACACTAGGTCTGAACAGGGCCAAAGCTAGTCAAAAACTATAAAAGGAGCTAGAGAGCTCATTTTTGAGGGTAGATTGTAATTGAAACGAACTTGTAAAAGCTTTTTGAAAGTAATCTAAGAACTCCATTGCTTCTCACTCTTTGTCTTGCCGTGTGTGCGCGTGTGTGTGTATGTGTGTGCATGTTGGTGTGCTTCTCACTCACGCACTTGTGCTTCCATTTGCTCGAGGTCTTCATACCATCCTCACGTCTTCCCGGATTGACATTAAAGGAGGTGCTACTCATCACTGAGCTACACAGCCAAAAGTTCACGAAGATGGTTTCCACTCTTCTCGAAAAAGCTTCAACTATAATAAATATCAACGGTAAGCTCTTTGAGCCCATATGTTTAAAAAGATCAATTAGGCAAGGCTTCCCTCTGGCTCCATTACTCTTCGTTATCGCCTCGAATGGACTCAGTCGCCTACTAAAGCATCACATGGATGATGGCAATCTCAAGGGTCTTTCCCTACCTCTGAATCAAGGCCAAATGCTTATGAGACTATTTGCCGATGACATGAATACCTTTGTGCATAACGATACAAACAGCATTGAGATGTTCTGGAGGTGCCTCGACACCTTTTGTGTGGTGTCAGGTTCAAAGATCAACCATGCTAAAACTGCTTTTAGAGCAATCAGCGGACCTACACCCCAATTGTTGTTAGATCAGGGGTGTCAAGTTATACCTAGAGGTCAAGTCTTTTGTCTCCTCGACATTCCGATGGGATTCGACATCTCAATGGACCAACGATGGAACTGGGTACTATCCAAGCTGGATAGCAAACTAAATCATTGGAAAGGTATGCAAGTCAACTTGGCAGGGCGTGCTATGGTTGTTGTCACATTTATGTTGTCTACAACTATTTAATTTATCTCCTGTTGGAGACCTAAGGAGAAAGATTTGGCCAAAGTGGAAAGAATCTGCAGAAACTTCCTATGGACTAGGGACCCCAATAGGAGGGGGATTCCCAAAATCAAATGGGAAACTTGCATTAGCTCGAAAGACTTAGGGGGCCTGGGAATTTTGGATATCGTTGGGTTGGCTGACAAACTGGCGACAAAGTGGCTTATCAAGGCTTGGAGCAATAGTGAATCCTCATGGGCTAAATTGATCTTCAGAAACAGGGAAGACCTTACCTTAGTTGGCCTTCCAGGTTGGAAGGACGTTGGATTCTCATGCTTCTGTTCTCCCCACACCCGGTGTCTCCTAAAGGCTCTAGCCTCGTATGTTCGTTATGGAAGAGTTGGAACAAGGCCAAACAATTCATCAAAATCAATGAGGAGTGGAAGTGGGCAGCTAGGATAAGATAAAATGACTCTATCTGGTTCCCGATCAGTGGCATTTGGGGGGTGGAGTCTTGGAACCTCCAAACTGCAAAGCGTCTATGGAACAAGGGGTTCAAACAGTGGAAACAACTCTCGAAACAAGAGACCAGCCAGTGGATTAGGCTTGAAGACTTAGAACCGAGACTTAGAGTTACCCTCGAGGAATCGCACATAACTATGGCACGCTCTCTCACTCTGTGTCAGAGCTATTCTCTTCTTTCTAAACAATCTACACGTACAATGGAACAGGACGGTTTCTATAAATATGGAACACTTTAGAAATAGCTAGCATGCACTTCAATCTCAATACAGACGAACAAGTCGCTTCGAACTACGTGCAAAAACCTTTCATGGTGCGTTGATCTCTCGTCGAGAACACTTAAAGTTTTTTTGTAATTGTTTATTTTAATACAAGGAAGTTCGGCCTTAGCCTATTTTCCCAAACTTTAATTAAAATAAAAAAGAAAAGTTACAAGCGAATGGGACTAGTGCCAATGGGACCCCCCAAATCCCACAATGCAGGGGAGTCGTATGGCAAGCTAGAGCGCATTACAAATGAGGCGGATAAATCTATCATCTCCCTCATGTGGGACCCATTTGGGTTTCAACTTGTTGTCTTCGAGGAGATAAATACAGTGATGTCTAAACGGTGGAGATCTCTTATCTCGAGAGATTGTTTTACCTAGAAGAAACAAGGATTTCTCGATCGACCATTCCTTAGGAGTTTGGCCAAAATTGACTGCACATAGCTCCCTCCAAATCTTCCAAAGAGTCTCACCCCTAATGGCATTCCACAGTCTTGCTGAGCAGCCAACCGCCTCGCCCAACAACGCTTGTTGCCAATTGATTTGGTTCTTTAGTCTCAATACCTGCGTCACATGATGCCAGATAACCTGGGACTTGGGGCAATTGAAGAACAAGTGAATTAAATCTTCGATGCATCGATGGCAACGCTTGCACCATGGTGGCACACCACAAATTTTGTTAGCCCTTGCATTGGACCAAATACCTTTATGCAAGATCTGCCACATGAGAATGGACTTTTTGATCTCAATTAGGGGATGCCAAATAGACATGAACTTTAGCTCCCATCGAAGTTTGGTCCAAGAAAGGCACCACCTCTTGTTAAGAGTGTGATGAACATCTAAGTTCTCTTTGAAGTTGGGGATTCGGGAAAGTTTCTTACCATTGCTCCACTTGAGGCCCTCCAGGCAAGGAAGATCCTGACCGCAGAGAAGGCGGGTAGTTGAGCGGTCCCAAGCTAAACACCTGTCTGCAGAGTATAGAGGACTAGCTAATGCCAGACAAGAAGCAATTTGGATTAAAATTTTGTATACAGAATTGGGATTGTATACTAGGTCACAAATTATCTTTGGAGATAATACAAGTTCTCTTCACCTTGCAGCTAATCCTATCTATCATGCTAGGACCAAACACATAGAGGTTCATTACCATTATGTGAGAGAGAAATTGATAAGCAAGGACATTCAACTTACCTATGTATCAACCAACATGCAATGTGCAGATTTGTTGACTAAAGCTTTGGATGGAACAAAACTTTGCAGGTTGATTGGATTGCAGGATATACTTGAAGATTGAAGATGAAGACTTAAGCCAAAATGTTTGGCTTGAGAAGGAGCTGTTGGTGTAATTTGCAAGCCTACACATTTGGCTCAAAGGATGCATTAAAGTCTACACATATATGAAGAAGCATAGGAACATATGCTAGTGGTTAATTACCACTTTACCTCATTGTAAAAGTCAAATTGACTTAGAATCTTTTGTAATCACCTACCAAAGTGAGTCGTGGAAAAAGTAGTTCATTTGATTAAAGGAATATCTCCAAGCATTTAGGAGCTTGATCATAGGGAGCCAAAATTTGAATTTGAATTCAAATCTTTGCTCATTACATATAAAAAGTGAACATGAAAAGTCACGTGTAGGAGAGATCATTTTCGAGCCTCATTCTACTGAGTTTGAGTGTGTGTGAGAACTATACCATAGCCAACACCTCTCTACACCATTAGGAAATGTTGTTCATGCCAATGGGATTGTATGCAAGTGTTAATTAATAGATACATTTACATCATTCATCTCTGAGTTCTCTGTTAGTCTACTCAAAAGTCTGTCAACTTGTCAAGGGCATATCTCGATCAATTCGTCACCAAATTCAATGATTCAAAGCTTGTTAGATTTAGCTCAAAGTAATCTACATGCTTTCAAAGTTTGAAGTGATTCTATTCAGCCATTACAGAGAAATCTGCGTCGAGGTGAACTCTGGTCATTTTCTGCTATAGTCCTAAAAAGTCCGGGGTATAGCTAAACTTCCTAAATTGATTTCTCTTAGCATAGTTTATCTTTTTACATCATTCCACTTGAAAATGGTAGCTTACTAAGCTAATTAAATACCCCTAGAAGGAATTTTATCAATTTCTACTGTGTTGGTCACACTGAGTAAAACATCCAACCGGTAGGAAGACATAAACATACACACACAAATATATTACCTCTGAATTGTTCCTCTTTATAAACAATGAAGTATCTGCTTTACTCATCACAAATCCTTGATCTAGGAGATAGGTTGTCAACCTGTAATTCCATGCTCTAGGTGCCTGCTTCAATCCATACAGAGCCTTCTTCAATTTACAAACATGATTTACCTTATTTGGATCTTCATAGCCAGGTGGTTGTGACATGTAGACTTCTTCAGATATCCATCCATTCAAGAATGCATTCTTCACATCCAATTGGTACATGTTCCAATTCTTGGATGCAGCTACACTCACCATAACTCTGATAGTTGGCATCTTGGCCACAGGAGAAAATGTCTCCTCATAATCAATGCCTTGGGTTTGTGCAAAACCCTTGGCTACCAACCTAGCTTTATACATGTTTATTGAACCATCTGAATTCCTTTTGAGTTTGTAGATCCATCTGGATCCTATCACTTTCATGGAGTCCTTCTTGGGTACCAAGTCCCAAGTATCACTCTCCTTGAGAGCCTCCATTTCTTCATCCATTGCTTCCTTCCATTCTGGTTTAGTAATTGCTTCTTCAAATGTACCTGGTTCTTCATTCAAGATATCCTTTGCAAGATATACAGAGTGCTTGGTTACAAGTGAAGTATCATATCCATACCTAATAGGTTTCTTCTTTTCTCTTTGAGATCTCCTCATAGCTTGAGTTGAGGATTCTGGATACACTCTCTGCCCAAAGATAATCTGGCAATTTCTTTTCATTTAGCATAGATCTAGCTGTCTCTACAATGAGTCTATTCCTTCTTTCAGCTACCCCATTTTGTTCAGGTGAGTACCTTGTAGTAATCTCCCTCTTGATGCCTCTTTCCTGCAAGAAATCTTCAAAGTCATTGGAGAAGTATTCTCCACCACCATCTGACCTTAGCTTCTTCAAATGTCTACCTGTTTGATTTTCAACTAATGCAAGATACCTTTTGAAACAATTAAATACTTCATCTTTATGTTTCATGAAGTATAAAACAGTCCACCTGCTATAGTCATCAATAAAGGACACATAGTACCTTGATCCAGATATGGATGGCTCCTTGCTAGGTCCCCAAACATCTGTATGCACCAATTCCAGATAATCTTCATGCATAAAACCTTTCTTGGTATAGGGCAATCTGTGTGACTTACCAAATTGACAAGCCCCACACTTGTATATCATGTGTTGCTTGGATACATTAGGTATCCCAAGCACACATTGATCCCTACTCATTTGCTTTATGGTTCTCTCTCCAATGTGACCTAATCTCTTGTGCCAAATCTCTAATTCTGATAGGGTTTGGTCCTTATAGTTGTACAAAGCAATATTCTTAGTGTCTTCAAGTTCAAAGGTAAATAATCTACCTGATTTCTCTCCCTTGGCTATCCTTCTGAATCCATGTCTTGGATCCTCCACATATGCACCATGTTGAGTGAACCTGACCTGTAGACCTTTTTCTACAATCTGACCTACACTCATCAGATTCTTGGTGATTGTTGGAACATACAACACTCTGCTTAGTAAATTCTGATTACCATCACTTGTTTTGACATTGCCTACTTTAACAACTGAATGTTTAGTGTCATCACCTGTCTGCACTTGGTGCTTGCCTTTGGGTTCTTCCAAATCAGAGAGTAAGGCAACATTTCTAGCTACATGGTTAGAGCAACCTGAATCAACATAGAATAAGTGATCATCATTGATACCTGATTTAGATGTCATGTTCATGATCAACAAGGAATCATCTTGCTCCTCTGCATAATTGTTGTAATCTTTCCTATTCCTGTATCCACCTTGATAATTGCCATTGTGATTGTAGCTATTGTTGTAATTATTGTTGTAGCCATGGTAGCCTTGAGATTGATTGAATCTGCCTCTGCCTTGAGAGTATCCTCCTCTTTGGTGACCTCTTCCTCTTTGGTTCTTGTAGTTTTTGTAGCATTCATATGTAGTATGGTTAGACAAGCCACAAATATTGCATGGAGATTGATTGTAGGGTCTCCCCCTACCTGACTTACCTCCTCTGCCCCTTCCTCTAGATGATCTACCTCTCCCTGCATAGTTTGCTTGGGAGGTAGAGCTTTCTTCTTCAACCTTTTTACTCTTACCCTTATCCTTAGTCTTTTTATCAGTGTATAGGGCAGAAGGATGGTTACCTTTTGATTGCTCTCCATTCTTTGTGATCTTTGCTTCATGTGTAAAGAGTTGTCCAATCAGAGTTGTTAGATCAGGTGCTTGGATGTCCATGTATAAGTCCATTGCTGTGGTAAAGCTCTCCCACTTATCATCTGCCTTTAGTCCATTGATTACTTGTCTGACTATTTGTTCTTCCTCAATCTCCTCTCCAACACTTGCAAGTTGGTCTGCAATGTCTTTGACTTTGGTGACAAAATCTGAGACACATTGTTTTGATTGCTTCCTAAGTGTTGTAAACTCAACCCATAGCTGATTTTTTCTGGCCCTTGTGCTTGATGAAAAATATATTGACAAGGTTTCCCAAGTCTCTTGGGAAGTCTTGCAATTCCTTACATGAGGTAGAAGGAAATCAGAAATAGAGTTTAGAAGATATGACCTTGCCAAAGCATCTTTTGCACACCATTGGTTGAGCCTCTCATGTTCATCCTTTGTAGGTAGGCCTCTGGTCTTGAATGAGGGCAACTCCTCATCTCCTGAAATGTATCCATACAAGCTTCTCCCTTGTAGATAGGTCTTCATTCTCAATGACCAAGCCTGGTAATTATTTCTGTCCAATTTGTCAATGAAGGAAGGGAAACCATCACCCATGATTACCTTATTTGCTCTGATACCACTATTGGATGTGATGGCTGGATGCACTCAGAAGATCAAGCTGGTGCTGCAAAACCTGCTTCACACCTGCCCTCCTTTCTCTTCAGATATACTTAGTAGACTCCTTGAGCTTCCAAATGACACCAAAATATGCTATATGTACTTTGGAAAAGGTTTGAGTAATGACTTGATCAAAACAGACTATTTTGCAAATCACAAGACTTGAAAACTTTCTATTTTGGTCTAGATACCTGCTCAGTGTTATGCTCAGTGTGACCAGCACACTTAAAATTGAACTAATTGCTTTTGGACATAATCATTTAGCTTAACAATCTTTCATTTGCAAGTGGAATGAAAGGAAATGACCAACTACACTCTAAGAAATCAATTTAGGAAACTTATGGACACCCCCGACATTTTAGGAACTGTACAATGAAATACAAGAGATCACGTCGAGCGCAATTTCTCCCAGATGATAGCTCCAATGATCTTCAAATTTTGTAGGCATATAGTATGCTTCAAGCTTGTTCCAATGTGCTTTGAATCACCCAATTTGGTTCAGTAGATCTTGAGATATGCTCCTTTGAAGTTGACAGAGTTGGAGAAGATAACACAGAGAATCAGAAATAATGAATGTGTATATATCTATTGATTGAGAAGATTGTACAAACTCAATAGCATGACAAGCATAGCTAATTGAGGTGTGGTGGTGTAGGCTATAGAGTAGCACTAACACACACACAATTACAAGAGCAATAAGCCTCGGGAATGATGAAGGACACCCGCGATTTCTCAAGTACAACTTATATAGGAATGAGTGATAGTTTGAGTTCAAATTTGAATTCTTGGCTCCCTTCAATTACTCCTCTAAAAGTAGGGAGATATTCTCTCTACTAAATCATTCTCTTTTCCACGACTAGATGAAGTAGGTAAGTGACTAAAGTGATTTCCAAGTCATATAGACTTTTACAAAGGGATAAAAAGTAAGAACATCTAAGCATATGTTCATATGATCCTTGCTTCAAGTGAAGTCTTGATAAAGCTTTGTCCAAGCTAGTCTTCCATGATTCCAACCCAATGTGTGAAGGCTTGATATGCACCAACACTTACTCCATAAGCAATGTCTACTATGGTTAGGGTAGCATAATTGAGGCTCCCTACAAGCTTTTGGTAACCTGTAACATCCTCAAGAAGTTCTCCTTCATGAGAACTAAGCTTATGGTTGAGTTACATGGATGTACCTACAATTTTGGTATTCTCCATCTTGAACTTTACCAACATATCATGTATATATTTTCTCTAAGTAATAAATATACTTGAATCTGTATACACAAGCTCTAAGCCAAGAAAATATGTTAACAAACCAAGATCACTGATTAAAAACTCTTCCATGAGTTGAGCCTTAACCTGCCATTAGCATCATTCCCTATAATGATAATGTCATCCACATAGACACATAAGTAGATAGCTTCTGAGTTGGTCTTCTTTATAAACAAAGAAGACCTTGCCTTGCTATCCACAAAACTTTGATCCTCCAAATAGGTAACAAGCCTATGGCTCTAAGCTCTAGGAGTTTACTTTTGGCCATAAAGATCCTTCCTTAGCTTGCATACATAACCTGAATTAACTTTATCTTCAAAACCTAGTGGTTGTGCCATATACACTTCTTCTAATATCCATGCATTTAAGAATGTATTCTTGACATCTAACTAATATAGATTCAAATTCTTGGAAGCACCAATACTTACCAAAACCCTAATTATTCGCATCTTTGCCACAAGTGAAAAGTTTCTTCATAGTCCACTCCATGGGTTTGAGCAAAACCCTTTGCCACTAGTCTTGCCTTGTACCTATTTATAGAACCATCTGAGTTCTTTTTTAGTTTTTATATCCACCTAGATCCTATTATCTTCATGCTTGTATTATTGGGAACTAAGTCCCAAGTATGGTCTTCCTAAAGTGCTTCTATTTGTTCTTGTATGTCTTCTCTCCATTCTTTCCTCTTATTAGCCTCTTCAAATGAAGAAGGTTCTTTTGTCATAGAGTCTTTGGTGATACACACAGAGTGCTTGGTAACTAATGATGTATCATAACCATACCTTATGGGTTTTTTGCTTTCCCTTTGAGATCTTCTGAGAGCCTGGTTCGAGGACTCTGGTATGTCTTCTAATTGCTTCACTTTGGTCTTTCCTCTTGACTTGCATGCCTTGAAGTACATTTTCTCTTCATCCTTAGAATTGATATCTTCTGGTAATTTGTTGATCTTCTTGAGTGAGGGTTGTTGGGAGTGATGGTTGGATGCACTCAGAAGATTGAGTTGGTGCTGCTATACCTGCTTCACACCAGCCCTCCTTTGATTCCAGATATGCTTAGTACACACCTTGAGCTTCCAAATGATACCAAGAAAGCATGTATGTACTTTGCAAATGATATGTGTAATGACCAAATCAAAACAGATAACTTAGCACTTCAAAAATCAAGAAAAACTTTCTATTTTTGTAGTGACACCTGCTCAGACTTTCACTCAGTGTGACCAGTACACTAATAATTGATCTAATTCCTTCTGGACATATTAAATTAGCTTAACAAGCTACCATTTGCAAGTGGAATGAGAAGAAATGACAAACTACTCACTGAGAAATCAAGTTAGCAAATTTATGTGTACCCCCGACTTTTTAGGAATTCTGCAGACAGAGACCAGTGTGCACTTGGAGCAAGATTTCTCCGTGATGGCTGAACCTTTGGCCTTGAAAATTTGTAGGCATGTAGTATGCTTGGAGCTGGTTCTAATGTGCTTTGAATCACTTGATTTGGTTCAGTAGATCCTGAGATATGCTCCTTTGAAGTTGACAGACTTGGAGTTGATGACTCAGAGACAACAGAGATGGTGAATGTGTATACTTCTATTGATTGATGTAATTGTACATACTCATTAGCTTGACAAGCATAGCTAAATGAGGTGTTGTGGTGTAGGCTATGAAGTAGCACTCACACACAATGAGTTACACTAATAAAATGCCTCCGGAAGTGAGCTAAAATGAGTGACACACCCGCGATATTTTTACATCATCTTTTATAGATGTTTTGTGATCACTTGAATTTGAAATTCAAATCTAAGCTCCCTAGAATCTCTCTTCTAAAAGTAGGGAGATATTCTCTCCAATCACACCATCCAAATTCCATGACTCTAATCAGTTAGGTGTGTATACATAATGCCAAGTCATTTAGACTTTTACAAGGGGTAAAGAAGTAATAACACATAGGCAAGTGTTCCTATGGTTCTAGCTCCTCATAGTGATATCCTTCAAGGGTTCCAAGCCAATCTTCCAAGGTTCCAAGCCAAGTGTGAAGGCTTGAAATGCACCAACAGCTCCCCCTCAAGCCAAGCACTTTGGCTCAAGTCTTCAATTTTAGTCTTCAATCACATCTTGCAATCCAATCATGGATTTGAATCTGCATAACTTATTTCCATCCAATGCTTTAGTGAGTAAATCTGCACATTGCATATTAGTAGACACATATGTCAATTGAATGTCTTTACTAAGCAACTTCTCTCTCACATAGTGGTAATGAACCTCTATGTGTTTGGTTCTAGCATGATATATTGGATTAGCTGCAAGGTGAAGAGAGCTAGTGTTATCTCCAAAAATGATTGGTGGTCTAGTGTATAGACCTAACTCTGTATACAAGAGCTTTAACCAGATAGCTTCTTGAGTGGCATTGGCAAGCCCTCTATACTCTGCTTCAGTGGATGACAATGCCACTGTAGGTTGTTTCTTGGCTGACCAAGAAATAGGCTTATCTCCTGCAAAACAAATATATCCTGATGTGCTCCTCCTATCATCCTTGCATCCTGCCCAATCTGCATCTGAATAAACTTTAATGTCAATATCTGATGTATAAGGAAAGTACAAACCATGATTCTGAGTTCCCTTCAAATACTTCAAGATCTTCTTTGCTGCCTCTAGGTGAGGTACCCTTGGTTTGTGCATGAATTGGCTAAGCACACTTACCCCATATGCTATGTCAATTCTTGTCAAGGTAGCATAGTTCAAACTACCTACCATGCTTTTGATATCCTGTAATGTCTTGGACTTCTTCTCCTTCATGAGCACTTAGCTTTAGGTTGACCTCCATTGGAGTAGTTGAGACTTTTGCATCCTGCAAGTCAAACTTCTTGACCATATCCTGTACATACTTCTTTTGAGTGATATATATACCTGAGTTGGTGTAAACTAACTCAAGACCTAAGAAGTACTTCAATAATCCAAGATCATTAATCTTGAATTCTTTCATCATCTGTCCTTTGATGTGTCTAATCCCATTGACATCATTACCTGTAATGATGATATCATCCACATAAACACACAAGTAGATTACCTCTGTACTACTTCTCTTTATGAATAGAGAAGTGTCTGCTTTACTCATCACAAATCCTTGGTCTAGGAGGTAGGTTGTCAACCTGTAATTCCATGCTCTAGGTGCCTGCTTCAATCCATATCGAGCCTTCTTCAATTTACAAACATAATTTACCTTCTTGGGGTCTTCATAGCCAGGTGGTTGTGACATGTAGACTTCTTCAGATATCCATCCATTCAAGAAAGCATTCTTGACATCTAATTGGTACATGTTCCAATTTTTGGATGCAGCTACACTTACCAATATTCTGATAGTTGGCATCTTAGCCATAGGAGAAAATGTCTCCTCATAATCAATGCCTTGGGTTTGTGCAAAACCCTTGGCTACCAACCTAGCTTTGTACCTGTTGATTGTTCCATCTGAATTTCTCTTTAGCTTGTAGATCCATCTGGATCCTATCACCTTCATAGAGTCCTTCTTGGGTACCAAGTCCCAAGTATCACTCTCCTTGAGAGCTTCCATTTCTTCATCCATAGCTCCTTTCCATTCTGGTTTGGTGATAGCTTCTTCATAGGTACCTGGTTCTTCATTCAACAAATCCTTTGCAAGATATACAGAATGTTTGGTTACAAGAGAAGTATCATACCCATATCTGATAGGCTTCTTACTTTCTCTCTGAGATCTCCTCATTGCTTGAGTTGAGGATTCTGGTATATCCTCTAGCTTCTTCATCTTCATCTTTCCTTTGGACTTCCATGCCTTGAATTCCTCAAGGTTAATTGTATCATCATCATCTGAGCTTGAGTCTTCTTTCTGTATTGGTTCCTCCTTTGTGAGCCTTGGGAAGTCTTCTTCCATATCATAGGGTAGACTAACCTTCCTGCATTCATTCTCATACCATGAGTCATTCTCATCAAAGATGACATCTTTGCTTACCTTGAAGCCTTTATTGGTTGGGTTGTAGAATCTGTATCCCTTTTGGTTCAAATCATAACCAATGAAGATACACTTTTCAGCTTTAGGGTCTAGCTTTCCCCTTACCTGTGAGGGAATATGCACATATGCTACACAACCAAAGATTTTGCAATGATCTAGAGAAGGTCTCTTACCATGCCAAGCTTCATATGGTGTCATGCCATCAAGTGATTTGGATGGCAACCTGTTAATGAGACAAGTGGCTGTGAATACACTCTCTGCCCAAAGATAATTAGGCAACTTCTTTTCATTAAGCATAGACCTAGCTGTTTCTACAATGAGTCTATTCCTTCTTTCAGCTACCCCATTTTGTTCAGGTGAGTACCTTGTAGTAATCTCCCTTTTGATGCCTCTTTCCTGCAAGAAATCTTCAAACTCATTGGAGAAATACTCTCCTCCACCATCTGACCTTAGCCTCTTCAAGCTTCTTCCTGTTTGGTTTTCAACAAGTGCAAGATACCTCTTGAAACAATTAAACACTTCATCTTTATGTTTCATAAAGTACAAGATGGTCCATCTGCTATAATCATCAATGAAGGACACATAATACCTTGAACCTGAAATGGAAGGGTCCTTGCTAGGTCCCCAAACATCTGTGTGTACCAAGTCTAGGTAGTCTTCATGCATGAAACCTTTCCTTGAATATGGCAACCTGTGAGACTTACCAAACTGACATGCTCCACACTTGTAAATCATGTGTTGCTTGGACACATTAGGTATCCCAAGCACACATTGATCCCTGCACATTTGCTTTAGGGTTCTTTCACCTATGTGCCCTAACCTTTTGTGCCATATTTCTAACTCTGAAAGTGTTTGATCCTTGGAATTATACAAAGCAATGTTCTTGGTGTCTTCTAGCTCAAAAGTAAATAATCTACCTGATTTTTCTCCCTTGGCTATCCTTCTGAATCCATGTCTTGGGTCCTCCACATATGCTCCATGTTGTGTGAATCTGACCTGCAAACCTTTCTCCACAATCTGACCTACACTCATTAGATTCTTGGTGATGGTTGGTACATAGAGTACCCTACTCAATAGATTCTGGTTACCATCACATGTCTTTACATTCCCAATTTTTACAACAGAATGTTTAGTATCATCACTTGTCTATACCTGATGTTTGCCCTTGGGTTCTTCCAAATCAGAGAGTAGTGCCACATTGCCAGCTACATGGTTAGAACATCCTGAGTCAATATAAAATAAATGATCATCATTTGTACCTACCTTGGAGGTCATATTCATGATCAATAGGGAGTCATCTTGCTCCTCTGTGTAATTGTTGTAATCCCTTCTATTTCTGAATCCACCTTGGTAGTTACCATTGTGGTTGGGGTTGTAATTGTTGTTGTATTGATTGTTGTATCCATTGTAGCCTTGGTGTTGGTTGAACCTGCCTCTCCCTTGAGAGTATCCACCTCTTGAGTAGCCTCTTCCTCTCTGATTCTTGTAGTTCTTGTAGCATTCATCTGTGGTATGATTAGACAATCCACAAATGTTGCATGGTGATGAGTTGTAGGGTCTCCCCCTTCCTGACTTACCTCCTCTGCCCCTGCCTCTTGATGATCTACCTCTCCCTGCATAATTAGCTTGGGAGGTAGAGCCTTCTTCATCCTGTTTCTTCCCTTTACCTTTATCCTTAACTTTCTTATCAGTATAGAGAGCAGAGGGGTTGTTACCTTTTGATTGATCTCCTGCCTTTGTAAACTTTGCTTCATGTGTGAAAAGTTGGCCCATGAGTGTTGTGAGATCTGGAGTATGCATATCCATATAGAGGTCCATTGCAGTGGTGAAACTTTCCCACTTATCATCTGCCTTGAGTCCATTTGTTACTTGCCTGACTATTTGCTCCTCTTCAATCTCTTCCCCAATGCTTGCTAATTGGTCTGCCACATCTTTAATCTTTGTCACATACTCTGAGACTGATTGCTTGGGCTGCTTCCTAAGGGTTGTGAATTCAATCCACAGTTGATTCTTCCTAGCCCTTGTGTTGGAAGAAAAGTATGTTGACAAGGTTTCCCAAGTCTCTTGGGAAGTCTTACAATTCCTTACAT
This sequence comes from Ceratopteris richardii, assembly GCA_020310875.1. Lineage (NCBI taxonomy): Eukaryota > Viridiplantae > Streptophyta > Polypodiopsida > Polypodiales > Pteridaceae > Ceratopteris > Ceratopteris richardii. The sequence goes on along the minus strand of CM035421.1, from coordinate 153,027,915 downwards.
GAGGTAAAAGAAAATCAGATATAGAGTTAAGAAGGTAAGACCTTGCCAAAGCATCTTTTGCACACCATTGGTTGAGCCTCTCATGTTCATCCTTGGTGGGTAGTCCTCTAGTTTTAAATGAGGGCAATTCCTCATCTCCTGATATGTATCCAAATAAGCTTCTTCCTTGTAGATAGGTCTTCATTCTTAGAGACCAAGCTTGGTAATTGTTCATGTCCAATTTGTCAATGAATGAAGGAAAACCATCTCCCATGTTTACCTTATTTGCTCTGATACCACTGTTGGGAGTGATGGTTGGATGCACTCAGAAGATTGAGTTGGTGCTGCTATACCTGCTTCACACCAGCCCTCCTTTGATTCCAGATATGCTTAGTACACACCTTGAGCTTCCAAATGATACCAAGAAAGCATGTATGTACTTTGCAAATGATATGTGTAATGACCAAATCAAAACAGATAACTTGGCACTTCAAAAATCAAGAAAAACTTTCTATTTTTGTAGTGACACCTGCTCAGTCTTTCACTCAGTGTGACCAGTACACTAACAATTGATCTAATTCCTTCTGGACATATTAAATTAGCTTAACAAGCTACCATTTGCAAGTGGAATGAGAAGAAATGACAAACTACTCACTGAGAAATCAAGTTAGCAAATTTATGTGTACCCCCGACTTTTTAGGAATTCTGCAGACAGAGACCAGTGTGCACTTGGAGCACGATTTCTCCGTGATGGCTGAACCTTTGGCCTTGAAAATTTGTAGGCATGTATTATGCTTGGAGCTGGTTCCAATGTGCTTTGAATAACTTGATTTGGTTCAGTAGATCCTGAGATATGCTCCTTTGAAGTTGATAGACTTGGAGTTGATGACTCAGAGACAACAGAGATGGTGAATGTGTATACTTCTATTGATTGATGTAATTGTACATACTCATTAGCTTGACAAGCATAGCTAAATGAGGTGTTGTGGTGTAGCCTATGAAGTAGCACTCACACACAATGAGTTACACTAATAAAATGCCTCCGGAAGTGAGCTAAAATGAGTGACACACCCGCGATATTTTTACATCATCTTTTATAGATGTTTTGTGATCACTTGAATTTGAAATTCAAATCTAAGATCCCTAGAATCTCTCTTCTAAACGTAGGGAGATATTCTCTCCAATCACACCATCCAAATTCCACGACTCTAATCAGTTAGGTGTGTATACATAATGCCAAGTCATTTAGACTTTTACAAGGGGTAAAGAAGTAATAACACATAGGCAAGTGTTCCTATGGTTCTTGCTCCTCATAGTGATATCCTTCAAGGGTTCCAAGCCAATCTTCCAAGGTTCCAAGCCAAGTGTGAAGGCTTGAAATGCACCAACAAGGGTTGGAAAATCATTTTCCAAATCATGTGTTAATTTGAATTTCCTACAATCATCTTCAAACCATGAATTATTTTCATCAAATACTACATCCCTACTAACTATAAATGCTTTATTAGTGGGATTTTATAGTCTGTAGACCTTTTGGTTTTGATTGTACCCAATGAATATACATTTTTCAACTTTAGGGTCAAGTTGCCTTCTAATTTGTGAGTGAATTTGTGCATAAGCAATGCACCTAAATATTTTGCAATGGTCCAATGAGGGTCTTCAACCATTCCATGCTTCATAAGGTGTCATTCCATCCAAGGACTTGGATGGGATTCTATTAACCAAGTAGGTGGCTGTGGAAAATGCTTCTACCCATAGGTAATTAGGTAACTTCTTCTCATTCAACATTGACCTAGCAGCTTCAACTATTAACCTATTCCTTATCTCTACTACTCCATTCAATTCAGGAGTATATCTTGCTGTTACTTCCCTCTTTATGCCTCTCTCCTATAAAAATGAATCAAATTCATGTGAAAAATCTTCACCACCTCCATGAGATCGGATCCTTTTCAAGCTTCTACCTGTTTGGTTCTCATCTAATGCCAAGTACTTTTTAAAGCATGTAAACACTTCATCCTTATGCTTCATGAAATAAAGGATTGTGAATCTACTGTAATCATCTATAAATGGAACATAGTACCTTGAGCCTGAGATTGATGGATCTTTCCTAGGACCCCACACATCAGTGTGTACAAGTTCCAGTTAGTCTTCATGCATGTATCCTTCTTGTTTAAATGTTGCCTATGAGCTTTGCCAAATTGACATGCTCCACATTCGTATATCATATGCTACTTTTTCACATTGGGAATGCCAAGCATACTCTGATCTCTACATATTTGCTTTAGAGTTCTCTCTCCTATGTGTCCTAGCCTTTTGTGCCATACCTCTAGCTCAAATAAGATTTAATCCTTGTAATTGAAAAGTGCTATGTTTTTGGTGTCTTCATTCTCAAATGTGAATAATCTAATAGATTTCTCACCTTTAGAAATCCTTGTGAATCCTTGTTGAGGGTCTTCCACATATGCTCCATGCTTAGTGAATCTAACCTGTAAGCCTTTCTCAATAATCTATCCAACACTAATTAGGTGTTTGGTTATAGTTGGCACATAGAGAACTTTACTTAAGAGGTTCATGTTAACATCAGATGTCTTGATATTTGCAATTTGCTTGAGTGAGTGTTTAGTGTTATCACCTGTTTGTACTTCATGCTTCCCTTTGGGTTCTTGAAGATCAAGTAATAATGCTACATTTCTAGCCACATGATTGAACAACCTAAATCAATATAGAAAAGATGTTCATCATCTTTACCTTGCATGGATTTCATATTCATGGTGAGTAGAGAATCATCTTGGTCTTTTGTGTAGTTATTGTAATCTCTTCTTCCTCTAAAACCTCCTTGATAATTGTTGTTGTTGTAGCTTTGATTGTAGTTTTGGTTGTAGTTGCTTCCTCCATTGTTGCACCTGCCTCTGGATTGTCCATGGCTACCTCTATGGAAGTGTCTTCCCCTTTGATTCCTTGTGTTCTTGTATCATTCTTTTGTGGTGTGATTGGTAAGACCACAAATGTTGCAAGGTGGATTGTTGTACGATCTCCCCCTGCTTTGCTTTCCTCCTCTTCCCCTTCCTCTAGCACCTCTTCCTCTACCTTTTTAATTAGCTTGAGAGGTACTAACCTCTTCTTCATTCTTCTTGCTTTTACCTTTATGCTTACTCTTATTCTTATCTCTATAAAGGGTAGAAGATTGGTTACCTCTAGATTTGTCACCATTTTTGTTGAGCTTTGTCTCATGGGTGAAGAGTTGTCCCGTCAAGGTGTTAAGATCAAGTACTTGCATATCCATGTAAAGGTCCATTGCTGTGGTGAATGACTCCCACTTATAATCAACTTTGATGCCATTAATGATCTGCCTTACTATGTGTTCTTCTTTTATCTCCTCTCTAATGCTTGCAAGCTGGTCCGCCACATCTTTCATCTTGGTTACACAGTTAGCCACTCCTTGCTTTGGTTGCTTCTTTAGAGTTGTAAACTCCATCCATAACTAATTCTTCCTAGCTCTTGTATTTGATGAAAAATATGATGCGAGTAATTCTCAAGTCTCTTGGGAGGTCTTACAATTCCTAATGTGAGGCAACAACCTATCACTGAGTGAGTTTAGTAGATAATACATAGCAAGAACATCCTTTGCACACCATGTGGTGGACCTTTCTTGCTCTTCCCTTGTAGGTTGATGCTTCTTCCTAAAGGTTGACATCTCTTCATCTCTTGAGATGTATCCATATTGACTTTCCCCTTGACATTAGGCATCCATTCTTAGTGACCATGCTGAGTAATTGTTTCTGTCCAAATTGTCAATGAAGAATGGAAATCCATCTCCCATCTTGCTTGTTGTTGCATTGATACCACTGTTGGAGGAGATGGTGGATAGTCTTGAGTGATGAAGCGGTGTTGCTTGATCCTACTTCACACCTATCAAGAATGATTCCTTGAGAGTGTAGTGGGCCTCTTTAGCTAGCTAATGATCATAAATAATCACATATGTTGCTTGGGACATGATCCTCTAATCAATGGGTCAAAACAGATAGGTAGGAATTGATCCAAGACTAAAAAACTTGCTATTCCTGTCTATACACCTATTCAATGTTTTGAACAGTTCTCTGAGCACAACACCATTTAGCTTAACTCCTTTTGGGGATATCAAATTAGATTAGATAGCTACCAATCATGAGTGATTTCATAAAAAGTGATGGACCACACACTCAGAAAGATGTTTAGCAATTCATAGAATCTTCCCGACAATTACGGGATGCAATAATCAATAGACCAGAGAATAGAGATGTGTTAATATCTCACAATCCCAAGAGGCAATGATAATCATACTTTGTACTCATATACTAAACAAAATGAGGAGTCTACTATGCTTTAAAGCATGACAAATAATTGACAATCATACACTGAGAACAAGCTCTTTGAAAATCACTATTTTGATGTAGTTGTAACGGAGAAGTGAAATGAGAATGTAATGATAATATGTATATTAAATCATATACAAATACAATGTCATTGGCAATCATATATTGTTCAATGTGTGGGAGGGTGCTCTGAGATGAGCTCTCAATTCACTATATATTCCCTTCACAATGATCTCTTAGAGTTGAGATATCTCAAGGGTCCTATGATCCTCTTTCTATAGTTGTGTTTGGAGCCAATGTTTGAATTCAAACTCAAAACATCTACCTAAAAGTGAATCCTAAAGTATAGGATATATTCTCTCCTCAATCAACAACCAAGAACTTAGAGATTTGATGCTTCGGAACTTCCTCGTGGTTGTAGGAAACTTTTGCAAAAGTAAATGTGAATGGCTTTTACAAGAGATTGATCACATAAGGTTCTATAAGAGACATGCCCATTAACCAAGTATGTGTGCTTGGTTTTAATTGTGCCAACAATTGATACCATTAAAAATTAAAAGATAATGCCTTGTTGATTACAATGGTAGCCATGGAGTCCCAAAAGTTAAGGTTAATATGTAGGAAGATAATTCTAAAGATTGGTTCCAAGTGATTTTTCCCACTAAGGGTAAAAATATTTTGAGATTACAAAATATCACCTTAAAATGATTTGTAAGGTGTGGCCAAAAATCATGTAGTGCTCTAAAATGTTTATTTTTTTCGAAATTGGGATATGTGCCTTTAGAAAAGTGGAGTTGAGTGTCTTGAACAGAAATTCTTAAAACCTCTCAAATTTGTGATTGATCTTTGTGAAATATTGAAGAAGATAATGTTGGTCCCTTGCCATAGCTATGCCTATGACCTCCAAACCTAGGAGGAATCATTGAGGATAGCACATTCACACCATTTCATTTTGTGAGTATACTCTTGTCTTCATTTATTTTTTTCATGTGTACTTTATACATTGAACTCAATGAATTCCATTAGGCCACTTAATCTGAAAGATTAAATGGATAAGTGAACTTAGATTTGATATCTCTATAGATTGAATAGATACTGCACAAAACCTCTATATAAGATTGTTTAAATTGGTTTTGCCTTTCCATTCACTAACCCTAAACGTTATTTAAACGAGTCAAATACTTTATCTAACTAAGATCCAAAGGATTTGGAAAGCGCAAAGGAAAATACAAAACTTTGCGCAATCAATTTTAGACTTCTAGGATACTTAATATGAAGTGAGTCAAACTCTATGTGACTCAAGACGTTTTCCAACTAAGATCATTTCCCATTGACCATGTGACAATGATAAACACATAGTCCTTATCTTAAGATATCTTTGACTGCCTAAAGCTTGTTGGCTTATCCTAAGGGTATTTAAAGATATATTCTCTTCAACTCAAGTCTAGGCTTATGCTAATGCTTCTGAGATTCAAAAGGTAAGAATATCCTCAGATTGATACACCTTTGGTTCATTTCAATCATTTGACTTGAGTAGCACTATTGATAGGTTAACCAGCTATCTAGCTAACGTGAAGAAATTCTAGTTTCCCATCACCATGGAGAATCTTATTGTTCAAGCATTTGAGATTTGATTACTCCTAAGTAATCAATGTTAATATATGTCGGTAGTAATGTGTGAAAACACACTTAGGACCACTATGGAACTTTTTTCCCTCTTTAGGAGGTGTTCTTTCTTTGCTTGTATATATGATTATAACCCTAATGGATCACGTATCTTTGTACATGTCACTTGGTAATACATTTTGTATTGTCTTGTGCTCCATGATTCTTCTACTTCCTTGAGATGTTAGTATGCTTCCACAGACCTCAAAATCCAACAACTGATATCAATGTACTTTGCCACTTCTTCTAGGGCATCATGCATACTCCTCTCATCACAGTCTCAAAACTGAATGAAAATTGGTGAGCATACTCAAGAAAATTATACTATGTAGGCAATTTCATCATTTTGTGCCAAACATATATTTAGGTTTTGTTTTTAGAGCACAAGTGTCTCAAGCTCTACCATAGGTCCAATAGAGCTTAAGAGGATATTTTTGTTCAACATTTTGAAATATAATCAATTTTTTGCATTAGGCTATTTAGTTAGTGGAAATGGCTAAAAGCAATGATCTATTTCATATGTGTGTTTGAAGATACGATTTTTGCCTGACATGATGAATCTCCTACTAACTTTTGCTCTATAAGTGCCTTGAATCATCTCCAAGGTGGCCCAAAATTCAAAATCAAATGTCAAAAATGCATTGATAAAAAAATCCATGAGTTTGAAAAAACAAAATCCATGGAGATTTGAAAAGAATCATCTATCTTCGATACCTGGTTATGAAGAAAAATCATAAGGAACACCATCACCTTATGAGATCAATCTCCTCCTAACCTTATGCCCCTACATATAGTTCTCTCTAAGGGAGTGCCGTCTATGGTAAGTCGATACGAACCATGCACATATTAGTCATACAACTACATATTCACCAAGTATTCTTGTTAACTAAAGTCAACTCAAGTGGATGGTTCTAAAAGGCCCTAGAGATCTTGGAGCAAAACACTCCCTCATGACTCTCATAGGACTTGAATAGAAGACCTCCTCCTCCTATCCATACAACTTAACCACTGGGCCAAGATACTTGCGTGTTTATGGATCTCATCAATAGTCAAATGCCCATGTGATAAGACTACTTTATAATACATCTCTTATTTACTCTACTATGTATGAATAAGCTTTCACCATATACAATTCCCTATACACTACAACATATTAGGGTTATATCGAGGCTTCTACTGAGGAAATGAAACACGTGCATTTTCACCCGACATCAGTGTATGAGTCGATATAGGCATCGGTATAGGTGTCGGTATAAGTGTTGGTATAAGCATCCATATGAGCATCTATATTACCGACGCTCATATCGGTGCCCATACGGATGACTTGCTGGGCCTACCATTGCCTATAACAATGTCTACTAGGAATACTGACCATTATCTCGATGGGTATACCAATGAACATATCTGCAAACTTTTTTTGGGTAGAGTGTGTTGTCTCTTGTTGTAGCAACATTACCATGATGTTGTGTTGCAAAAGACAGTACACTCTGCCCAAACAAAACTGAGTACTTGTGATGTGTACCCTAATGGCAACCAAAACATGATTTCATATAGAACAATACTATTGGACACAAAGAGATGAGCAAAATGAACCATGAATCATGTACAAAAAAGTTGTATATTGCATAAATGAAGCATGTACAAGAGTGTGGCAAACCACTACCATATATGATCCAAATATTGTCGGGGGCAAAGCATTTCCATATAGGAACTGAATACAAAATTATGGTGCACTATTGCCATACATGAGTGTATTACAAAATTGTGGCAAAGCACTACTATACATATGCTCAAGGGAATCAAAATCTTTACACCTACAATCCTGCAACAAAGCATATGCGTAAAATGAGACAAATTGACATGATATTTATAAACAACAACTAAAAATACAAAACCAAGCTATAAGTTTACCTCATCATAGATTCTCCCATGAAATGATTACACCATGTCACTCTAAGTCCTACAACAATGAAGCCAATCCATGATGATACCCTTGAGCTTCTTTAGTTCGCGTAAGAGGATGATACACTTCCAAATCCTATAATAAATATGCAATATGCTAAATGAACATAGATTATGTGCTTAACACACAAAAATTTAGTAATTAAAATTATACTTACGAATTGGTAATGCATACTCTTGTATCTGCCGCTACCTAAATGTGACGTTCCAACTGTATCTAAATGTGTGGCCGCGGCATCTTGCTGCTGATGATATCGATCAAGAGTATCTTGCTGCTCATCGTGAATCAATTCCCACTCCACAACATCTAACCATATAGGCTTTGGTAAGCCTGCTCTGAAAGCATTGTGAGCCTCGGACCGTCGATGAGAGGATGCCAGTGCTAACCGGTACTCTTCATATATCGACTGTGTGATATAGTTTTTGGAATCATTATCCTGCTTACTCCGTTTTAACATGACTGAATGTCCAAACTATATGAAGCAAAGTTGTCGAATGCATTGATGCATAGACTTTTGAGCCACATCCATCACTAGAGCTCCATCACGTATGCGTTATATCTTAGACTCATCATGGTCATGCGCTCCCCAAGGTGTACGTGCAGATCCAATCTGATCCAATGTGGAGATATTAGGATATATGTATATATAAACCCAAAAACATCTGTAGATCTATTTTTTAGATATTTTTAAATATATTTTCTCTCTAATATTTCATAAAAATGTATGTATGTGTGTGTGTAAAAAATCAAAAATCCTATTTTTGATATATTAATTATATCTTTAATTTAAAGATTATATATCTATATATATGAACCCTAGAAATTTAAAGATCTATTTTTTAGATATTTAATTATTTATATTTTATATCTTTAGATTTTTCTCTAATATTTCATAAAAATGTATATATGTGTGTGTGTATGTGTGCATGTGTGTATGTATGTATGTGTGTAAAAACTCAAAAATACTCTTTTTAATATATTAATTATATATTTAATTTAAAGATTATAGATACACACAAACACACACACACACACACACACACACACATATATATATATATATATATATATATATATATATATATATATATATATATATATATATATATATATATATATATATATATATATAAACCCTAAAAACTTAAAGATCAATTTTTAGATATTTAATTATTTATAATTTATATATTTAGATATTTCTCTAATATTTCATAAAAATGTATGTATGTATGTGAGCATATATATATATATATATATATATATATATATATATATATATATATATATATATATATATATATATATATATATATATATATATATATATATAAACCCTAAAAATTTAAAGATCAATTTTCTAGATATTTAATTATTTATATTTTATATATTTAGAATTTTTCTTTAATGTTTACATACATTTAATTACATACTTTTATTTAAGATGTGTTTATGTGTATGCATATGCATGTGTGTATGCACATATGTGTGTATGTATATATGTGTGTGTGTGTAAATGTATGTATGAATATGTATGTTGTATGTATGTATGCATATGCATGTCGGTATGCACATATGTGTGTATGTTTGTGCATGTGTACATTCAAATGTGTGTGTATGTATGTATGCATATGCATGTGGCTATGCACATATGTATGTATGTATATGCATGTGTATATATATATGTGTGTATGTATGTATGCATATGCATGTATATATACATGTGTGTGTATGTATGCATATGTGTGTAGGTATGTATGCATCTGCATGTGTGTATCTATACATGTGCGTGTGTACATGTATGTATGCATATGTGTGTGTATGTATGTATGCACAGATGTGTGTATGTATATGCATGTGTACATGCAAATGTGTGTGTATGTATGTATGCATATGCATGTGCGTATGCACATATGTGTGTATGTATGTGCATGTGTCTATGTATATGCATATATGTGTGTATGTATGTATGCATATGCATGTATGTATACGTGTGTGTGCATGTGTGTATGTATGTATGCATATGCACGTGTGTATGTATGTATGCATATGCATTTGTGTATGTATACATGTGAGTGTGTACATGTATGTATGCATGTGTGTGTATGTATGTATACATATGCTTGTGTGTCTGCACATATGTGTGTATGTATATGCATGTGTGTATGTATGTATGCATATGCATGTGTGTATGCATATGCATGTATGTATTTATATGCATGTGTGTATGTATATGCATATGTGTGTATGTATGTATGCATATGCATGTATATATACATGTGTGTGTATGTATATGCACATGTGTGTATGCATATGCATGTGTGTATGTGTATGCATGTCTATATGTATGTATGTATATGCATGTGCATTTGTGTATGTATATGCATGTGTCTATGTAAATGCAAGTGTGTATGTATGTATATGCATGTGTGTATGTATATGCATGTGTATGTATGTATGTATATGCATACCCATGTGTGTATGTATGTATGTATATCCATGTGTGTATGTATATGCATATGTATGTGTATGTATGTATGCATATGCATGTGTGTATGCTCATATGTGTGTGTATACATATGTGAGTGTCCATGTATATGTATATGTCTCTCTTTCTCTCTCTCACTATCTCTCTCTCTCTTTTTATGTTTCTCTCTTTCTTAAAGTCCACTTAATGTTGTCCTTCGTTGAATTCCAAGGAACTGATACCAGAAAGCTCCTGCAAAACTAAAGAGAAGAGAAATTAGTAGCATACTACTAAGCATGTTTCCAGCAAAGGTGGTGCAAATTTTATGATTGTTTCTAATATTAATCATGTCATTGTTGACAAGCCTATGATCCCTACTAACAAGTTTATTGCTTTGATATGTATGAGTCCTCTTAATTCTACTATGGTTAGTGCTTATTCATCCAATAATTCCTCTTAGGGAAGTAGCTATTCAAATGCGTTTTCTGCCCTAGATGGTCATCTTGGGTTTCAATATGGTCATTAACCCTGATAATAGACATTGTAATAAGCTGAATGTAGTGAAATAACTACTTTTTTGAACTTATTGTGCACTAAAATTTTGATAGATGCCTTTGCTAACTTTAGCAAGACCTAGAATGATAAAAGTATCAATTCTTTCTTGACTATTAGACTAGATAGAGGGTACCTTAATATTTAAAAAATCCAAAAGCTTTCGCAAACCAATTGTGATCTTGACTCCTCCCTCCATGTATCTAACCATTCTCCCTTGATTTTTAAGTTGTTTAGAAGTAATCCTAACTATAGAGCTAGTTTGTCTCATCTTGATGCTTCCTTACTTAGGATTCTTTGTATTTTGAATAAGACCAAAAGTATCTTCACTCATCACTTTAGGAACAATGTCCCTCCCCTTACTGCATGGGAAAGATCCATACAAGATATCAAAAGATTATCACTCATTACAAGATGGTGGCTAATAAGACTAGTGCCAAAAGAAGAATCATGACAGTGAAAGAGACTGATAAGATTAGGGTTTCTTATCCTAATGACCCTAGTATTAGTTAGAGGATCCTTGATCTCTAGATAGATTAATACATGAATATTATCTTCCAATTGTAGTGCTCATGTCGCATCAAGAGAACTTCTGGTTGCTAAAATTGATAAACCTAACAAAAGAATGTTTGACTCGATGAAAACTAAGAAAGCTAAGGATTTATTTCCTATGTTGAGGAAAGATTTAGGTGGACATTCTATCAATATTTAGGAGAATTTATAGGGAGTTGTCAACTTATTTAAAAATGTTTTTTATAGATCTCCCAAGTGGGTGAAGGACATGTAGAGTCTTAGGGCCCTCATGCTTTTAAAAGGAAACAAATATTCCTCAGGACTTGGTCTCTACTCTGGACATGCCCCTCACCACCCGTGAGGTTAAAGAACCATTAGGAAATTAAAACCTCATAAAGCTCCTAGTCATGATGTGTTTCCTAATAAATTCTTTCTCGAGCTTAAGAATTTTCTCAGCAATTCATTCTCTTGGTTTGGAAAGATGTTGTGTGTAGACTTACTCTTTTTTCCTTCCTCAAGATTGGTGTGATCAAACCTGTTCATAAAAAAGGACCAAAGGATTATCAAAATAAGAAGAGAATAATCTCTTGTCCGACTTCTATCTATAACATCTTTTCCTTGTCTTTAGCTAGAAGACTTCGTCCCCATTATAGACATGATTATCAAGGAAAAACGTAATAGCTCATATTGAACTTATAGGTATAGAAGTTTGAGCAAATCTTTAGAATAAATTTTATAAAAGCTATAAAGAATTCAGCGAATATCTATGATAATTTTCGTTGGGATTGTAGAAGTCTAGGAGAATTTATGCTCCCTTTCGATCCCGTATGTATGCAAGGGATTGAGAGGCTCATGGAACCCTTGCTTCCTCTCTCACATGTAGCTCATTCAATCCCATATGATGGTTGTAAGAATGATCGATCTCTCACAAGAGAGATCTAACAAATCTCTCTCTCTCTCGCTCTCTCTCTCTCTCTCTCTCTCTCTCTCTCTCTATTTTGCTCCCTCTCACGTGGGAGCCCTCATCCTTTCAAACAAGGAAAAGAGATAGTTTTTTTGTCCTCTTTATGCTTGCGCATGCTATGAGAAGGTTCATTTCCATGAAAAGACCAAGATGAACAGGCACCCTTCCATGAGGAGCTTCTTGGAGAAGTGAGATCCGTCAATGTCTTTTGTACGTTGGAGAAAGAACTGTTGGATATGTCGGATAAATTTCCTCCCAAACTATAAGCTGGACGAAATACAAAGAAGGGAAAGGAAGGTAGGACAAGTCACAACATGGAAATATTTTACATGCTGGCAGAAGTCCACCATAGATGCCACAAATAAAAATAATTTATATGAAAAGGGCGAATGTACCCAAATTTCTTGGCTATAATCTATAGTCTTTGGGCTATTTTCTCTTTAATAAAAAATAACAAAATCAACAATATTTTTCTCAAAAACCAAAAAACTAGCCATTGGGCTATAAATCACCCCTATATTTTTCCGTGATGATTATCCTTCCAAAGAAAAAAGGTTTCATTAGAGGTAGGTATATTCTTGATTTTCTTATATCTATGTGTGAAGGGATGGACCATGCTAAAAACTCTAATCAAGATTCTTACTTCTTTCAAGTGAATTTTGACAAAGCCTATGATTGAGTGGACTAGAATTTTATGCATCAACCCTTCTTTAACATAGGTGTTGGTAGAAGGTTCATCATATATGCAAGTTGTCTATTTGTTGATGCATTCTCTAGGGTCTCCTTGAATAATCATGTCTCTCACCCTTTTAAACTTGAAAGTTCCATAAGACAAGGCTGTCCTTTGGCCAGTCTTCTCTATTCTATTACTAGTGATGTCGATGGATGATTTGTTATAGACTTTATGCATCTTGGTACTATCAAAGGTATTAACATCGCTAATGCTCTTTTCTAATTAGGTTTCCACATGTTTGCTGATGACACTAACATGATTACTAAGGTTGAGGATTTGTATACCCAAAATTTCTTGAAATGCTTGGATGTTTCTTTTCTTGCTAGTGGGTTGCATGTTAATCATAAGAAAACATCGTTCAAGTCTTCTACCAATCATACCCCCCTTTGTACTTTGAAGCTTAACTCTGACATTATTGAAGATTATTCTATTTTTCATTTGCTTGGTATACTAATGGGATTTAATGTGATATTTGAGAATAGATGGAATTGTGTGTTAAATATATTCAGAAGTAAGATTTTCTAGATGTCTTTTCAACATAATATGTCTCATAGAGTGTTTGTGTGGAATCATTGTATTTTTGTGTTCCATTGTTTGCTTTCTATCTTGCTCTATGCCTTCTCAAAATCAACTTTTGGAAGCTATTGCTTTATCTAAGAGGTTCTTGTGTGGAAGGGACTCTCAATGCTCTAAAATTCCCAAGGTTACTTGGAAAATATGTTGTATGAAAAAAGAAGAAGGACCCACCAAAATGGCTAAGAATATTTCTGCTAATTGGATCTTCAGAGCCACTAAGAATTTGGATTTTTGGGCTTGTTTAATTAAAGGGATTTGTTCAAAATTTTTCCTAGAGAATTCAAAGTATTGGACTGATAACAATCTCTATGATTTGTTTTGGTCTCCTCAGATCTAAGTGCCTACTAGGAATAGGTTGGTGTGCATTATATGGAAAGCATGGTTTCAAGCAAGGCATAGTTACATTATTCATTCACCTTTTTCTACTAAATTTTCCTTGGTTTTGTAGGAGTCTGTGTGGACTGATTGTTGTGCTCACAATCAGAACTTGGTTCTTAACATTAAAGCTATCAAATGCACAAAAGCTATTTTCGATGTTTGGGGCGAATTCCTCCGTGAAAAGATTATTAATAACTCCCATATTAGAAATCTGAATATGCTGCCTTTTGCTTGCAAGCAGGTTTTGATGGACGTAAAGAAGAACCTAGAGGACAAGATTTGTGATCACTCCAACAGAAGACCTGTTACTCTGCATACTATCGCTCACAATAGTTTTGCTCACTTCAAAAGGCAGAATATTCTCGTTGATTGTATTGTGGACAAGCTGAATGTTAGGTGGAAGTTAAGATGGTCCCCTAAATAGTGGACGTATAGATTGTGAGCCTTGTGGGCGTTTCCTTTTGCAATTAAACACTCCTTCCTTCAATGACTCGTTCTCCATAATGGTATTGGGACTCAAAGCTAAAAGATGTAATATCAGTAATGCGAACTCTTGCTTTTGTGGAAGACGGCAATTTTGCCCACCTCTTTATGAACTGCTAGTATGCTCAAAATTTTTGGGACTTACTCAAAGTCAGATGTCAAAGTGCTCGTATAATCCAGCTTGGTTACTTGGAGACTTTGATTTGAGTTTGCACGACGATGGACCTTGTTATTTGACAGCTATGGAGAGCTAGTATTTTGTGGCGCATCTCGGTCACTAGGAACTAAAGATTACTCGAGAGTGGTCATAAAGAATATGATCTCATTTGCAAAAGAGATTTCGTCATGATTGCTGGCCTCAGTATCGTAGCTATCAAGGATGCTTACTGTGAGAATGCTACTCTTCAAGATATTCTGTACTTTTCCAAGGATAAAAGATGGAGACAATCTTCCTCTCGTTGTACTCTGAGAAATATTTAGAGTGGTTTCCACTATTTAGTGAGACCATGTTGTATTTGTCTTTGATTCCCTTTTCCAAGGATAAAAGATGGAGACAATCTTCCCTGTCGTTGTACTCTAGAAAAATATTTAGAGTGGTTTCCACTATTTAGTGAGACCATGTTGTATTTGTCTTTGATTCCCTTTGTATCTTGGAGTCTAGTCTGTAGCCTATATGGCAAAGCTGACTATATGTAATTCCCTTTGTTGAGGAGGGGGCATGGTCCTTGTACAACAATTAACAGTTCCCATTAATGTATCTTTTATCTTTGTTTCTTTAACAAGGCAAAAAATCTATTTAAAACGATGCTTCGGACTCAGTACAATCTCCTCATTGCCCAATCTGCATCTGAATAAATTTTGATATCAATATCTGAAGTGTAAGGAAAATACAAACCATGGTTCTGTGTACCCTTGAGATACTTCAAGATTCTCTTGGCAGCCTCTAAGTGAGGTATCCTTGGCTTGTGCATAAATTGACTTAGCACACTTACTCCATATGCAATATCAATTCTTGTAACAGTAGCATAGTCCAAGCTCCCTACCATACTTTGATAACCTGTAATGTCTTTGATTTCATCACCTTCATGGGCACTTAGCTTTAGATTTACCTCCATTGGAGTGCTTGCTACTTTAGTATCCTGCAAGTGAAACTTCTTCAACATAGCTTCTACATACTTTTTCTGAGTAATGTATATCCCTGAATTAGTGTAAACTAATTCAAGCCCTAGAAAATACTTCAATAAACCAAGATCATTGATCTTGAATTCCTTCATCATCTGGCTTTTGATATACCTGATTCCATTGACATCATTACCTGTAATGATGATGTCATCAACATAAACACAGAGATATATTACCTCTGAATTACTTCTCTTAATGAACAGAGAAGTGTCAGCCTTGCTCATGATAAAACCTTGGTCTTGGAGGTATGTAGTTAACCTGTAATTCCATGCCCTAGGTGCCTGCTTCAATCCATATAAAGCCTTTTTTAATGTGCAAACATAAGTTACCTTCTTAGGGTCCTCATAGCCAGGAGGTTGTGACATATAAACTTCTTCTGAAATCCATCCATTCAAGAAAGCATTCTTGACATCCAATTGGTACATACTCCAATTTTTTGATGCAGCCACATTTACCAACACTCTGATTGTTGGCATCTTGGCCACAGGAGAAAATGTCTCTTCATAGTCAATGCCTTGGGTTTGTGCAAAACCCTTGGCTACCAATCTGGCTTTGTACCTATTAATTGTTCCATTAGAATTTATTTTCAACTTATAGATCCATCTGGATCCTATTACCTTCATAGAATCCTTCTTGGGTACTAACTCCCATGTGTCATTCTCTTTGAAAGCATCAATCTCCTCATCCATAGCTTCTTTCCATTTTGATTTGGTTATTGCTTCTTCATATGAACTTGGTTCTTCATTTGACAAATCTTTGGCAAGATAAATTGAATGTTTAGTAACAAGAGATGTATCATACCCATATCTGATAGGTTTCTTGCTTTCTCTTTGAAATCTTCTGATTGATTGAGTTGAAGATTCAGGTATGTCTTCAAGCTTCTTCATCTTCATTTTGCCCTTGGACTTCCATGCCTTGAATTCTTCAAGGTTGATAGTGTCTTCATCATCTGAACTTGATGCTTCATTCTGAGTAGGTTCCTCCTTTGCAAGCTTTGGAAATTCTTCTTCCAAATCATAGGATAATTTGACCTTCTTGCATTCATTCTCATACCAAGAATCATTTTCATCAAAGATCACATCTCTGCTTACCATAAATCCCTTATTGGTAGGATTATAAAACCTGTAACCTTTTTTATTTAAATCCTACCTTGGGTAAAGATATCTCTCTTCACTCTCTACTTTGCATGCAGGGTACAATAAATAATAAAGTAGTTAAAATTCTACATGACGATGGTAGTTCACATGACTTCATTTCACATTTATTAGTACAAGAACTTAAATTATAAATGTTTCCTTCCTTGTATAAAGTGAAAGATACATTTCAAGGTAGTCGTTACAATGTAACACGAGAAGTGCAAGATGTTACGATTAGCATAGGCCCATATGTTGATTCACGAACTTTTTTTTTGCACCTTTGCAATCTTACGATGTTATACTAGGTATGCCTTTTGTCACCATTATAACCCACATATTGACTACCATACGCATACCTTTAACTTTGAATTCAAAGGTCAAATCTTTGAAAAAGAAAATAAAATTTGCATGGGGACTTACCCAACAATAGTCCTTTGAAAAACTGAAACATGCACTTTCACATGCACCTGTTTTACAGTTACCTGATTTTTCACAATCCTTTCATGTCATTATTGATGCTAGTGGTTCAGGAATAGGTGCAATTTTAATGCAAAATGACCATCCTATCGCATTTGAGAGTAGAAAGCTTAAGCCTTCAGAACAAAATTATAGTACGTATGATAAAGAATTGTTAGCAGTTTTGCATGCTCTACAAATTTGGAAACACTATCTTATGGGCTCTGAGGTCTTAATCAAAACCGATCAACAAGCAATTAAGCATTTATTAAATCAGCCCTTAATCTCTGATAGGCATCTTAAATGGGCATCATTCATTCCAAATTTCCAACCCATGATACAATATCAGCCTGGTAAAGCTAATGTTGTAGCAGATGCTCTTAGCCATTTTCCTTCGCATTCTATTGTTTTGCATAATATTTCTGCCATCCAAATATATTCTTTTCAAGAAATGGTTTCCACTTATGCATCTGATTTGTATTTTTCACGTGCATGGCATGACTTCAACAATGGTGCATCTTTATCTGATGAACATTATACATTTCATAATGGTTTTCTCTATTTTCAACATAGATTGTGCATAACCCAAGCTTTTAAAGATTTTGTCATTAAAGAAATGCATGAACCATCTTACATGGGTCATAGAGGCATACAAAGCACCATTTCTGCTTGCAAAGATTTCTTCTTTTAGCCACACATGGAAAAAGATATTGCACATCTCAATGCATAGTATGTCAGCGTGTCAAACATCATCATGGTAAACCATTTGGATTATTAATGCCACTTTCCATTCCAAATGAACCATGGGATCAAATTTCGATGGATTTTATCACCGGTCTTCCCATCACTTCATCACATAATGATATGATTTGGACAATAGTTGATAGATTTAGTAAATATGCATATTTCATTCCATGTATATGTCGCACGATCACCACTTGCATTCCACACAGTCAATGTCTTCCTAATTAAAGCTATGACAAATATGCACAAATGATACTTCAACGCACTTCTTTGATCAAGAATACTTTTAATGTTTATTGAAGTTGGCTTCTTACACACAAGTTAAATCAATTTTGCCAATCTCTATTATATTTCAGAGATGTACATGCTTAGAGAAATGAGAAGTTCCTTGCTCGGGAGATAGCCAAGTATAAAAGCTAGAGAGTTCATACGAGGTACCTACTCATGATGGTAAGATGAGTAAAGGGACCTTAGAGAGAAATCTAAATGGCGAGTAGGCAAGGGTTATAAATAGGTTGGGAGGTGAGTCCCATGCATGTCATTCTCCACTTCTCATATTTGGTATCAGAGCTTGAGGGAGAGAGACCTTCAGAA